>JAWZYV010011440.1:0-704828 GCA_038373885.1 Cheiracanthium punctorium | reverse complement strand
ATGGCGAACCAGCTGGTCGCCGGAGGCGCTAGTATGAAATAAAATAAAAACTGAAGATCATAAATTAATGGGAAAACGTTTATTCATTTACTGGCACAGCTGGGAAAGAACAAAGACAGCTAATGGTCAGTATGATGCAATTAAAATATGTCGTCAAAACGATTTCCAGTATCGTTTTCCGTACACTCATTTTCAAATTCTCTTAGTGTAAGGGGAATTAATGCTAAATGCATATTGTTATCGAATTAAGAATACGGGTTTTTTGCGACTGATGATCCTACAAGAAAATTTTCTTCTACAAAACTGCCTCTGGAAAGTAATCAGTGGGTGTTGGACTGAGCAAAGGCAATCATCGCCTACAAGCGATCATCGTCTATTACGCTGTCATCGCCTTGTTTCATCGAGCTGCTTGGCTTTTATTTATTTTTTTTCCTTTCCTTTAACCTGCCTTTATCGGTTTTTGTATCTTCACCTTTCATGTTACGGGGGCGTAATGAAAGGTTGCTCTGTTAGGTGGGGGTGGTGGCGGTGGTGGTGGTGGGGGGGGGGTTAAAGTTCGCACCTTTTTTGTTACTTCTGGATCCTACACCGTGTATTTATTACAGCTAGTACATATATAAAAACTGACACTGATTTTACCAGATGTCATAACAGATTGTTAGAAAACTACCAATATCGAAAGAATTGGGATTATTAATACTAAATTTTATCATTATAAGCCTTAAATATTCTTCTATTAAAATACGCCACAATCATACGGGATGTTCTTGCGTAGATTCTGACAACGTATTTGAATATGTACTTGAAAATTTTAAGTAGAAAATTGATCTTTCTTTCCATGTATTGACTTCTTAGCGTTCTAAAAAATATAAACCAATGCTAGCTTTAAAAAAAACTATGAAATGCTTCTTAAGAAAAAAGTTAACATGAAGTTAAACAAGATAGTATAGTATGCGATTCTAACTTTTCCATTAATATTTACTATACTATATCTGCCAAAATCTTTCGAAGCAGTTTCGGTAAAAATATTTCCTTCTTAGTTTAATAGCTATATCATGTAATCCTTAATGATCCTATTTCTGAACTGACATACGCATCTATAGAAGGAAATAAAGTGAAAACATTTTATTTTCGTCTCATGATATGCTACTTAAGATGAATTCTTTAATAAATATGCTGTATAAATATTCCCGCTTTACAAATAAATTTTTGAGAAATAAACTAAAACTCATTTTCTTCATGAAAAGTAGTACGACTTTTCTTAAAAGTATTAATAGTTGTTTGATTTAAACCTTCTCGGTGTTCTGGAAAATGACATTCATATGAATATGTTTCCAGTATCTTGGTTACAACACTGCTTTATTTTTTTCGCAAAACTCCAATATTAGGTATATTTCGTTCTACTAAATTTTTGTTCTTTTACCTAAATCATTTAATTCACCCTACTTTTTTGTATGCAGACGATATTTAGATTAAAAATGGCGATTCAAGATTATTCGATTATTTTTACGAATGGCATTTCTGTCCATTGCTTGGATTTAAGAAGCTAAAATTTCATGGGGCCTAAAACTGCCAAGCATGGCCACCATGATACTTCTTTTGTTCAGTTTTAGTTAATATATTCTAAATCGAAATTAGAAATTTAAATAAGCTGGCTGACATCGTTGAATTTTTCCGGTGTTTTCCTTTTTTAATACCTATCACGTGTTTGCACGTGGTCTGATTTCTGAGTAAATCACTAGAAAACACATTTTGAAGTAACCTTATAACTTGGAATAACATTGAAAATTTTTTTCTTGTAACTTTATCCTACGTTAAAAGAACAAGAACAAAAGAAAAACTGACGTACACCACTGATTTATTTTATGACAACTTTCTCCTTTTGAAGACTCCTAAATGGCTAAAAATATCTCTTAAGTGCTTCTTTTCCATCTCGTGTAGCCAATATTCATTGTCGCATGGTTGCGTTCGTGAGAAATATCTTAAGATTTGGATTTAAGATTTCTTAGATTATTACATCTTCTATAACTGTAAAAATGAATGTTTGTAAATTTGTATGCGTGCGATCGCCAGACAAACCTACAGAAAGCAGAACTCGGAAAATTTCAACATATAAGCCCATGATTTCGATATTGTGCACCTGAAAATTTGAATTTTAAAATTTTAATTACTTTTTTAATTATTAATTAAAACCGTTTTTTGGTTGCCAAGCTTGGCGAATTTTCATCCCGAATAAAATGATTTATGCTTTTGAAATAAAGCAGGGATTTATTACGTCAATGCAGAATTGCGTGTATTTAAAAAACATGAAATGGCATGGAAATTACGTCAGTTTTACGTTAAATTAAAAAGCGTGAGAAAGAATTAAGTCCAAATGTATTACACGGACACTCATAAGAATTCTCTCATTACGCTCTATGGGCATATCTGTAAATTACCGAACCGATTCTAAAACTTTTTTTCACTGATAGAAAGCTACACTATTCCTGAGTATTATAGTCTATCTTTCATGCATATAGCATAAATAGTTCTTTTACCGGAACATTCAAAATAATTCTCATACATTACGTTCTATGTGTATGTATAACTAGAGAACCGATTCTAAGACTTTTTACACTAATAGAAAGCTGCACTATTCTATTACAGGCGACCTTTAATGCATATGCAAATTATTATTCATTACGCTGTATGGGCGTCTCTATAACTACTGAACCGATTTTTCCTGTGATAGAAGGCTACACTATTCCTGAGTAACATAGGCTAAAATTCATGCAGGTAGCATAAACAGTTTTTTTTTACAAGAATACTCAAAATAATTTGCAAATACTTGTCGTACCTGTATCCATTCGCCAAATACGTAACATAATAAAAATAAATTTAAATTTAAAAAATCTAAATTCAGTAACTCTACCATATATTATACTTCATTTAAAATAAATAAATACAAATAATATTTATTTATATTAAACGCCGCGGACGAAGTTGCAGGTTAATGTTTCCGCCCTTTATTTTTCAAAGCTAAGAATAATCTCCGTTTAACCTTTTACGCTTTGGAGAATTCATTGCCAAGTGCAGCTTTATTTTCCGATTAATATGTAAGCAGGATGTGCTTGAGCTACCGATCTGTCGCTGACTTTGCGTACATTTATAATTTTTAAAAATTAATGTGGAAACCTAGTTGCTGTCACTTTTGTGTAACTTTATCGTTTGAAAGAAGCCCATTCAAGTTGAAGATTTTCTCTTCTCATTAAGTAAAATAAATATTTTAATTTTGCTTCTACTCATTTATTAATTAAGCCGTTCTATTCGGATTTCCATAAAGATGTCATGATGCGTTATTGAATTAAAAATACTGGCCGAATTTCTTTTTCTCTTTGATTTATTAACCCTTTAATGCGCTGTGCCGCCGCACAGCCAGCTGTCGTCATAAAAGGGTCTCTAGATCTGTGGCACGCGATGAACGTTTCGATCGTCCACCGTCTTGCTGGTAGTTAAGTCGAGCGATGGCAACGGCTGCCCTTTTTTCAGCATTGGGAAAGGGTTGCGCCTCAAAGGGTTAATAATTTTATTTGCAAGATACATTAAAACAATGGAAAAGTTATCTCCCCTCTAGTACACGCTTAATTCAAAGCAAAACGATGAAAGAGGGAGTGAAAGGAAAAATTGTCAGATTCGACCTTTATACATCGAAACACACAGTATTAACAAAATTAAACACCATTTTCAAGTGCGGAAGGGAGGGGAAATTTTTCTTTTAGAGATTTTTATCGGTAAACCCCGACAACTACCTTTATGATGAACGAAACAATATGTAATGTGTTTAACAAACAAATTAAAGCTTCACGTAAATCACACAAAGAAGAGGAGTAAAAGTCAAACTCACTGATAAAAAACTAGAATTTTCAAAGTGGTCCTTTTTAAACTAAATTCCCATACCGTTCCTCCCTTTGACACAAGGGAAAGCCACATGTGGGGGCGTTCATTTTCATCACATTTGTTATGTGACGAAATTTTCGAAACGTCGATATAACGTGTATTTCAACATGAATCCTGTATGGGAATGAGCAGCCACATACATATTTATGCGTATGTTTATTTATTTTTATGTACGGCAATCATTTTTACCTCGTTGACCGATTTCCATTTTTCTTTTTTAAATTGGAAATGGGACAGCGCAGGGATAGTACCATATTAATTTGGCCCCATTTTGATAATACAATGATTTCGTGATAAGTCGAAATCCGATAAGTCGGGTATCCATCTGTGTCGAAGTTTTTACGCAGTCCCGGTCTGATCTAATACCCATTTAAGATTATTCGACTAGCTGAACTTACGATAAGTCGAAGTTTTTCTTCCGTTCCCAGGAATTCTACTTATTGCGAAATATATGTGTTATCATTCCAGGAAAAAAAAAGTTTTCTTTAAATCATTACTTAAAGGGTTGCCATTGGTCGAAATATGTGAAAAGTCTCCAAGGTCGGCCGCTTTTGGCGATTTATCGCCAAGTTTAGTGTCGGAAAATAATTTTCCAAAACTAAACTCAGCTTGGCGATTCCTTCAGTATTTGGCGAAAAATTTCCAGATTTTACTATTTTATAATGGGAATAATAGTACAGTTAGATTTAGCACACGGCGAGATGAAATATTTCACTTTGGTAAGTACGCCAGTCTGCGGAGGACTATCCATGAGAAAATATGGAGAACTGTTTTTATAGAAATCTTAATGGGAAATAATTATCGATTAAGTGCATGCGCAAATGAACGAAAAACTCTCCATTTGTGTCAAATATCCAAGCTTTTCCAGAATAATTTTCCATTACTGAAAGTAGTTTGAAGTCAGTTTTCTTTTTATATTTTTAAAATTATACTTGTTAAGTTCATAATTTTAATGTTGAGTAGCTAAGAGTCAATTTGCTCTTAGTAACTTTTGTTAAACATCTTGTACTTCAGCAGATTTGAAATTACGATTACATATTTAAAAAGCCTTCCTCAATGTTTTAGAATTGAAACTGGTTTGTGTGAATTATGAAGAAACATTCTGAAATGTTTTCAAATTGTTGACATATTTTCCGATTTTCTGTTTTAGTAAAGATCCATGGGAGATTTGAAGTGATAATTAGAAATGTAAAAAGGTCTTCTGATTTTTTCCTAACCCTTGCTTCAAATTGTTTTTTATCCGTAAGACAAAACATTAATAACTGCGATTTTAAAGAAACCCAAATCGTCAAAAACATGAAGACGACAACATGTTATCTGGTAAGAATTTTTTTTTATTTCAAAAGTGTTTAGAAAAAAAAAATAGTTTACTACAGACTTTTTTTTCAACTAGCCATCATCTCTCCATACATTCCACAATCTTTATATGGAATTTGGAATGCAGAAAAATAAATAGAGAATATTGAGAAATTATGGAAAACGATGAATCATCCCACTATGAATTCCACAGTCTGCATTATGATTTCCAATGTTTAATTTTAAACTTTGCTTCCCCTCCAATAGCTTTGTTGATAAAATACAGACACTTTTATCACTGCAAGCAATAAAACACGAATGCATTCTTACTACTTTTTCCGCCTGCAAGTATTTAGGAAACCAATCTATCATTAATTTCGAATGCACGCGAAATTAGTTGGAAGCTAAGTTCGGGGCGAATTCTAATATTAAAGGAAGAGCGCAAAGCATTGTGTTTGGAATGCCGTGGTAGGATTTTGAGCAATGCGAATCTAGAATTGTTCTTTCCAATCCACCAAGCATTCTGATATTGCAAAGAATTTATATTAAAGATACGATTTGGGCTTTTCGTAGTTTCAATGTTACTGTCGAAAATTTCATTTGCGGAAACTATTTAACCGATCGCTTTTTAAAGAACACTAGGGGCCAAGGCCCCTAGACTCGCAACAAACGCTTTTCGTACGAGGCATTTGGCCCTTAATAAGGTTTATTCGTAAAAAAGGTATAATTTCAACAGGCAAAAGTTTGGATCGGATAGAATTCTACCGAGCTACACATTGCTTGGTTCTTGCATGTTCCTTGGAACATAAAAATGTAAACTTCACACTATTTTTAATTATGTAAAACCTATGGAACACAGCCTTTTGCCAGATCGTACCTGATGCCAAAATGGCGCTTTTAAAATCAGTTATAATTACTTATTGTGCTTTAGAAAAACGAATAATCTTTAATTCTAAACTCCTGTTATCTAAGAGATCTTACTATTTGAAAATTGTCAGTTTTGTGCAACGTACTTTAACTTATTTCACATACTTTTAAATTTGGCATAAAATTGGTGTAATTGTACTTCAGGATTGTCAACTTTTCAGGAGATTCTACACGTACTTGGAATTGCTTAGTTGCAAAGGCATGAATAATTTTATGCTGGCGAAAATTGCGAAACCTGGCAACCAATATGGTCATTTTTTCAGTTTTTTTATTAATATCTTCTAAAATAATTGGAATTTCGAAATTTAAGTCATTTTATCTGCTTCCCGGGAATTTTCCGAATCCGTGGACACCTTCGTCAAAACTGAAATCCCCACGGTTTCGGAGGAGATAGCAGAACAAGATTCTGACAGCGGCGGCAGCAGCGGCGGCCGTTGCTTTTTTTTTTAGAATAGAGAGAAACGCACTTACGTATGTCTACTACTCTTTGATCTATAAAATGGACACACGACAAACAAAACATCAATGCCATGATTTATCTGTTTATGTATTTCGTATACTACTTTTCCTTATTTGGTTGTGGCAAATTTCATAAATTTATTTTCTGTTCCTGTTTTGGGAACACTTTCAATTTTTTGTTCTTACTCAGTGTTTTTCTCTTGCATGATATAGCCCCATTATGGATACATTAGGTTTTTCACTAAGCCACAGTTCTAAAATCCTGATATTTTTCATTTTAATTAGCAATGCTCTGTGGGAAGTTCCAGTTCAGTGGATACAAGAAGAATAAATTTATACTTCTAAGCATTGAAATATCTATTGTGTTTCCATGTGATGGCCGGTTTGATGTTTTGATGTTCACATTTAAAAATAACATCTGGTTGTTTACAGTGATGCACATTCTTACAGTGCTACAGTTTTTCATCTTGCTATTTGACGTCACTGAATGTGACACTGTCACTGAAAGGTAATTCGAGAAGAATTTTTGTTTGCTGTTACTCTTAAACATAATGTGTCTCAATGGCACAATTTATTGACAATTTTCTTCGTTGTAGATTTATGTCCATGTTCAAATGAATCTCATCGACAGTTAAAAAGTTGTCAAGGTTTTTTGACGTGAAATGTCTTTAAAATTGACATGTTTCTAATTCAAATGGCGGGTGTTGTATTGATAGTTTCCCTACAAGGACACATAAAAATATTTTAACACTTTAAGATCTACGATATGTAATCAATAAATAATTTAGAGACTTTGCCTGAAATAAAAAAATCTGGAGTGACTCCACTCGACTTTCCGAACACTTACGATTAAGATCATTTCCAAGCATTTAAATAAATTTTAATCGATGAATAATTCAAACATATATACCAAATCGAAGCTCAATCGAATGCACCGTTTAAACGCTAGCGCAATTTCTCAAGAATTTCATCCCATAGGCCATAATGTAAAAGAAATCTTTGTCGTAGCCCTGTAGAAAAACTATAAGTCCTAAACACATCTAAATCAATACCGGTCTTATAATGGTGGTTTATAACATATATACCCAATTTGAGTTCAATCGAATGTGCCGTTTAAACACTAGCGCACTTTCAAGAATTTCCTTCCATAGGCCATAATGTAAAAGAAATCTTTGTCGTAGCCCTGTAGGAAAACTATAAGCCCTATACACACCAAAATCAATACCGGTCTTTCGACGGTGGTTTATAACATATGTACCTAATTTGAGCTCAATCGAATGCCCCCTTTAGGAGCTATCGTGTTCACTCACATACACACATATATACATCTCGTAAAAATAGCATAAAGGAATTCAGAAGACCTCAAAACGTGTCAATACACCGAAATCTCGAAGTCGAATTTTTTCATGATTACAATACTTTCCTTAGATGGTACATGTTCGGAAAGTAAAAACGATAAATCATACCAAATGTAAAATCTGAAATTAGGTAAAACAATCTGCAGAAGAAAAACATTATTTGTGATTTGCTTAAGTTGGGAAACAATGACAAATTTTACAATTATGTGTGTTATAAACAAAGTTCTTTATTTGTTTTAATAACAAATGCAATTTTCACACTTTTCTTTTTTAATCAAGTTAGTTGAATGCCGTTCCTGGAGTTTAAAGAAAACACGTTATCATAATTGAGAATTCCATTTGAAAATGGGAAATATTTTTCTGCGGGCAATCAAAGTTTCAGATATATTTTTTTTCCCCGAGTGAAACAAACTTAATTCGAAGCTACATGGAGAAAGATATTAATTTGTTTTGTCCCGAAGTTATTTGGAAATAACAGGAAGTCTTTTATAAACACACAAGCAATGGCTTGAAAAATGGCTTATTGGTATAACATTTTTTAATCCAATATCACACAGAGTGAAGTACTGGTCATAAGAAGTCTTTATACTGAAGAATCTCAAAAAAAAGATCGACAAATTAAAACGAATAAGTTTATATAAAAGCACATAAAAAATAAGCATTATACCTACGTTTTGGATGGCAAGGTCCACTCTTCTTCAGCAGTTAATTACCAGCATACACAAAAGCCAGAAAGCGAAATGTCTATATAGAAGTTTCTTTATGTATTAAATATTATGTTTATGTACTTATTTATTTTCGATTTAATAAACTCTTTTGTTCGTTCGTAAGGTATAGTCCTTTTAAAGCAACTTCTGCCACTAGTTCAGGATATCTTTTCTATAAGAAATATAAATGCTTCGTTCACGAATTTTTAATAATGAACATTCTACATGAAATATCAACATTCATCTTAAATGAAGCATATTCAGAATCATGAAAGTCCTAGTATGTTATTATGTCTTAGTGTACTAGCGAATTATCATCTAATTTCAGTTGGAGACTTTCAGGCATGACCGAAAAAACTTAGACAAAAAACATATTAAGAGGCTACTCCGGTTTTAGACTAGGAACCGGACATGACTTGCTTGAACACCCGGTTCCATATAGGGACCGTGAACTCTAGCACAGGGGTCATCTCCAAACCTTTCAGTCCCAGTGCTGCACTGACTATCAAACAGCTGTTTGGGGGATACTACGTCCTCGAGGTCCAAATAAAATAATCAAAACATAGTTTTTTTTTATTCAGTTATTCTTTAATAGCAGGTCGATGCACCACTATACATGAAGACCTGTATTAGTGGGAAGGGTGAAATTGTTTCCTGGATGATAAAATAGCACACATTTCTGGCTTTAGATTTGGTGTCCCTATATTTTAAGTCGGTATAAACGTAATGTCCACTTAACCCTTTAACGCGCAGTGTTCCCGCCCTGGGAACACCAAACTCTGACGTTTTGACTGTTGCCAGTCACGAAGAATAGATTGGATTTCTATAAAAATAGTTGCGGATGACAGAGCTCCACGAGAATCCTTTGCTTTTTAAGCACGTCATTTCCCGTAAAAAAAACTTGTCACGATTATTTTTAACAGCACTGACATCTGCTAAAAAATGGAAGAACGTGAGGACAGCTGGACAGATTGCCCAATGCTGAAAAAAGGGCAGCCGTTGCCATCGCTCGACTTAACTACCAACAAGATGGCGGACGATCGAAACGTTCATTGTGTGCCACAGATCTAGTGGCTGTGCCGCACAGCCAGCTGTCGTCAAAAAAGGGTCTCTAGATCTGTGGCACGCGATGAACGTTTCGATCGTCCGCCATCTTGCTGGTAGTTAAGTCGAGCGATGACAACGGCTGCCCTTTTTTCAGCATTGGGCAATCTATCCAGCTCTTCTCGCATTCTTCCATTTTTCAGCAGATGTCAGTGCTGTTAAAAATAATCGTGACAATTTTTTTTCGGGGCTATGACTTGCTAAAAAGTAAAGGATTCTCGTGGAGCTATGTCACCCGCCACTATTTTTATAGAAATCAAATCTATTCTTCGTGACTGGCAACAGTCAAAACGTCAGAGTTTGGTGTTCCCAGAGCGGGAACACTGCGCATTAAAGGGTTAATGCAAATAGATTTTATTGTGGCAAATTCAGAATGCATGAAAAATATCAGGATAAATGCTCTTTTGTCGGATTTCAAAAATAAAGCATAGAGAGAAATACTCACGGAGAGAGAAAAAAGAAAGAAGTAATTTGAAATTTCTGAATATTTTATTAAACTTTAAATTTTAAAAACATGTTTGTATAATTACTTATGTATTAGTATGCAGTTTCATAAACAACAAAACAAACAAAATTTTGATAATTTTTTTTTTCTTGGCTAACAAATGTTCACACTTCTTTAAGCGACCACTTCTCTCAACGACCGACTTTTCGCGGAACGAAGGATGGTCGCTCCCGAGAAATTTCACTGTATATTATATTTCTTGATCTCTCCGGCATTTACAATCTTATACATATCAGCATTAGATATTATGTTGCCCTAAAGATGTTTAGCATGCAGACGACAGCTGGCTGTGCCGCACAGCCAGCTGTCGTCAAAAAAGGGTCTCTAGAACTGTGGCACGCGATGGACGTTTCGATCGTCCGCCATATTGCTGGTAGTTAAGTCGAGCGATAGCAACGGATGCCCTTTTTACTTTCCGAACATGTACCATGTAAGGAAAGTATTGTAATCATGAAAAAATTCGACTTCGAGATTTTGGTGTTTTTACACGTTTTGAGAGCTTCTGAATCCATTTATGCTATTTTTACGAGATGTATGTATGTATGTGTGTGTATGTGTGTGTGTGTATGTGTGTTTGTGTGTATGTGAGTGAACACGATAGCTCCTGAACGGAGCATTCGATTGAGCTCAAATTGGATATATATGTCATAAACCAAAGTCGCAAGACCGGTATTGATTTAGGTGTGTATAGGACTTATAGTTTTTCTACAGGGCTACGACAAAGATTTCTTTTACATTATGGCCTATGGGGGGAATTTCTTGAAAGTGCGCTAGCGTTTAAACGGTAAATTCGATTGAGCTCAAATTGGGTATACATATTATAAACCACCGTTGCAAGACCGGTATTGATTTTGGTGTGTATAGGACTTATAGTTTTTCTACAGGGCTACGACAAAGATTTCTTTTACATTATGGCCTATGGGGGGAATTTCTTGAAAGTGCGCTAGCGTTTAAACGATAAATTCGATTGAGCTCAAATTCGGTATACATGTTATAAACCACCATCCTAAGACCGGTATTGATTTTAGTGTGTATAGGACTTATAGTTCTCCTAAAGGGCTACGACAAAACTTTCTTTTATGTTATGGCATAATGGCATATGGGGAGAAATTCTTGAAAGTGCGCAAGCGTTTGAACGGTGCATTCGATGGAGTTTCAATTTGGTATAAATGTTTGAATTATTCATTGATTAAAATTTATTTAAGTGCTTGGTAATGATCTTAATCGTAAGTGTTCGGAAAGTCGAGTGGAGTCACTCCAGATTTTTTCAGCATTGATAAAGGGTTGCGCCTCAAAGGGTTAAGCGGAGGCTGATCTTGGTCAGGGTACGTGTATCATTCCGTAATATATTTTTCTGTAGATATAAAGGTATCCACGGGCAGGATAGGAGGGTTCCGCGGGCCGTAGTTTGGGGACCCCCATGCCTATCTTATTCATTTTATGTCAGACTGAAAAACTGGATATACTCTACTTACTTGTCTGCTCGAAACTGAACTCTAACCTCATAAGAATAATGGTGATATGTGCACTCTTTATTGAAAGGCCAAGAGAGCTTACGTCCTGATTAAACGGTTTTCAATTATTGTGCTTACAGCTTTTTAAATTTTTAATTGAACTTTAACGCTGTTTTAAAGTGTTTTTTTTAAAGTCTTTTTTTCTTTCTTTAGTTCTGTGTCTTAATATTTTCTGTTAGTGAAATGAGTGGCACGGTTTGTATGGAATACGTTCCCATGGGCCATATGTAAACAGAACAACAGACATACCAAGGATAAAATGCGACTAGTATTATAAATGCGATAGCTTGTATGCTTGTAATTCTTTCAAAAGTTGAAACGAGTAGACGGATTTTGATGAAATTTGAAATGGAGATAGCTTAATCCCTTGATTACCCAAAAGGTACCTTTTAACTCGAAGGGTAAAAAAAAACACACTGTTTCCGTGATTTTAATTCATTTCTAAATCTTATAGCACATTTCCAAAGTGTGGCATAAAACCGAATATCACGCTGTCGAAGCAGCGTGTAAATAAAACATAAATGTAGTGTTACTATTAAACTGTGATTGATACAATGTGGTTAAAATGATTAGTGAAAAGTTATCTCATAATGCTTAGGTAAATTTAGCTTTGTAGAGCAAAATTAGATAGGTTTAGAAATGAGAAAAACGCATAGATATTAAAAAAATATGTGCGTTTATGGAAAACAAAACAGATCAGTGCATTGACAGTTGGTGTATTTTTTTTTTTTTTTTTTTTTTTTTTTTTTTTTTGCAAATGGTGTCTAACACTTAATACACCGTGACAATGCCAAGCTACGCAGCTGTTAAATCCTTTGAAGTTCAAGCGTTTTCCCATCAGAATAAAAGACCAAAGGAATGGACTACATTTAAACATATATTTTTTTTAACTTTTTATTTTTTTGCGATTAGCAGTAAAAGCGCTGAAATAAGGTCTTTTTCACGGTGCAACCACGGTCTCGTCAAAGGGTTAATCTTATATTCCACATATAAAGAACAAACAGGCACACGGAAAAACAAACCAATACCTTAAGCACTTTTAAATTACACATTGGAAAGTTCTAGAAAATGAAGCGTTATCTTAAACGAGATTGGTTCTTTGTTTTTCCCCGGTAATACTTAGAAAATTAAATCTTGCATTTAAAGTCCCATATGTGATGATAATGGTATTAAAAGGAAGCTTATGGACAATAATAAGCGAATAGAAAAAGAAAATTTAAAAACTATTTTAAGGAAGTTATTGGGTTTCATTTCCATTTCTGAAAAACATAAAAGTGCTTTCTTTTAAACATAATCTCCCTCAAAAAACTATTTATTAGTCTTTGTTTCAAGTTACGAGTTGTATTATTCTGCACAGTTTTCCATCCTTTATCAAAGCTTTCATGAATGTTCTAAGATAATTACTGAGCTTTCAAAAGAAAAGAACATTTCTCAGATTCCAACGCAATTTTAATTCTTTTTTCACGGGAAATAATCATCCATTGCTTTTGTGGGCGTTTTTTATTCTGAAATCAAGCATTCCTACTCTCGTTGCAAATGAATCAAATTGAATTCTCTTGACATTAATTTAGAAATCTGAAAATAATCTGTTATGTTCTCTTTTTATTCACAAAGATACAATTTATATGTTACTTTAGTGCTGGTGAAAAACAATTGTGTAAAATGTACTCAGGAGATCTCTGTAGAGACAAGTTACCACAACATTTGTTTTTCTCTTTTTTTCAGAAGCATTTTTCAGAGAATGTTTCTAAAGTTGATGTGGGAAGAAAAGAATACATATGAAAAAGAAAAAGAAAAAATATTATTTATGCTTGATACCGAAACACTTTCAATAACATATGTATACAGATGTATGGCTATTATCTAAACTTGCAGTCGTATTAATTCTCTTTGGTTAACCAAATAGCTGCACCAGGGCCATATAGGACTGAGATAGATTTTGGAGGACTAGAATTACCGTTTGTGAGTCTACTCTCTAGCGCACGCAGCTATTACAGATATTTTCATATGCAATATTAATGCAATCATCAGATTATAGAAGAGAAATCTAAATACTGGAAAAGCATGTTCAGAAGTGTCTCGTTTGGGATTCAGTGTGTGTGTTGTGGGATTACGACCGATTAGCTCCGAGTGGGCTCTAGGTCGAAGGGTGGGGTGCCCTCCGTGGGGGTCTTTCTAAGGGGTCCTAACCCGTATTACGCTAAGTTTTGGAGAAAACTCCGAACGGTTACGTCGACGGACGCGCGGTGGGACCCGAACCCGGGTTGTTTACACTTCGGGCGACTACCATTTCCAGTGATATAACCACTGTGCCATGGTGAGGTCGTTTGGGATTCAGAAGTACCGCGTTCTACGATCTAGTATTTATAGGGAGTACATAGAGTCATAAATTCTAGTTCCACCAGGGGCGTAGCCAAGGGGCGGGTTAGGGGGGTCATAACCTCCCCCCCATGAGAAATTTTTTGCCATACAAAATGTATATACATTACAGTCTTCACTACATTATCACACTACACTACACTACATTAACCCCTCCCCCATGAAAAATTTCTGGCTACGCCCCTGAGTTCCACCAATTATTTTCTAGATGTTGATGGATTTTTTTTAGTGCAGACTAGTTTAATGTGACTCATTGTGGCATTACAGTGCAGTCTCGTTCGTACTGAGAGTTATATAATAGTGCATCGTGGTGGAAAGAGTAACTGCGCCCATACTCTGGCGTCACAAGACTCATAATGGAAACCACAAAAAAGAATATCTGGTGTCGCCATCTGGCGCTCATATCCGAAACCATTTCTGGACATCAGTAACATTAGGGGGCGAGCGTTTAAGCTACCCTATAATACAGTAATTATTACAAACAGCATAGAGAATGAAGTGAGGGCTAAAATGAGGTTTATAAATAGAAATTTTAGTATCGTACCTTATAAATAGAGGAAAGGTACACTAATTAGTAAATTGAGATGTGAATTGGAATTTTGGAAGTATCTTTTTCTCTTTCAAAAAACAGTTTCTGCAAGTCAGGATGTATTTATTTATTAAAACGGAAAAGAAATTTTTTTAAACATTTTTTGTTGTTGTAGCTGAGAATTATTTCATATTGTTACAAAGGCCGACAGATTACTCTTAGAGGTGTATTTTTCAAACATATAAATTTTAATAATTTATTTTATTTCAAATAAATTCAAATAAAAGTAGTCAGATATCACTGTCATAGGCGTAATCTGGGGGGGGCAAGGGGGGCAATTGCCCCTGCAGTTGTAAAAATTGCCCCCCTAGTCTAAAAAGTCAGGGGGCAAACTTATGATTTTGAACCCAAATCATGCATTTATAACCCAAATATACTATCAGATTTAAAAAAAAAAATCCCCTGCAAAAATCAAGAAAAGAATAGAGTCACAGAAGCTTTTCAACCGAACAGGAACGATGGCAGATTCTACCAAATGGCCAAGCTAGATAATTTCTCAGGAAAGTAAAAATCAAGGGGCAGTGATTTTAAACGTGTCTGAAATCAATTGTTCAGCGTTAGAAAAAAATACCTGCTGCTGTAAATAGTGAGCAAAAAGAGGTCATTTTCACAGGCAATGCCGCAATTAGAGTTTATGTCATCCGGGGCAAACCATAATTACTGTCGTGTGCATGGGCGCCCATAGTAATTTTCCTAGGGGGGGGGAGGGCAAACTTAAATTTTTTTTTCTAGAGGGGGCAAATTTCAAACTTTGAACAATTTTAGTTCTGTTTTTACCATTTGTTAACATAATGAGACATTAACTTAAAACTTTAGGGTGGGGGAAGTTCCCTACCTTGCCCCCCCCCTTATGGACATCCATGGTCGTGTGCCCCCTCGCATGGAGCCGCGCCCCATCCATAGAAACTATAACTGATTTTGGCGTTCCATTTAGAATGTCTCCCGGTGCCTGTCCCCGCTCCCCCCCCTTTAGTTGCCGCCCTGTCACAGGTTGGGGCCAGTTTCTCATTTATATTTTAATGAACCTAATTTTGGTGTTTGAAGGTCAGTAGCAGAGAGACAACACATTTTTATGATAGGGTACAACTTACTTGACTTGACAGACGACTAATTGCGAATTCAAATGCGACGCAGTTTAAGAGAACAAGAAACGGTCTGCGATTTTATGATTTATATCTGGTGCCAGGGGCAACTAGAGGCACGTGCCCCAGACTTGGTAGGGGGCTCCAAAATAAGTTATGGTTGCATGGGAGGTGGCCGTTCTAATTGGTTCGTCGTGAGAGATAAACTCTAGTTGCAGTACTATCCAAGTCAGTATTTCGATACCTTTAACCCTTTTAAATTTTCATGCATTAGAAAAGTATAGCAAGAAATCACCTCATTACTTCCTACGAACAGCATTGCTCCCAGCAATACGGAGAAGCAACGTTCGACACAGAAGGGGTACCTTCACTGCTATTGTTTATAACGATCTGATGATGTGCATACATGGGCGCCCATAGTAATTTTCCTAGGGGGGGGGCAAATTTCAAAAAAAATTTCTAGAAGGGGCAAATTTCAAACTTTTAACAAATTTAGTGTTGTTTTTGCCATTGTTAACATCATGAGACATAAACCTAAAACTAGTTCAAGTTCACTGGGGGCAAGTTCCATACCTTGCCCCCCTTATGGCCCATGTGTGCATATAATTCTATTTTCTAGCATTTCAAGAAAACCGTTTAAAAGTCTAGCTAAGATAATATTTCAGAATATTAGTTTTCTTAGAGTATATGTACATTCACCTAATTTATATACCTCCCCCCCCCTCTTTTTTTTTCGTGAATACGTCTTCAACTCAATAACTTACATAATTTATCAGGGGTCAATCCAGGAATATTTTGCAGGGTCCCATTTTGGTAAAAACTGCCTATTTTTGTGAATTTTAATGCTTAATTTTGAGAATTTCAGAACTTCTTTTTTGTGAATTTTCAAACCAAATTTTAATAAAAGTCACTTTATTTTCTTAACTGATGGAACACATTAAAATGTAGGGTAAAATGCAAATGAAGGGCAGTTTTAATCGACTGTATTTTTGTGAAGGGGTTCCGTTAAAATCGATTGTAATTTTGTTAAATGCCACAAAACGAACCCAATGTTTGTTTGTATCGACGCCTGTCCCCCGCTTATGACGAACTTTTGATTAATGAAGTAAAAGTCGTTCCAGCTCTTCAAATTATTAAATATCTTTTTCCACATTACTTTTCTAAAAATATTTACAATATCAAGCCCCCCCCCCCAAAAAAAAAAAATAATAAATAAATAAAAATAAAAAATAAAATAAAATAAAATAAATAAAAATAACGTACTGGACTCTCTTAAAAATTTAAAATTTTCTGTCCAAGTCAAGGAAGAACATGAACATTGAGCTTAGAATGTTGTAAATTTAGCAGATCGCTAACATTAAAGAAAGCGCCGCGGAACAGAGGTAACAGAAAATAGAAAATGTGCAGTGCAATGAGTTTCATTGTAGTGTATTTCAAACAACGCAAGAAAAGCGGCTTTTTAACAAGGCATAAAATGATCGTTTTTCTGGACCTACAAACAAAACATAAGAACATGTCATCACTAAATGACCATTAAGATTCTGTGAAAAATTGGAGTGATCTAAATGTCGAACGCGGCCCTTACACGGGAGATGTACAAGAGGGTTGAATGAGCTGCAAAGAATGGATTACAAAGAGCTAAGGTAAATAAATGATGTCTGTGTGTCAAGTTTGGTTAAGTTAAATGAATTTTACCAGCCGAATATCTGTATCCTGCAGTGAAATATTAACTTGCTTTGTGCATGAGTACAGGTAGGTAGTTTTCGTAATTTTCTTGTCAAATTGGTAAGTTTTAAAGAAAGATAAACTATTAGTCTGGAGAAAAGACTCCAATGTACTGATGAACATCATCTGGGTTTGTTTGTCAGGAATTCCTTAAATAGAAGACGTCCATTACAGTTGCGCTTTGAGGGGGAAAATGTAGTTTTGTTTAAATTAAAAATGATGACTCTCCTTACTTATTGGAAAGAGCGTTTGAAAATCAAAGTCGGCCGCTTCAGTTTTTGACAGACTGTGTTTCACTGGACATGAGCAGGGCTTGACTGCCAAGAAATGTTTCTTGGCAGTCAAGCCCTGCTCATGTCCAGTGGCTGTGGAGTTTTTTTATAGTGAACACATATTGCAATTTCCAATCCTTCCAATGAACTTTCTTTTGGACGTACCGCTTAAAGCTCTCTCTTAAAGCAGACTCTACCGCTTAAAGCTGATTCGGTCCCCAGTGATATCAGTGGCTGTGGAGTTGTTTTGATAAAAGGGGAAAAAAATTAAGCCCTTTTTATCTATTTTATTAATTATACTTATTACACTATTTAATTTTTGTTTTCAAGAGTTAAAAATAACTGTTCTCAAATTTCATCCGTTTTAGCACAGTATTTTTTCCATTGTTATAGAAGAAATATTTTATAATTAATAGTTTATATATATATACTAGCTGCGTGCCCGTTAGTTCGCACGGTAGGAAACGAAAATTTTCCTTACATGTGTAATTCGAATTTATTCGTGGTGTAGAATCTTAAGCAAAAATATTTGACTCTTGACGTAAAGTTTGCGTCATGAGTACTAACCTGGCATCATTGCAGTATAAGGACTCAAAAACTACGCCAGTGTCACTCACTATCAAAAAAGTGAAAAGCTTAATGGTTTGCAGAGAACTCCTGGCTTTCAAAATGTCTTATTTCTACATCATACTGTTTTCAGTTTCAAGTTGTAGTATTAAATACCTAAGACACTACATGAAATGGACAACCGTTTATTTGTTTCCGAACATGTACCATGTAAGGAAAGTATTGTAATCATGAAAAAATTCGACTTCGAGATTTTGGTGTATTTATACGTTTTCAGGTCTTCTGAATTCATTTATGGTATTTTCAAGAGATGTTTTTAAAATAGCTGCGCACCCGCTCTTCACACGGGAAGAAGCGAATATTTTACTAAAATCATATCTGCATGTGACAAAATAGAATTTTATTTTTAAAAAAGTTCAAGTAATCGCCTCTGTTGAAATTACGGTGGGATATATTAACGTAAGTTAGAATTACTTTTCGTTTAGTTGGTTGTAAAAAAACCATTGAAAAAGGTTAAACACTTTTAATTTCATGAAATATTTATTAACGTGGTATATTGTGATTTATTCATACTTCACTCTTATCACTCTACTCACTACCTATTCACTCTTTGGCACCACAAAATCTTTTTCAATGGTTGTAAAACAACCATTGAAAAAGGTTAAACACTTTTAATTTCATGAAATATTTATTAACGTGGTATATTGTGATTTATTCATATTATCCTTACAAATCTAATAATACTACCTATCACGTACATTAATACTATTTATCTTCGCTTCTCCCTCTTCAAAGCTCGCTTAAGGGGGGGCATAGTACCTTTAAACTTCTAAAAAATCAATTTTTCAAAAGTGATTTTAAAAAATAATTTAGATAGTTAGGAATATATTAAAACAAACCGCATCAAAATCGAACAAAAACTACGCCCGCAGCAATTAAAAGTAATAAAGCTAACATGGACTTTTCCTATAAACGCAGTGTAAAGAAACTTGATTTTCTCAGTTTCTGATTTTTGCACTTTCCCACAAGATTAAAAAAAAAGTTCTGAATGGAAAGTTATGAAATTTTACGTATAGGTTGTATGTACATATATTTATTCTCTGAACCTCAGATTTGATAATGGGACCAAAATATTTTATTTTATAACATGATAAATCATAAAAATCTCAATAATTTTAAAATTCTGTCATTCATGTATCCAATGTATCATATATCCATGTATCCAATATAGCGATATCTTATATATCCTCCATGGTTCTGTCTCCTGAAAAACATCAAACTGTGTAATCTCAAGGAGATATTTATTCCCGCTTTAATTGTGACAGGGCGTCAGAATTGCAGAGCTTACAAATTTCACGCATTTTTTTTTCTATAAATTTATGATGTCACTGTTTAACTGCCGTAAAGGATACCCCGGTTCGCTAAGGGAGTTAATTTCGATATTTTGCATAGTAGTTTTATACGATATCATTAAAACTTTGCTTTATGTAGGACCACTATGGAGGAACGTAATTCAACGTTAAGATAAAGCTATACTCGCAGCATGCATGATATGTTAAGCAACTCCCGACCCATAATTAAATGCAAAAAAAAAAAAAAAAAATTAAATAGAAAATTTTAATATATCGCGCTTTAAAACGAACTTTGTAATTTTTAAAATGAACATTTTCAGCTGTGTTAAGACATTTCAATTTTTAAACAAGCAACGGATTAAAATACCACTTATAAAATAATAATAATCGTGAATTTCTTAGTTTATTTCTACAGTAAATTTTAATCAAAATATCGTCTCCCTGTGTTGAAAAAAGAGCTGGAATAAATGAGTTAAAATTGTGGCGTAATTTTTACGTATCTTAAAGCAACCGACGTCATCGATCCTCACTTGCGAATTGAAAATACGGACGGTGTCCCATTAAAAATTTCTATGGATAGGTGGAAAAACCTTTTTTCTAATCCATTTTGTGACAACAACCCAACATAAATTCTCGTGCCTTGATTGCAATGCAATGGCGTAAGCTCTCCGCGTTGATGCTATTAAATTCTAAATATTAGGTTGCATTCAAATTCGTAAAAAAACATCTAATTCACATAATTTTTTCGTTTTCATTTTCAAAGAAGGAGAAAAGAATGTTTCACGATTTGTCAAAGTATAAAAAAGTTATGGCGGATAGAATTCAAGATGCGACAGTTTTAAAAATATTTTACGAAAAAATTAGCCAAAACAGATGGTCAGTAAAAAAATTCCTAAAAATCGGTAAATTATGCTACGTATTCAGAACAAACTGTTTTTAAAAGGAAATTTTCTCCTCTATCCGATGATACAAATGCCGTTTTGCTGCGAGCGTAATTTCCGCCGTTATTACGAATTACGTGAGAAAAAATGCCGAAAATCACATAAAACATAAAATAAAAAAAATTCTAGGTGGAATTCTAAAAAAATCGCTTCGAGGTGCACAACTTCATGTATAGAACTTCCTGAGTACCAAATTTGGTGTTTCTAGGTGTAGCCCTTTGTCCATAACGCCACCGACACACACACAGACATCTTCTTTTATAATAAGTATATATATATATATATATACTTATTATATATACATATAAACATTATATATATATGTGTGTGTGTACGGACACGCATTTATGGACTTTCATTTAGAATGACATTTGCCCCCCCAGTTTCGAAGCCCAAGTTACGCCTATGATCACTGTTGCTAGTAAAAATTAGTCTTTAAAGTGTGCGACAGCAAAAGTCACAAAAACATGTCACTGTGATTTCACTTTAGAGGCGCAAGAATTAGCAATCCAATTGTGACGACGTCACTTAATGAATAGCCCACTTAATGAAGATAAAGCGTAACACTGACCACAAAGTGGGAGCGTCTGCAGAATATTTTCCAAGGGGGGGGGGGCAAAGATTACTTCAATATATGGTTACTATACTGGAACGAATAAAAAATAGAGAAAAATTGACATTCAAAATTCCAAGGGCGCGGGGGGGGCAAATGCCCCCCTTGCCCATGCTGCGACGTCTAAGCCACAGAGCGAAGTCAACTCACTAACCAACCAACATGTGACAATTCTGTAACGTGGAACCTGCATGGTTTCACAGTGATTCTATTGTGAACATCTGTGCTATTGGAATGGCACCAATACCTCACGAAAAATTGGGATCTTTCAGTTGTTGCCAAAATATATGATGAAAAAACACCAGGAAAAATTAATGAGAAAATAAAAAAAAGTAGTCGGAAAACGGCTTAAAACTGAACAAAACATTTAACATAACTAAAAAATTAAAAATCGGATTTTTTTTTTTCAAGCAAAAATTTTTAAAATTTTATTTAGTCAGTGTGTCAAATCTGTTCTCTGGATCCGACGAATGGCCTAGTCACTTATTGCGAACATACAAACAGACAAGAAATCTGTTTTACATATTTAGATAATTAACATTAAAAATTAAAAAAAAAATCTTTTTCTTATCATAGAAATGGACAGTTAAATGATGATTAGGAATAACAGACAGAAATTTGTAGCTAAAAAATTAACAAAATTACTATTACTGCGATTTTTCAGTTCCGGATACTTAATAGTCAATAGTTATTTATATAAACAATAATTATAATATTAATGTCACTAAAATATAGCGTTTTTAGCACAGAAAAATATTCGTAATAATATAGGAGAAATAGACTTTTATTTAATAATTCAGTCAACGAAGAACCATTTTTCAGCGTAATAGAAAAATGCTTACAAGATATTCCTTGAATAAAAGGTTTTATTGAAAATTTTCATGCTTTATGTTATATTCTGTTTATGATGAAGCTAAAAATTTTAAATGTAAATTTCCTATCTCTGTTCTTTTTTCATAAAAAATGAAATAATAGGGTAAAAGTTTTAGTTTTTCATCTTCCAAGGGGCTGTGACGAAAATCCGGTCCACTTGATTCGATTTTTCACTGCCGTGCATCTGTAATTTAAATTATTTATAACACTCAGGTTTCAGAAAATATGTTTTGATATTAAGCTTGTTTGTAATTCAGTATTTTACTTTTTAATAATTACAAATCTTCCTGTCAAAATTTATTTATTTATTTATTTCAATAATTTTAAAGCTCCATAAAAATTTTACTATGAAAATAGCTTTACGTTATTTGCCCATTTCCAATACTATTAGTGGGTTAAACTGTGCACACTTACATTATAAATTCATAGTAAAAATGCCTATGCATACGTGAACATGTCATTATAAAAGTCAATAAATGTCTAATGCTCTATGATTTTAAACAAAACAAAGTGAAAATAAATGCATAGAATCATGATTTATTTTTGCGAGATTTTTAATTTTTATCTAAATAGTGTTCAGTAAAAATGTAAGTTTTATTTAAAACTAGCTGAAGTATCCGTTCTTCGCACGGGAATGAATGGACTTTTTGATATTACGATTTGTGGTGATTACTATTCATTGTAATAAACAGATATAGCAAAATGAATATCGCGTTATATGTGTGCATATCGAATTGCAAGGCAATCGTTTGTACGGTGCAGAAAGCCATGCGGCGCACAGTGGAGTATTTGTGTCAAAATCCTGGCCAAAAATATTTTTCATGTGTTTTAACGTTAAAATCATTACTGTTGACTTTTGACTTACTTTTTAGAATTATATACTTCTTAAATTATATAAAAAAGCGTGTTGTCGCCAAATTTGGCGATATATCGCTAAACGACTCGAAGTTGGTTTCCAACAAATGTCTTGTCCGGGGAGTGTCCCTTACTGGGAAGTACTGCTTTTGTATAATACCACTTATAAATGTAATACCACGCGGCTGTCGATCTAACGGTCTGGAGTTTTGGGCGATTTTCTCCAGATGTCACGTGAATACGCATTAGAGCCTCTTAAAAAGCCCTCCGCCAAGGCAACCTTCCCGTGAGGAAAATAGCCGTGCCTTAACCCAGCGGTTCTCAACCTTTTAACTTCGCCCCCTCCCAACAAAGGCTAATTTACGGTAGCACCCCCCCCCTTCACATTGTTCAGCATACATTCAGTTTTTTAATCTTTAACAATGTACATTGAGTCGAATTTTCTACAAAATAATGTTATCAGTAAAGTTTGAATGAACATTTTAAGCGAAAATGGATATATTTTTGAGTAAAAATGAGAATAAATTAGGCGATTTTTAAAAATCGTGCATCATTACTTGCTCTTTGGTTTTTCTCGTGCCTTCCCTGGAAACGCTCTGCGCCTCCTTGGGGGGCGCGCCCCACAGGTTGAGAAACGCTGCCTTAACCACAATAAAAATATATAAATGTAATACTTTACTTATAATAATACTTATAAATATAATACTACTTATCTATAAATCAATTTTTATCATAAAAGTTTTCAGATTTTCCACTTTTCTAAATGTAGTTACTATTTGGATCTTAGTTTTCTAATGACTTCTGAAGATTAACTTTTTCATTCCGATTCTTTTGAACTCTGATATTCGTCTTCACTCAGAATCACTTTCTTTTTCTTCTCCTTCTTCTCTTTTTTTTTTTTTTTTTTTTTTTTTTTTTGAGAGAGAGAGAGAGAGAGAGAGAGAGATAGAGCACCATCGGACCCCTCTGGAAGAAGAAGTTATAGGGTCTCACTGCTATAAGGCTTGCTCTTTTTCATTGGCCTTTATCTAGAGCAGATCATATAAGGGCACTGCTTAAAAGATGCCCCCTTTGCAAACCCATAAAATCTCATTCCAAGCTCGAGGAGAAAGTAATTTATTTCAAGCCAGCACTTTTCTGTTTACACACTCGCACTTCAATGACCCGAAGTCACAGTTGCCAACCTTTGAGAACCAAAAATGGGGAGTTTTTGCTTTGGACACAATTTACTACATAAATGGAAAACTAAGCTGTAAATAGATGGGACTATTTACATGACTAAGAAAGGGCAATTTTGGAATATGTAGAAATTTTCTTCTTATAGCAAATTTACATCAGAAAAATAAGAAATTACATACTGAATTTAAAATACTGATGTTAAATCTTGACTAAAATGAATTTTATATACCTTTATCCAAACACCTGCACATAATTTATAGTTTATGAGAAATACAAGTGCGTATGTTTGTATAGCTTTTGCGATCACCCGTCGAAAAATTATCGAAAAAAAAATGGCGCTATATAAATAATTTTTTTTATAAAAATGGTGGATGTTGGGGGAACATTTTTTTCTTGGAATAGACACTCAATACTGTAATAATTACGATTATAGTTGAAATTGGGCGCGACAAGCCGCGACACCCTTTCAAAAAGCTTTTTGAAATGTGAATTTTTGAAAAAAAATTAGAAAAAAAAGTTTACAATTTTTTAAAATAAAGTCATATTATTTTTTCAAGCTAATAGATACATATAATTAAAATACATATATTTTACTACAATTATACTAAGTATCAAACCAGTAAATTAATTTAAAGAGCCCGTAAAAAATGCAAGACGAAGTAATAGAAAACGCTGAAATCTCTTGCCGTAAATGAAGAAACTTGCTTTTAAACCGAGTGTTGCATCTTTTGGATATGAATTATGGTCGAAAAACATGCATTACATGATGCATCAGTTACTAGGCTATCCAAAAACATATATATTACTGTTTTTAAACAAATTTAAAATTTTCGACTTTTGGCCAGGATTTTGATACGAATACTCCACTGTGCGGCGTAGCGCAATCTCGTGGCGAGTTTTAGCAAAACGGATACGGCGAAAATATTCTTCGCATTCAGATATCGATGTATACGAATTTTTATGACTATCGGCTGGATAGTCCTGAAGTTCAGGTGTTGACGCGACATCTAGTGGTAAGTTATAGGAAAATGGATAGCGCCAAACTCTTCCCCGTGTTCAAATATCTATGTATACCTATTTTCATAGCGATCATTTGCACAGTCAGGAAGTGATACACTGCAGGGCCATCTAGTGGTTAATTAAAGTAATGATTTGCTACAGCGCCGTCAAGTGGCGAGTTATAGGAAAATGGATAACGCCAAAATATTCTCATTGTTCAAATAGCTATGTATACTGATTTTCATAGCGACCGTTTGAATGGTCAAGAATTTGGCCTGCTGCAGCGTCATCTAGTGGCGAGTTAAAATAATAATGAATTGCAGTGTCATCTAGTGGTGAGTAACATAGAAAGGAACGCAGTTAGAATATATTCTTCGTGCTCAAATGTGTAAGTATAAAAAATTTTATGCCGATCGGTCGAACGGTATAGAAGTTGATGCGTTGCAGCGCCATTTAGCGGCAAGTTACAGCAAAATGGATAGTGAAAAATATTCTCCGTGTTCTAATATTCGCGTGTACCAAATTTCATAGAATTCGGTTGGACGATATTCGCATAGCAAACGGCTAAACGGAATAGAATTCGACGTTGTGCTGCGGCACCAAGTGGCAAGTTAAGGAAAACGGATAGCATAAAAACCTTCTCCATCATAAAAGACTTAGGTGAACCAAATTTCATGGTGCAACGGTGCTCAACGGTGCTGGAGTTTTTCAACCTCATAAATACATACCAACATTCATTTTTATCTATAACCAGTGTTATTATATATACCAGTCTCAAATAAAATCCAGTTTCAAATCTAAGCCTCGCCAAAGTGCCAACATACGCCATTTTGCAAGAGTTTTTTCAGGGAATCATTCGATTCATTGACTTAGCAGCTATCAATATGGGAATTGGTTCTACCGCCAAAGAGTAAAGCACGCATTTATTTGAAAAGTGGAATCCCTTAATACAGCCGAATTTTTTAAAATTATCAACTATAATGTGTTTTATTCATCGTTACTCTGATGTACTAAATGAGAAGATTTCAATTTTCTGAAATTTGGCGGAATTCCCCCAACTTAAATCGATGTACTCAATTGGCGAGAATTCTGAAGTTAGATCGCTTAAAATCCCTTAATAAGTGCATTATTTCTTCACGGGTCATTAAAATTTAACGCTGTATTTTAATAAAACCTTTGCACTTGTTTTCTCCTTAAGCTCTCAATAAATTGCGCCAAGCCGAAAACTGTGCAAACCGCTAGAACTCACTTACTCAAAATCGACATTTCAGCCACTTTATTTTTTCGCCAAACTAAAAAATTTTACACATTAGCCTCGGAAATCTTCAATTCTTATTGTTTTGCGTATAAAGCATTTCATTCCTGCTCTGATTTCCCATGCACACGATATTATAATTAAAAAAAAAAAATAACCTTACGAATATAAACTAACAAAAAAAAAATCATTATTATTCTTTTATTTTTATTTTGAGAATTTAAAACATTTTATTCGGAAATCGCCACACATGGCAACCACGATCCTTATTTCACACTTTTTTCACTACAGGGGTTACAATTACGGAAAGCTTTTTGCGTGGAGAGCATAAAAAATCTCTTAAATTCCGGGAACGGGCGGACTTTCAAAGTTTTAAAGTGGACTACGATTTATTCTATATTAATTTACATATCTGTGCTAAATTTCAGGCCGATAGGTCCATTTTTGTGGATTTGTATACGAATCAAATCCACAAACAAACAAACAAACAGAATTTTATATTTATTTACAAGATTTAATACAAGAAATGTGAGAGGTTTTAAGCGTCATAAATAAAATGAGAAGAAAGAATAAGTGCATACAATGCCAGCACAAATATTTAAATTTACAAGTTCTAATAAAGTTCTTTTTGTACTCTGAAAGTTCAACTCACGTTCTTTTGCCCAATAGATATATTATAACTTTCCTTACTTGTTGAAGAATTTTATAAATTGAAAATTCGTGAATTTTTTTAACAAAGAGCACACATGATATACGCCAGGATTAGAAAGAACTGAAATCTGAGAAAAAGCTGTATTTCATTTTAACGATTAATAGAAAATCCAAAGAACAAATATGTTATTGCTAGAAAATGGAATAAAAAATTCCTTTTTGAAAGTCTTTTTTACAAACATAAGTGCTTATTTACCGTTCAGATTTATTTAATACATTAGTTTAAACGATTATTAAGATATTTAATGAATGCATACGTTTTCCTAAAGAAATCTTCGAACATTTTTTAATGCCAGTTACCTTTATTTTCTTTTATTCAAAGAAAAAACTTTCATTTAAGTATGCATTTTTCGCAAAAATATTAATTATTTTACTGAATTCTTCGATCTTTTTTATTGAAATATTATTTCTTTCAATTTTAGAGATAAATGAATAGGTATACGCATCTTTTGCTCAGTCTTTGCTCAAAAATGTAGGAAAGAATTAAAATATCTGCGTGTATTACAATTAATTTGTTTGTTTCTATTTTGATTGAATACTGGAATATCTTTTCTGAATTAAGAAAACTCGATGAAAATAACATCTGAGTAAATATTTTTTTATTTAAAAAAGTAAGTGCTTCAATTTTTATCTAGGCCATCGTTCATTGTGAAACAAGATTCACATTTCATATGTTTAAACATATCAAATTATCTTCTCTTGAAGAAAATTTTGCACTTTCCGTATTAAAATGGAAGAGAACTTAACCCCCCCCATAATAACGGGTATTTATTAATTCACAGTTAAAAATTTGAACCAAAACGAGTGTACTTGAATACAAATCCATCAAATTACATATACAGTAAAACTCGCTTAAGACGCTCCCGCTTAAGACGCTTTCCCGCTTAAGACGCTTTCCCGCTTAAAACGCTTTTTTCTGTCAGTCCTTGGACATTTCCTATACTAATCAGTGTAAAATCCACCTGATAAGATGCTTTTGTTCTGCTTTGTGTCGTCGGTTAAGACGCTGAAGCTTTTTTTTTTTTTTTTTTTCCTTTTCGAAAGGTATTGCAAACCCACCCGAGGTTAGTCACGGTAATCTAACGCTCAAATACCCCTTGATAAGTACCCATTCATCCAACACCCCTCTCTTTAACTCTTATCTATCTCTCCCACGCTGCTGTCAGGTTTTATGCCCATCTTTACTCAGGAATACAGAAAGATTGCAATATCGACATAGTCCGGGATTTCTCTCCCTTGACCGTGAATGTCTCCCAGAGCTTAAAATCAAATTCATCAAAATTCGCTCCATTTCTGAAGGGGGTGTAAAAAGTAAAATCAGTTCCATAAATTACATCAGTGCAGCTTGGGACGAAATTAAACCAAATGTAATCAAAAAATGTTTTCGGAAAGCTGCGTTTGATGTGTGGGACAATTCAATTCAAGCTGACACTTCACTTCCAGAAGATGAGGACTTTCAATCATTGGAGAATTTCCCTGATTATACAACGGTGGGCGATCAACTCGTGACCTGCAGCATTCGGACTTTGGAAGAAATAATCGCAGATGCCACGTTTGAAGGGATTGTAAGAGAGGATGCCATCGAACAAGAGGAGGACGAAGAAACGGAACCGACAGCTATACCTACCGTTACTACTGGCTTGTATAATGTAAGTGACCTGCCGAAAGTACTGTCCTCTTTGTAACATACTGAGGAAATGTTGGCTTACGTCAACAAAATTGATAATTTTCTTGCTGCAAAACATACGCAGAATCTTAAACAAACAAAAGTATATTCTTTTTTCCCCAGCACATCAGAAATGTGAAGTTCGGTGAGTATTATATTTTTCATTTGTACAATATTATCTATCCAGTATAATAAGTATCTTACGTAATTTCTAAATGAGGAGCGATACATACGTATTTTTTTCTGAGCACTTAGATTTTGTTCTTTCCCAATTCACCTTAAGATGCTTTCCCGCTTAAGACGCTTTCCCGTTTAAAACGCTCTTTCAAGCTGGTCCGTTGAAGAGCGTCTTAAGCGAGTTTTACTGTATATGAATCTATGTAAACAAAGAAAGGTGTTGGACTGTCTGTAGCTCGCATAGCGCCAAGGCGGGTTTTTCAAGACGTACAGAATTTTTCTTCTACCGGGTAGCTGAGTAGGGTTTAATAGATAGTTTTGTTAGAAAGTGCCTCATATCTGATACATTTAGGCGTGTACTGGTAACCTCAAAATGAGTGTTCGATCCCCTACCTACTACTGTAGATCCATCCGATACATGCAGTGTAACACTCGAAAACTCTCTCATAGACCGTTATTCATTACTAAAGGGTTACCAGCCAATATTCAGATCTCCCTTCCCTGTGCTGATGCTTTAAATTGCAGAACGAATCCTTTAACACACAAACTGACATTTTTTCTTCTAGAATTAAATGTCGATATTATATTTTGCTCTATTTACTGAACTTAAAAGCTATCTGGTAAATTAGAATATTTCAGTTACGAGACTGCGACAGTTTTGTTACATTTTAATCGTATGAAATAATTTCCGAGTACATTAAACTTACATTTGTCAGTGAAAATTTTAATACATTTTTAAAACTTTCAATAAATAAATAAATAAATAAATAAATGATAAATAGTAAGCATAAAAATAAAAACATTACACGCATAAACAACTTATTAAGATGTTAAAATATGAAATTGTACTCATTTAATTTTAAAGAATTGACTTTTTTAAGTTGCATTTTCCGTATCTTACATAACAATTAATTGTAAAGTATCAGGTGAATACTTTAATTAGGTCGCAAACGATCTAAAAGTCCGTCAAATTACAAGCTTTTATCTTGATAAAAAAAATTCAAATAAGTTTCAGAGAGGCATAATAATTTCACCCATTTAAGTTGTCAAGGAGCTTTAGATATCCTTTACCATTACAGCAACAGCGTTTTTAAACTGTTTCATGGCAACATAATCTTTACAGAAACAAAATACAATCACTGTTCTTCAGAATATTTACTAAAAAAAAAGACCTTCATTCTTTATAAAGTTAAAATTACTGTTTTCTTTTCCGTTTACATGATCAGGTTCTACAGTCAAAAGTATATTAAAATGCTACAGCTAATACATGCATTGTGCCCATGAATATTTCACCTTAAAAATTTGGAATGGAATTTCATTTTCTTCCCTACAATTGTTAAGGCTAAAACTTATTATTTTAACGCTTTGAAGCGCAAGCATTTTCACATTAAGTTAGAAGACCAACTGAATTGACTGCCCAACGCTGAAAAAGTGCATCCGTTATCATCGATCCATTAACTACCAACAACTTCACGGTCAATCAAATAGCCCATGTGGCGCCACAGAGCCACAGAAGGTTTCTGACACAGCCGTCTGCTTCAGAAAAGCACAGCCAGCTGTTTCAAAACCACACAGCCGAGCGTAACTATGAGGAAAAAAGCAAAGAAAAGCTATTTAGGGCTTAATCGGGAAAACGTTTTCTTATATATCGCTCTGATTTTAACTAAATGCTACTCATTGAACTTTTAAAACAACATTAATGGAACAAACTTCAAAGATTTTACAAGCAGCTAACCATCTTTTGCGAATTATGTTACAAAATTAAATATAAAAAGTAGGTTCATCTGGCTCTCAAGCACCAGATAACTTTAACTAGTTAACCAAGGTAACTGAAACTAATTGCCTTTACTTTTGAAATTTATGATAACTTATTTTTATAACTTTTTATAACTAATAAGTTTCAAATGTATAAAAATGAATGCAAAGTTAATTTTATTTTATTCAATAAATAAACTATAATTGTTCAATCATCCAATAAAGAATTTTTCTCAGTTTTAAATATTTGACATGCTATTTAATTCGTCTAACATAATTGCTGAAATAATTAAGCTTATAAAAAAGCATTTAATGGAAATTGATTATCAGCATTCTTATAAATAGATTTATTGATTGATAAAACTGATTTATTGATAAATCTATGGATTTCTTTCAAATTGTTATTTGTTCTGGAGAAGAAATTAAAAAGTTAATTTATAAGTTCCTCACCTAATTTGAAAATTTAAAAAATCTTTATTTTACTGGTCCTAGCCAACGATATAGTTTCTTGAGTTTAATTTTGAATTTGAATATATTTCTCACATTATTCTTCAGAAATACATGTGCACGAGTCATCTGGAAATTACAGTATAAGTACCGATTATAACATATCTGATTTCTGATTATGATTATTTATTACTTCCACTTATAAACGTATAAAGTTTATTAACTCGCTTATTATGTACTCTTGCTACCCAAAAGCGTGGTCCCGGCTGAAGTCCATTGTGTATAATGCTATTCAAGCTCAGCTCTTTTTAATTTATTTCGGTTAGAGCGTACGATTTTTTCGGTCCTTTGAGAGTATGTTATAACGGGTTTCAAGTGTATTTCGATTGGTGTTTAAGAATTAATTTGTTTTGATGTAAACTTAATTTGCGTTTTCTGAAGAACAGATTTTGACCATGATTTCTTTTTTTTAAACTAACTGGAAATTAAGAAAAGTATACGTGTATGCAAATATACATGTATGCATAAACTGAAAATGTTTACACTAGCAATTACCAATAAAAGCCTAATTCCTAATACGTGTTTCACCCATAAACGAAGATTTTCAAGAAACTTTTAAATATAAATGCTGTCCAAACTAGTTCTTTTCAGCTCACATGAATTAAAAAAAATATTCACAAATTGAACTCAATTCAGCCCAAAAAAACTTCAATTTCGGACTGACTGACGGCCAGTTACCTGACCTCAATCCAATTGAGAATCTCTTGGAACACATCAGAAGATAAGCCGGGAAATGAAAACATTCTTAAAAAGCACAACTCCTCCAGAATCTTCAATCTGAATGGCTGAAACTCCCTAGTGGCCCATTAAAAATAATCCTGTTAATTCCATTTCCAAACGATGTTTCTCAATCCTCAAAGCAAAAAGAGATATGCAACTAAATAATAAATATTCCTGTATTTCGCTATATTAAGACGATTAATGTTCTGCAGTGGTCTAGGCGCTAAATCCCGTAAGAACATTGCAAGTGAAGCAGCATCTGCTTGGCCAGTGCTTGGGAGGGTCAACTCCCTCTCGTCTGCTGTGGGACCATGTACGTTAATGGGAGCTGGTGCATATAAAATCCGTGCCGCCATCAATATCCTCCAAGTTTAACGCTACCTCTCATAACATAATATGTTATGAGAGTTAGGGACGCGGGCTAGCGGTACGGGCTTACGTAACAGTTGCCCAAATGACATAGTGTTGTTTAAGGCGGATCTTCAGCCTCTGAGTCTCAGAGGGAACTCGAACCTTGTAAATATTACAACAAACTTTACAGCTATGGTTCTCAAAATCGTACCTCGGATTTACTGCGGCATTGGCATAATAACGAAAGACTTAAGAAACATAGTCCGTTTAGGCACATTGTGCTTAATAATTTGCTGGACTCTACGGTAGAACAGTGCTTCTTGAAGCAATGCATTGACCCCTCAGTGGGTCTTCCAGAGGTCAGCTTCCATACTGAACTTTTGTCAAGCGTCGCAAAGAAAAATGACGCCCCGATTTGCCTCCGGCAATTTGCCTTTGAAATTATAAATAACATCCCAGACGGTGCTACGCAGATGTATACCGATGGTAGAAAAGATCAGGAATCCCACGCTGGTAGTGGAGTACTTATCAAAGATTCCAATGGAATTGTTAACTTAAAGAAAAGAAATCCTGATTTCAGCTCAGTTTTTAAAAGTGAACTCATTGCTATCGATGAGGGACTGAGCTATATTATGTCTTCTTCAGACCCAAAAGCCATCTGGATTCTATCTGATAGTCGCAGTACCATCCAACATTTGTCTAACTGGCATAACGTTGGTGATAAGACTGGAATTTCAATTCTTGCTAAATTAAAACAAGTCTCGTCTTCTTGTGATGTGCACATTCAGTGAATCCCCTCTCATGTGGACATTCGGGGTAACGAGGAGGCGGGAAGAAGGGTGCCGGTGGGACCCTGGCTACGTCCAACTGCCTGACATACCTTGAGCTGCATTCTGCCAGAAAACATTCGGATAAAATGGTCTGGCTTGTCCCTCCTGCACATTCTTGGTACCGGGATGATTTCCCAGGTAGATCCCTCGCTGTGAAATGCGATAGAAGTACTTAGACAGCTCTCTCTCGTTTTCGTAGTGGTCATCTAAGCAGAGTCTGATTATGACCAACTGGGGCCCCGGGCATTGATGAATTTGGGGGCCCCCATCTATGAAATTTGTTTTAATTTTTTTTATAAAATTTTGATATAAAAAGAATATTTCAGTACAACATTTGATATTGGGGGCCCTTTCGAGCCGGGGGACCTGGGCAAAGTCCCGATTTGCCCATGCGATAATAAGGCTCTGCATCTAAGAGGCCTTGCCTTCCAGGGTGGTCAAAAAGTCCTCCCGATTTGTCCGAAGTGTAACAATGAGCAGGCATCTCCGGCTCATATTCTTGATTTGCCCTACGACGACCTATTGGACTTTCCTATTCTGGTCTATGATTTTTTGAGGGTGAATAAACTCGTAGATCTCGTCTAGCTGTAGCTGGACACGGAGATAAGCAACAACACAACACACAACGCTACCTCTGGGGGGGGGGGTGCCCATTTCAGGGAGTTGGTCCCTCCTCTGGAAATGGTTCAAAATTAGGAGACCCTGGGAAAATTGGACTTCCTCCCACTGGGACCCAATAAAAATGAAAGGCGCACCCCTCTGCCCATCGCCTCCCTATCTGGGGGTATCTGGCACCACATGCTATTGTCAGAGGGCATAAGAAAGAAGACGATTAATTTCAATGAAAATTTTCAAAGACTGAATCGTTTCAAAACTTCTGCTTTCTACTTTTTGAAATCACACTTGAAATTTTTTTAATAAACAATTTTCAAACATATTAATAATTTCGAATTATGTAGTATGATTAAACCTACAAAATACTAATTTACATCACAGAGAAGTTTTGCTTACAGAAAACGTTAGGAGAGAGAAGCATATCGTCCCAAAACTTTTGCGAGGTACTGTAGAAATAGAGAGTCCCAAAAGCACTTAAGAGAAATTAGGCAAGTTAAAGGCAGCTTGTATTTCTAGATGCAAAGAACCAATGGAAAGATTGCTCAGTGGCGCATAAGTTCATGAAGTTACAATTGATGCTGTTGGATTTTTTTGTGTTGAAATATCATCCAGTCAAATTACAACGTCAGAAATTCCAAAGAGTTCAGCTAGTATTGATGATAACTTTGCGGAAGATATACAAAAGCTAGCAGAAAAGATAATAGAAGAGGGTGAGATTGACAAAGAAATAAGAGGGCTTAAAGAAAGGGATAGACTATCTTTTAGTGGGCTTTCCAAAAATACTATAATTAAGCTAAAGAAATTCAAAAAAGACCTCACAGATGATGAAAAAAAGAAGTTAGATAATGAAGTATCTCGGGTAATGTTTGAGAGAAAAGGAGGAATCAATATTCTTCCTAGTAAGAGCGTTGATGTAGGGGATATATTTAAACACTTTGATGTTGTTAACGGCAAAATAAAAAAGGAGGATGAAAGAGAAATTGTAGAACTTGTATGTCAAAAGGCTAACTTGCAGTTATTGGAAATAATTAGCCGACAAGAGAATAGGGATGGAGGAGGCAAAGTTCAGGTAGATCTCGCAATACTCATGGAAAGGAAAATTTACTGGTTATGAAAAACAAACAGACTTATTACAATATGTACCCGAACAACCATGTTCTCCTGAAATAGTACTATAGTACTAGGCATTTATTTCTTAAATATTTACCACCGACATACAGAGTAAATTACAAATTTATGAAAAAAATGATACGAAACTATATGGCACAGATTAAAATATTTTCAGGCCAATAAATTCAATTTTTATGTGAACCTAGTAAGAAAATATTCTCACTTAGTAAAATGTACCCCATACATTGATTGACTGATGTACAAAGTTTCAGTCTTTTATCTTAAAAGGCTCAGAGAGCTGTTTGAACAAAGTTGGTGTGGATTTGTACTATGCCGATAATGGAAAAAGTGTTATGCACTTATGCAATCGTCTCTTTCTTTCGTAATTATTGTACAACCACTGAAACGCAATCATCCGAAATAACTTTTTCGCTTCGAGATCCATTGAGAAATGGTTTAAGTCAACATGTATTTATTTTTATACCTCTGACACTTTTTTGGCAAAAATGCAGAAATTTTGTACATCAACTAATAATTACATGGATCCCATTTTACTAATTTGGAAGTTTTTTTTTTCGTACTGGGTACTATAAAAATTTAACTTTATTTATTTAGATTTAATCTCCTGAAAAAAAATTAACTAATACCATACAGTTTTGTGAATTTTTTTTTATGAAACTTTGCAATTTACTACATATGTTTATGATCAATATTTAAGGAATGAAAACCTAGTCAAGTGTTATCGGGACACCCTCTCTATATTTAAAAATATATACAGCGGACCTAAATTTTAAATATGCAGTTAGTTAATAAAAGTTCCCAAAATCATTGGAATTATACGCCTAAAAATCTTAATTGAACAGTTCTATTTTAGATATTGTAAAATTTCACTATAAATAATCGACTTCCGCTACTGGAGTTCCTCACTTGTGTTTCTTCTAAGCTACTTCTGTTCAAGTTTGAAAACAAACCACTAGAAATCTTCTTTCAGTTACTAATTAAACTGCACAACACTTAATTACAGTTATTAAACAACAAATGGTTTTTCGTAAAAATTCTAAGTAACCGGCTTGCAATTTCTTTTAATAAACTGCTAATGAGCTTGGGTTTATAAATATAAGATTTATTAAATTCCGGCCAGCATTTTGAAGGGGCTTATCTTATTAAAAGAGCGTTCAAATTAAGATTTCCTTAATTAACTAAAATAAAATTTGTACTTGAAAAGTGACAAGCACGTACTACAATTTATCAATGCCTTTTTTATGTTTATGCGTGGTAGAAAGAAATTGGACGAATTATTTCCATTATTAAAATTTGAAGCATTAAATATCTGTCTTTTATTTATGTATTTTACAAATTCTAAATAGGAATCATCTTATCAAAGATTTCACATTTTAAGTACCGTTATATGAGCTTATTTTTGTAAAAGAAAAATTCAGGTTTGAAATTTAGACGAATCAAATACATAAAATAAGTAAATAAACTTATAGGGAAGAATATTTTTGTTATTTAACAGTAATAGTCATACTTAAAATTTCGGTTAAAAGATTCCCTTAATCAATATGTACAGTCGAGACCGTATAAGTGCACATCTCTTAAGTGCATAAACCTCTTAACTGCACAAGATATGAAAACCCCGAATTTCTCCCCTATGCATCTAATGTTTTGTTAACCCGCATAAGTACACACCTCATAAGTACTCAAACCGCTATAGTGCACATTTTTCGCATTAAAAAATTGTTTTTATAATGGAAATTTGACCGCATAAGTGCATATTTATCCAAAAACAAACCAAAAGGAAGGAAATTGTAGTTTATTTGAGAAATCTCGAGAGAACGCTCGGTAGTAATGAAGCGATGCCAGCTTTAATGGTTTTGAATGATTACTGTTTCTCCAATAACTTTGATATGAAAAATATTAATGCATTCACTGATCAATTTTTGAGCATACTTCAAGAAATCTTGTACAGAAATAATTGACGGTTTCTTCAACTGATTATGTAACAATGTTTACGTGAGTATGCTTGAATCCTAACTAATATTATAAATGCGAAAGTGAGTTTGTTTGTTTGTTTGTTTATGACGCTTTCACGCCTAAACCGCTGAATCGATTAGGATGCCTTTTGGTTTAGATATAGATGGGACCCTGGAGATGGTTATAGGCTACTTAGAATTTTAGATTTTTAATTACTTTTTAATTATTAATTAAAAACCGTTTTTACGTTGCCATGCTTGGCGAGTTTCGCCCGTATCAAATGATTCAAGTTTTGAGCTAACAAGAATGCTATTACTTCAATAAAGAAGCGCGTGCATCTGAAAAACATTAAATACCATGGGAATTAAGCCAGTTTTATGCCAAATCTATCTATCTGTAATAATAAAAATGAATGTTCTCCAGACAAATCTACAGAAAGCAGAGCTTTGAAAATTTGAGCATGACTGAGCCCATGACTTCGGTAAAGTGCACCTGAGGCTCAGAATTTTGAAATATTTTCTAACTATTAATTAAAAGCCGTTTTATCGTCCGCACAAAATGATTTATGCTTTTAAAATAAAACAGAAATTCTATTTGCAAAATCACATGCATTTGAAAAACAAAATTATGTTGATTTTACGCCAAATTAAAAAGCATAAGCAAAGAAAAGGGTACTTGCGTATTATCCCGGCGGTCCGCCAAGACAAGCGATTTTTTGCCGAAATAAATGCCGGGCACATGAAATTATTAATGGGTTTGAATACGATTGGCAACAGTTTGGCAACTCATTTGACGAAAAAACAGTTTGGCGGGAATGACCGCCGGGATAATACGTAAGTACCAAGAAAAGTCCAAATGTGTTTCTTAAAGTTCATAAATTTCCAAATCCTACCAATAATATAAATGTGTACGTTTGTGTGCTTGGATGTTTTTGACTGAATAACACAAAAATGGTTGAACGGATTTGGAAAAATTGGTAATGAAAATAGCTCATGCCCTGGATTAATATACAGGCAGCCTTTCAAGCATATAGCATAAATAATTATTTTACAAAGACACTCAAAATTATTCTAATGCATTGGAAATGCATTCTAATGCCGTGCTCTATGGAAATTTTGTAGCTACGAAACCGATTCTAAAAGTTTTTACACTGAAAGTTACATTATTCCTGAGTATTATTATTTGTTTGTTTCTGGATTAAGACCGATTGACTGCACTAGGGTCCTAGGCCTATATGGAGAATTTCTCCGTGGGGGACTTTCTAAGGGATCCTAGTCCGTATTTACGTGAGGATTTTTAGAAAACTACGGAAAACTGGGAGCGGCTAGGTCGACAGGCGCGACCGGGGTTTGAACCTGGCACCTCCCGCCTTGCAGTTTCGAGAGACACTGGTGCAGTTTCTTAGACACTGGTGGCATCCTAAGTATTATAGGGTACCTTTATTGCATATATCACAGATAGTTCTCTTACAGGGATGCTAATAAGAATTACATTACGCTCTATGTGCATCTCTGTAACTACTGAACCGATTCCTAAACTTTTTTTCTGATAGTAAGCTACACTATTCTTGAGTATTATAGTCTAAAATTCATGCATGTAGCGTAAATAGTTCCTTTACAGGAACAATCAAAATAATTCTAATACATTACGCTCTCTGGGTATCCCTGTAGCTACAGAACCGATTCTAAAACTTTTTCACTAATAGAAAGCTGCTCTATTCCTGATTAACGTAGACTAAAATTCATGCATATAGCATAAATATTTCTTGTACAAAACAGTTCGCAAATACTGTGATAACTGTCTCTGTTCGCCAAATGCCTGAAAAAAATCTAAATTTAGTAACTCTGCATACTCTCTTATTTTAAATGAAGTAAACTACCATGCATTATACTTCATTTGAAACAAGTAAAACGCAACTAATATTTGAATGCAGTTTCTTTTGTCGCATCAATATTTGTTATTCACACATGCTACATTTCACTCGGGACCTAATTCTAAAGCTCAAGCGGAAGAAGTCACGGGTGGCAGCTAGTATTTAATAAATTAGCATTATTACATTTAATTGATCTGTATTTTTATAATAATCAAACTTAAAATTTTCATTTTTTACATTAAACGTGTTTAGGTAGTTAAGCTTAGTACCTATGCATACTAAGCCTCAGGTATAGCTCTGTTTTCTATGTAGTTACGCGTAATAAGCTTTGCCATGTAATTACTTTTATTCATAATTATTATATTTTAAGTAGTAATTATAAATTTACAATCAAAAGCAAATACAGAAATACATATATTTTGTATATATATAAAATTACTTATACTATTTAATATCAAATACACAGACTTTCAATGAGAAATTGCGTTTCATATGTTAATTTAAGAAAGCCGGAATAAGTGCACAAACCACTTAAGTACACATAATTTTGTTGCCACATCGATATGCACTTACGCGGTTTCTACTGTATATAACAACTAAGCCGAAACAGTAAATTAATGACGTATCAGTTATAAGTCATTTTACTGAAGTTTATGAAATTAAAATATTTTTTCTTGAAATTATTGTATTAAATAATAAAATAGATTTTTAAGTAGGCACTAAAGTTTTGCATGTTAAAAGCATGTCATGATTCATGCATCCGCTTTATTAGTCTCGCTTGCTTCTTTACGTTGGAAAGTATGTCATAATCTATGCGTTCGCCCCGTTTGTCTTCTTCATCCCATTACGCTGGAAAGTGTATCATAATCCATGCTCCGTATTTGTATTGCCCTTTCCACAAAACAGTTCTTTTGAATTGAAATCTATGTTATAATAGACTATTAAAACTATTTTACAATCTTCGTCAGGCATATTAACTATACTTCACCTTTATTTGCACTAATATAGACACAGATACTAATTCATATCCTCATTCAACAACAGTCGGTTTGGCAATTTATTGACAAATATACAATATATGGCAAAGCTTGGTTCAGTTTTGCCTTCTTCGTATTTTACTGTAACCCGCATTTGCCGTTTTTCCACATTCATCGTTTTTTACCTACACACCCCCATGAAAAACGATGAATCGAGGTTCTACTGCAGCATCGAAATTAAAGGAGCTATATGTTAAATTCTACCATTCAACACACCGTCATAGTTAGTTTCTTAGTAGCGCAGATAAATGTTGATAAAATCCCCCTTTGTTAACTCTCTCAGTTTCTTTCTGTTGAAAAATGAAATTTCACGCACTTTTAATGATTCAACGCAAATTCATACGCTCACTGGTGTGAACGATATTAAGGTGAGCTATTGAAGAAATAAGAAATAAACAGACATTGGAAATGTCAAAGTATTAAATAAATACGAAGACTGCCCTTAAATAAATAAATAAATGTAAAAAATACAGCGTGTGTAACTGTAACAACTCTGTAAACAAGAGGTGTAACTGTAAACACCTCTTTTTGTGAATATTAAAATCTCAATATATACGGGAAGGGGAGTGTTAAAGTATTCCTCTCTTTTTTTTTTATACAGTAGGGATCTAAGACGACAATGGAAATGCAATACGTAGAAAATGGTATTTTCTATTGGCATTTTATAAAATATTCGTATTATATTTACGAAAACCTCTGTGGAGAACAAAGTTGCATGATCCTATGCTAGTTATAAAATATACATTTTCGAATGAGCCGTTTTCTTATCCCTCTATTTAAGTTTTGTAACAAGACAGATATTTAAGTACTAGGAAGTGCTTTTTATTTATATAAAATGGCTGTTGTTTTTAGAAAGTACAGGAATTTTCAAGAAATTTACAAAGGAATCGAAATATTTTCTTTACAAATCTCCAGAATTTACTTTTTTTATGTTAAAGAATGGATTTAGATAAAAAACATTTTTGCGACTGTGCATTTAAATTTAAAGACACATCCCCCGATAAAAAATCCTTTGCGATAAAAGTAGAAATCTGTTTTTAGAACTGAAACGATAAATTCGCCAAGGGAATTGGAGAATATCGTTGTTTCAATAAGTGGCATGCTTATAAAATTCTGCGTAGGTGCTAAAAATCTGAGGTATTTGCAGTGCGCAGTGTAAAAAACAGCGAATATAAATAAGTTATGTATAACTGTATGACATTTAAATTTCATGCAAATGCGTTATGAAATTAAATCTTGTTTTGTATTTTAATAATATTAATGATTTCTCAGATGTAAGATCATAAACGCTTTAAATACGGAATAACTCCTGTAATTAGTAATGTTTAAATGATTTGTGTTTCTAATCAGTGATTTTAAAACTTTAAATAAAACTTTATGTATGTTAAAAAATGTAGGAAAAATATAAAAAGTATTATCAAATTAAGTTTCATTGCTGTTCAATAAATGACACAATTAAAAATTCTTAAGTGACTTGAACGTTTATAGTTTTTGTTAATACTATATGAACTTGTGTTCGATTTTTCTTGTGATTTTATTTTCTGTATGTCTCGTGGTATTATTTTTAGGACATGAAGGATTTTGTTTGATTTTTTGCTGAAAAAAAGCCCAAACAATCTTAAATATATATATTTTAAAGAAGAGCTATTTGAAATGCAGCATGTTTTTTTTAAAAAAGGAATAAATACCAATTCATTCTTCTGCCTCATTCGAATACAAGCATATGATTCGGCTAAATACATTAAAATTCATTCATTATACTCAACAAAGACGTCAATATGCATTATTCAACCTTATATGAAAATTTTAAGGCATTAATTTTCATTTTATTTGATTTATTCGCTTTAAATGAATTGAATATAATACTGTCGTATATATCTGAATATTTTTTGAATGATACATTGAGATACATAATAACTTAACATATCCATTATACTTAACATTGATAGCACCGTTTGAGTTTTGTATGGTAACGGTGATTGTATATAATAAATATTTATTGTTCTGTTTCCATGGAAATAAAATAAGTCATTGTAAATGAAATCAAACATAAGAGTTTTTCAAAAAGAATTATTTTTATGATTTCGAGTAAAGATGTGTCACAACTAGGCTAATGCTTAATGAAGAATACGCCTTTCAAAAGATTTTTTTAATTGTAAAAATGTCATAAGTTTAACATTTAATTGTTTGTTATTTCGATGCAATCATTCTACAATATTTGAAGACTTAAAAAGGAGAAATATTTTGATATTCAACTGAATATGTTGTATTTATGTACTATTGATGTATTTACTATTAAAAATGACGTGGAATGAGCTGCAGCTGCACAAAAACTTTTTTTAAAGGTAGCGAATTATTGAAACATTTTATGCTTAAAATCTAGGCAGAGCCAGCAGTATCCATGAATTTTTAAACTCTTTTTATGCACTTGCAAATTCATTGTTTTCATTTTTACAATAACCTTGACTTCACTATTTAAAAATCACAGAACAGCTGGTAATCAACTTAAATCAGACATACATGTTGAATTCAGAAAATTGAAAAATTTAGAAATTAAAAAATACATACATGGATGTATCTCTCATAACTCGGTAAACAAAGTATTACTTGGTAAAAGGCTCTTTTCAAGTAATATTTCGAAATTAACTGTTGTACCGTAAAGACAAATTAACAAAAGTAGATCAGAGGTATGTATTTTTTAGTTGCTAGCTACAGAAAAGGATTGTTTGATTTAAAAGCGTATATGGCCAATATGGGGTATGGAATTTTTTTACAAATATTTTTTAAAAAGGTCAAAATTGATCTAATTCTGTATATAAAGCAAATACGAGCATGATTACTATCATGTAGATGGCATTATCAAGTCTTTGATAACGTTCTCTGCAATTCAGTATACTTGTACATACAACAAAAATAAAGAGAATTTCGGTAATTTTGAAAACCTAAGATTGAAGTAAATATATGTGCCGAAAAAAATTAGAACATTTTACATGACAATGAGCCTTTTTTATCGTTATCGTCATTTATTTCTTAACTGAAAAAATTAATGATAGTAAATTTTCCATGTACAGACAAAAGACAAGTAACGGCAATTTACAAGTGTTAAAACACTGAATATTCAGCTTTTACGAAAAAATAAAGAAGTAAAAAATCTGTTAGTTTAATACTCTGCCATAAAAATACAAGCATACGAAGATACTTCTTGTAGATATTAAAATGAAACTATGTAATAATTGCATTTCACATTCTTTTAGACTGAATCACCATCAGCAACATAACGCAGCTTTATGTCTAAAAAAAGTATATAAATTTGTTACTTTTTAATACAAGTAACAATTTTATATTGTTACTTTTTCTTACTTTTTCGATAGTAACAAAAGTATATAAATTTGTTACTATCGAAAACCTAGCAATAAAACGTTACCATGTCGGCTGAATATTTAGATTTCATTAGTGTCGTCTTTCTTCCAAGGATGAATAGATCGAGAAATGCAATTAACCCTTTGAGGCGCAACCCTTTCAAAATGCTGATTAAAGGGCAGCCGTTGCCATCGCTCTACTTAACTACCAGCAAGAGGGCGGACCATCGAAGCGTTCATCGCGTGCCATATATCTAGAGACCCTTTTTTTGACGCAGCTGGCTGTGCGGCACAGCCAGCTGCGTCAAAAAAAGGGTCTCTAGATATGTGGCACGCGATGAACGCTTCGATGGTTCGCCCTCTTGCTAGTAGTTCAGTCGAGCGATGGCAACGGCTGCCCTTTTTTCAGCATTGGGCAATCTATCCGGCTGTTCCCTCATTCTTCCATTTTTCAGCAGATGTCCGTGCTGTTAAAAATAATCGTAACCATTTTTTGTACGGGAAATGACGTGCTAAAAAGTAAAGCATTCTCGTAGATATGTCACCCGCAACTATTTTTATAGAAATCCAATCTATTCTTCGTGACTGGCAACAGTCAAAACGCCAGAAGAGTTTGGAGTTCCCAGAGAGGGAACACTGCGCGTTAAAGGGTTAAAGACTCTGTCAAGTCAGTTTTGTTCGCAGACCTGAAGCGATGCGCATGATTTTGACATATCTTCATGCACCTTTTAACATTAAAAGTGCAACACAATAACATTGCAGGCACTATACTATCTGACTTTTGATTTAGCCAAATGCGCAATGGGGCTGACCGAAGAAAGATTCCTGGCAGTGAATTCCAGTTACCCACATCTGTTCACCGCAGTTACTTTCATAACAAGCGAACCTCAGCCATTGCCTAAAAGTTCAGCAATATTTCATCCGTTTTGAATGGAAATGTGGATTCTTCTTCCAGCGGCGCGGTGATGGGGACAGTTGCGATTTGCTTCTGCATTTTATTGAAGAGAAAAGTGTCCTATCAAAATGATAGCACAGTGGTTATATGCCGCTGAAAATGGTAGATGGCCGAAGTGTGAAGATCCCGGGTTCGCGGGTCCCATCGCGCGGCTGTCGATCTAACGGTCTGAGAGTTTTGGTAGGTTTTCTCCAGATGTAACGTGAATACGCGTTAGAACCCCTTAGAAAGTCCTCCTACCAAGGCACCCCCGCCTCCCTTTGGCAGATCGCCCTAGTGGTAGCGTTGCCGTAATCACACACAATCAATCACCTATCTTAATGTGGCAACTCAGGTACTCGGACGTTTACTCCGAAATCTGTAACATTTAAGAATGAATCAAGCAGATGCCGGTTTGTGCTATTCGCCTGGCTTTTCAGCGCTATGATTGTTGGCAGCGGCTACGCAGCTGTATTACTGTCGTTCCTGACATTTCCAGCAATGGTGGAAATCAGAAATATCGGAGCTTTATCTAAAGCTGTACAAGAGAGCTCATTCACGTGTTTTACACACCCTGGAAGCTATTTCACTCAAGGTTCTCTTGAATCTAACGACCGTTCCATGGTAGAGATCGGAGGGTCTTTGAATCGTACAGCATTAGCAAATATGACATTTTCAAGTGCCGTTTCTAAATCTGCAGTTATCGGTGTGCTTTTGAATTGGTATCGAAATCAATTTTTGGTTTGGGAAGATTCATTTTATTTTGGAATGTATACGGAATTTTATACTCCAAAACTTTTTGTTACCCAAGACGATTAAATAAGATTGTTCATAGAATGTCAGCTGCTGGATTGCTTGACAACCTCGATAACGATAAACAGTTTTATAACGATTTCTCAGTACTGTAAAAAAAAAAAAAAATGCTGCTCTGAAGACTTAAAAATTAAAAGCTTAAAAATCCATCCTGCGCTTTTTGAATGTTGATCGGTGGATGGATTTTGGGGATAATAACAGTTGTTATAGAAAAACCTAATGAAGTTTTTCTATACACGCACACACACACACACAAAAAAAAAAAATAAAGCCGACTAATTTAATAAAGCCCGTGCCGACTAATTTAATAAAGTAAAACTAGAAAACTTTCCATTTCAGAAGTTTTTCATTACGAACAAACACCTTAAATAAGGCTTTGAGAAGTCAATTGATGCATGAAGACTTTAAAACGTTGCACATCGTCTTTAAAAACACTTTTATTACGTAAATTCAATAAATTAATTTCTGAGAGGAAATATAAAAATAAATACTCTTCTTTGTGAGGCCGTTTTTCTCTTAGATCGTGAAAAAAAGTATTGGTAAAGGAAATCAGCTCTTTTGAAAAGTTTCATTTGATCATTGTTTTTTGAATTTGAATTCTTTTGGCATATCTTACGTTAGTTACCTAATATTCGATATAAGATATTATGTCATGGAATGCTACTTTTGTAGAAATAAATGAAGGTAAATGGTTAAAATTTAGATTTCTATTTCGGCTTCATTTAAATATTGGGTTTTTCTCACTAATTTCTGGGTTATTCTACCTTTCAGGGGTTAAATAGAGTCTAAAATTAGTATTTTACACATCAAATAATTAAAATTTGCATTTTGTTGTATGAAAATCGGTTACCTAGAACACAAGATAAATGGTTTTGGATGACATTGGGTTTTCTCGAATTCTCGAGAAATATTGGTGGTTCACTTTCAGGAACTTATTTTTGGAGCCAAATTCTGCGATATTTCACCAAAAAGTCACCAATCTTGGCGACATTTGAGACACTTCCTGAAAATAAAAATCCCAAAACAGTAAGTAAGGAAACGGCATCTCTTTTTAGTTAGGACACCAGTAACTTTCTTCATTTATGGTCATTTTTAACATTTCTTCAGAATGACTTTTTATAATGGTTTCAGTTGTGAAAATACAAATGAAAAAAAATACTCATACTTAAGTTTTAAGGACAGTGATTCAGAACAAAATGATAATAATAATAATAATTATAATTATAATAATGATGATCATAATGATAATAACAATAATAATAATTAATAATAATAACAATAATAACAACAATAATCATTAGCGCCTTATTGACTGTAACCTTTTCTCTTCCATCATTAAATTGTAATGATGCCATTGCTTCACGGCCGGGTTATGGGTCTGTGGCGGCACGAGATCACCTCCGCGCACATAACACCCGGCAATGGAGGATGTCGCCTCCTTGGGTTCGAGGCTATAAAAGTCACGTGACGGTGGAAAACAAACAACCATTTCTCCATAGGTTTATGTGCTGGACTCCTGGTAATAAGAGCAAAATCAAAAAAATAATAATTATGCCTCTGTATTGTGCTACCTACGAATGTTTCAATAACTCTCTAGAACCTGTACATGACTGCAAAAAGATATCTCTCCACAGATTCTCATTAGAAAGTTCTGACATATTAAAACTTATACTGAGACGAGGCTATTTCAGCCACGTGTCGATGGAAAATATACACTTCAGCCAATCAGATTACAGGGTTACTCATCAACACAGCCGAAAGGTCACGTGTTGGTGGAAAAATGACGTCACACCGATAAACCTCATTGAAGGCCGGTCGAACGGGTACCTTTTGGCCGAGCCGGATTGCGCCTCATTCTACCACCCATAAGTCCCTGGGTTCAAACCCAGCTCTCACCAAACGCTCTCCCTTCAGGTCTTTGAATGTTCCTATTGCGAGCCAGCGTTTGATGCGTTATCCTAACCTTAAATAGTAGGTTAAAAAAAATCAGAAATAAGCTATAAAATTTGCTTTATACCTCAAATAGTTGTAAAATATTGAGAATTGGTTTGCAGAATTTCACTGTCCACAAAAAATTATTCATTAATCACTTCACCTGCAATATTTTGCTAAATTATAAAAATTGGCCGAAACTGGCTGAAGAACAAACTTCAACTTATATGTACATAATCTAGATTCTAAAAATTCCAAAATCTAACTGCTTTGACTTGTAGGGATATCTTATGTTTACTTACCGATCATTGCGAGACTGACAGCCATGGAAGTTCAGTTATAGTGGAAGCACTTCATATGGTAATCATTGATAGACAGAATGATTGGGACTATTAAAATATTTTCAAAATTTTATCGAAAATATTCGTTAAGCGAAAACTCTTTTAAGATCTTGACGAACTCTATAAAATTTTGTTAAAATTCATGGTACAAAACTTTAGTAATAGTTTGCGTTGTTTGGGCAACGCTACGCATGAGCGATCTGCCTATAGATGGGGGATGCCTTGGCCGGAGGACTTTTTAAGGGATTTTAACGCGAATTCACGTTACATATGGAGAAAAGCGATCAAAGCTCCAGACCGTTAGATCGACAGCCGCGCGATGGGGCCCGAACCCGGGACCTTCACACTTCAACCGTCTAACAGTTTGAGAGTCTTATCCATTCGGTGGGGCTTTTAGTAAAAAAATGTGTTGGTCACCTTAATAGCGAGGGAGAGTATTGTAACTTTCAACGTATTCCTCCTTAAGAAACTTTTATATTCATTTTAATCAAACTTAAAGCACTTTAATTAAGGTATTATAATAATCTATTCTCAATTTCTTTTTTTTTCGGCAAGAACTCTGTAGACTTTTCCAATAAAGTTTAATCTACGTCTTTTATGCGTATGTAAGCACATTTCCGTAACTTTCGAAGTTCCCTTAACTTTCGCAATACTTCATACATACATTGGCTGGTTAATTTTAATTAAAACGATTGGCTGTAACCATCATCACTCTTTGATATTCTCCACAGTATAAAAACTCGGAACTCCCCGTGCATTTACCATATCAATAATTTAGTATTTTATCAACCTATTGTAACGACTACGCCATTGAGCAATTGTAAATAGTTCAGTTGGTGTCTTACACCTTTTAAAAGGTATGAAAAAAAAAGTGCTTTCATGTACATGATCCTACATTTTAAAAAGTAATTTATTAGCATGTCAATGCAATAATCTTTTCTCTTAACATTAATGTATTCAAAAGTTTTCCAAGTTTATTAAGAAATTTAAATTAACTGATTAAAACAACAATTTTCTATATGTGGTTCACTGCGCGCAGCCTAAGGCATATAAAAATCATTTTAGAGACTCGATATTTTTTCTACGTACATTATTATAATGCAAAATTAAAATGACCTATTTGTATACCCAGCATTGCATAATTTTTTAAATTACAAATGATTTAATTTATTAACAGTGACAAAATAATCTACTCTTATTTTTCTGTTAGATAGGTATGTAACATCTACAGAATATTATTTAATTTTAATGACGTATTATCAGAGTCTTATGTAGAAAAAATGTTGAGTCAGTAAAATGTTTTGTATATGTGTTAGGCTGCGCACAGTGAACAAATACGAAAAATACTTGCTTTTAATCAATGAACGAATTAATTATTCGTAATAAACTTACTTTTGAAGACATTAATATAAACAGAAAAAGGCATTGTATTCATATACAAAATTTCTTACATGTAAATAAATCATTTTTATAAATATAGCATCATACATATAAACAAACATTTTTGATTTTCATGATTTTTAACCCTTTAACGCTCAGTGTTCCCTCTCTGGGAACACCGAACTCTGACGTTTTGACTGTTGCCAGTCACGAAGAATAGATTTGATTTCTATAAAAATAGTTACGGGTGGCATAGCTCCACGAGAATCCTTTACTTTTTAGCACATCATTTCCCGTAAAAAAATGGTCACGATTATTTTTAACAGCACTGACAACTGCTGAAAAATGGAAGAATGCGAGAACAGCTGCATAGATTGCCCAATGCTGTAAAAAGGGCAGCCGTTGCCATCGCTCGACTTATCTACCAACAAGATGGCGGACGATCGAAACGTTCATCGAATGCCACAGATCTAGAGACCCTTTTTTGAAGACAGCAGGCTGTGCCACACCAGCCAGCTGTCGTCTATAGCGCTTCAATCGACTGCCCTTTTTTCAGCATTGGGAAAAGATTGCGCATCAGGGTTGAAGAGTACAAGACTTAACCAGGAAATAAAGACGATTTGAAAAAAAAACATCTTCATATTCTTACTTGCATACACGAGAAAACTCCCTACATTAAACTTAACTCATTCTGCTAATTTATTGTCCAGTTGTAAAAAAATCGATGTACCGATTTTTTGTCAAATTCGATAAATCGAACATACGCAGTCTTGCGGAAAAGTTTAAGAATGATCTCAAAAAACAAGAATGAGTGCAGTAATTATTTTTGAGTAGCCTAGGGAAAAAGTATGTTATGTAAGTACGTACATATCTAGATAGGTGCACATGCCTCACACTTTTAAATCTATCAGCATACTTTGAAACACATAGCAGTGCTGTAAAATTTTAAATCCATCTCATCTGTATGATTATCAATATTTATTCGAATTTTTAGATGTGAATAACCTTACTTGACACACATACGACATTAAATGTGTTTCAATAAAGTTACTGACATTAGAAAATGCTTTAAATAATAAATATATTTCTGAAGATATCAAGAAACAGGAAGGTGATTGCACAAAACATTTGGACTTTTAACCCTTTAACGCGCAGTGTTCCCGCTCTGGGAACACCAAACTCTGACGTTTTGAGTGTTGCCAGTCACGAAGAATAGATTTGATTTCTATAAAAATAGTTGCGGGTGACATAGCCTCACGAGAATCCTTTACTTTTTAGCACGTCATTTCCCAGAAAAAAAATGGTCACGATTATTTTTAACAGCACTGAGATATGCTGAAAAATGGAAGAATGCGAGAACAGCTGGATAGATTGCCCAATGCTGAAAAAAGGGCAGCCGTTGCCATCGCTCGACTTAACTACCAGGAAGATGGCAGACGACCGAAACGTTCATCGCATGCCACAGATCTAGCGACAATTTTTTCACGCAGCTGGCTGTGCCGTACAGGACAAAAAAAGGCCTTTAGATCTGTGGCACGCGATGAACGTTTCGATCGTCCACCATCTTGCTGGTAGTTATGTCGATCGATGGCAACGGCTGTCCTTTTTTTAGCATTGGGAAAGGGTTGCGCCTCAAAGGGTTAAAGAATGGATCTTGAGTAGCATTTATGAAACGCTAAGAGAAGATTAACAAATGATAAATGAATTTTTATTTAATGTAGTTAACTGTTTGAAGAGCAACTACTTTAACATCAATAGAGAAGAACAACTAGATATACTGCACAACGTTGATAAAGTGCAAGCCGTTGCCATCGCTCAATTTAACTACCAGCAATATGCCGGTCCATCAAATCGACAATTTCGTGCCAAAGAGCTGTACTTTCACAGTTTTTTTAGGTCTATGGCATGTAATTAGCGCTTCAATCGACTGCCATAATTTAATAATAATAATAATAATATAATAATATAGCATCCACCATAATTAATGCTGATGGTACTAAACCAAGCAATTTCAACGGCTGTACTTTTTAAGCGATGGGGGGGTCAATAAACCATTTTGTTTCTGACTATCAAATGAAAAAACTAGTATTAGGTGGTTTCCAAGCACGACCACCGTGTGTTAAAGGGCTTAGTAAACTTTTACTAGTACTTGGGGACATAAAAATTTTATTTATACGTACATTTTAAAACGTAAAATTAGATTTTTACGTACACAGTGTTCAGTAAAAGGAGTTATTCAAGAGATATCGTCTTTAAGCATGTCGTGAAATTTAATGCTCGGACCTTTATATCCTTAAACATTAATTGTCGTGAGTGATCCTGGAATGACATGCAGTTTTCTGGTTCATTTGATCCTTTCTAAGACATTAAAGCGTGATTTATGGCCCTATAAATTATCTTTATCTTTCATGATCTCCAGATTAGTCGGAGGGTAGTACAGTCTAGAATATACATTTTTATTTTTTAAACGTACTTTTTCGTGAGCAACATTATTTTCCTTGTGATTTTTCAACATACCTCCACAGTTCTAATATATCAATTACGAGCGTTAAATACAAAAATTCCGTGGATTAAAGAGGAAAAATTATTCAGAAGAGAAATTTCTAATTAAAAAAATACTGACGTACATTGCTAGACTTTTTTTTTTCATTCAAGTATTTTTCATTTTTTCCCCGGAAAAAAATCAGGCTTAAAAGGACTACCAGCTTTGTATATCCTGAAAAGAAAAATAGATTGAAACTATTGATACTGCAGGCAAAACGAAGATAAAGCCGGAGAAAAATGACCTTATTCGATGGTGGACTATGACACTACCAAAAATCCGCCAAAAAATTGAAAAAAAATTAAACATAATAATATTCTATGATTTTTACTGTATTTGAGGCAAAAAACTCATGTCAACTAAAATGCGGTGTATTAAAAGGAAAAATTATTCAAAAACATAATTTCTGATTAAAAAAGTACTGACGTATAAAAATGTTAGACTTTTGTTTTATTCAATATTTTCATTTTTCTCACGATAAAAAAAAAATCAGGCTTAAAAGGAAGACCAGCTTTGCATATCCAAAAAGGAAAAATGAATTCAAACTATCAATACTGCGTCATGTAAAACAAACATAAACCCGGGAAAAAATGACCTTAAGTAAATATTAATATTAATATATTACAGTATTTAAATTTGATTTATTGGTTTTTAATTTTCATGTTTCCCCTCAAGATTAAAATAAAATTAAAGAATGCTCACTGTTTATTATTTTACATGCGTGTTTTTTAACCGGAAGGAAATTTATGCTTTGGACATCAAAATGGTAAATAAAATATTATATTATAGCAGCAAAAGCATAAAGATAAGCTCTTTTGAAAATTGACAAATTAAAATATTCTTAAAGTTGCATGTATTTATGCATGTTAAAAATATTATAGTATTTTAAATCGCTAAAAAAGTATTTATTTCTAAGACGAAAATTTCTATGTACCATTTTTTTTCATTTATAACTTTTATTTAAGTGAAAAATGGAACCTGCTAATGTAACCACTTTGGTGAGACCATATGCTTACAGTGATCATTTTTGTACAATTTCAATTTACAATCACCTCAATTTATCCTCTTTTAAAGGGATCATCTTTATAAGTTGACTAGTTTTGTTTTTCCCGAGAGCAGTCACATTAGACAGGTTCCAGTATTTTTAAATTCGATTACACAACGTTTGCTAATGTGCATTTATGCATTATAAATTTTGTTTTTTTTTAATTTAGAGAATGAGAAATATAAAGGATGAGGAATAGATGAATGCGAAATAAAAAGCGAGCGTGAAAATAGATGAATATATGCATTATATATATATATATGAATTAATACAAATTTGAATTTTTGTATTTAAAATTCTCCACAGATAATTAACATAAATGAATGACTTAAAATTAGCAATTAGAATGGGTTGAATGATTTAAGATAAACTTTATGTAGGTCACGTTGTATTTATTACTAAAATAACCTGTGATCAATCAACATCCCACTTAGAAAAAAAGTTACATGCTGACAAAAATATAAAATAAATTATTTTAAAATAAAGTTGTATGATAATTTTACTATATAAGATTTCATATTCAATGATACTAAATTTTTTTTTTTTTTTTTTTTTTTTAATACTCCATTAATTTTATGGTAGGTCTGAAGTTTAGCAAGTTATTCTACATTTTACATATTTTAAAAAATAGTCTTCCTCCTAAATGTCTAGTAGTTCCTTAAATAAACTTCTGCTATTTCAAAACTATAATTAGTGATAACATTTTAAAAAAATCTGATGTGTCCAACACATGACTTCCTTGCACGTCTATTAAATCAAAAATGTTTTTTACGAACTTCCTCCAAACTTATTTATTTGAAAGAGATAAAATATCAATAATAGTAAGGTTTAGCGATTTCTAGCCAAATATTTCGATATCGCCAAGCTGAGTTCAATTTGAAAAATTTCCTTCTGACACTTTATTTGGCGATATTTCGCCAAAAGCCGACAAACTTGAGACAGTTTGCGAGATTTTGGGGATAGCCAAAGTAGTCATTGACCACAGACTTTCAATGAATTGAATGCATCCATACGCCTTAATGTATTTAAAGTCATTTGGCTCACCCTGTAAATAAATTCCCAGTCGATTGCTATCAAAAAAGATATTGAAAACAGTTAGATATTATAATATAGTTCTAAATACGAAAGTTCAAAATTCTACGGGTTAAAGTTTTAGAGTTATACAAAATAAGAAATAATTTTTGGCGCCAAATTTGGCGATATTTCGGCGAAACTCGTCAATGTCGACGACATTTGGCGAGATTTTAAGCATGGACCAACAATGACAGATTATCGCCAAATTTGGCGATATTTCGCCAAAACTCGCCAAGAACGATTACAAATGGCGATACTTTGGGCATGGACCAAACAATGACTGACTACAATTGTATTATATTGAAGATGTCCATAGACATTAAAGTACTGAAATTCTTTTCGGTGGTCCTGTAAATAAACTATCCAGTCGAATGGAACCAAAAGGGAAGGTGCACAACTAAATGTTACAACAATCCTAAATATAAAGTTTCAACATTCTACGCCTAATAGTTTTTGAGATATGCGAGTTTAATGAATTTCGGACCATAGAGCGTAATGTATTTCGAATCTTTTGGGCGGTCCTGTACATAAACTGTACATTGGATTGCGACCAAAAGGGGAGGTGCACAACTAGATCATAGAACAATCCTAAATATCAAATCTCAACATTCTACGACCAATAGTTTTTGAGATATGCGAGTTACATACATACGTACGTACAGACGGCATGGAAAAATTGGCCACAATAGACTAGCCGCTGGTCAAAATGAGTTGCAGACGCGTTAATATGATCGTGCATGCTAGCCTACGATGAGATGCATCGAAAAAAATTTTTTAATTAAATTTAGATGTAGTCAAAATCGGTTTTTTTGTCGAAATTTGGCCCCCAAAATTTTTCGGGATCACATTACTTCCTTATACTACGTACAAGGAAGTAACAATATTTAAAAATATTCTACTTGCGTAAAATATTTAAATATTTTTTTCAATTCAAGCTCGGTACAGAATTGAATATTACAAAAAAAGAAAATATTTGCTGACGATGCTTTCTTTCTATGTTTTATATGCAGATTCTGGAAATATTTTTATGCTTTCTCTTACAGTGCCAATATTTTACTATTAAAAAAAAACAAGTTATATAAAATATATTTTATCCGAATTTAGGATAATTCATGTCTTTTAAGAAAATAATGTTCCTATCCTAGGGACTAGGAAAATAATGGATACTGTAATAAATATATGTTTTTTTGCCTAATTATTTTCTCCTTTTCCTTTGTTTGAAGTAAAAGTTAAACACTAGTGTTTCCCTTATTTTCTAACTTTTAAATTTTTAAATACCCGTCCCCTAGTTTGGTTCCATTTGATTCAAGATTAGCCCATACAAATTTTTGGGGCAATAAACATCTTTTAATAAGTGCCGACTTTAGAGAGAATGTAAAAGATGTAAACCATTATCGGGCTTTGTGGTAGCTTTGCTTTTCTGATTGGGGTTAGTCTCTATGTCTTCGTGCATAATTAGAAGTACATGACAGTAATACTTCTAATTATGCACGTTATTACATACAGTTTATTATTAATAAGTGATCAATTTGCATATAATTCGAAAATGAAAAGAAAGAAATTATGGCTCGGGTCGTCACGGGCTAATTTCATCCTACTGGACTGAAACATTATATGTGAGTTAATCTGATCAGAAAGAACAATTTTAGGGGGCGGGCAAAAAAATTTCACCAAAAAATTTTTTTGAGCCAAAATAAGGCACATCCTGATATATGTACATATACATATATATAACGTTTTCGCTATATTTTTCTATTGGCGAGGCTGTTCTTGAACTAAAACTTATTTTATTTACTGTTCAACGAAGTAAAACATAACGTAGACGTAAATACAATCGGAGCGGACGCTACAAGAGGCTAAATTACATATCTTAACAGCACTCGCCCAAAATGCGAATGCCCCTGTCCTTTCGGCGAAGAGAGAAACATACTCGCTGATTGACAGCTTACGTCAGGACCACGTGAACATATGAGAAGAAACATGGCAGTTCCATTGGCTGATTGGATGCCCTTTATTTTGGGTGAAAAATTTTTTTTGGGTGAAATTTTTTGACCGGCCCCCTAAAATTGTTCCTTTTGATCAGCTTAACTCACATGTAATGTTTCAGTCCTGTAGAATGAAATTAACCCGTGCCGACCAGAGCCAAAATTCCTTTCTTTTAATTTTGTCGAAATCTATGCAAATTGATCACTTATTTATAATAAATTGTAATTTATTATTATCAAGTTCTTGTAATAATGCACGAAGAACAAGAGACTAACAACAATAGAAAAGCATCGGTACCACTAAGTCCGATAATGGCTTTCATCTTTCGCATTCTCTCTCAAGTTGGCACCTGTTAAAAGATGTTTATCGACCCGAAAATTTTTATGGGCTAATCTTGAAGCAAATGGAACCAAACTAGGGGGCGAGCATTTAAAAATTTAAAAGTTAGAAAATAAGGGACACCCTATTAAACATCCAAAAATGTATTGTATATCATTTTGTTAGATAATCGTTCTTTTACAGTTACATATGAAACTCTTTATTTTTTTCAAAAAATCCATTTATACATACATAAAAAAAGATAGACCTTCCTAATAAGAAGGGTCATGTAAGATAGACTCTTAAAACACGACGCAAAACTTTTGATCGTGGTTGTACAAGCGCTAGAGACTCGTATAACACTGCATAGCTGCCAACTCTTCCGGATTTTGCGGAAGATTTTCCACCACAATCTTTTAGCAGTTCTATTTTGCACTAAAAATTTGGACTTATTTTAAGCTTAAATTGCTAAGTAAAAGCTAGTGGTAAGAAATCTTCCGATATAATGGGAAGTGTTGATGCTCATAAATTCTGATACTCATGCTGATTCTAAAGATGAGATACGGTTCACGATATAATCTAAGGGACTGATGCAATATGAGTTCATTTTACCTGGAACACATCTACTGTGTTATAGGAGGGTCTACTGTAGATGAATATTTACTCTTTCCATCAGAAAAACCTTAAAAAATTAGCTAATAAAGCGTTACCTTCCTTAACTTTTGCATTGTTTTTCAATTTCTATTTATCTTCCTTTTATGGTACTTTCATCTTTAAAAAAATATTTTTACTTTGAGGGCTTGTAATCTAAGGCACTTCTCATTTTTTTACCGTCTTTCTTTTATGTTAATAAAAGTACCCTGCAATGGACCACAGTATTGCAGGCACTCTTCCTTTCCTCGTAGACATTTCCTCCGCTATTTCGCGAGTGACGATGCGCCAATCATTCTCAAGAGACCTTCGTGAAATAGCGGTGGAAGTGTCTATGAGCAAAGGAAGTGTACAAAAGCAAAAGGAAGTTGTCCCTTTCCCCGGAGCTTCTTCACTCAAGTATCCATCATCTTGTTGACCTCTGGGATACTTGTTTCAATCTACAATGTGACTTTGTTTAGCCTGTCTCTTACGCCTGTATTACCTCTTTCTTTTGTATACTAATTTATATTAATATCATTAAACCATTTCTCAAACCACCTGTAGTGCTACTTTTATATGGGCGACCCTTATATTAAATTTGCCATTAAGATTATATGTGTTCATAAGAAATATATTTTTTCTTGCAAATAACAAATTTAGCTAATTTATTGTACTACAGAACAACACGTTGTTTATCAAAAATCGCCAATATATGACAACTTTTTTCCCTTGAAACCCGTATGGTATACTTTACTCGAATGTTGTTCGTAATGTTTATTATATATGAATTTCAAACGAAATTTCTACGAAATACGTTTTTTTTAGAATAATAAGATACCAGTAAAAAGATCTCATAACTTCGATATGCGTAGGTATTAAAAAATGGTTCAATTTCAGATTAGAGAGGTTTTCTATTTTACTCCAGTTCAAGCGAAACAGGTATTGTTCGGAATGAACAAGACGAAATATGATATATTCGACGAAAAATCTTTATGTAAGAACGAATGAAATGTCATTTAAAAGGATTCGGGCAGGATGCGGAACTTGATTTCTAATCATTTCTTAATTGCATCCAAACTAAATAATTTATGAGCTCTAAAGCTATTACATAATGATTTCTTCATTTTTAGACGATTTTAAAAATAGGAGGAAGTTCTCTATTCGACAGAGTTATCTCTGTTTATTTCAAATATATCTCCAGCAAAAACTTTTTGCCACAGGGATTAATTTCGATACTTTTTTTTTTTTTAGTGGCTATCCTAAAGCAGCGGTTCCCACCCGCTGTAGCACGCCCCCTTTGGCGGGTGCAGAAGGTTTCTCGGGCGGGGCGCGAGAAAAACAGGCAAAGAATAAGTGGTAATGCATGCTTTGAAAATCATTTTATTTATTCTTATTTTTACCCCAAAACATACCATTTTTCGCTTAATTTATTCATACAAACTTTACCGATAGTATTACTTTGTAGAAAAGGAACTAAATGTTCAAAGTTGAAGAATTAAAAACTGTATGTATACTGAGGAATGTGAGGGGGGGGGAGGCACCCTCGGGAGTTATCCTTTGTAGGGGGGGGGACAAAGGATAACTCCCAACGGTTCCCAACCTTTTTTAAAAGGTTGGGAACCGCTGCCTTAGGGGTGACACGATATTAATATGGCTTATTTCTGATGATATGAGCTATGTCAAAATAACGGAACTCTTCAACTATGAACATCTAAACATTAATCGGGCAAGTCTCTTAGACTATTACAGTATTTGAGTTACCGTGATGTCATTATATTGAAGTAATTTGAAGTCCTTTTTAACACTTTCCAATAAGGTTGAAAAGTGTTTATGATTTCCGTTTGTCTGTCTGTTCGTCCGTCCGTCCGTGCTCTAACTCCCGTAAATATGCATCGATTTCGACGAAATTTACATACGTTATTCTTATCTACTGTACCATGTACCCTATTGAAAATGGTCTATGTAGCATTTATAGTTTTTCTACAGGAGCACTCAAAATATTCCCAATGCATTGAGCTCTATGGGCAGTTATTCTTTAAAGCGTATCATCCATACTATGTAGTTACTCTTATCTCTGACTTAGAGCTAAAACTTTTTCCGCCATTACTGCAAAAAGATTACAAAATTAAGCACTAAAAAGCCTAATAACATCTACACCGTTTGTACGATCCGCTTGAAATTTTTCATAAATATGTATAAAAATATAGAAAACATTCTGTGCTACTTTAAGAATCTGAAAATCCACCCGTTCCCTCATTTTTAAGCGATATTTCGCTCTTTTACAAATTTTAACACGAGACAATGAGTATAAAATTCTTAGATTCTTCAGTTAGGCAATGGAAATTTTTTTTTTAAAGGTCTTTAACAGAGTCTCATAAAAATGCATTTATAGTGATAATACAAAATTATCTTATTTCCAAAATACTCGCAAGATTTAAGAACAATACATCGTCAAATTTAGCGCAAAAACCATGCGTTGGAAAGTGTTTTAGAATCGATGCGTTTGGTATGATTTATCTTTATTGTTTGCTTTTGGTTTTAAATAATACTTCAAACGCTTTTATATGATGCGTTATATGTTATTCAATATCAGCACATATTTAAATTCTGATTTACTATTCAAGATAGAAATTATACATTTTACTACTGAAATTTAAAAACATGCAAGCGATGAAATAAATGTCAAATATTTCGTAACGTTAAACACCTTATTTAAAGTACAAACAATAAAAAGTCTTAGATTGCGTTATTTTATATAGTCAGAAAATTATCCACTTTTCGGGATCATTGTTATTATGATTCACCTTCTAGAATTCTGAATAACTTTTTGTGTACGATCGGTTTACGTATTCAGAGTAAATTCAAACCAAAATTCGCTTTATGACGACATCTGGCTGCGGCGGCACAGCCAGCTGCGTCAAGAAAGGGTCTCTCTAGATCTGTGGCACGCTATGAACGTTTCGATCGTCCACCATCTTGCTGGTAGTTAAGTCAAGCGATGGCAACGGTTGCCCTTTTTTCAGCATTGGGCAATCTATCCAGCTGTTCTTGCATTCTTCCATTTTTCAGCAGATGCCAGTGCTGTTAAAAATAATCGTGACAATATTTTTATGTTAAATGGCGTGCTAAAAAGTAAAGGATTATCGTGGAGCTATGTCACTGGCAACTATTTTTATAGAAATCAAATCTATTCGTCGCGACTGGCAACAGTCAAAACTTCAGAGTTTGGTGTTCCCAGAGCGGGAACACTGCGCGTTAAAGGGTTAATCAGCAGTTAATAGAATTGATAAATCAATGCTTATCTCTCTATGCCATCCAAGTGATACAAGAAAAATTCATGTTCAGATTTTTTTCCAAGTTGAAACTATCGATGAAAGGCTATGTATACGCTTCTAAATGGTTAGCGTTGAACATTAAATATTGTTCAAAGGAGAAATAATATCTGATAAACTGAATACCTTAATGATGGATCTTACATTGCCTCATCAGTGTATTCTCTGTTATCTGGAGTAATCGATGATTCTTTTTTCTTGTATAGATTTCGTCTTCATGAAATAAAGTAGCTTAATTGCTTTGTTTTGATAGCATCAGATGAGCTCATTTGCTTGATTGCAGAAAGTGAAATGAAAGCATTTACTACAGTATCTTCCGTCAAAGGGAAACGATTGGACTATATTGTACGCAAAAATCTCTACAATTTTATCTCAATAATTTGAAAGGAAGAAACATTTAAAGGATTGATTTTTAACGTGCTGCTCAAAAATAATAGTCAAAGTAAAGTAGGGATTCTTGAATTCTGATTGCCGCACGGACGTAAAATATTATTGATTTACTTCGATAAATGTTCTGTAATATTATAAGTAGTAATTCTTGTTTTATTGGGTTTTGTACATATTATAGGGACGAAGTCCAAAACCTGGAATCTACTGAAACTTGGCGATTCTAAATTTAGTATCATTTGTAGCTTCCCCCCTTCACCCCTTTTCGTTTTGTCTGAGTGGAGGGCTAGAGGGTGGGGAAGAAAAGTAATTTAAGAATTTTTTGAGATATAAATTTCTTCGTGCGTTATTTACATCCGGAACGCTTCGCACTTTACCTTCGTATGACTGTAAAAGATCGGATGAACACGCCATTTCAGATATGTAAAATTTCAATAAGAAAACGCACGATAAAAGTTTTTTTTATGAACAAAAATAGACAAAGAAAACCTTAAATTAACTTAAAATTGATCAATCATACTTTTCCCTTTCATTCTTTCGTAAATGCAAAATAAGAACAGAGATTCGAAAATAGGATATTTGTGTGAAAATAAATTGTCTCATAAATAACCCTAAGTGGTATGTTATGTTAAATTGTTTTTGCATAAAATGATTAAAGTGTCCATTTTTAAACATAAACACTCTGATTGTACCTTTTTTTTTAAATGTCAGACCATTAGACAACAAACTCTCTAGCAATTTGCTAAGATACAGTTAAAATTCTTTAGTTCAGAATACTCGTCCAAATGACCTGCAGTCATGGTTTGTTCAGAATTACAAAAAAACGCAATCAGGGAAATAGTCAAATTAAAACTTAGTAAATCTCCCGCAATGGCCTACTCTCTAAGCTACGTTCCCGTAAGAACACTGATATTGAAACATCACCGGCTTGGCCAGTGCTTTGGATTGTGAACACTTCTCTCGACTGGACTGTTATGGGGCCGCTAATGAAAGCTAGGCAAAATCTGTTCGTGGCTCTAATGTCCTTCATGCTCAAACGATACGATGAACAGCAATCATGATTTGTCAAGAATTACAAAAAAAAACCACTGTCATAGTCAGGTGAATTAGTCAAAATAAAACGGAACAAATAGGCATTAAGACTATCGTCTTCATTCAAAAGTCTAAGAACAGACATAGCAGCAGAACGTGGTGAATCAGGTACAAGATTCACAAAGCACATTACAGGATTTATCTCGAAGTATGGGAAGCCACACGAGTAAATGACTGTCGGAAAATTCTCTTTAACCCTTTGAGGCGCAACCCTTTACCAATGCTGGAAAAAGGGCAGCCGTTGTCATCGCTCGACTTAACTACCAGCAAGATGGCGGACGATCGAAACGTTCATCGCGTGCCACAGTTCTAGAGACCCTTTATTGACGACAGCTGGCTGTGCCTCACAGCCAGTTGCGTCAAAAAATGGGTCTCTAAATCTGTGGCACGCGATGAACGTTTCGATCGTCCGCCATCTTGCTGGTACTTAAGTCGAGCGATGGCGACGCCTGCCATTTTTTTCACCATTGGGCAATCTATCCTCGCATTCTTCCATTTTACAGCAGATGTCAGTGCTGTTAAAGATAATCGTGACAATTTTTTATTACGGGAAATGACGTGCAAAAAAGTAAAGGATTCTCGCTGAGCTATGTCACCCGCAACTATTCTTATAGAAATCAAATCTATCCTTCGTGACTGGCAACAGTCGAAACGCTAGAGTTTGGTGTTCCCAGAGCGGGAACACTGAGCGTTAAAGGGTTAACTTAGCTGAATGTAAAGGCAAATCAAACCAGATCTCGGAAGAACACTTGCAGCACCCTTTTTTGTTGGAAAGTCTGCTATCTTGTTTCTCCAAAGACCACGATTGAGAAGCTAATTAAAGTGGATGAAATGTTATCAAAGGCAAGCATGGGGAACTTTCCATCTTTCTTTCTCATTACTTTTTTTGAACCGATGATATTTTACCATTTCTGAAGACAAGATTCAACAAGACAGGGAAAAGAAAAACTTCATAACGGAAGAGGAGGAGTGGGAGGGGGGGGCAACTTTGTACCTGTTAAGTTTTTGGACGGACAAAGAAGGTCAAGAGTTAAAAGTAATTATCATTTGAAATAAAATTGTTTTAAGAAAATTCTGGCTAACATAGCGTATAGATTTCTGTAAACATTTTTATAAGGAAAAATAATATCTGATAAACTGAATATCTTAATGATGAATCTTACATTACCTCATCAATTTATTCTTCGTTAGTTGGAGTAATCGATGTTTCTTTTTCCTTATATCGATTTCCTCTTCATCAAATAAAGTAGCTTAATTGCTTTGTTTTGGTACCATCAGACGAGCAATCCTTGATTGTAAAAAGTGAAATGAGAGGATTTACTACAGTTTATTCCGTCAAGGAAAACGATTGGATTAAATTGTGCACAGAAATTTCTACGATCTTATCTCAATAATTTGCAAAGAAGAGTGTTTAAAGTACTAATTTTTAATATACTGTGCAGAAAAAAAAATAGTAAAAGTAAAATAAGGATTTTGTAATTCTGACATAATTGAAGAACCGTCAATGAACCTCTTTTGAATTCTGACATAACTGTCAGTTTTTAATACTAAAAACTGACGGTTAGCAAAACTTTATGATTTTGAAGAATTTGGTACTCCAGGATTTAAGCCTTTGTACTCTAAAAGAGGATCGAAGTCCGTAACCTTATCAACTTACTTGATATTTGAAAACAGCGCGCCAAAAAACCCACCATTATTTCAAAATATAATTTATTAAAGTCCAAAAATAGATATAACAGAATTTGGATAGCTATAAATAAATCTGCATGATAGGTATTTTCCTTATTTACTGATCTGAAGCAAGCCACAACGGCGTGAAAATTAAAGGAGTATTTTGAAACCAGAGGGGATTACTAGAATGTTCCTAGGGAAAACTGATTCTAAACCATTCGTTGTGACTTTATGTGGTTCATTTCTTAAAATTTCGAATTCTTTCATCTGAAAAGACTGCATTAGTATATCAATTTTGAGGGAATTAGAAGAATAAAGTACATGAAAAGTTCGATAACAGTTGATGCTAACTTAGTTCAGGGATTGAGAATTTCGTATTCAATTCAGCCTTTAGAATAATCAGGCTTCTTGCTGTTTTAAACTACATTAAAATTATATATTTTGCTTTAAAATACAGTTGTTAAAAATAGTTTAAAAAATAAAGGAAATTTCTTAAATACTCATTCTTCGTAATTTTTCAAATGTATACTGTATAATATACCCGCCAAATTATATACGTTCTGTCTGCAGAAATCAAAATACTATCTGTTTTCTATACAAGCAGTAGTTTAGTTATTGCTAAAATATTTCTTTCGGCTTTCCCTTTGCTTCACGTTAGTTGTTTGGAAATATCAGTATTTTAATTGTTTTAAATGTGATTAAAAGAGTTTTTTGTCCTCAAATACAGTTATTAAAATAATTATCTGAAAGAAATAAAGTAATAAGGTGTGTTTATTTTTTAACGTTCACACTTCTTATTTTCCCAAAATATATATTGTATAAAATAGCCGTCAAATTATGTACTGTCTACTTACCGGAAATCAAAGCACAGTTTTTATTCTGTGTGAACAACAGTTTATTGTCAAAATGCTTATTTTGATTGGCATTTGTTTCCCATTGATTGCTGGCATACCATGTTTCCATTGAGAATAGTTGTTATTGTATTTGGAACATTTATTTTCGAACTTGCTTGCTCCGTTTCAAGAACCCAGCCAGCTTATGAATTCTCCCCGAATAAAGTGGACAACACAAGCACAATTTTTATTAGCAGAGAGAAAGGATATTTATAGTTCATAAGACAGACACAAACAGCCAGTGGATGAATGGGATTCGAACCCATTACTGTGCGCCTAAGTGATTAGTGGAGAGCAGGACGGGTCCTTAACCTCTCAGTCACAAATATAAATAGAAATTATTTCGGTCCGGGACGTTTCACCGACACCCTTTACACCGACAAGACATTTCACCGACACCGTTTCACCGACTGGACATTTCACCGACATGGATTTTTCACCGACTGGACATTTCACCGACATGGACTTTTCACCGACTGGACATTTCACCGACATGGACTTTTCACCGACTGGACAGTTCACCGACTGGATTTTTCACCGACTGGACATTTCACCGACACGGATTTTTCACTGAGTGACATTTCACCGACACGGATTTTTCACCGAGTAGACATTTCACCGACACGATTTTTTCACCAACAGGACATTTTACGGACGTGGATTTTCACAGACATGCGTATTGTCTCCTGAAATTGTTGATATCATATCAGTGACGGATCCATGGGGGAGGCTTCAGGAGCTCGAGCCTCCACCCCTAGAGTGAGACGGTGTCGGCAAAATGTCTGATCACCAATTAGTGTTTTCTTGGAGTTTCAAAACTTTATAAATTTTTTCCCGCATAAGGAACTTTTCTGTTTCATACAACTAAAATCCCCAATTAATGTTTCTTCTGAAAGTTTAAAAGCTATATAATCAACTTCCCATTTTCCCATGTTTACCTGAACTTAGTTACCGACAAGGCCGTATTAAACGACATATATGCTTATTTATAATACTGTGGCCGAGTGTGAAGGTCGCAGGTTCGGGTCCCATCGCGCGGTCGTCGATCTAACGGTCTGAGTTTTGGTAGGTTTTCTCCAGATGTAACGTGAATACGCGTTAGAACCCCTCTGAAACGGATTTTTTAACGGATCTCCTGCCAAGGCATCCCTCATCTTAGGCAGATACCCCTCGCGCAGGTTTGCCTTAATCACACACAACCAACCCTTTATGGTATTGTACAGTGTTTTTTTATATATTGAGAAAAACAGTGCTATGGAATGGATGTACTCCCCCCTTCGAAAATTTGACGTACATTGTTATCAAAAAATACACTTTCAGTACGATTCTTTTTCTCAAATCTTCTTTTAGTGCAATACACAAATTAATTATATAAATGAGTTTTAATTACGTAATTAATTTAATTACACAATGAAGTTAATAAATATGTACTTAAGTTAATTATTTTTTATATATTATATAATTTGATTAATGTTAATTAATTACGTATGCATAATTAATACGTATGATTTTTAATAACGCACGTTTTATTAATTATGGTTCATATGAGTCTTTTTTGCAACCCCCTACCTCCCACCCAACAAAATACATAAATATAGTCACGACTCTGCTTTAAACGCCTAAACTTTCTAGTTTTGTACTAAATAAATCTTTTTTAGATATATTGATAATTTTTTGAGAAAAAAGAATCATAATTAGCTGCTCTCTTTATGGGAGATTTTTTGTTAAATGTATTATTAAAACTGTGTGGAAATTGGCCTGTCGTCGTAATATTGAAAATTTAGTCCATATTAAAGTGCCTGAAATGTTCATGTAAATGTCCTGTCGGTGAAAAATTCATGTCAGTGAAATGCCCTGTCGGTGAAAAATCCGTATCGTTGAAATGTCTAGTCGGTGAAATGTCCAGTCGGTGAAAAATCCGTGTCGGCGAAGTGTCCAGTCGGTGAAAAATCCGTGTCGGTGAAGTATCCAGTGGTGAAAAATCCGTGTCGGTGAAGTGTCCAGTCGGTGAAAAATTCGTGTCGGTGAAATGTCCAGTCGGTGAAAAATCCATGTCGGTGAAATGTCCAGTCGGTGAAACGGTGTCGGTGAAATATCCTGTCGGTGTAGTTGTTGTCGGTGAATTGCCCCAAACCCAAATTATTTCGCCTAGAAAAGTTATAAGTAGGGTATATGTATAAGGATAAGTAGGGTATGAGTAAAAGGTAAGAGGTATATGATATGTTCCCATACTGTCAGCATAGACTGTACTCTTGTCTGGCTTTAGGTACATACCGCCACTGTCGTACACTTTTAAACTTCTCGTATAAATTCATAACCATTGTATATTATTTTTTTTTCATCATGGAAATTGTACTATATCATAACCACTGTATGCTATTTTCTTACATTCTGGAGATTATTCGAATGTTCAGGCAGCCAGCGACATTTCTACCGTGAATTAAGATTCTATAAATAAACCAACAAAAGCTCTCTATTGAAGGCAAAGGATGTGGTTGCTAATAGCAACGGAACAACGAAATTAGAAGAATTAGTCATATTTATTTGGTTGAAGAATAACTAGATTAGTATTGCTGGATCACCCTGCATTACAATAAGCATGCTTTCGAAAAAAAAAAGGTTTCTTATAAAGCATGCATAAGAAGAGAAATATAAATAATAGTGATGTTTTAAAAATGTTAGTAATTATGAATTCTAAGATAGCAAGAGAATAAGGAAGAGAAATCTGCCCGATACTCCGAATATGAAATTTTTTCCAACTCAAATTTCTCTGTGAATGCAGTGAAAATATTTGTATACCTGCGGAAAAAAAAAAACGCCCACTTATACATATTAAGGTTTGCCCGAACTTTTCCCCCCCCCCAATAGCAACCCCTAGATTTCACTTCATATTTCAAAAAATTAGCTCATTTTAACCCGGATACCAATTTTCAATATACTTGAACTGAAAATAGGGTGTGAGCTTCCAAAATCCCCCCTCCCCACATGTTAAAATATTTTTTCATACTTTAATTCATATCTCATATAATATTGATAATAAGAAGCTGATTTTTATTCGTACGATTAGAATTACACGACCAAAAAATAATTTACTATTGTATAATTTTTAATAAAATATTCATAAAGTTACGTATGCTTTTAAGCTGCGTATCTTTATATTCATACTGTCGTAATGATGTTAGAATGCGAAAGGGTTAACAAATTTCTTTAACGCAGGCTTCAAAACAAGATTTATGAATGAAGTAATACTATTGATCTTTCCGAAAGTAAGCGACCCATTTTAAAGTTGCCTACAGACGAAACTATTGTTGTTGAAATTACGAAATTTTGTGTAAGACACCGTGAAGGCATGGGAATTTGAGCGAATAGAAAAATTAGTTCAAATTCTCGACACTAGGGGGCGATTTTTAATGAATTATAACATTTAGCGTACATTTATAATAGTTTAGAAATATTATTACAACGAAACATATTCAACGTGACGACCATCATTGTCAGCTATCATCCGTAATCGTAAGATCCCTACTAGCAATTTAGCTCGGGACGTCATCGGCTGGTAGCGTGGCCGGTGGTAACCCGAGCAAAATTGCTAGTAGGGATGTTCTTCAGCTGACCGCAGTGTGTTCGGGAAAATGTTTCGAACATGTTGCGAAACGCTGTCTTTATGATCAGGCAAAGTTCCCGGATGACCATGACTTACCAAATGGGTGAAACTCCCCCAAAGCCAAAAGTCGCATGGATTGAGGTCTGGGGATTGCGGAGGCCATAGAATGCCGCCTAGTGGCGGATATTTGAACTAAATTTCTTTATACGCTCAAACAAATTTCCATACCTTCATTATGCCCTGCACAAAATTTCACAATTTTCTCAACAACAGTTCCGTCAGCCGACAACTTCAAAATAGGGTCGTTTAATTTTGGACATCCTGTATTTATTTATACTTACTTAATTACTAGAGTAGTGGCCTTTAAAGTATTTATGTGTACTTAGTAATTACAGCAGCATTGGTCAAATTATGATACTACTTTTTTCTGATTATTTAACCCTTTAACGCGCAGTGTTCCCGCTCTGGAAACACCAAACTCTGACGTTTTGACTGTTGCCAGTCACGAAGAATAGATTGGATTTCTATAAAAATAGTTGCGGGTGACAGAGCTCCCCGAGAATCCTTTACTCTTTAGCACGTCATTTTCCGTCAAAAAATTGTCACGATTATTTTTAACAGCACTGGCAACTGCTGAAAAATGGAAGAATGCGAGAACAGCCGGATAGATTGCCCAATGCTGAAAAAAGGGAAGCCGTTGCCATGGCTCGACTTAACTACCAGCAAGATGGCGGACGATCGAAAAGTTTATCGCGTTCCACAAATCTAGAGCCCCTTTTTTGACGCAGCTGGCTGTGTCGCACAGCCAGCTGCGTCAAAAAAGGGGTTCTAGATCTGTGGCACGCGATGAACGTTTCGATCGTCCGCCATTTTTCTAGTAGTTAAGTCGAGCGATGGCAACGGCTGCCCTTTTTTTCAGCATTAGTAAAGGGTTGCCCCTCAAAGGGTTAATGGTATAAGAACAAAGACATGTTTTATTGCCATTTTTGTGTTGCATTTCAGAGTCATTTTTGCATTAGGTAAGCTGTTTTTCGCCAAGACTAAGGCTAAGTTTCGACGAGGCATTCATTCAATGCTCTTCTTGACAGGCCTTGGGATTCCTGGACCTTGGTGCCTCTAAATAAGCTGTTGTTGTTCACTGGCTATAAGGAAGCAACTCCACTGCTTTTGAAAGGGAAATGGCTTAAAATGTTTTCCGCATTTTATTGAAGTTCCTCAAAGTAAAAGAATTACTTGACAGTATGTACAATTAGTAAACGATTACGTAACGAAAACATGCACGATTAGCCAAAAATTATTTTTTGTTTCTTAGCCCACAACAAGAAAATTGATTTGCTATTGATATATATATATACACTGCTGGCCATCGTAAATGCAACACCCTGAAGGAAGCATGCAAATAATATGAAATTTACAACATGCATTAGCTGAGGTGAGATATGCAAATGATTAGAATTTCAGCGCAGACGCACATCAAGCGCGCCTGTGGCGCCACCTCAAAGCGCTATTTAAGGCTTGGAGATTTCGACGGTTTCAAGTACAGCAATTGTGTTTTTCTTGCTTTTTTTTCAAAAAAACGATAAATTATGCCTCGTAGGAAACAACGATCATCTTTTGATCAAGTATCCGAGTTTGACAGAGGAAGGATAGTGGCATACCGAGATTGTGGGTTATCTTTCAGGGAAATCGGTCGTCGTATTGGACGAAACCAAACAACTGTGATGCGGATATGTGATCGTTGGGTGCAGGAGGGTACGACGGACAGACGTGATCGACCGCATCGACCTCAGTGCACCACGTCACGTGATGACAGGCAGATTGTACGCATGGCAGTGACGGACCGCTCAGTCACATCACGAACCATATCACAGCAGATTCAGTCTGTAACGCATCATCCAGTGTCTGCGCGTACCATTCGACGTCGTTTACAGCAGAATGGTCTGTCCGCAAGACGTCCGTTGCTTTGTCTACCTCTGACGCGGAACCACAGACGTCTCCGCCGCCAATGGTGCGATGAAAGAAGGATGTGGACGACAGAATGGAATGAAATTCTCTTTACTGACGAGTCACGCTTCTGTATGCAACACCACGACGGTCGGATTCGAGTCTGGAGACACCGTGGAGAGAGGATGCTGAACAGCTGCATTATGCACCGTCACACTGGTCCTGCACCGGGTATTATGGTATGGGGCGGTATCGGATATCTCTCTCGCACTCCTCTAGTACGCATTGCCGGTACTTTAACCAGCCAGCGCTACATCTCCGAGGTGTTGGAGCCAGTTGTCCTTTCTTACCTTCAGGGCTTGCCAACAGCCATATTTCAGCAGGATAATGCACGGCCACACGTGGCACGCATTGTCCAAGGGTTCTTCGTCAATCACCAGATTGAATTGCTTCCCTGGCCGGCGCGCTCTCCGGATCTTTCGCCGATAGAAAACATGTGGTCCATGGTTGCTCAACGACTGACCCAGAGTTCATCCCCAGCTGTCACACCAGATCAACTTTGGCAACGTGTGGAAGCTGCTTGGTCTGCTGTACCCCAAGAACACATTCAAAGTCTCTTTGAATCAATGCCGAGGCGTGTGGCAGCTGTGATCTCCAACAACGGCGGCTACTCTGGGTACTGATTTTGGAAGGAACCACGCTTCATAGAATGCTGTAAATTTAATCATTTGTTACTTGGTCAACATGTTATCTACACAATAAATTTTGTTGTGATATCTCTTGTTTTTCTTGGTGTTGCAATTTGGGTGGCCAGCAGTGTATATATATATATATATATATATATATTTAGAAAACATGAATTATATGTGAAATGAAAGCAAATCTTGTTGCGCCACATGCTTCATGTTACGGACATGTTAAATTGACATGTAAAGCCAAGGAAAAAGAAATGTTCCACTCGCTCTTTATTCAGCTTTCGTTCATCGCGCATAAAGCTAAGTTAAATACACCAAATTAAAGTGTATCCAAAAAATCCATTTTAGATCTACCAAAATCTGTGAATTTTCCTAACATAAAATGAAAACTTCAAGACACTCAAAATCAAATACTGAAAGTACTTAGCAAGAATCTAAGTTCATCAACAAATTATCATTATAATTATGCCAATGCTGTAGTTGCATTCATAACTTTCAACAATAACTCTTCAATAAATTATTTTGGACATAAAAATATAACTAAAATTAAATAATTGCAAAATGCTATTGAAAATTTCATTCATTTAATGAATTTTCAATTGCCTAACTCATTTCATTGTTGTTTTGATCAGAATATCGAAATGTTCAAAGTCTCTATATAATTTACAGTAAAATTTTCTTTATATTTGAAGTGATTTGTTTTGCATTTGATTCTTCAAAATTTATAGTTCAAAATTCTTCTGATCCATTATAGCCAAAATATTTTACGCCTTAGAAAACTGCCTTGCAATTCACTGCTTGAGTTTCAGTCGAAAGACTACTCCAAAATGTAACAATATGCACAAAAGTTTTCAGCGTTTATATTCGCTTTAAATTTTTTCATTTCAGAACTCCGTGCCAGAATGTGAATGGGCTCCTTGGTGAATTTGAATATGCATATTGCAAAAAGCTTTTAAAATAACTTTTTCGTGTATTCAAATTTTTCCCGGTTTAAACTATGTGAAAATTCAAAGTGAAATTTTGTTCTGTGTGAGAAATAAATGAAGCCTTAAACTTACGTTATTTTGAGAGTTAGGTGTGAGAGATGTTTGGTATATTACATGCATAGAGAGCAGGGCTCGAAATAAGATTTTGAAAAAGAATGCCATGAGCTTTTATAAGCTGGCCGTAAAATCTATTCAGCTGACGGCAAAATCTGAAATTTTCGTAATAACGGGAAATTGCAGATACAATTCTTTTCTATTAACCCTTTAATGTGGCACTATTTTCCCATCTATATAGAATAACAACTTTACATAGTGCCCGACGCTTAAAAAGTACGCAATTTGCCATCTCCCGAGTTAACTACCAGCGACTTGGCGGTCGATCGAATCGACCACCGACTGCTTAGCTTTTGATTTCGATATCGCTGTCCACGTTTGAACCCTTTGAAGTGCAAGCATTTTCACATTAGTGTAGAAGAACAACTCGATACTGCCCAATGCTGAAAAAGTACAGCCGTTGCCATCGATCCATCTAACTACCAACAACATGGTGGTCGATCGAACAGCCCATCTGGTGGGACAATAATTACTCCGTTGACCCTTTAACGCGCAGTGTTCCCGCTCTGGGAACACCCAACTCTGATATTTTGACTGTTGCCAGTCACGAAGAACAGATTTGTTTTCTATCAAAATAGTTGCAGGTGACATAGCTCCACGAGAATCCATTACTTTTTAGCACGTCATTTTCCGTAAAAAAATGGTCACGATTATTTTTAAACAGCACTGACATCTGCTGAGAAATGGAAGAATGCGAGAATAGCAGGATAAATTGCTCAATGCGGAAAAAAGGACAGCCGTTGCCATCGCTCGATTTAACTACCAGGAAGATGGCGGACGATCGAAACGTTTAACGCGTGCCACAGATCTAGAGACCCTTTTTTGACGACAGCTGGCTGTGAGCGGGCACAGCCAGCTGTCGTCAAAAAGGGTCCAGTGTCAAAAGAACTTTACTTTTATTTATATTTTTCTTTCTTAATTAAAATTCATTTAATGGTAGGCATTGTAATAAATAACCTCTAGGGTTACCATGTTTGAGTAGCGGCTGAGAAAAAATTGTAATTGTTTAGTATTCAAAAGAAGAAGTAAAACTGAATTGCATGGCTCTTAAAGGAATTCATTTTAAGCACTGTTTGTAGCTTTATTTTGTTTGTTTTTTGATAAAATTGGGTCTTCTTCTCAATTGTTTGGCCGACACCAGCCCCTCGGCTGATGTTTGGCTTCTACTGATGAGTAGTTTACGTGCAGCTACTTCTCAAAACCATAAACCAGTTATTGAGTTATTGGTCGGTTGTCTACTTCTGTGAACCTGAAGCATATCAGGATATAAGAATACAATAAGTATAATATGACAAAGCTTCCCCCCCCCTGCTTTTTTTCATAGACGCAATGCATTTGTGAAGAAGTGAGGCTATTCCCTTTCATTTCAGAGATTGTAATTAAAATCAATATAGAATACATTTATCTGCATGGTACAAAAAAGCTTTTTCATCAATCAAGCTATGCATTATTTACTGAGTGCTTTTCTTTATTTTTGAAATTCTTATGGAATCAACACATAGTGATGTACTTCATTACTTCATTTCATAATCTAATATCATTTCACTATTTTCAATTCTTTCGTAACGCACAGTTTAAGCTATCTACAAAAAGAAAGAAAGGAAAGAAATAAGGGATTGTTATATTATAATATTTTGGTAACATCTGGGAATTCATTGACCAAAATATTATTATAACAGCAATCAGGAATTAATTGTAACTGAAGTTTACTTCAGAATTACCAAAAACTGAACATACTAGTATATAAGTTTTAGGCTGCATACGTTAGAGCTTGACATAGTTGCTCGCATGTGTGGGGGATGTTTCAATAGAATCTAACTCATATTCCCAACTAGCTGCTACCCGCGACTTCGTCCGCGTCGGCTTTAGAGTTAGGTCCCAAAAGAAATGAAGCATGTGTGAATAACACATATGTTTGCGACAAAAGAAACTGCATTTAAATATTATTTGCTTTTTACTTATTTTATATGAAGTATAATGCGTGGTAGTATACTTCATTTAAAATAAGAGAGTAAGCAGAGTTACTAAATTTAGATTTTTTTCAGGCATTTGGCGAATACATTTACGCACAGTATTTGCTAACGTACAGTACTTGCTAACTGATTACATACAGTATTTTCTAACTGTTTTTGTTGTTCTTGTAAAAGAAATATTTATACTATAGCATGAATTTTAGCCTACGCTAATCAGGAATAGTGCAGCTTTTTCTTAGCGAAAAAGTTTTAGAATCGGTTCTATAGTTACAGAGATACCCAGAGAGCGTAATGTATTAGAATTATTTTGAGTGTTCCTGTAAAGGAACTATTTGCAATACATGTATGAATTTTAGCCTATAATACTCAAGAATAGTGTAGCTTACTAAAAGTGTAAAAAGTTTTGGAATCGGTTCAGTACTTACAGAGATACACATAGAGTGTAATGTAATTCTTATGAGTATCCCTGTAAAAGAACTATTTGTGATATATGCATAAAAGGTAGCTTATAACACTCAGGGTCCCACCAGTGTCTAAGAAGTTCTACTCTCAAAACTGGAAGGCTGGAAGTGCCAGGTTCAACCCCTGGTCGAGCCTGTCGACCTAGCCGCTCGCAGATTTTCGCGGTTTTCTCCAAAACCTCGCGTAAATACGGGCTAGGATCCCTTAGAAAGTTCCCAACAGAGGAATAACCCATATAGGCCTAGGACCCTAGTGCAGTCAATCGGTCTTAATCCACAAACAAACAAACAATAATACTCAGGAATAGTGTAACTAAGTTTTAAATTCGGTTTAGTAGCTATAATTCCATAGAGCGCAATACATTAGAATTGTTTTGAATGTTTTTGTAAAAGAATTATTTATGCTATATGCTTGAAAGGTTGCTTGTATGTTAATCCAGGGCATAAGCTATCTTCATTACGAATTTTTCCAAATCTGTTCAGCAATTTGTGTGTGATTCAGTCAAAAACATCTAAACACACAAACGTACACATTTTTTAATGGCTATGTCATTTTATCTCTGAATACCCTTATTGAAAAATGTGTCCCAAAAATGCGACATAATAAAGCGACATAAAAAAGCGACATAATTTTACATGTATTTAAATACACTGCTGGCCATCGTAAATGCAACACCCTGAAGGAAGCATGCAAATAATATGAAATTTACAACATGCATTAGCTGAGGTGAGATATGCAAATGATTAGAATTTCAGCGCAGACGCACATCAAGCGCGCCTGTGGCGCCACCTCAAAGCGCTATTTAAGGCTTGGAGATTTCGACGGTTTCAAGTACAGCAATTGTGTTTTTCTTGCTTTTTTTTCAAAAAAACGATAAATTATGCCTCGTAGGAAACAACGATCATCTTTTGATCAAGTATCCGAGTTTGACAGAGGAAGGATAGTGGCATACCGAGATTGTGGGTTATCTTTCAGGGAAATCGGTCGTCGTATTGGACGAAACCAAACAACTGTGATGCGGATATGTGATCGTTGAGTGCAGGAGGGTACGACGGACAGACGTGATCGACCGCATCGACCTCAGTGCACCACGTCACGTGATGACAGGCAGATTGTACGCATGGCAGTGACGGACCGCTCAGTCACATCACGAACCATATCACAGCAGATTCAGTCTGTAACGCATCATCCAGTGTCTGCGCGTACCATTCGACGTCGTTTACAGCAGAATGGTCTGTCCGCAAGACGTCCGTTGCTTTGTCTACCTCTGACGCGGAACCACAGACGTCTCCGCCGCCAATGGTGCGATGAAAGAAGGATGTGGACGACAGAATGGAATGAAATTCTCTTTACTGACGAGTCACGCTTCTGTATGCAACACCACGACGGTCGGATTCGAGTCTGGAGACACCGTGGAGAGAGGATGCTGAACAGCTGCATTATGCACCGTCACACTGGTCCTGCACCGGGTATTATGGTATGGGGCGGTATCGGATATCTCTCTCGCACTCCTCTAGTACGCATTGCCGGTACTTTAACCAGCCAGCGCTACATCTCCGAGGTGTTGGAGCCAGTTGTCCTTTCTTACCTTCAGGGCTTGCCAACAGCCATATTTCAGCAGGATAATGCACGGCCACACGTGGCACGCATTGTCCAAGGGTTCTTCGTCAATCACCAGATTGAATTGCTTCCCTGGCCGGCGCGCTCTCCGGATCTTTCGCCGATAGAAAACATGTGGTCCATGGTTGCTCAACGACTGACCCAGAGTTCATCCCCAGCTGTCACACCAGATCAACTTTGGCAACGTGTGGAAGCTGCTTGGTCTGCTGTACCCCAAGAACACATTCAAAGTCTCTTTGAATCAATGCCGAGGCGTGTGGCAGCTGTGATCTCCAACAACGGCGGCTACTCTGGGTACTGATTTTGGCAGGAACCACGCTTCATAGAATGCTGTAAATTTAATCATTTGTTACTTGGTCAACATGTTATCTACACAATAAATTTTGTTGTGATATCTCTTGTTTTTCTTGGTGTTGCAATTTGGGTGGCCAGCAGTGTACTATTAGTTCACAACAGCTTTAATATCGAGATTAAAGCAATCTTTAGTCTCGATATTGTTACACTATTTCGTAAGCTGTAGAATATGCTCCACATGTATTTTTTACATAAATTCAAATATTGTTAGTTCACAACAGCTTTAATCTATTGTTACACTATTTCGTAAGCTGTAGAATAGGCACCACATGTATTTTTCTATAAATAGGTTACACTCCTAAAAATTTCAACATAGGGTTACCAGGCGAAATACGTGAAAGGTGAGCGATAAAATGCCAAGTTAATTAATATAGTTTTAATATGGCAATAATAAAACTAAAAAATTAGGGGGGTTCAGGGGTATCTCCCCCTGACGAGGCTCGAACAGCCGAGTTTTTATATTATTGGTAGGATTTGGAAATTTATGAAGAAATACATTTGGACTTTTCATTCTAATGCTTTTTTATTTGGCGTAAAATCAACATAATTTCCATACCATTTCATGTTTTTCAAATACGTGTTTATCTGAAAATAGAATTTCAGCTTTATTTCAAAAGCATAAATCATTTTGTGCGGGCGATAAAACGGTTTTTAATTAATATTTAGAAAAGTATTTAAAATTTCAACATTCTGAGCCTCAGGTGCACAGTCATGGGCTTCTATGCTCAAATTTTCAAAGCTCTGCTTTCTGTAGATTTGTCTGGAGAACATTCACTTTTATTATTATTGATAGATAGATTTGGCATAAAACTGGCATAATTTCCGTGGAATTTAATGTTTTTCAGATGCACGCACGCGCTTCTTTATTGAAGCAATAGCATTCTTGTTAGCTCAAAACCTGAATCATTTGATTGATACGGGCGAAACTCGCCAAGCATGGCAACGTAAAAACGGTTTTTAATTAATAATTAAAAAAGTAATTAAAAATCTAAAATTCTAATTAGCCTATAACCAACTCCAGGGTCCCCTCTATATCTAAACCAAAATGCACCCTAATCGATTCAGCGGTTTAGGCGTGAAAGCGTCATAAACAAACAAACAAACAAACTCACTTTCGCATTTTTAATATTAGTTAGGAAGTTAGGATGTACAGTTTCCTGGAATAGGTATAGACGAATCTAAAAGCGTTGGATACTCAGGTATTTAAAAAGTACCTTTTATTTTCCTTAGATTCATCTGCTTTAAATCACTGTCAAAATATCACAAGATTATGTTCAATAATCTTACACATGTGATTTTCACATATGTGAGATGTCACATGCACTCCTTTCCTTCCGCCCACCTTTTTTTTAAAGGTCTAACATTACAAAGTGCAAAATTTATAAGTTCGGATGTCATTTTTCTTAAAAATTGCCTTTTTTTCTGACACCTGATTACGATCAGAGGTTAAGCAAGAGCTACTAATATATTTACCAAGTATTCTTAACAATTCTCGTTTTGACTTGAAATTTGTTGGAGTAACCTATCTCCTGCTTCTATGAATAGAAAGAAAACCTACATTACGCAATTTAAATTTTGAAGTCTTAAAATGTGCATTTGTGTGTGCTTGAGTGTAAAAATTCCATTTTAAAAAGTAATTTTAAACGGAAATTTAATATTTTAAAATAATTTTAAGCGGCTTTAATTTTAAACGGAATATCATACTTTAGTGCTAATTTCTTTTAAGCAAAAAATATTTTTCTAATTGAGTCTAATTTTTAAAATTTCCTTTCTCATATGGTGTAGCTATAATTTGTGTTTAACGTTTATCAATTTCATAAAATTTGAAACTGTTGAATGTGTGTATAAGATTGAAATGAAACAACTGAAAAGCCATATACTTAAGTTCAATAATAAATAGATAAATCTCCAAGCCTTCTGTTTTTCTAAGGTTTAAATTGACATAAAGTGTTGACATACAATCTCAGAAATTTGAGATTTAGTGAGAATAAGTATTATATCCAATCTCTCGACGGCTAATACAAAATAAGTGAAAGTTCATGCTCGAAAAGCAACTTATTTATAGGTTTAATACTATCTAAGAAGGCGAAGAAAATAACTCTCTGACGTCCAAGATATAAGCTGATTTATCGACCTATTTAAAAACTTCTAGACATTTTAGCCTAAAAAACATCTTGTAGGTTAAGTGCTTTTCTCGAAAAGAGCTTCCTCTTTCAACATATTTTTAATCGATGTTTTAGAGCAACTTCTTATATAGTATAGCAACGCTAGATAATTAACTTGCACGATGTCTGCGTAAACTTTTTAAGTAATTTGTATAGAGTAAGCCATTAAGAATAGCTAAATATTGTAACGAAAAATGCATATTTAATTTTCGTCTAGCGATTGGTTTATTTTAACTACCTAATTTTCCTTCAGTATTTTGTACCAAGACACACACTGACAAAAAAATTATGCCACTGACATCAAGAAAATAATTGACGGAACTAGAATTTATGAATCTATGTACTCCCTATAAATACTAGATCATAGAACGAGGCATTCTGAACCTACTTACCCAATTTTTAGATCTCTCCTCAGTAAGCTGGCAGTTTCACTAGGATGAAAATATCTGTAAATCGATGTGCACACTAGCGGGTAGGCTCACAAGCGGTCATTCTAGTGCATGAGTGTATGGAACGATAATTTCTCGTTACACAAAATAGTCATTTTGTTGTGATTGGCTAGAATACAACGGGTATAAATTCTTGACCATTTCGTCGATACCAATTGTGTGTGTCACCTACACGTACAATTCCACGATCTATTCTTCTAGTTTTTGGACACAGAAAATGTATTCGTTGAAGATGAGAGCGATTTTCTTTTTCTCAGTGCAGCTGCTTATCGAAACAGAAGCTAAACGCAATAGGAAAGATAAATCATGCTGAAAGCATCAATCATGAATCATTTTCCAAAACCGTTCTCATCACTCATGTGCTGCTTGCTTATTCGTTCCGATCGATGCATAGACGCGAGGTGGCGTTACTCTTTCTGTCCCCCAAACCTCCCTCTTCTTCAAAGACCCATTTAATTTGTAAAAAACGACGAAGAAAAGGACACTGAAGCACATGTTTTAATTACTGCCCCTTATAAATGTTACACATACATTATTTACACATTTTTACTGTTTCTGATCCCCAAAATCGTTTGTACTGTTTAAAGTTAGTACAGTTTCTCTCTTTTCTTATTAAAATGAGTTTACTGTTTGTAAGAGTTCTAGTGAAGACATATCTTTATTTTGACCCAAATGAATATGCAGAAGTTTGTTTTTTTAAAATACAATTTCACGTACTCTGCTTTTCAATGCTATTCTTCTGATATTTTTTATGTTATTCATATCTAATACCTTTAACTTATTTAGTGTTTTTTTTTTCACAATAATATCCTTAAAAACTTCTTTCATGTATGCATAGTAATGTATCTTCATGTATAAGATAGCTAAGAAAACAGATAATGCGAATCTGTCGTTAAATCGATGTCTAATACGATAATGATCTGGTGTGATCGATTCGTTTGTCAGGGTGTCTACCAGTCAGGAAAATCAGGGAAGTCTGGAAAATGCTATATGGGTCAGGAAAATTCTCTGAAAGAATAAACTTTCTTTCGTAAAAAAACTTCCTGGCAGATCTTTTTTTTTTCTGGACTCTAGAGAATGAAAAAATGCTTTGTGTTAAAATAGATTGAATAATTCAGAATGTTTGTGGGTTGTGCGGTGCTCACACCTGTTTTACATTTTGTGGTGAAGTGTTTCTGTGACGGAAGGGTCAAAAAGCTATCTGTCTATGACCACTGGTCATTGACCAGTGATAAAATATAGAAATTTTCACTTGCTTGTACTTCTCTGTCTTCTTCCAGATTTGAAGTGTAGTAGACCAAAAGATAAAACTTTATGTTTGAAATTTCACGTCTGCATGCAATATTGTCATTTAGATATATACCATATGTACCGCCTGTAACTCAACTAGTATTAGTCACTATTGGTTAAATCTGAACTAGCTATAGTATGTTACTTGAAACTCACATTTTTTTTTTTTCAAATCTAACTGATTGCATCAATAATTATATTACAGTTGAAAATCTACTTCAAGTAAGTTGCAGCAAAATATTTAAATAAAGAAAAGAGGTTATTGTGTTGAGGGCCTTCATAAAGTAAAATGTATCTATGATCAAAAATTTTTTTCAAGGGAGCTTCCGAAAGTCTGGAAAAAGCCAGACTTTCAAAAATTTAGTAGGTACCGTATTATTGTTGTTTGTTATAATAACCTGTTAATAAGCCACATAAGCTATGATTTTACAAAACACAGACACAAATGCAATTTCTTACTAAAACTAGGGGGCCCTACAGCCTGCTTGTTAATATCCGCCAACTCCTGAAAGTCGTTTAGCGATTTTTTTGGGATCACAGCGTGATTCCAGCTTACTTCGCTCACTTGTCACACAATTTACGATTAATATTTTGCTCGTGCACCGTTCATAGAAGTCTTTGAATGTTTCACCATACAATGGAGGTAAATTAGCTGCATTCTTTTTAGGGAGAAACGTTTCACCATGTTTTGGTTATGCAGATCATTAAAGCACCATATCATGTTGCAACGTTTCTCCTGTGAAAGGTTTCAGTTAATTCAGCCCCATTTTATGGTGAAATGCTAACTACTTTTATTAACAGTACAAAATAATAAAAATTTGATTTTGTTGCATGTAGATTGGTTAATCAGCGTTCGAGCTATAAATGTATAAAATTCTCATTGGGTAACATAAGGACTTGGAATTTTATGGTCAAGCACGGATTAAAATTAATAAAGTTCTTTATTAATTTCAACCTTTGAATACTAGGTTTTTCAGTGTTATTATTTTTACAATGAAATATGCCATTTATTTATATGCTGTTATTTTATGCTATGCTATTTATTTATATGCTATTTATATGCTATTATGTAAGTGCTTTATCCCTTTGATGAATAGTAATTTCGGCAAGAATCCACCTTATTTCAGCGCATTCAGTGATAGACGCTAAACAAATATGGTTAAATGGTCCCAACGCTGAGAAAGTACAGCCGTTGCTCTTGATCTATTTTATTACCAACAACATCGCTGTCAATCAAATCTCCCATCTGGCGCTTCAGAGCTAAAGACGTTTTTCTGATACAGCTAGCTGTGCAACAGCTAATACAGGGAGAGTCACTGACTGATTTTACAGCACTGATCTGATAAGTATTTGACAAAATGTTTTATTTATAATATTTTCAATTCATGCAAGTTGTTGATGCCAACTTTTGTAAAAGAAAAAAAAAGTAAATTTTAAAATATTCTACCTGGACAACGTTTTAATTACTCTGGTCTACAGTGGTTCGCTAACAACCAAATTATTATTTTTATAATTAGTTCATATTGTTATTTATGTAACTGCAAGTAAAAAAGTCCCACTACGTCTCACTTTTTGTATAACAAAAAACGGAATCGCCCACTAATTTTAATGATTTTCGGCAACCCTGCAACCCCGCCTTATCTAGTCATTTCTAGCTTCTCAGAAAAATTCTTTGTTAAGTGTGGTTGTGTGCTTTTATAACAGTTCATATCGAAAATGGCAAGTTCTCAGCGTAGTTGTTGCAAAACTACGCCTAATAAATTTAGTTACTTTTATGGACGTTTAATATTAAAATCACAAGGCAGACATATATCGTAAGTGAAAAAAATCTTATTTTCTCTATTTCGGGTCCACAGTTGGTGACCAAGGAAAAATTTGGGCTCCTCACGTGTGCTGTGTAAGTTGTAATGTGGCTCTTGTTCATTAGATGAAAAGCAACAGAAGCTCTATGCCATTTGCTGTACCTATGGTGTGGCGGGAACCTTCAAATCATTTTAATGACTGTTACGTCTATCTAACGAACACAGAAGGATATTCAAAAAAGCAAATACATAAAATTGAATATCCTAATATACCATCTACACTCCGACCTGTTCCTCATGGGAAGGCTTACCGATACCAATTCTAACATTCAATTGAAAAGATTTTGACATTCAAGAGGTGAGTGACTCTGAAGAAGAATCCGAAACAGATACAGGTGAACACAATTTTGACCCTAACTTTAGACCTGAGACTTCGAGCGAATCCCATTTTATTCCAAACGAACTCAGTGATTTGGTGCGGGATCTGTGCCTATCGAAACAAAAGGCGGAACTTCTCGGCTCTAGATTGCAAGAGTGGAATCTGTTGGCAGGTGGAACAAATATTACATATTTTGGAAAAATAATTGTGCTTTACTCAGAGTTTTATAGAACGGAAGGTTCAGTTTGTGTTGGTCTTGATATAGAGGAATTAATGAAGGAACTAGATATCGAGCATGAACCATAAGAATGGCGCCTTTTTATAGATTCTTCCAAATATAGCTTACAAGTTTTATTGCTCCATAATGGAAACAAGAAACCATCCATATCAGTTGCTCATTCAGCTTCGATGAAAGAAACTTATACAAACATGGTAACTATTCTAAATGTAATTAAGGATAAACAATTCAATTGGCAAACTTGTGTTGATTTAAAAATCATAGCCATATTAAAGGGTCTTCAAGGTGGGTTTACAAAATATTTTTGCTTTTTTATGTTTGTGGGATAGCCGTGCAACAGAACATCATTTTATAAAAAAAGAATGGCTAAACAGAACATCTTTTTAACCTGGAACTAGCAATATTAAGTATACTCCCCATCTCCCCTTATTGAATCGGAAAAAGTTCTTATTCCTCCGCTTCATATTAAATTAGGACTTTTGAAAAATTTTGTGAAAGCAATGGACAAAGAAGATGAGGGACTTAAATATTTAAAAAGACTTTTTCTACAATTAAGTGAAGCTAAGCTTAAAAAAGGCATTTTTATTGGACGAAAAAAAACTCAAAATACTGGTGTTAAACAATAAAGTAAATGAAAAACTTTGTAAAAAACACACATAAGATGTTATAGGTAAGAGGATACGTACGTTTCAGCCAAAAATTGTTTTGGCCTTCTTCAGTCCAAGCCCTTCGTTGCAAGCAACACAGGGAACTCTTAAAATTTTTTTCTAAACAGTTCCCTGTGTTGCTTGCAACGAAGGGCTTGGGCTGAAGAAGGCCAAAACAATTTTTGGCTGAAACGTACGTATCCTCTTACCTATAACATCTTATGTGTGTTTTTTACAAAGTTTTTTATTTACTTTATTTTTATTGGACCTCAAATCAGAAAAGGGATTTGAGACTCCTTTTGAAGGAAAGCTAAATCAAAAGGAATTAGCAGCCTTGAAACCCTTTCTGAAAGTGGTGAAAAGTTTTTTAGGAAACAAGGACAAAAATTAAACCATTTGCCAAGAGCTTCTTAAGTCCTATCAAGTCATGGGACGTCGAATGTCACTCAAAATGAACTTTTTCCATACACATTTGGATTTTTTTCCAGAAAATCTTGGCATGGGTAGTGACGAACAAGGAGAATGATGACATTAGGACTCTAGAAACTCGATATCAAAGTCATGGGGAACCAGCTATGATGGGCGACTACTGCTGGTTTCTAAAGAAAGAAGATTTTGCGCCACATAAATGAAGAAAGTGACATCATTTCATCATATTTAATTAATGTTTAATACTTTGATCTTCTACTTTCTGTAGCTGTTAAAATATGTATATCATCTCAATTACAATAGCATTCCATGATAAATGAATGAAATTAATAATAAAAAAAGTGTATTTAAAATGCTTTTTCATTTCCTTTCAATACAGTTAAGATAATCATAACAAAAAAACTGTACGAGCTACAGCTTTAATACTATTATTTTTAAACTATACGCTGCAAAATTTGTTATAGACAACTAATTCCATTTTTGTTAGGAAAGAAAAGTAAAATTTTGTCGACTATTGTTACAAGCAAAATGCGACTGCCTGCCACTAAAACCAAAAAAACAAAAAGTCATGCATCTGAAATTTTAAAGAGCTTTATTACAGCTTTAGTAAAAATTCTTATATTTTATTTTATTTGAAACTAATCGGGTTAATTTTAAGAAAAAAAGTTTAAGATTATTTTGCTTAATCAGTAGTCAAAATAATTTACTTTGGTATTGCTTTAAATTTTTTAATTGTTTTTTACTCAAACACTCAATATCGTATATAAATAATTAATTTTTTGAGTACATGTCCTATGTTTTAATAATTTTTAATTAAACAAATTCTTCAAACTATTGACTTTTTTTACACATTTTTTAAGATCATGCAGTCGAAATGCTTAAGTATTTCAATAAAAATCATAATTGTGGTGTTTGCGAACAGCTCCTGAGATTTTTGTACACAAACATTATTGCGTGATAAACAAGTGTTCCACCATTGAGAAACATCTATCAACAGACAAATTTTATTTACTCACGGAATTACAAGTATTTACACCAACATATACATATAACATTTTACAATATAAACATATATTGAAGTTTTTACACTTACCATAAAATATATAGATTCACATATCATTATAAAATATAAAGTTTTGGTTTTTGTACGAGAAACATCGTTAAACGCAAACGATTTTATTTTAAATGTACATATATACATTAATAAACAAATTCATCTAAGTGCCACTCAAAAACACGAAGATTACATTGTGTTGCAAGAACCACGTACTAAGTCATTAAAATTGTGCTCAAGTTTCTTAAAAAGAAAACTGTCTGAAATCTTATTTCGAAATCATGCAAATTTTAAAATTATCATTTTTAGTAAAATAGAAATATTGTTTCTTTTACACAGAAGAAAATATTTTTTAAAATAAGGTGACTTCATAGCTGTGAATTAGTCTTAGAAAAATTAATGAAGATACAAAAGATATTTAACGGGGAGTTATTTTACCCCTTATTATTTGGTATCGAAGTATTCTGATACAAGTATGTTATGCAACACTGTATGATAATCAGCTGAGAGAAAAGTTGCACTAAAAAATAATTAGTATACTCCTGTTTACTTTAAACGGAAAATGAAGTATTAAGGATTGCAGTTAAATTCCGTTAAAACAAACTTCTGGATTTATTATTATTATTATTATTATTATTATTATTATTATTATTATTTTAGATTTCAGACTCAGCTTAACAATTCATGTTTAAAAGTTACAGGCTTTTAAATATGAAATATTAACCATTTGTGGAAGCCACTGTGACTTACACAATTTAGAATAAAAAAAGTAGCTGTATTCTAGAATCTCTTATATTGTAATCAGATGTAATTCTGATGCACATTTCTCGAAATTTAATCTTCTCTTACGAATTATGTGATAAAATGAAGCAGGTGGAATGTTATTTATGAGATATTGATATCACGTTAGCTCTAGAAATGAGCTGGAAAAAAAAATATTACAGGGCATTCTGAAACTAGAAACCAGGAATTGCGTAAACGCTTTACGTTATTGGTGCCAAATAGCATCATCTAAAAAAATAAATAAATAAAATGGTCGACGGGTTATATGTAAAATTTGTAAACGGTTTCGTCTACAGTACATGATGCCATAGGCTCTTCGTGAAGCAAACTAGAACAACACATTTTAAAAGAAGAGAAGAAGTTAGTTCTTATAAAGTTTGGATTAACTATTGTGATGCAACTGTCATTTTGCTAGAGGAATAATTTTACACTTCTGAAAATTTTGATCCTATCGGATTAATTCCAATTACTTGTGTTAGAAAAGCAAATGCCAGTTTCCTCACATATGAAGAACGGGTACTCGGCCAGTTTTGCATAAATGTTTTTCTGTATCATAGATGATGTAGAGCACTATTTTGAAAAAATAATATTCTATTGAGAGTTTTTTATACGAACGGTTGTTGCTGAATGAGATGCAAGACTAACTCTTCGCATTAAAACGTACTTAGTTTACAACTATAAAATGCCTGGAGCACTACCCTACTAGCAATTTCAGCTTGGGCTATCACCAGCCACAGAAAACTTCCGCCAATGAAAAGGAATATATTACGGCGAAAGTGCACGGATGCATATACCCAGCAAACACACACAGGTTATCTGAATGTCTATTAACGTTCAGAAAACGTCTTCTGAACGTTAATAGACGTTCAGAGAACCTGTGTGAGTTTGCTGCGTAGTTTATTCCCCCCCCCCGGGACGTGGAACTGCTTGAAGTACCACTTGCCATTGGGCAGAACGTTGACCGATATGTGGACCAATATCTCGACTTCAGTTCATTGTACTATGGCCCAATTTAAGCATATGGCCCGAACACGCAGGTCTGATTAAATCCCATGCATTGTTTTATGGGTCTTGGACCACTCATTGTCACCAGCTCACATGATTATAATCGTTTTTAAATGGAATTTTGATTCCTGGACCAAGTACTGGATTTTGTTGAGAGATGAAATGCGATGTAACACCGATCAAACCGGTCAATAGCCAATGGAAAACCGATCGCCTATTGCTCGTAGGGTACCACATAATAAAAAGTAAAACAGATTAAATGCAGATCCTGATCGAAGACTGAAGTTCACAAACGTTGAACACTCGGATTTTGAGCTCAACTTAAAATGGCACTCAACGAGTAATTTCCCTGATCCATCAGAAATTCATAAATAATCCAGTATTTTTTCTTTTAACTTTCTTTGAAAGAATTTTATACTCATTTTTTCGTGTGTGGCTGTCATTTTAGTTTTAATACTTGTTTATATTTAGATGCATTCCGACCATCCTTTCGGTTTTCATTATGGCCTATTGAGTTACACGAAAATAAAGGTTCGAACAAATTTTAATGTTTTATCACTTTTTATAAACGACCGCACGACGGGTTCGCCAATTTCTTTCGGATTTTAGAAAACGTCCGCAAGAACAAAAAGGTTGGAAAGAACTGCATTGACCATAGCATAAAAAATAATTTGAAACATATGTAACTTTTTAATATATTTACCAGCATAATCGTGTAAAATTTAAATTCGAAACAACATTTACGAAAGTTTTCGTAAAATTTCAGAAATTTCCCAATCTTAAAATATTTGTGCTAAAAAATATATATGTGACAGTTGTGCAGTATGTAAACACTTTGTTGTGACGGTATAGCATACCCCACTGTTGACGTAAGAAAACATTCAGTGATGTTACGACATATATGTGCTGTTTTCATAGAAGTGGTTTTCAAATCTTAGCGCCATATCGCCCGGTCTGCTTCAAAAGCTTTCGATTCATTGTTCAAAAATTATTGTTCAAAAAATCATGTCAAAAAATTGTTCAATAAATTAACAATCAAAGATAATAAAAAGTATCGAAGATGAAAGATTAAGCAAGCACAAATAAAGTGATTGTTTTAGAAAGAAATAAAATATTCTATTTCTGTTATTTATTAAAACAACATTTTTATTTTTTAAAGACATCACACAAAAAATTATATATATATATATTTATAGTCATTTCTTTAGCAGCGGTTCTCAACCTTTTAACGTCGCTCCCTCCCAGCAAAGGCCAACTTACGGTGGCGCCTCCCCCACTCACATTTTTCAGCATACATTCAGTTTTTTAATCTTTAACAATGAACATTTAGTCGAATTTTCTACAAAATAATGATATCAGTAAAGTTTTAATGAACATTTTAAGCGTAAATGGATATATTTGAGTAAAAATGAGAATAAATAAGATGATATTTTTAAAAACATGTGTCACTATTTACTGTTTGGTTTTTCTCCCCCCCCGCCTGCAACCGCTCGGCGCCCACCTTGGGGATCGCGTCCCACAGATTGAGAAACGCTGCTTTAGAGGTAAGATTTTATTTCACTTCCAAGAAAGGAGTTCTTACTTCTGATTTAGTGTTCAGTCATTGATGCATTAATATTTTGAAATTAATAAAAAATGTATTTCACAATTGAATTGTAGTATAAAAACATATACAAATTTGACATCTAACAGTTTTTCGTATCCACTTGTAAAATACACTTTTTTTTTCCTTCAGTCACACAAAATCACCTTGATTGTACATAAAATATAGTGAAATATTTTATAGAAGGATGCTGAAGTAGTAATAGTAATAATAACGGGTAAAAACGAGAAAAAAAGGCAATCTGCTCTTGAAAACATTCACTAAAATCATGAACTTGGAATATATACCAATCCAGGATGTCCCGGAACTTTGTGTATAAAATTGAAGAGGAGGTAGACGACATTGTAAGGAACCATAATTACACAGGGAAATATGGGCCGTAAACGATAGACGGCGCTGTACGCGAGCTCTCCAGATCGGCACGCATATCTTTTTCATTATCATATCTGCCAACTTCTACGTTTTTTTTTCGGAAGACTATCTACCACTAATTCTTATTTTTAGAGATTCGATGTTTGAATAAATACAAATTTTAAATGTAAACAAAAAAAGTCATGGTCGTTTATCTTCCGAAAAATCCGTAGAAGTTGGTAGATCTGTTTGTTTTGTTTTGTTTTATGGCAAGCTCACACGAGGTGGGTCTGCCTTGGGGTGCTTTGGGAGGATGACTATTTAAGGGTTCTAGCTCGTATTCATGTTACATCAAGAGAAAACCTCCCAGAACTGTAGACTTTTAGATAGAGAACAGCGCGACAGGCTTGAACCCAGGATCTTGACACTCCGGTCAACTACCATGTTCTGTGTCTCATCCAATCGGCCATGATGAGGCAGATACGACAATGAGGAAGCCACACGTGACGACCTTGAGAGCTCGCTTACTGCGCCACCTATCGATTTCTACCCATGCTTTCCCATGTAATTATTGTTCCCATCGATGTCGTCTACCTCCTCCCCCCAGTTTGCACACAAAGTTCCGGGATACCCTGTATAAGCAACTGAACTATTTCAAATAATTGAATTTAAAGTAGAACAACATAAAAAAATATTTTTTTCATATATTCGACACAAATAGAGTTTTAAGGAATTTTCATGAAATGTACCCATAAAATGTTATTTATATTCGAACTCAATTAATACTACAGCATGGCACGGTTCAATACTACATATCGAACACAGAGTTTATAAAAAGTGAAATTTATAGTAACTGTTTCATAGCGCTCAAAAATTAAACACGAAACACTGAACGTTTTCACACTTGCGTCGTGCCTTCCTGTAAGTTGTCGCTTGCCGGAACACAAGACAGCGAGTCACCTTGTTTGCCATTTTTTTTCGTTCTATAATGGAGTCCAGATTGGCAGACGACTTGACTTTCACCCATAGACGACACTTGAGTCATAGATAGAGGATTGAGCGTAAAACTATTCTGATTTCGTAAGCTGTGCCGTAGCTTGAATCGCTGATAAGATCTCTTCATTAAGTAAATTACCTATGAGAAACAGTGTCATTTAAGCTGCTAAAAGATATAAATAAATCAGTCGAAGATAAGATAGTTAGCGAATTTTTCAGAGCTGAAATATTGATAGGGTCAAACATGTGCATAGATCTTTCTTTAAAATCTATACACCTAGCTTTAATTTTTAAAATGCTTTTTCAGGAACCACACTTAATTATATACAATCCGTTTAATTAACAGGGAAAATTTATGCCGCCTTGTAAAGCAAGATATATGCCCCTTTCCCAATGTATACTTTAGTTTGAGAAAATAGTGTGATTTTGGTACATGAATACAAATAAACTAATTGTATCATTGACTCTAAAATTTGTGGTATGGCTCTTCCCAAGCTGTCGGTTACTGTAATAAATGATGAAAGTGTATCCATTATGAAACTTTCTGATTAAAATTATTAAAAGTAAAAAGTTTACCAAAATACGCCCCTCTTTGAAAAATTTTGCTCTTCATTTCCATGCTTAAAAATTTTTTCGTAAAGATTTATGATAGGCACAGATTTTTCATTTTAGGATGAAGTGCATGTGATGTAGTTAATCACATATTTATAATTAATTCTCATACAGTCAGGGGCGTAGCCAGGAATTTTTTATGGGGGGGGTTACGACTACTACAACTCAGATATATGTATACGTGCGTGTGATAATGTAGTGAAGAATATACATTTTGTATGGCATGGGGGGTTATGACCCCCCCTAACCCCCCCTTGGCTATACGCCCCTGCATACAGTTAATCACACCTTTATGATGACTTCTGATTTCCCTTTACCTATTCTAAATTTAATACTCTTTGCGAATTTTAAATCTTCCATCTATACATAATCCCATTTAACTGTTTCTTAAATTATTTCGGTTTTAGACTTTGCAATACATTTAGTTGGTGCCTTTAGTCTGAGAATTCATTTAGTTTTCTTCGCTCCCATGGGGTTTTAATAATTTTGCATAGGTTACATTTTATCTCTATTGATCCCCCCCCCCCCCCATGACGTGTCAAATTTAAATTTTAGCATGCACATGTAAAGCCCAACGCTTCTTTTAATTTTTACAATCTGGCGATTTATTTGGCGACGGTCCCTTTTAGCAGGAACAGAGGGTAGCATATCCATGACATGTAGTGAGCAACGGCAACGACTGCCCCGGCAGGCAAGGATTCAGCGCTGGGTAGAGTCCAACAGAGCTCTAGAAATTTCAGTATATGGAGTCTTCGAGAAACACAGCGACGCGGAGAGTTCAAGGCACGCCTGCCCAGCAACCGACACTACGAGATTGATAACGGCATGGCCCTTGAATGCGGCACTATGAGTTATGTAGATTCGGATGGGAAATATTTCACACTCGAGAAAGTCATATTTCTATTCTATTCTGACGTATAGTGCGGAAGAAAAGCAATACTCAAGAACTTCATGCCGACAGATAGTTGCACGACAATATTTTATTGACATTATCAATAACAAAAAATTACATGCAGTTAGTGTGGTGGCTGGCGAAATAGCGACATGAAACGTGACTTATTGAGCAAAGACTAAAGCGTTAAGTGAGTATGAAAAAGGTCTGAGAACCGAAAGCCATCCTGGCGATAGAGCGGAGCGCTAAAAGGAACTGTCGCCAAATAAATCGCCAGATTGCAAAAATGAAAAGAAGCGTTGGGCTTTACATGTATGTGTATGCTAAAATTTAAATATGACACGTCACAAGGGGCAAAATTATTAAAACCCCGTGGGAGCGAAGAAAACTAATGAATTCTCAGACTAAAGGCACCAACTAAATGTATTGCAGAGTCTAAAACCAAAGTAATCTAAGAAACAATTAAATAGAATTACGGATAGATGAGAGATTTAAAAATGGCAAAGCGTATTAAATTTAGAACAAGTAAAGGGAAATCAGAAGTCATTATAAATGTGTAATTAACTGAATGAAAATTCATTATAAATGTGTGATTAACTGCATCACATTGCAGCCTATGAAGAGTCATCCTGAGTATTTTATAATCCCTGGAGGAATTAGTTTATTTCAGTTTGTGGATCAGGACTGAGAGTCAAGTTTGTTTCTTGGAACTACAGCCTTAACTTATAGTTCGTAGAGTTAATTTTAGCCGATAATAAAAGAAAGATATATTATATTTTAACGTTTGAACTCGTGTATTGCAACATAAAGTACTGCATACTTTTCGAGACAATACATATTAAAAATCTTTGGATTTTCAACTATTTACCAGTTAGTTGTATTTTAGGTGAAATTTGTTCTTTACGTAGATAACAGTAGATGATATTAATTTGTCTGTAGAGGTTTATTGCTATCCATCACCAAAATAAAAGGTTATTTGATGAGTATCGGATAAAGTCTGGTTTCTTAATATGAAAGCAATAATGAGGTTACTTTATGATGTGCGTGAACTTATTTAGTGCAAAAGTGAATTAAAAATTCTCAATTGAATTCGAAAACATCTTCTAAATATCTACATCGTTTGAAATGACTCAGTAAAGAATTACGTGAATAAAAGAATTATATTCTATTGATTAAATTTTTAAAAAAATCTTTTAAATATTACAACTCTTTTGTGAAATTAAACTGTGGGAAGTGTATTTTTTATTCGTTAACGCAAAACAAACTTTCGTGTTATAATAAGAAGGTAAATAAGTTTATAGATGCCACATAAGAGTAAGAAAATACTGTCCGTGTTTTTTGGAGTGCATATAAATTCTCCTTTCTTTATGAAACAAGTATTCATGAACTTGCATAAAGTATTTTGTTTTCTAGTCCGTTTAATGTATATGGCTCCTCAAGAAGAGAAAATTACTGTGATTTCTGAAACATGTATAAGCTTTTATCTTTTTAGCATATGATATAAAAAATAATTTATTTTTATTTAATTTACATATTGCTGAGAATCTAGTAAAAAATTTGTCATAAAAATGGCAGAGCAGTAAAGGTTTATTGATATTTAGACAAACTGTTACTCACATAGAAAAACATACTGAATATGAATGTTATATTTAATTTACGTACGGAAGAAACTTTTAGCCAGCTATATCATGCATTTTACACAAGAACATGCGGTTATTTAGATCATGCATTATCTGCAGCTAAACGCAACACAACACAAAATATATCTAGTTATTTACATGCAAAATATACTATTTTAACTACATCATTTCTTCTGCATCGAATTATAGATATATTTTGTAAAAGAAAAAAATGTGAATTATAATAAAAGTTAATTTACTCGAAAACTCTATATTAGGTTACTAAATAAAGCCATGACAGCATTTTTTAAATGAAAAGTAAGAAGTGCCTTTTTAAAATGTAAGTCATGAAAGATAAGACATAAAAAAGGTATGTTGCTTACCAGACCAACTTAATTAACATATATTTTCAGTATAATATTTGACTCAGAATACAGCGTTTAGACACTTTCTAGCTATATTAGTAATATTTTTTTTATTATTTGTCGTCGCCAAAAAGATTCAAGAAAATAATAGAATAATTTAGCTCGTTATCAAAGCAGTTCAGGAAACTATGTTTTGTTCTGCATTTCATTTAGACAATGATGATTAAGATGGTTTTAAACGTCTTCGACTTAAAGTATGCAATGATTCATTTCCGCACAAATGGTTAGCATATTTTTTTTTAATTTAGAAACTGACATGACTTTAAAAAAATTTTTCTCATACAAAACTTATTCTTCTGTATTGTTAAAACTGCACTGTCCCTTAAATTTTAATAGAAAATAATTCACATCTGAAAGTATGTTCTCTATTGCATAACCAAATTATTAATCGTTTAATTTTAATAAATTTTAAAGATAAACTGCCCTCGTAGCATCTCTTTTACTTGGGATGCCATCATATAAATGATTTGACAAACTAGGGTAATCTACGGATTGGCTTATCGAATACCAATGATTTGCAAGACAGTGATGGTATAACACATGTTATAGGTATTCTTTAACTGCGGTGTGCGGCACAGCTGGCTGTCTGTGGCACGCGATGAACGTTTCGATTGTCCGCCATCTTGCTGGTAGTTAAGTCAAGCGATGGCAATGGCTGCCCTTTTTTCAGCATTGGGAAAGGGTTGCGCGTCAAAGGGTGAACAATGCATCTTAGTATCTTAAACGTACTTGTTCATAGGGCTCAAAATCATTGAAATTCGTTTTCTAAAAGCCACAGGGTCTCTTTTTAGCCACCTATTCAACAAATTTAATTGACGATGAACATTCTGCCTTTAAATTTAGATTTAGATGGGAATATTTTTATCTTTATGAAGAATTGCTGCATAAGCTTTTAAAAAGAAATAGGATTTATAAAAACCACCATTTTGCATTAGTACAAACTTCATACATATACTTATTTACCTTTTATATGTCATAGATACCATGACTTTTTTTAAACATTTGAAACATGTACACATTCAAATATCAGGGTAATTCTCACCAAATAGGAACAAAATGCACTAAGAAATGCTCATTTATGACAATGAAATTCAGAATTTAATAATATATATTCTTCTTACGTGTACACTCTGTTTAGTTTCTGGTTTTTAATTCCACGATTATAAATATATGTTTAAGAATTTATGCAAGAAAAATGTCATCATGTTGATATGAAGTTAATACCCTGTCCTGTTAGACTTTTCACAAAATATTTTCACTTATATGCTACACCTGCTAGGAAAAAAAAACATGTTTCGTAGAGATATTTGTATTTCTAGAAAGAACTTGCTTTATTATTTTGCACTTAAAACTTTCCTAAAAAATAAAAAATGAAATAAAATAAGAAAAAAGACTACATAAATTTTGACTTAAATACTTTTTGAGGGCTGATGTTTATGATTTGCCTCATTGTTACTTTGCAGCTTATTATTTTGCTGCATTACTTTGGAGCAAATTCCTCCCCAGACAACTACAAAGAGTGACTTAAAATGTAGCAGATTGCAGTTCCGAGTTTCATTGAATTCCTTTCTAATTATTAGTTCATGTATTGAACAGAAAGTATTGTTCAATAGATGCAATTATTTATTATGTTTTTCCCCTGGTTCCTTTTTTTCAATAACGTGCATTTTTTTATTAACACAAAGTAAAATGATTAAACAACATTGTAAATATACTAATTCTTCTTAAAATTTATGATTATTTGCACTGTTCTTCGTTAATTTTAGCCTTTAAACACTCATTTTGGAATGCTATTTTATTACTAAAATCACAAATACTTAAGTGGCTTTATTGTTTCTCAAAACTACATTGGCCCTAAAAAGTCTCAGAAACCTTGTAAATCCTAACAATCATGTTTTTCTTCTGATTTCAGGGTCTTATTCCCTCTCATGTGTAAAATAAATTACGCAAAAAATTAAAACAATTTATGTATTAGATGCACAACTTTGCATACGCGTTTTTCTTATAGATGACTTCAGCTGTAAGTAATATTCGAAATAAATAGATCTCAGACGCCATGCAATGAAATTGGGAATCTATCAACATCTCCCCATAAAAACAGTCGATTTGTATCTACTTTAAAACGTTATTCTTTATCAAAACTGTGAGTTTACGAACCACACTCTCGTCATTTGCATGATTTTGATTTTCTGCTTCAATATGCTCTCAAATACCTTTGATGTGGCCACTGTTAGTGAAAGAAAGTGTCGTGGGGGGGGGGTTTCGACGCTTCAAGAAGGGCAATTTTTGCGTCGAAGTCTGGCATAGCGGTAGAAGAACACAGAACGTTATCGAAAAGGCAGAATTTGGTAAGACTCGTGTAAAAGTTAAGAAAAATTGGTTTGATCATTGGGAGTGGTTCAACAAGCAATATCAGCTTTGATATCAATATCAATCAAGCAATATCAGCTATCATAAATGTTCTAGCAGTTTTTAACAATAAAACCTCGAAATTCTATTTGGGGTGGGGTAGAAAACGGCAGAAGCAAAGCTTGTACACCTTATATAAAGTTTGTTGTCCGTTATAGATCTATCTGTACATACCACGGTTATTTTTTTTTAATCTGGCGCCATGGCACTAAGCGTTTAGTCTGTGGTGTATTTTGCAAATTCTAGATTTTTTACCCCTTTCGTTAAAACTTTCTTTTCTAAAACTCCCCAGAGAGAAAAGTACACCTGTTGGAATAGGGAAGGGATTCCTGGGACAACAGTAAACCCGGGTGCCGGCTTTTGGTTGAAAACATTTCATGGGATGACTGTCGTCCCAGCTGGATTCGAAAGGTAATTTCCCCTTTATTTTACTTCTCTATTCACTAGGTTTCTGTACTATTTTGTGAGAATTACCCAACAGCACTGTCTCTCTTTTCACAGTCTTACTAAAAATGGGAATTGAAAATATTTCCTGGAATTAATATATTCAAAAGAAGAACGTACTTCATCCTGTTCTATTTACAAGTCATTGCAGGGAGGGCGCTTCTCCTTCATAGTTTGAAGGGACGTTAAACGTGTAGAACGTCTCTTGGACGATTCTTTACGGAGCACAATCTGCGTTTTCTTTCTCTCAATGGAACGGCATATGAGGGACAAAATCTGTCGAAAGAGTTTCATGACTATACCTTATGGAAAATAAAATATCATTCATTTTATATTTTTAACGTTATCTGCCTCCCCAGTTCCACCCAAAATGTAGGAATGAAATTGATTAAAAGTCATCTAAACCTTACTAAAATTTTGTGTATTTTGGATGTTTATATACATTAGCTTGGCCTTATTTTTTTGAGATGTTACGCTAGAATTAATCGAGAAATTAAAATGTTAACCTTTTTACAAGTCATATAAAGATATGTATCTAAAAGAAAGTGTCAAGATGCGTAAAATGTAAAGAAATGTAAAATAAAATAGTGTATTGGAATTCAGAATCTGACTACCCTAGTGGATTTTTAAAATGAAATGTGTTTGTTTTTGTTTCTACGCATACAGTAAAGCACCATTTATACGTTTTTTGTTTCATTTAAACGACTTTTGCCTATCGTTTTCGTCAGAAGTTCCTATTCATTCCTACTTGTTTTAATGTAAAAATTCTTCGTTTATAAGACGCACGATATCGGCAATACGTGGTTTTCTACCTTCCTAAGCATTAAAAAATTTCAGACAGAATACCGAATGAAGGATGTAGTGAGGGTTTTGCCTTAAACCATCTTCTTTTAACCCTTTCAGACCGGTGTCTATAACTGACGACACAAAAAATACCTATATCCGGGGTCTCCAACCTTCAGCATAACATCCTCCAGTTTTCTTCACAGACAACCCAGCAAACACACACAGGTTTTCTGAACGTTCAGAGAACCTGCCTGTGTTTGTTGGGAAGTTCAGATGCGCCATACTTGATACTGAATTCGTTAAAATTGAAATTGTTACTCTTAAACTGTGATTCTGGAAGAAGAGAATTCTACAATTATTTTTCCGAATATTCGGTAGGGGATCAGAATTATCTCGATTTTCGGGGTGCCGGTGGATTGGAGGTTAAGGGCCTGTTCACCTCCATTCGATTTCTTGGCTGCTTAAATCATAGAGATATGAATACCAAGAGATGAGATTACTTTTCTGATAGTGAAGCCGAAACTGTAACCGAACCGCCGTTTTGCTATGACCAAAACATTGTTATTCCATGGTGATAGTTCCAATTTCTCCCTTCAGTTGTACCAACAATTTTAATATTTCCTCAAATTGTGTTGATTTTAACAACTTTTTACTACCTCGTACCAAGTAAATGGAGGTAATGTCTAGTGGTGGGTAAAGTCAGTCCTTTTGAGGATCCGGTTCTCTGAAGTACCGATTCCTTCAGACGCGGTTCTTTTGGACCCGCTCCAATCAAAACTCCCAAAACTAATTGTTCCGCCCTACTGTGACCAACTCAGTTACTTCACTTCGTCCAATGCTGAAGATAGCTAATGCCACACCTCCTGGTATTCATATCTCTATGGCTTAAGTTTCCTTTCTCTGTGCTTAAAACCTGTCTCTGTTGTCCACTTCATTCGACGAGCATTTTTAAGCGCATTCTTGAAACCAACTACACAAATTAAAAAAAAAAAAACAATTGTTCTGAATACAAAAAACAGCTGTATTTTTTATGACAATGTATTTTGGAGTGTACAAATACTTCCTTTTGATGTCACATGGTAAACTTTAAGAAGTAAAATATCTGCGGGTTCGAAATTATTACCAAAGTCTTCAATCTGTCTCAAAAAATAGAGTATTTTCGCGTGACGTAACTGAAATTTTTTTTCGGTCAACTCGGAGATTTAGGAATACCAAGCCACGTTTTCGGCCAATCACCATTCTCAAATGATGGAATGTTTGACCAAAATAATTTGGATAAACGAAAAAATTTGGCAGTGATAATGACGTAGGTGAATCAGCTCTATAAGTAGAGACAAGAATGGAATGCGCCTCTTGAAATCATCCAATTTGCCATGTTTGGGGCATGCACCACGATTTGGCCACCCTAGACCTATATATCTTACAGAATAAATGTCCTAATTTGTCCAAAAATATCTTCCTCGAAAATATAATAATCGGGATTTTAAATTTTATTTTCGTAATTATAAGTTGAAGTTCTATTATCAAAAGAGAAAAAATATTTAATTCAAAGCGAAATTATTTAATCAGATCTGAAAGGTTTACAAACTATATAGACTATACTGGAAAGCTTGGAACTTATTTTGTTAGTCAGTGCACGAGTAAAATAAAATAGTTCATGAGACTAATTCAATCCATAATGCTAAAATTAATAATTCATGACGCATCAACACATCAGCCGACTGTGAAAGAATACAACGAACATGAAAGACATTAATTCAATGTTAGTGTTAACATAAGTCACATTGATATGCAATGTAAGCTTGATTAACACCAATGATTTACACTTTAAGAAAAGAAAATATATGTAGCATTTTTGAGGATTCCAGATAATTTTTTCTGTTACGAAATACCGTCTAATATTACGTAGAGTAAAACAATTTCGTAGAAGTATTAAAAGTGTTAACTATGATATTTTAAAAAATACAGCAGAGTGTTGATAATCCGGATTGATTGTGACCGGATCCTTTCCTTATCGAAATGTTCTGATATTCGATCGCCAAAAAAAGATCGCTTGAGTTCACAATAAAAAAGAATTTGCTCAAACCGTTATTAATTCAAATAATAGTTAAGCAATCGGAGTATATAAATAAATCCATTAATTAGTATGCATTTATAATGTATTTTAATTAATAATTAATTACGCATATGTAATGCACAATATGTACATACAAATGCAATTTACATTATACCGTACAATTTATACACTGTCATAACATAATGCAGTTTAAACAATGTAAAAAATATTTTTATAAAGTAATTGTACATGAAGAAAAACTAACTATAACTTGCAAGTTTTGAAGCTGAATATATTTTATGTGTTTATTTTTTTTTTTAGCATTAAATATAGGCATAAACAAAAAAGCAAAAATACATATAATGAACGAAAGCAGACAGCTGTTTAGGCTCTAATAAGGAAACAGCTTGTCTATGCTGAAGGCAGCAAACAGGCAACAAAATAAGAGGTTGAGAAAGATTTAAAAATTTTCACCAGTTGGCACTGGCAATAGGTTTCCTTATCTGTATATCAATCCTTCCCCTCCACCGGAATTATATCCCGATTATCGATGGTCCGTATTTTTAACATCGGGATTATTGACGCTCTACTGTATAGCTTTATTGCTTTTTTTATAATATCATATCTTTCCACAACAGTTTTTGTGTTAAAAGATATGGAGCTTAAATACTAAACATATGCATTATTTAAGATATAGTGCAATAAAGGTGTGATTAGTCTTATTTTTATGATAATGTTTTATTTTAAAATGCAGTTATTGTTTTTAGTGTAAAAACAATTATGCAGTAATTTACTATTACCTTAAAATCATTATATCCTACTATATAGTTACGCTGATCCCTGACTCACTGATTCACTGACCCTATAAAGTTTCCGGTTGAACCAATCCAAAATAAAACTTTTACCACCATTACTCCGCAATTATTAAAAAGTCAAGCACAAAAACGTTATAAAATCTACGCCGTTTGTACGATATGCTTGAAAATTTTCATAATTATGTATGAAAATAAAGAAAACAATCCACGCTACTTTAAAAATCTAAAAATCCACCCGCTCCTTCAGTTTCAAGTGAATTTTCAGCTCTGTTTTATTTCCGCGAGTAAAAAAAAAAAAAAAAAAAGTGAATCAACAGCGTGACAAAATTATGTGTCGCCAGTGACAATTACGTCAGACAATTTACGGTTATCAGGCTTTCAAGGGAAAATTGAGATTCCAATTTCCTTAAAATAGTTTTCCTAGATTATCCATATTAAGTTTTTTTTTCAGAAATAAAATGATTTCCTCTGCCGAAAACATTGATATAAGAAGGAATGTTCCCAGCCTTTCGAATGCGAAAAGTTTTCGCACGTTTCTACATGGAAACGCAATTCCGATTTATGTATATAATAAAATTTGAATATGAAGTTATTTATTTTAAGTGGACAAATATTAAATATATTGAGTGTAGACATAATTTTGTCGAATGATTTTTCTAGAGCCCGTTGTAATTTCCCCCGCAGTGGGTTAGTTTGCATATATTTGCATTATTAGCATTAAGCCCGCCAAAGTTGTTTATTAATGTTTTATTTATGGGTCTTTTCATTTACACGTAGTTTCAGATCGGTCCCTTGACAGATATATAAAAGGTGCTTTACTGAATCATACTTTTAAATGTTTACTGTTTTTGATGTGAAACTTAATTATTAATTCAGCTAAAAAAATTTGCAATTTTTTTTCTTCTCTTTAACAAATTTTAAGTTATATCCATTCAATAGCATCTTGACGGTCCTGAAATGATGCTTCCAAAATGACACTACCCAAACAAAAGTCACTAACTTTATCTATGATAATATATAGCGAAAATATTAAATGTTATTTTTTTCATGTGTACGCTGATATGAGTAAAATTACACATGGTATTTTATTTTTTAATATATATAAATCGAGGACTAACAAGAATTAAGATAATTAAATTCATTGTTTAAAAATCGAGTGTTGATTTAGTGTTATTTTAATACTTTAGTGATGTTGAAGATATTATGATAATTTATAAGTACTATGAATATACATAATATTTACTATTTTTACTGTTATTGTGTGTACAAAATAAAACATAAAATAAAAAGCATACTACAAGCAAAATATTAAACATTTGCCTAGGGAGAAAGCGTGCAGTTAACAGACTTAGGAAGATTTAAAGTTAGCAGAATAAAGCTTGACTACTTCTACAAGCTATCAGTAGAAGAAAATTGCTCCTCTAAATTTCTATAAAATAGGGACACATTTTATCATAATTAATAACATTAAAAATACATATTGCATTTTAATATAAAAACATGTATACATTTGTATTTTAAGAGAAAAAAAACGGTATGTATCATTATTGAGGATTCCGATAAATGTTTTCTAGTATAAAATACCTTCTAATATTACTGGGGGGGGAGTAGAAGTGCTAAAATTAGTAATTATGTTGATTTAAAAGATAAATTTATTGTTTTACCATAACATTATTCCACAAACAGTGTTTGTGTTTAAAAGAGAAATATCCAACACAAAACTGCAGTAAAATATTTAGCATCCAACTTTTCACCTCCACTTTCTAGTAATATTTTAATCTTTCCATGTCAGCTTAAGTATTTGTTTGTGATAGTAAGCGGGTATTCAAGTTTAATTATGTTTATAGCTATGAAAATTTCAACAATGAAGTCAAGTGGTCTTTTAGGAAATAAAGAAGACTACAATGCGATGCTTATTCCAAGGTGTTTTGATCTAGAATGATAAAGCCGGTAAGATAAATTTATAAAATTCCACCACTTTCTTCCACAAAAATAACTATATACAACGGAATTCAACTAGATATAATCTATCACAAACATGTACAACAGAAAAATAGTCAAGTTTTCAAAAAAAATGGACTCATTTATTCTTTTTTAATGAATATTTGAAAATTTCGTGAAATTTTAACACCTCCTGGGTGCGTCAAATATTAAAAATTCATTAAAAATAACAAATAATGGCAAAAATTAATGTTTGCAAGAATGATTAGAGATAGATAGGATTTTTTGGCTGTCGAAAACTTGATTCATATTCTGTATGTCAGTGCTATATATTCGTAATTTTTTGAGCTCCATTTTTTATTTCGTCTTAAAAAATTATGCTCTGTCGCATAAATTTGTTGTAAAAAGTACTATTTTTCAACGTTAACTGTTTTCTTTTGTTATAAGCTTTTAAACTGACAGTTACTTTTAAAATACCTCTTATGCATAGGTTATACGAAGTCAAACATTATTGCTATTAGTAATTCTTGTATAATTTAAAACAATTACAATTAGTAATTCTTTCAATTAGTAATTTTTACTACGAGCAATTCTTATATATTTCAAGATATATATTGACATTTAAAATATTATTAATAGTTACTATCAATAATATTTTTTGTATTTTTAAATATAAAGAATGAACTATGTTAAATATGCTAATTTTTAATATTTTATTAAAAACGCTTACCTCTCCATTCATGTAGCAAAAGAATAGTGATACCAGAAAACCCTGAAATAAAAAAAAACAAGAGCTTGAAGACTGAAATATCATTACAAACAAACTTTATTTCACAAAAATAATCAGCTTTAGTTGTAGTGAGCCTAGATAAAATTGTTCGACTACACTCACTTAGTAATAAGCCAGCTGGTTTTAATTTGAGTCTAGTATACAAGCAGCTATCTTCTTTAGGTTCGTGTCATTTTCACTCTTATGAACACTACACAATGTAAAGCTGCGGAAAAAAAAGAGAGTGAGAGGCTGTTCTCTGCTCTTCTGACTACAATCATGAATGTTATTCAGCTACGGTCGAACCTGAAGAATGGTTTCATGATTGATATTTATTTGTTTGAATTTCATGTATAAAACGCATTTACTTTTTCGCCGACCCAATAGTATCATTGTGTTTGTTATTTCTTCATTTAATATTATCGTCTGAATGTGCAATATTCTTATAAGATTTTTGGCGGTATTTTAATTTAAAGTCAGATGAAAATTCAGACAGAAAAACGTGATTTTGAATGTTTGTTGAGTATTTGATAAAGTATGAAGAAGTCCAAACACCTAATGTTTCCAATATTGAAAAGGTCAAATTAATGTCTGGAATGTTGAGGATGTTAGTTTTTCAGAAATAGGACGCTGTACTAAAAAACATATATCTACTGCATCTAATTCTATACCTGGGAAATATTTTATTTGCGGGGATATGATAGCGGACGCAACAATAGATTCCCCATCAAACTGTAAAAACCTCCAATTTATTTGCTTCAAAATTTGATATTTTTTATACCGTTATCTTTTACTGTGTTTTCGCACAAAAAAATCTAATTTACGTTTATTTTAAGCAGTTTTCAAGAAATTGTCACTTAATAAATTTATATATGGTCCCTTAACTCATGAAAATAACATATTTTATTTAATATAAATTAAACTACTGAACGTAAAAATTTGAAATTTTGCACAAGCATGTAAAAATACTTTCTGCATCTATTTATATCGAAATTAGGCTAGGTCGTTACTTACAATTTTTTTGAATATTAATTTAATAATTCATAATTCATATTAATATATTATTAAATATCATAATAACAGTAAATTATATTTGGGTCGTTTAGTTCTAATAGTACGAATAAATGTCAGCTTCTTACTATAATATTATATGAGATATGAATTAAAGTATGAAAAAATATTTTAACATATGGGGAAGGGGATTTTGGAATCTCATACCTCACCCATTTTCAGTTCAAATTTATTAAAAATGGGTATCCGGGGTTTAAATGAGCAAAATTTTTGAAATATGAAGTGAAATCTAGGAGTTGCTATTGGGAAAAAAAGTTGGTGCGAATTTTAATATGTAGATGGCCCCTTATGCAATTTTTATGCATAGCAAATTGAAGTGTACGTCAATCGTAAACGATTGGTAGCTGTAACTTTGCAGTACGACGAACAACGGCCGAAAAAAGTACAAGTGAGTCTTTTTTTCCGCAGCTGCACATTTTACTGACAGCATTAAAAATTGAATCTAAATAATATAAGACAGTTTTACGAAGAGACGATGAAACAAACAGTTCAGTTAAACTCTTTTAAACACTCATTAATACAAATTTTAAAGAAAGTAAAACTTTCCGTTGATTTTTGTCAATAGCCAGGGACTGATGCAGACGAAATTAGGTCCTGTTTTGTTTGTTTGGTTGATGTTTAATGCCACAAGATCCAATGCTTAATGGCACAAGACACAAAAAGGGTCCGTTTTATGGCCACCTCACAAATAACAATGGATTACAACGGCCCCTTCACAAAAATTGACTCTATTAAAACATCCCTTCATTGTATTTTTACCGTACATTTTAATTCTCTTTGTAAATTATTTTCAGAAAAAAAGTGGCTTTTACAAAAATTTGTATGAAAATTCTAAAAAAAATAGACGTTGAAAAAAAAATTTTTTTTCACAAAAATGGAACCTTGGAAAAAATTCCTGGATCGACCCCTGATAGCTGTAATCAGTATTCAAATGCTGCGGTAGATACAGAATTCTTTTGACGTTCGTATGAATTTTTCGAATAACACTTGTGATCTTTGAAATAAAGTAGGACAAATGTTTTTTCATCAACTACAAAGCAATTTTTTAAGGGGGAGGAGATAGACTGAAATCCCCTAGCCCCTACCCTGGATCCGTCGCTGTTGAGAGGTTGTAGAATTAAGCTGTATGTAAAAAATAAGTCAAATTTTGGTTTTGTAGAACGTTAAGTATATTTTACTAGCTAATAATTTTGTACCACGTTACTTCGCCTTTTTATTACTGATTGTATAAAATTCAACCTGCTAGTATAATCTAATAAAATGTTTAAGTAAATTAAAAATTAAAAAAAAAAGAATTTAAATATGTTGAGTCTTCCACATAGGCAAATTAATTTGAAGCTTTACGCTTTTTTCAATGAAAATAATACTAAAATCATTTTAACGCATATTCTGATATGAATTTGCAATTTCTTTGGACAGTTGTTTCATCGTCATTTCTATCATTTCAAAATGTCTGCTATGAGGTGATAATTTTTATTTGGGAAAGAGAAAAGGTGTACTACATGATACCTAGGTATTTGATTTTTTGAATGAAAGCATAAGGTTTGTTTAAATTCGTTCATTCTGAAAGTCACTACTATGATGTTCTTTTTGAAAAGTACAGATCTTTTTGAGGAAAAAAAAATAAACATTTATTCAAAGCGTCTTCTGCCCAAAACATGTACTAAAATGATACAAAGTAATACATGAGTTTGGTTAATTTTATGAACTAATTTGCTCAATCAATTGAAGAAACAGCAATTTGAATCACTATAATCTTCAGTTATTTTTTTGAGTGACAACCAAAAGGAGGCTTTATTTAGGTGCAATAATATATTCCTAAAATCCTTTCAAATATTACGCTTTGGAAAGTAATATACAGCTTAAATGTACAGGCTTAAAAAGAAATTTACTTAAGTCTTTACAAAAACTTAAAAGGCAAGTTATACCAAGAGAGAAAATCATATTGAATATGTATGTGAGAAAGCATAGAATAAACTAAATAATATGTAGAGGTTAAAAAAAAGAAACATTGTATAGTGATATTACGTATTCGACTCCTAAAAATATTTAAACAAAGATGTCAAAATGCAAATATTAAATGAACATATAAAAAGTCAACACTAAATATGCATGATCTATTTAGTAAGAGCATTATTTAATATGATAAAACTCATTACATGTGCATTTTACATTCTTTGGGGGAAAAAAAAACCTTACAATTGTGGGAAGGCATTCTTACTCTAAAAGATAAGAATTACATGATTCAATATGATATGTGTGATGGCAAAAAATGCAGTAAAATCATCTTTAGAAAATTCTAGGTATGTATATTTATTAGTATTTTAAAAAATATGTTTATTTGATATTTAATGCAAAATTTTTCATATCTTTTCATTTTTGATAGTAAACACTTTAGATAAAATATTTTAGTCATTAGAAAACCTTCATTCAATATTATAATTTCATTTTTTCAAAAATTCTCTACGAATTGCATCGAAATATTTTAGTTTTGCTCGTAAAACTGTATTCGTGTCATTTCTTATATTTTCGAGGTTGAAAAGTTTGAAGGAATATATTAAAGGTCAGATAAAGAAATTGCTGGATAGAAGAGATAAAAGCTTTTTCCACAGCATTTGTCTAGAATATTTATAGTTCCCTCTTACAGACCGCAATCGCTAAAGGCATGGGTATTTTTTTTTTTTTTTTTCTTCTTCTTTTTTTCTAGCACGAGAGCACTACAAGAGTATTATTTAAATATTAGAAAGGTAACAATTATCAGTCAACGTCGCTTCAAAGCACAATTTTTAAAAAATTTTTCGTTCTATGTTTTCTTCCGATTTCTTTACTTTACTTTTCTTTTTTTTTTTTCTAAATTAAAATGAAGTTGTTTAGCTGATCAAATTTCTTGTTAATTTATGGCGTACTATGTAAGGAGTTAACATGAAAATCCACATAACGATTAGAAATTCATTGAAAAATTCAAGAACTAAGTATACTCAAATGCCATGATTTAGAACTTAAAGTACTATCACATTACTATATTTCCCCCCCCCCTTTAAACAGTAAATATAATTTTAGTCCCATAAGATAATAATTATGAAATTACCAAGACACGGTATTTAATTTCATTTTTGAATATAAATTTGATCTTTGTTTCGATTCCTTTTCGAATTAATTCATAAATGGGTGTGCAATTGATCAAATTGACGTCTGTTTAAATGGACCAAACAAGCGGCGTTTTTTTGAATTTCATCCACGTAAACAATTTAATCCTTAGCTATGCTGTTGGACCCTGTTAACACGCAATTTTATCGCGGACCCCCGATTATCGCGGCTTATTTTAAAAATAGTTTTAAAATAATTTTAACATTAAACAAAGTTGTTATGCGAATATCAATATAACAATCAGCGTAAACGTTCTGTTTTGTATGTCTTTCACGACAAAATGTAAATATACAAAAAATTAGAACTTTCACGATCATTCCATTTATAAATCGCGAACACGCTTCTCAATTAATACGCATTTTGAGATTTTTCCAGCACCAGAGGAATCTTTTTCTGCTAAAGGGTTAACGCAAACGCCCATTTGCGGCTCCAAATGATATGCTAGCATGATAGTAAGTGAGGCGTTGTGGAAATGTTCTCATGCATATGAAGGGAATAAGATGAAATTATTTGGATCCGCATAAAAATTCTGAGTATTTTTAAAGCGCTAGTATATTTTATTTGTTTCATATTTAGGAATTTTCATTTTTTGAAAGCATTAACTCTGAAAAGGACTTCAATTTCATTAGATTATTGAATTTAATAACTTAAGTAGCAAGACTGGATTCTGTTGGTTACCACTTGAAACTCTGTAGTTACAAAATGTAACATGAAATTCATTATTTATTTAAGGCTGACGAAAATTAAACGTTTTATCTATGATTTCCACTTATACAAATAAGAATAATTTTGTTGCCAAAATATTGCTTTTAAATTCACAGACCAGAAAATTCAATCATCCAGAGCTGCACATGAACACATGCTTAGCCCCCTACCAGAGAAGAGTCCTTGGGCTTTGGAATTTTACGATTGTATTTTTACTATTAAGATACCTATGCTTTTTGTATATTGCTTATGAATTGAGTAATTCATAAATTTCCCTTGAATTTACGTTGCATACTACTTAAATGCTATATTGGCAGTGTGGATTGTATGGTAGCTTATACAGTAAAGTTAGATATCTTTGTCTCATAATTTGATAACACTGAAAAATATTACAAGTAGCAAGTTTTTCATTACCTGCAGGCCATCTGTGGCATGACTGAAGTATGTATAAGCTTCTAAAAATGTACAGGGACCTGATTGTGGCCGGTAAATAACAAGAAAAAACTGTAGACCGAAGAGAGGGACAAGTATGATGGTGGCACGTACTGCTTTCCTGTAAAAGTTAAACAGGTAGAACAGTGACAACCAAGAAGCATAAATCGTGCAAAACGTATCCATTACAAATAACTTTAAACACAATTGTATTTTCTCACACAGTACCACGGAACTGAAAGGTATCATGCTCGCATCACTTATTACAGTGGTTCTCAACCTTTTAACGTCGCGCTCCCCCAACAAAGGCTAACTTACGGTGGCACCCCTGCCCTACTTTTTCCAGCATGCATTCAGTTTTTTAATCTTTAACAATGAACATTCAGTCGAATTTTCTTCAAAATAATTTTATGCATCACTACTTGTTTTTTCGTTTTTCTCGCGCCCCCAAGGGGGGCACGCCCGACAGGTTGAGAAACTCTGACTTATTACGAGATTTCACAGCTGCACACTTGATTCCTTGAAGATTTCACACATTGGATACCCTTTCATTGTCCATATTTGCTTCCCGGCATTGATATTTTGAATGCGTCGTTGTGACCAAGCTTTGTGAAAACTTTGACTCAGCATTTTTATGAAGAAAAAAGTAAATAAGTAAAAAAAATAATACAAGACTGCAGTATTCTTTTTTATCACCATCCTTAACTTCTTCAGACCCGACATCTCAAATTAAAGAACAATCTTATGATTGTTTTCTAAAAAAAAACATATTACACTTTAAAACGACAAGTGGAAAACGTATTCTCAAATAATTTTTCGAATAAAAACCTAGTTCCCAATCTCTGTTTTATTAGTAGAGAATTGTTACCACTCAAAAACGAAGACCGACAAGAAACTTTTAAAGGTAAATAATGTCCTACATGTTCTTTTTAGCTAAACGAATTTTGAAAAAAAAATGTATTCACAAATTCAACTTAAGAAATTTCAATAACATTCAAATATTCTTTTGTGTAACGAAAAAAAATAAAAAATAAAGTAACGGCAAGCAAAAATAAAATCCATGCGTCAGTGTGCAGAATTTACAGATTCACACTAGTTAAAAACCTTTTATTCAAAATTGAAGCATCCAAGGATATGTACATCAGTTTAGAATTACAAAAAAAAATTCAAAGCGTCATTTCAATAGTGGAAGCAAAGAGAATAAAACAATATATAACATTAACTGCTCTTATACGAGAACTGTACATACTCTACATAGTTTTCTACGGAGAAGATTGTTTTTTGAAACTCAGTAATACATGTAGTGCCGTAGGAACCCGCATAAGATTCTTATTTATTGATGATCTACAGACGTTTTCTTGTTTCAAATTAACTGTAAGCATTTATGTATAATATTAATAAAAATATTAGTCAAGAATCAAAAGACTAATTTTTAAATCATCTTTTTACGCACTTCAACACATGTTAGATCAATATACTACGTGAAATCATTATAAAAAATAATATATTCTGAACCTACTACGTAATCTTGTGCTTACAGCACTTTGTACTTTATTGTATTAACATTATAAACGTACATTGCACTCTTACATTTACCATACTTCGTATTTTTTTTATATTAACATCATTGCTCATCATTTTCTATTAATTTAAATACAATCTCTTCGTTATAGTTTCCATGTCCTCATTATAGTCTCAATAATAATTAACCATACACGTGCCCTAAAAGTGTGACGGTAAAAACATTTACACATACACATTCATTTTTCTTTTTGTTTGGAATTAAATGTCCCGAAAACAATATTTTACAATTTTATCCTGTAGACCAGCGGTTCTCAACCTTTTTAACGTCGCGCCCCCCCAACAAAGGCTAACTTACGGTGGTGCCCCCTCCCTCAAATTTTTAGCATACATTCAGTTTTTTTAATCTTTAAGAATGAACATTTAGTCGAATTTTCTACAAAATAATGTTAGTAAAATTTGAATGAATATTTTAGGCGAATATGGATATATTTTTGAGTAAAAATGAGAATAAATAAGATGATTATTTTACAAACATGCATCACTACTTTCTCTTTGGTTTTTCTCGCGGCCTCCCCCGCAAACGCTCTACGCCCCCCTTGGGGGTCGCGCCCCACAGGTTGAGAAACGCTGCTGTAGACATAACATAGATCTTCCTTTCGAGTACCATGACGTAGGATTACGTTCGTCCTCACCATTCTACGTAAAGAAAAAATAAAAAGTAAACGTTTTACCACACAGAAAATTAACTGCGTGAACTAATTGCACGAAATAACTGAACTACACGGTATTTCTTCTACAGCAGTCAAAAACGTGACGCCATTAATTAAAAATTTTGTGAGATTCATAAACTCTGGCACAAAAAAATTATGTCATACATGAAAATAAATTCGCAGTTAGTTCCTACATATTTGACATTTTTCATGAGATTAAAATAAATAAACTATTTTCTTCTGTGGAACCATGCTAAATATGGAGTACAGCATAATATACAGTGATAATAAATATTTCATGTATATTGAATTAATTGTGTTTGTTATATTCATTATTTTTCAATGGCTGCTTTAGAAATAGCTAAACGATAAATGATTCCACTTTAATATGTAAACATACGTTAATATATACTGCCATAGCTTCAGTCAAAGAGACTACTTGAACTTTTTCCTTGTTGTTGGTCTTTGTTATCAATATGCGGAGTCTATAAAGAATACTGCCTGCAGTCACAATGAAGCTAATTTCACTTTAAACCTTTGAGGCGCAACCCTTTCCCAATGCTGAAAAAAATGGCAGCCGTTGCCATCGCTCGACTTAACGACCAGCAAGATGGCGGACGATCGAAACGTTCATCGCGCGCCACAGATCTAGAGACCCTTTTTTGACGACAGCTTTTGTGCCGGCACAGCCAGCTGCCGTCAAAAAGGGTCTCTAGATCTGTGGCGCGCGATGAACGTTTCGATCGTCCGCCATCTTGCTGGTCGTTAAGTCGAGTGATGGCAACGGCTGCCCATTTTTTCAGCATTGGGCAATCTATCCAGCTGCTCTCGCATTCTTCCATTTTTCAGCAGATCTCAGTGCTGTTAAAAATAATCGTGACCATTTTTTACGGGAAATGACGTGCTAAAAAGGAAAGGATTCTCGTAGAGCTATGTCACCCGCAACTATTTTTATAGAAATCAAATCTATTCTTCGTGACTGACAACAGTCAAAACGTCCGAGTTTTTGGTGTTCCCAGAGAGGGAACACTGCGCGTTAAAGGGTTAATATATTCATTCAATTTGATATTTAAATTTCTCATATATTGTAAGCAATATGAGTATGAGTTCTCCAGTTTTGTGTTCCTTAAAATATTGCATTTTCAGGAGAACACTCCAGGAAATTTAAGTATTTCCCTTTTTACATATCGTTTCAATTTATTCTGATAGTTTTTAAAATTATTACTTTCCGAACATGTACCATGTAAGGAAAGTTTTGTAATCATGAAAAAATTCGAATTCGAGATTTTGGTGTATTGACACGTTTTGAGGTCTTCTGAATTCATTTATGCTATATTTGCGAGATGTATGTATGCATGTGTGTATGTGTCTGTCTGTGTGTTTGTGTGTGTGTGTGTGTGTGTGTGTGTGTGTGTGTGTGTGTGTGTGTGTGTGTGTGTGTTTGTGTGTTTGTGTGTATGTGAGTGAACTCGATAGCTCCTGAACAGGGCATGCGATTAAGCTCAAATTGGGTATATATGTTATAAACCCCCGTCGCAAGACCGGTATTGATTTTGGTGTGTATAGGACTTACAGTTTTTCTACAGGGCTACGACAAAGATTTCTTTTACATTATGGCCTATGGAGGAAAATTCTGGAAAGTGCGCTAGCGTTTAAACGGTACATTCGATTGAGCTCAAATTGAGTATACATGTTATAAACCATCTTCGCAAGACCGGTATTGATTTTGATGTGTATAGTACTTACAGTTTTTCTACAGGGCTACGACAAAGATTTCTTTTACATTATGGCCTATGGGGAGAAATTCTTGAAAGTGCGCTAGCGTTTAAACGGTACATTCGGTCGAGCTTCAATTTGATATATATGTTTGAATTATTCATCGATTAAAATTTATTTAAATGCTTGGTAATGATCTTAATCGTAAGTGTTCGGAAAGTCGAGTGGAGTCACTCCAGATTTTTATAATTGTATTGATTATCGTAAGTGAAATAATTTTTTAAATTACTGAAAAAAGGGAATATACAGAACAGTTATTAAAAACAGAAATAATGATCATCATAATTACCATCAGGCAAAAAACTTCATTTCATAAAGATTATAACATATACCTGTAATGGTTCGGCTCGTTTGAATTTGTTGCACGCAACTTTGTGATTAACACTCGAATTATGTTGCACAGAAAAAAGAAATTGACCTGAAATTAAAAAAAAAGGAATCAGTTTTATTATGCGGTTTTGAATTATAAAACAAAATGCAATTTTTAATACTTAAATGACTATACTTAAAGAATATATGACACTAACCATTATCTACAAATCAAGGCCTAGTTTTAATATTTTTCTTATTAAAATATTTTATTTTAAGGCATTCATTTCACGTTGTGCAATTGTAATTAAAAAAATTGACTTCTGATGTTCTATAACCAAAAAATCAATACAGAAAATAACATTGGACATTCAATGTTTCATTTTTTAAATCCAAGATTTTTTACCTTTATTAGCACCAGAGTGCTATTAATTTCAACCTTGCTTTTTGTGTAGACACGATTTTGGTACAATTAGCGAGTCGAGTCACTTTTCAAATATGTTTGCCAAGATAACGTGGAGGGGGGGGGGCTTTAATAAAATGTTGAAAGTCGCACAAGGTTTGCAATTTTTGATAAATGATCGCTAAACTGATTGCCAAAACGCGACAATTTATTATAAATATATTTTGAGTATAGTTAGAAAACGCCGGGCGAATACTGTAAAATAGTTTTAGTACGCGATTTAAATTTAGATTTTAATTCCGAAGAAGTGTTTTATAGAACAGTGAAGACAAATAAGGCACGCATCATAGATTATGATACACTTTCCAAATGGTATTTATAAAGGTGTAGTGTAGTTTGACTATGCCTGGCGAAAATTGTTAAACAGTTTTGGTAGGCGATTTTAATATAGATCTCTATTCCGAAGAAGTGTTTTATAGAACAAAGAAGGAAAGCACGATGCACTCATGGATTATGATGCTCATTCCAAACAGTATTTAAAATGTCTACGAGATATAGTTGGAATATGCCTATAGTTCGAATATGTCTGGTGAAGATTTTAAAACAGTATCAGCAGGCGATTTTAAGATGGATTTGGATTCCAAAGATGTGCTTTATGGTTCAAGAAGAGTTGATTCTATTTTAACGCCCCTACTTTCGCCAACCTAAAAATTCCCCGCACTTTGGCGGGCTTTGAAGTCATGGGTCTCTAGGAGTTATGCACAAGTTTCAACGCTCCCTAAACAACTATATGAAAACTAAAGTGAACAAATTAGAGATAAACGCACTAGTTCAGGAATTTGCAGACACTTAATTATTAAAACTACATTAATTGGCAACCCAAAATAAATAAAAATATAACGGAATGCTGTATTTACAGGTTGTTCCTAATCGCCATTTTAATTCTAAATTACAATTGCCACATAAATACTAAAAGTTGTCATGGTTGCTGTATATGTTTAATGATCGCCACCTTCGCGAGAGTTGGGGCGTTAAAGTAGAAATCAACCCAAGAAAGACAAACATGGCACACTCATGGATTATGATGCACATTCGAAACAATGTTTAAAACGGTGAAGTATAATTGTAATATACTTGGCGAAGATTGTAAAATAGTTTTAGTAGGCAATTTCAAGATAAATTTCGATTCCAAAGAAGGGTTTTATAAAACAAGGAAGAAAAATACTGCTCACTCATGAATAATGATACACTTTCCAACATTATGGAATAAGGAAGAAAATAGGCATGACGCATAAGCCTTGCAAAACCTGATACGCTTTTAATATATAGCACTTTGATGCGTATTTAAAATCTGAAAGTGTTTCAGATTTTCTTCCTTTTTTTTATTTTTCATGTGTATTGAAAGAAGGTCAGTGCACTACTTGAAGACTGTTTGGAACCAGCTCTCTGGGTGTCTCTGGAAAACGTGAGAATAAATGCCATGCATGAAGTTTTTGGATAGGATGCCACAATTTTCCTAATAATTCTGGTATCATATAGTTTTGTAATGCTTGGGTATTGGTTTTGTTTTATATGACATAAACAGATCCCCTAGTTTGATTTCAGTGACACCAACTTTTACTTTTAACACACGTCGTTGGCACTAAGCAGCGTGAGATACCTATATAACATTAGAGAATTAGGAAGTTTGTTTAAATGTATGTGTTTAATTTTCAACTGATGAACAGCTTAATTTTGGTTCAATACTGTGGCAGACTATGGATTCGTCAGATGGACAAGTTATTTACTCATTTATAGATATAAGCTAAATTTTGTTAGATTTTTTTATATAGAAGACCAGGCGTACTACATACTGTGAAGATAGAGTTATTTCAACTTTTAACAGTGAAAACCATGGGATCGAACCACGCATTCTAATAATTTCAGAAATAGTAGAATCCTTCGAGTTCTCGTCGCATTGAATAATTTTTAATGGATGAAAATTAGTAAAAATTTACTTATTTCAGAATTTGTTAAAAATATGATGCACTGTAAAAAATGATATCTTCTTTTTTAAAAATGTGTTGCACTGTAAAAAATGATATCTTCTTTTTTAAAAATATGTTGCACTGTAAAAAATAATATCTTCTTCACGAGTCTCCTCACTGATGTTTTTCTCAAGTGGGAGTCAATTTCATTCCTTTTAACCTTGCCTGTTTTCCACTTTTGTCTCTTTCAGACGAAAAAAAATAATAATATTCAACTCTATAAAGATAAATTTACAAACATAAGTTATCTAACATCATCGTATAAAAATCGATATCAATTAATAATATTTTTGCTGTTGTTAGTTGTAAATCTTGTGAATATTTTTCTCCGACGGTGAAAGAATTTAACAGTGCATAAATAGTATAAATGTTCCTAATTGTCTACGTGGCAGCAAATTTTTGAGTACTTACAAACAAAAATGCACACCACTTTGGCTCGCGTGCCATAGGTTCTGAGACTGCTCCAGGCTGAATTTTAGGAATGGGGGCATAGACCATTTTAAATAGGCCTATAAATTGTTCAAGAGGCAAACTGAAAGTGTGTAATCGGGATGTGGAGTTTCATTTTTTTTTTTTTTTTTTTGAGGGAGGGGGGGGATGGCCCTCTCACTTGTTCCTCCTCTCACCTAGATAGTTCGCCGCCACTGTTCTATTCAAAATGGTTTGCGAATATTCTTGGACGATACTTTTTTGGGGCAAGAGGATGGTTGCAAATGGACCGCGGACTTAGAACGATCATCGACGTATTCTAAAAAAAGTTAAGCGAAATTTGTCAGTAAGAAGGCGCTGTGAGTCGTAATTGCTTAGTTTATGTTGTGCGCGTACGTACGTTAGTAGTATGAATCGTCGCTAGAGAGCGCTTATGTAGATCATTAAAAAGGGGTCGAATATTTTCCTTTGAGAGACTGACGCTATTCCACCCGTCTGCCGTAATCCTATATCCAAGTCTGTGAAATAGACGATATCGATTCGAAACTATTTCAGACGTGTATCGGTGGAAAATACCCAGCAAACACACACAGGTTCTCTGAACGTCTATTAATGTTCAGAAAACGTCTTCTGAATCCTAATAGACGTTCAGAGAACCTGTGTGTGTTTGCTGGGTATGCAGTATTAACAGATTCGCCGTTTACAGTTGATCGGTTGAGAGTCACATGGTGGGTGAAAAATATCGTCACATCAATACCGTCCATTGCCACAATGCATGTCCACTAAATAAATGTAATGTAAGTTTTGTGTAATTTATTAGCCTTTGTCAGAAGACAGTTACATTTATGAAGGACATATTTCAATTGATGTTGCTGAAACTTTGATAATAAGTTAGATAATTTGTAAGAATATTTCTTCTTAAATGGAATCAGACAGCATTGCATGACTTACTATAAGACTGAGCAAGTTTGGAGCATTTATAATCCATTCGAAATGTTCCACTGGAAAGGTCCAACATCTATAAAAGTAAGAGAAAACAAAAGTATGCAATATGAAAAAAGTATCCAGAAAATTATCTAATATCAGGAATCATGTCAGAAATTTGCTCTTGAAAAGTAAACATTTTATAAACTCATGCTTGCTCAGGCTAAATTTTAAAATATAAAATGAAGTAAATGTTGCGATTGAAAAAAAATCATTTGCATTTAAATATGAATACAGCTTCATAAAATTTTTACTCAATGTATATGAAAGCAAACGTTTAACGTATGTAACTTTGTTGAAATACTAACGAATTTCAAATAACAGGTGGATGAACCTTCCCTCAGCCTTACTTTCAACTGAACAAAGCTACCATGCATCTTGTGAAAAATAAAATATTTAAATGATTAGAGAATGAAACATTCTCTTTTTATGGTGGGGGATTGACATATTTTCATCCTAATTACACTTATTTCATTCAAATGTAACACGAGAAAAATATTGTACTTACTCGTCATATGTGCCTGGTGTTTAACGTTTTGGATATTACTTAAATGTGTTGTAAAGTTTAAAACATGTTAAAAAATATTTCGCTTTAAACTGCACCAATATAGGTGTAGCTTTGCTAAAGCTAGGGAAACTTTAAACAAACAAGCGCAAACATACAAAAATTGAATAACGAATTGATTTTACAGTTTTGTTTTGCTAGATCGTTGATTTTCATTGCAAAATATAAATTTACATGCCAACTCTCTGAAATAATCTAAATAGTAAGTAGAATCACCAGTTTCGAAACTTAAATTTATTTGCAATCAATTATCAATTGATTCAACAGTTTACATGGGTCAGAACATACCACATCTACATTTAAAAAATGAACTGTTGCGGCTAATAACTAGAAATAAATATTTTATACAATTAAGGGTGACTTTGAGAGCAAAATGAAAAATTCATTATAAAGCTTAAAACTCTTTTGAAAGCAGAAATTTTCTGATATATTTTAGAAAGAATTTCCCAGATCTACTAGATGTTTATGTTTGTTCTTTATTTCTGTTTATCGACGGAGAAGCATTCTAACAAAACTGCGAATTCAGAAAAGTGTTAGAATTTGTATTCTATAAGTCCTTATAAAGTTCTCCGAACAATCCACACACCCCCCTCCCAGGGTAAAAGACTTTGCGTAGCTTTGCCTCTCCACATCATAACATCCATTATACAGAGTATCCCAAAAATGTGGTAACAGGGTTCAATTCTTTATTTGAGATAAGTGGGAAATCCAAATTGGAAAAATGTTCTAAATAAGGTAACAAAAATGACTATGACTACGGTAAGAAAAAATTCCTTTCGTTAATTTTCAAAAAGCTACATTTTTTGAATTTCTGTACGACTTTTCTACAAAAAATGTACAGCTAGTAAAATGTGCCCTATGCCCTAATGAACTGTTGTACAAAATTTCAAAACTGCATGGTAAAAAGTTTCAGAGATAAATATTTGTTGATTTAAATCACTTTTCGATAGCTCTCGAAAGGAAGAAAGCACGTCAGTTGATCGCATTTCAGGGATCGTACTGAAATTCAGAGAGGAAATAACATTTTTCCTTCCTAGTAATAAACGTTTACAGTCAAATTCGCGTATAGATTCTGACTATGTTTGTTATAAGATATCGCTGAGATGTTCTATAATGAAAGGCTGAAAATTTGTACATCACCTCACCTTATTAGTGTAAGGGTTTCATTTTACTAAGTGGAAATGTTTCTGTACGGAAGTCGTATTTAAATTAAAAAAGTGTCACTTTTTGAAAATTAACGAGATGAATTTATTTTTAACGTAGCCCTTTTACCTTGTAAAAAATTTGAAAACTGTATCATAAAAAGTGTCAAAGATAAATATATGTTGACTTAAAATCACTTTTCGATAGTTCTCGAAAGGAAGAAAGCACGTCGGATGATCGCACTGCTGATCGATTTATTTTCAACATTTTTTAAATTCACACTGTCCACTTCCCTGCAACAGATCAAGAATTAAAGCCCGTTACCACCATTTTTTGGGACACGTAAAGGATTTAATCGGATCGACTCCATTGAGGATTGTGATTGCGGCGACTTTTTGCCCTTGCTGTAGATTATACATTAGTGAGAACCATAGCAGGTTCCTTTGAAGAGAACGTTGTGAGAAAAGCTTTTCTGAACTGACTTTTCAGTGGTCATAGTTTTCAGTAGATCAATTATGTGATCTGAAGATTAAAAGCTCTATTCTCAACTGACCGTTGAAAACCGCTGGTAAAATGCAATGAATATTCGTGTTGAATGTGTTGCTCCCAAAATGATCAGAATTATTGTTAGAAATTTCGAAAAAGTTCAAATACTGAAAAGTTCCTATACAGCTTTATTACTTTCCGAACATGTACCATGTAAGGAAAGCATTGTAATCATGAAAAGCTTTGAGATTTTGGTGTACTTGCACATATTGAGGTCTGAATTCATTTATGCTATTTTGACGAGATGTATGGGTGTTGAACAGCAAATGAGTGTTCTTTTATATCATAGCCCATGGACGGAAATTCTTCGAAGTGAGCTAGTGTCTATAGGGTGCATTCGCTTGCAAAAAATAATTCTTATGTATTACGGCCTAAGGATGCAAATCATTTGATGTGTGTTAGTATCTAAAAGGTGCATTCGATATACATAAATTAGGTATGCATATTATAGGTCACTGTCTTACATACTGCATAAATTTTAGTGAGTGTTCGCAGTACACTTCTTATACATTGCGGCCTATACACTCAAATCATTTTCAGTGCACTAGTGCCAGAACACTAGATCCGAATGAGATGAATGAAATTTATTTAAACACTTGTTAAATATCAAGTGCTTGGGAAGTCGAGTGGAGTAATTCCAGATTTTTAAGATTTAAAAGGTAATTGTTATGTCCAGGATGTGCCCCAAACTCACATGCTACGGCAGCGTTTTATGTATGCATACAGGTAGCTTTCAACCGACAGTTTAGACTTGAGGTTGGGTGATAACCCCAGTGTTAGATTAGTAAACTTGAAAAACCGACTTTTTCGAATACTCTTCAAAACAGTATGAAGTGCAATGCGAAGTCAATCTACCAGAGCCTTGCGAAGGTGTCCCAGCTTTGATCCAATATGTTCGTCTCCTATAGCCCGTTTTCTAACGTAAAAACGAAAGCAAATTTTATCAAAGAAATTCGTCCAATTGTCAATGATAGATTTCTTAAAATGCACAACAACCCTACATCTGACTTTTGACAAGTGAAGTGCAATGCAATTATGCTGTAAGTTCAGGTTGCAACTCGAAACTACACGCCGTCTGATTGCTGCTTAAGAAACTAATAACTTGTCACACGCGTTGTCTTCTAACGGCGGAAACCATTGCGTAAAGCATAGGCGTAGCTCACAAAGTGCAAGAGGGGGCAATTGCGATTCGAGAAAATTCAGATATCCCCTGTTTGAAAGTATTTTCTACAATAGAGAACATTTTTCAACCTAATGTTACATTCTAATTTACGACAATGACGTAAAGAACTGGCATAGTTGCACATTTATATACAGTTGGAGTAAAAGCAAGACGCCAAAGTACCAGAGGTATTTCTTTTTATTCCTGAAGATTTATACCCTGAGAAAAAAGGGAAATAACTTGTTTTCAAATACCCTAAAGTTTCTGGATTAAAATGCTGTATTAAATAGAAGTGAAACTTAATTTTATGGATATCTACTTGAGTAAAAAAAAATGTTTGATATCAAGTACAGTGAGCATTATAATTAATAAATTCATTGCTGATGTAAAAAAAAAAATCTCATAAAAACACGAAAGATTTTTTTCTTTTAGAAGTGTCCTCAAGGCATAATAAAATACCAATTTATTCGAAAGTGCTGTCATTAAAGTTCCTTACAAAAGCCTGCTTTTATAATTTTTTGCCGAATTTCTAAATGATTAATTATTTTTAATGAATGTTTTCGTATAATAAAAGTAATCTTATTATTAAATGACCAGCTTTGAAAAGGGCATGAAATGCAATACTGTGTAATGCTTTTAGAATGTGTTGTTTTGAAAATGTTTTTTAAATCTTACTTTTCATCTTCAAATGCTTTTCTGAGGCCTGCGTATATGCTTACGGGAAACACTGGCAAAACTGAAACGAGAAATTGTAATATTACTTTTAAAAAAAAAATATTTAGGAAAAGAGTAAATACTGTTGTATAATTCTAATTTTGTAAATGATATAATGAAAGATAGTGATCTGATAATGCAATGCAATTTGCTATCATAGCCCGTAATGTCGCAACGGATATATATATATTCATAAGCTTCACAATTCGACTAGTCAAATTCGGTCAGGATGTTGATAATGGTTCCGGTAGACAGTGCCTTACAATGTGGCCACAGAAAGTAGTTGCAGAGCCAGTTGCAAAAATATGGAGGCCAATCCATTTTTGAGGTCTTCTATTACAGCTCCAAAGGTCAGCGGTTTTTGTAGCTACGTTTTCGAAACTCCTGCAAAAATTTTTCAGGTTACATAAAACAATATCGTTGGCCGCACTCTTCAATTGATCTTGGTTTTCGAGATTTTTTAACTTTTAAATTAGCGTGTTATTTGCTGGACAACCTGTATATTCAGTGACAAAAATTAATTAAATAAATTATATCACACTTAATTATTCACCTTAAAGTGGTTATATTAGATCTGAATTTGTATATCACATAAAAAAGATTTTTTTCTCACTAATTTATGAATACGAATACCATATAACTATTTATTATTATGTATATTAATTTCCTTTCATTTCCCTGGTGTATCTTTGCTATTCTAAAGCGCAGCCGCAAAGCATTTTTGGAGGGGTTTATGATAAGTGCTAGGAAATGTTTATGGCCTCTGCAGATAGGAGAATGATGCTGGTCCTATCAGGTAGAATCTGCCTGTCATAATAAAAGTGATTTGAAATGGTTCTCCGTGGAACGAATGCCCAGAAGAATTCGAAATAGATAACGGTAGTGGAGAGAAAGAATCTTACCACATAAGTCAGCATACTCAGTGAATTAGAGTCAACATGAAACTGTGACATTCAATTTTGGTGAACGATCGTATCTTATTTTACCGATTATTTGCATTTTTTTTTCATTTTCAAATAAAATGCATGTGTGGATGTAAAGGGAGAACTCTCATAAATCAATTCAAGTTTTACATTTCTCGTAAGACTGGAGAATAAATGTACGGATTTCATTTTGGAATTTTCACTGTGTTCTTGTAAGAATGAAAATTAGCGGACCTTATTAAGGGAGTCTGAAAAACTGGCCAAAACTTAGGGGTGATAGAACGTATCTACACAAGCAAATTTGTCATAGAAAGTTTGGGCGGACGCAAATGGCGAGCCGCTAAGTGGCGTTGAACATGCAAACTTGAAAGGGGGAACATGCAAACTTGAACATGCCAAAAGATGGCGTTATAGAGTGTATAAAAGTGTCGGTCCTCCTTTTCAAAGGCGATCGACGGAATTTCTTTGACCATGTACATCAATTCCATTACCGTCAATACAACGTTTTTTGAAATATCTCCCCTCATTCATGAATGAATTCTTTAAATGTGCCAATCGAAAACTACCTTTTAACTTCTCACCGCTTGTGTTCCGACCAACCTTTTACACCACTTATAACGCCACCTGGCGGCTCTCCGTTTGCGTCCCGACCACACTTTCTAAGACGAAATTTGCTCGCGTAGATGGGTTCTGTCACCCCATAAAATTTTGGCCACTTTTTCCGGCTGACCCTGAATAACGGTTCTCGTTCGATCGCTAAAGTCAAGTCACATTGGGGGTGTTCAGAAGTTGGAAGAGTAACCACCGCGTGTGGGCAATCTTTGTTAATGAGTTGTGTTAGCCCACTGGTTAAGGCATTGGACAGGTAACTGGAAAGTTTAGGTTTCGATTCCGCAGTATACACTAAATTCATACGTAAATACATGTACACTAATTTCGTGAAATCGAATGCCCTCTCGTTGGTCATTAGCATTTTCCGAGGGGTTCGAATACTCTGGAGTCCTCTTCCTTCTGATGAGGATCCAAATTGGGACGATAAACTCTAGGGATGGGGCATGTAGCTCAAAAGAACGGATAGTCACAAGCGGTTGGATGACATACGCTGGCTTTTCTTGATAAACGAACAATTCTCATATATTGAGATTAGACTGTCTTCTATTACCAGTTTGATCAAAGCAATATTTTACTAATAATTAGCTGAAGTAAACGTACTTAACGGACTAATATATTATGTCGGGCTTTACAATTTCAGTTTAATGAAGAGCATTCTATTATAGAAAATGTTCATATACTTGTAAAAATCTCTCACCGCTGTGCATATGTGCGTGCCAAAAAATACAGTCAAAATCATAACCAAGTACCGTCACTGTAAGTTGGGGTGTGCTTCGGAAGTGTCTTCAGGAATTCGGGTAGTCATAGTAACATGAAAATGACGTTATTCACACAAGTCAGCGCACTTTAAAGCCAATTTTATTCATTAATTTCAGCAATTCTTTTGCTATGTTCAAATAAAATTGTTAGCTGTATTTAAAATTAATGAAATCATTTAAACAACTTATCTTCCTTATTTAGAGTGCGACAAAGGTTTTTAACACTGCCACTTAATGGAAAATCTCACATATAATATAACATGAACTTACTATCAGTAAATACCAAAAAATGTATTGAAAATATCAATGAATATAAGAACTCAGAATACAATCGCGAACACAGTACATAGATTCACACCTATGCTAAGTAGAAACTTTTTGAAGCTGAAGAAGGGTATACCCCCTGAACCGCCTAAAACGCTTTTACTGTACTATTTTTTGTATATGTGTACTATGTTTTGTATTTTTTAATATTTATTTTTATATATTTTTTAAATATTAATTTTAAATTTTAAACACTATAATTTTACAGTTATTAGGACATAGATTCTGTTCAGATGACCATTTAGAGGTAATATTGAGTATAATCTAAACAAAGAAATATTCAGATTCAGGTTCGCATTTCGGGAAAAAAGCATAATTTTAACCGCAGGCTGACATTTTTATGTTGCTCAAACGACTATAAAAATTTCAAATTAATAATTTAAAAATTGATTAAAATAACTTCGAAAATCTAGTACTTGTTTGGCTAACGCAATGACCTACATTTCTAGAAAAGAATAAAATACTTTCTTAATTAGAATTTCAATTCAATACATTCGTATAGCAAATAAATGAAATCCTTAACTGTTATTTTAGGCGAGTGAATTTTGAATACTTTTCGAATGAGAATATTTTAAAACACTTTGAATAACCAATACTAATTTGTGATCAAGAGGAACTAACTATACAAGTATCGGGGAAAAAAAAGTATTAGACTTACCCCATCCTATCAGGTAAAACATAATGAGATTCTTTTGTTCGGCAAAAGAGGCTGCAATTAGCTTATGAAGGTAAAAACCTTCGCAGAACATCCACATGTAATTAGTCATTCTAAAATACTTCGTCAGTATGAAGGAGAACTTACAAAGACCCTGTGAAGATGATAAAACTGAGAGTAAATAAAAAAGAAAATTTAGACCTACTAATAAAGCATTGTATTTGTTCTTTATAAATTAATGATAAGCTCATAATTAATCCGGCAAGGAAAGTCTTAAAATCGTATAAGCTTAATTATTTTTTAAAGTATTCTATTTTAATTAAAAAATCAATTAATATTTCTGTGCAAGTAAAAAATAAAGCACTTTATATTCCTTGGAGTTTATAGCTGTTTAACCCTTTGAGGCGCAACCCTTTCCCAATGCTGAAAAAAGGGCAGCCGTTGCCATCGCTCGACCTTACTACCAACAAGATGGTGGACGTACATAGCTGGCTGTGCGGCACAGCCAGCTTTCGTCAAAAAAGGGTCTCTAGATCTGTGGCACGCGATGAACGTTTCGATCGTCCGCCATCTTGCTGGTAGTTAGGTCGAGCGATGGCAAAGGCTGCCCTTTTTTCAGCATTGGGAAATCTATCCAGCTGTTCTTGCATTCTTCCATTTTTCAGCAGATGTCAGTGCTGCTAAAAAGAATCGTGACCATTTTTTTACAGGAAATGACGTGCTAAAATGTAAGGAATTCTCGTCGAGCTCTGTCACCCGCAACTATTTTTATAGCAATCAAATCTATTCTTCGTGACTGGCAACAGTCAAAACGTCAGAGTTTGGTATTGCCTGAGACCCGGAACACTGGGCGTTAAATGGTTAACAGCTTTGGTTACAAAATCCTTCATCATCTGTCGGTTTATAAACAAAATAATAATATTTTAAATCCCTTCGGGATGTTGATTTTTGTTATTGTTCTATTAAAATCACGTCAAATCAATTTGAAAACAAAATCATAACTATTTCTATTTTCATAAACAGAAGTTAAACTTTTAAAGAGGAGGAAAAAATAGATAAGATTCAGCTAAGCTTTGCTTTAAAAGCCTAAGTCAACATTTAGATTTCATTTAATAGGCTTTGTCGCAAACGAAAATTAGTTGGTTTGTATAAAATTGAATTTCTTTATCTGTCAATATATATTTTTAAAGCACACATCGATTTCATTTTAATAACCAGTCAGCGAAAACTAGTGATTCCAATCATTATAATGTCTGTTTCAGACGAATTAAATCATGCTATAAAATATTTGTTTTGCCATCTGCGATTCCGGCATCGAACATTGTTCATTTGTAGTCATTCACACGTTGAGAAAAATTAGCCTACTGAACGAATACGAAAAAAATAGTTGCAACAAACTCCATTTTTAAAATGCTGATGAGCCAAGTGAAGATGTTCATTCAAGGGGGTGACATATCAACAGGTGGATGACAGAAGAGGGTGGAATCAGATAAATATAATTAATGCTCATTAAAATAATCAATGCCTTTGCCATTCCGTAAATCAAATTTACTACATGCAATTCAAATTGTAGATATGCGAAACAATTAATTCTCTTTGTATATTTGAAGATTTCGCAGTCTTAAAGAGATGTTTCTTATAATCCGTTTCTCCATTGGATTTCAAATCTTTAACAGAAAATAAAATATAGAAGAGAGAGTTTTTTATGTTTCTATTTAAATACAGAACACATTAGAGTTAAATGCGAAAGGATTGCGTTACTTCAATTAAAAATAGTCTTAGCTATTAATTTAAGTGACAAAACATCATGTCGTTAACTGATAGTTTTTATAACTGCTCTTTTCCGTTAAATCTTGAAGCGTAATAACTAGTTGCATACTTATTCTTAGCTAGTTTATACGGATAAAAACTTATTTATCGCTACTTTTATTAAGTAAAGTCCTTTCAGTTATGTCTGCATAATAAATTTGACTATCTTTCAAGAAAGAAACATATTTTAATCTGATCTACTAGATATATCAGAATTTACTTTTTCCTAGATTTCATTTTAAGAACTTTAAATATACAATTCAGAAAGTGTAGAGGTATGTAAAGAGGAGATATGAAGGTTCATGTCTACCCTGTTTCTTTACGTAATTTCCTTACTCGTGAATTCATTTACAGTGTTTTTACATCAATAAATCGAAGCTTTGGCTGTTACCTGTGTAAAAATTTTGACCTTAATTATGTTTCTTGACCTTGCAGAATAAATGGATGTCAATATGTGCAGAATCAAGCTTATAGGGAGGATGTTACGGAATTCTGAGTGATCACAAGCTGAGTAAACCACAAATACTGTATACAGATATCGCATGATGGCATTCCGAATTACTGATTGAATTTCTTCCTTGAACATTCACTCAGCTTTTTAATTGGCTGAGAAATGCATAGAGGTTTTTGTTCCCAGTTTTAAGAGAAGAACTTTTTACTCCCATGAAACTTATATTGCCGAGATATGGGAGCGTTAATTTTGATGTGCCTTTGTGAAGGTTAGGCATAATGACGAAAGAGAACAATAACATGTAGAAAATAAAACCGCTGGTATAAATAACTATCTGTGTAGTTTGACTATTCTAAATCCCACTAAGCTTTATCTCTTATTTTAACACTAGACATATAATTAAAATTGAATAAAATGAAGATCCCTACAAAATATTTCTACACAAAAATTATAGAAATCATTAACTACTTTTCTTTGTCTATATTAACCTATCTTTTAAAAGTCACACACTTTTACTTGCAATAAAATTCACTGTCGAATGTTCGCAATTAACATGTCTATCAAGACACATAAATTTGCGGAATAAGACTCTTTATACTACACAACGGCATATTCTTGAACTGCATGAGACCTAGTAATTTTGGAAACAACTAATTATAATCAAAATTTGAAAAAATCATTTTTTGACTGGAAACTTTATGAAAGAAAGTATCCCATTGCACGAAGAGTAAGATTCAATTGCTATGCAGAAATATGTTTTGACATTTGTCAGTTTATTTTGACGAAAAGGCTCTTCCATGTACTATCTCCATTGTTTCAATTTCTCTCTCTTCTCTCTCGGGAAATCGATCTTAGTAAACGAAATCATGCACGATTTTTTAAAATAGTACATGTTGAAAAATACAGCAGCATTAATTTATTATTATCAGTATACTCAATATACTGTTACGAATTTTCGGGGCAACCCGCTGCTCTGTGGCTTAAAATGGTTTAAAATTCGTATTCTACGCTTCAAATAGATAAATTTTGCTTTTTGTTGCATCAAAATCGGCCTATTAGAACCGGAGTTTTGGAGGTTTCGGTTTGCCATTGTTTTTCAATGGAGGTTCTAGAAAACTCGAGAAATATTAGTCCTAGAGCTTAGATCTCTTCACATTTGGGGACTTATTTTTGGCGCCAAATTTGGCGATATTTCGCCAAAAGTCGCCAAGCTTGGCGACTTTTTGGTCATTTGGCGCGATTTTCCCAATGGGGCCTGGAAGTTGTTTTTCCTGCATTAAAACGCATAATAAGCTAACATTTCTCTTCTATGACGTAATCAGAATTCACGCTTTCTGTAGAACCCTCGAGAAACTGAATTTTCTGGAAACCTCTTGTACCTCCTGCGTCGGCTATTTATAGAAGCGCGCGTCGCCCCGAAAGTTCAGTGTGCGAGTTGAACGCTCGATGTGTGAAGAGCTCTCAGTACGCTTGTTTCGTGTGAATAGAAGCTGTGTTTTAGCTTGTTTTGTGAAGCTGTTTTTAAAGTGCTGTGTGTAAATTCTTCATTGCTGTGTCTTAAGGGATTGTGTAGTATATCCCTTGAATACTTCCACGGAATTTTCGCCTGTGAAAGTGACTTATTTTGTGTGAGAAATACAGCATTTGTGGGAGCTTCTGATCCAAGCGGATTGTTAAAAGCACGTTACTGCTAGATTGTGCTTGTGAATTGTGTACAGCTGATTGTTCTACGAAGTTCTAGAAGCAATAAAGTTCGTGTTCCATCCTGACAAGTGACTTTTTACTTGAACTTTTTACACCAACAGGACTTTAGAACGACGAATCCCAGCAGTAGCAGAGCAATTCCGCAACAATACTTAAGCAGTAGACTGAATTTCAATAGTGGTGATCCTGAAAGCATTAGTACTTAATTATACAACTATAAATAAAATGTTATAGGGACTGCATAAACAATTTTACTTACTCCATTTTTCTCCATTACACTTTTGTAAGTGTCTGATCTGTTAAACTCATCTAACACTACTATGGACATGAAAAGGAGCAGTGCAACTCCGTTCAGGAAGAGCGATAGAAAGAAATTCTTGTGCATTGTAATTCTGGGAACTTGCAGTTGCCTGCGCAAAATAAAGTAACACATTCTAAATTTACAAATCTTAAGAAATAGTAATAATCTTGTAAATAAATGAAAATGTTTAGTGTGGTTTTGTTTATGCGTACAGTCCTTGACCATCTAAATGTGATCACCAGCAGAAGTGGTTTTTTTTTTCCTTCATTTTGCCCCCTCCCCCTTACCATCCAGCTCTTTTTTTTTTAAGGGGAGAGTTCACAGAACGACCAAAAAATCGATTTCTTTGCGGACATGAAACAATTCCAACACTTCAATCTTACGATGTTTGTTTCATGAGGTATAACGGAAACCAACCAAATTTTATCTTTAAATTCAAATTCTTTATTTATTTCTCAAAGTAGTGAATTTTAACATTACGCACAACGTATCTTTGGAACGCTTCAACATAATACCTTAAAATTTCCAGGATTTGTTCACAGAATTGATATGCATAACACGAACTACATTTAGTAATATAAAATAGAATGAAAAAAAATTATAAACAAAAAAGGCCTTAAAAATACACGAATTTTGTTTTTGCTAATTAAAATTAAATGCTGTTCTTTCAGTTCTAAATATCCTAATGAATGTAGTTCATGTCATTAGTACGGGTATTTTCTTTGATTTAACGTGAAATTTGTTGAAAATATTGAAAACTTTTTTTTTTTGAAGACATGAAATTGAGTGTTATCTATCGCTGAGTGCGTTATAGCAATTTTGAAGACATGAAATTGTGTGTTATAGATGTGTGAAAGATGACTGCACATGCCTCTATAGAGGGCGCAGAGTACTGGGAGTGCATGCGATATCGTCAGCTTCCACCGAATGAGAATGTGATAGTGTGGAAGCACGTTAAAAAGCGTCGTTCGCATCATGGATGCCTCCAAACGGTCTCAACGTGCGATCGTGCAAGTTTTAACAGCTGAAAAGGTGAGTACTATTGAAATCTATCGTCAAATGCCAAATGTGTATGGCATAGAGTGTATGTCACGCAGATCGGTATTCTGATGGTGTAGAGATTTTTGTAGTGGAGGAAGCGGTATTGACGACAAGTCACGATCTGGTCAAGCGCGCGTGGTTACCAACAAGGAATCAGTTGCAACTGTGGACGATCTCTTGAGAAGGAATAGGCGAATCGCCACTCGCAAAATAGCGGAAAAAATGGCTATGAGAAAAGGAAGTGTGCACACAATACTGCATTAAAGGTTGTCTCTTTCCCCGGAACTTCTCACTCAGGGTATTCATCATCTCGTTGAACTCTGGGACAGTCGTTTCAACGTACAGTGTGACTTTGCCTAGCCTAAATATTAAGCCTGTATAACCTCTTTCTTTTGCATACTAATTTATATAAATACCATTAAACCATTTCTCACACTGTCTGTCCTGCTACTTTCATTTGTGCGACCTTATGTATTGTAGCTTAAAAAGCCACTTTTATACACAAATACCGTATCCAAGGCATAAAAGCATTTTAAAAATAATTTTACCAAATTCTGTTTTTTTTTCTTTTACATCCTCTAAACAATTATAGTAAATTATATATAGACATAGCTGAGACAAGGAAACATGTACCTTTTTACTCTGTCAGGAACAATATATTATCCTTGTTATGATGGGAAAGAGAATTACATCTTCTCTCTAGTACACGCGCTTCTTTTTCCAGACAAATGTATTTGTTAGGAAAAATTGTTTGCCCACATTTAGTCACGAGTTCCCTAACATTTTATTCGATAAACACACGAGGCACAATAACAAGACTTCTTCAGTGAACTGTTTAACCGATAAAAAAGAAAAGGGTATATATCGGAAAACTTAATTGAATAGATTTCATGCATCGCAAAAATACGTTTATTTAAGTTCGCGTTTTTAAAGCCTTTTAATGCAGACTTAAAAAACACAATTTAAGTCGTAGGAACTTTAAAACACATAAAATGCTTAAATAAATGACATCGAAATTTTTACCCCACTTTTTCTTTAATACGAAGACAAACCATTTAAAAATGTAATTAAAAGACATGTTTTTAAACCTACACTAGTGGCGAAAAGTATTGCAAGTTTCAGAAATATAACCCTTTCCAAGATTAAGCCCCCTCTCCCCCATCAAAATTAAAAATGCATATAATTGATATTTTTTAATGTCTACATGCTAAATTAGTTACTTCAAAGACCGGATAGCATTAAGTTAAAGAACAAAAATAATTATTTAATTTATTGAAAAAATAGCATAAAAAATACATAAGTTATTATAAAAATCATAATCTATTTTGGCTCGCCGGAATAAAATTAAATAAATAATTAATTTCAAGTTATTCTGCAAAAAGAGGATAATAAATAAATGTAATTAATAAACTAAACATCGTTTATTATGTTGTTGAGCAACCTTGACTTTGATCACAACAGCCGCTCTTTTAGATATTCTTTCGGAATTACTCTGCTACTCCTGGGGTTCGTCGTTCTAAAGTCCAGTGGTGTAAAAAGTTCAAGTAAAAAGTCACTTGTCGGGATGGAACACAAACTTTATTTCTTCTAGAACTTCGTAGAACAATCAGCTGCACACAATTCACAAGCACAATCTAGCAGTAACGTGCTTTTAACAATCCGCTTGGATCAGAAGCTCTCACAAATGCTGTATTTCTCACACAAAATAAGTCACTTTTACAGGCAAAAATTCCGTGGAAATATTCAAGGGATATAGTACACTATCCCTTAAGACACAGCAATGAAGAATTTACACACAGCACTTTAAAAACAGCATCACAAAGCAAGCTAAAACACAGCTTCTATAGCACTATCAGTTCACACAATACAAGCGTACTCAGAGCTCTTCACACATTGAATGTTCAACTCGCAACTGACTGACTTCGGGGCGATGTCCGCTTCTATAAATAGCCGACGCAGGAGGTACAAGAGGTTTCCAGAAAAGTCAATTTCTCGAGGGTTCTACATAAAGCGTGAATTTTGATTACGTCATAGAAGAGAAATGTTAGGTTATTATGCGTTTTTAATGCAGGAAAAACAACTTCCAGGCCCCATTGGGAAAATCGCGCCAAATGACCAAAAAGTCGCCAAGCTTGGCGACTTTTGGCGAAATATCGCCAAATTTGGCGCCAAAAATAAGTCCTCAAAAGTGAAGAGATCTAAGCTCTAGGACTAATATTTCTCGAGATTTCTAGAAGCCCATAGAAAAACATATGGGAAAGCGAAACCTCCGTATCTCCGGTTCTAATTGGCCGATTTTGATGCAACAAAAAGCAAAATTTATCTATTTGAAGCGTAGAATACGAATTTTAAACCATTTTAAGCCCCAGAGCAGCGGGTTGCCCCGAAAATTCGTAACATTGCCCCCTTCCCAAGGACTGCACGTCCCGGGCAGTACAATCCCTAGTTAGGAGGTCACACAGGTACCTACACTGTATAACACTTAACAAGATCTTAACAACATAATTCAAGCAAGTAATCAATAGCACAATAAGCAAATACACATTAATAAATAAATAATCATAATAAATAATTACACTGTAATAAGTAATCAATGTAATAACAAATACACATTAATAAAATCCAATATATTACAAATATGCACACTAAACAGGGCGTAAGTGGTGAGAGAAAGAGAGTTGAAGAAAGAGGAAGAGAAGAGAAAGACAGGAAAGGAATGAGAGGCGAAAGAAAAGAGGAATTACGCCATAGTGACCATAGTCTGAGCTAATTACAACCGCGGTAGATGGCTAGCCGGTCGTAATGTACAACTCTTGGCTTCGAGTTTGGTGACTTACGAATCCGTACGATGACGTCATTCAGCCGGTTTAGGACTGTGTAAGGACCGTCCCACGGCGATTGCAGCTTGGGAGACAGGCCTTTCCGTCGAGTAGGATTCCATAGCCAAATTTTGTCACCTGCGTTGAACTCGTGTCCCGTAGCCTTCGTGTCGTAGCGAGTCTTCATCTTTTCCGTGTTCAGGTTGATCCGCTCCCGAGCAAAATGATGTACATCTTCAAACCGTGCCCGAAGGTTTTCCACGTACTCCTCTGGCGATGAAGGCGCATCTGGAGGGCGGCCGAACACTAGATCGGCGGGAAGACGAAGATGTCTGCCAAACAGCATCTGGGAAGGTGTGAAGCCGGTAGTCTCAAGGACGGCACTCCTATAGGCCAGCAGGAACAGGGGGAGTTTCTTGTCCCAGTCGTCTTGATTCCTAGATACCAGGAGCGAGAGGTTGTTCAAAATTGTACGATTGAACCTCTCCACCATGCCGTCGGATTGTGGGTGTAAAGGCGTAGTCTGGGTCCGAGAAGTTGGCATAGTCCTTTAAAGACTGCAGAGGTAAAGTTCGTTCCTTGGTCGGAATGAAGTTGCAGAGGGGTTCCATATCTGGAAATCCATTCTTGCACCAGTACCTCTGCTACGGTCGTAGCTTCTTGATCGGGAATAGGAAACGCTTCGGGCCATTTAGAGAAGTAGTCAATGACAACTAGGATGTATTTGTTGCCATCCGAAGTTCGCGGAAGAGGTCCCAGGATGTCGAGGGCAATCCTCTCAAAAGGCGCTCCTACATTATAACGATGTAGTCTTCCACGGCTTCGTTTATTCGGGCCTTTACGGGCGGCACAGGCGTCACAAGCTTGACACCACTTTTCGACGTCGCCCCGAGCCCTAACCCAGTAGAAGCGCTCGCGAACTTTCTGCAGGGTCTTCATTACGCCAAAATGGCCTCCAGTTAAGCCATTATGAAGTTCTTCTAGAACCTTCGGAATCCTCGAACGAGGGAGTACTAACTGCCATCGGAGCATCTTGCCGTCGTCCGACTCCCATTTACGATACAGGACTCCATTCCTCAGGCGAAGCGAATCCCATAAAGCCCAGTACTGTTTTGTTGCCGGACTGTAAGATGATATTTCTTGCCAACTGGGCTTAGCGCTGGATTTTTCCATAAATTCTACAATAGGTTTGATGTCGCTGTCTGCTAATTGGTCCGCCCGAACATTTTCGTCACTCCAGGGATCTTGAGATGATGCCGATGATGTAACTTGGCGGACAACGGGATGATTCAGATGGTAATTTTTCTCTGCCCTGGAGCAATAGCGACAACTGTCTATGCAGGGCCTTCTCGACAAAGCATCTGCATTTCCATGAGATGACCCTTTCCGATGACGTATCTCGATGTCATATTCTTGTAATCGCTGTATCCACTTCGCTATTTGGCCCTCCGGATTCTTGAAATTTAGAAGCCAGGTTAAAGAGGCATGGTCCGTTCGGAGCAGGAACTTTCGGCCGTACAGGTAATGATGGAAGTGCTCTACGGCTTTAATGATAGCAAGAAGTTCCTTTCTCGTAACACAATAGTTACGTTCTGCCTTTGAAAGGCATTTGCTCCAGTAAGCAATGACGTGTTCTTGGCCATCTATCTCCTGGGACAAAACTGCTCCAACACTCTCCTTACTTGCGTCTGTGTCCAGGATAAATGGCTTGTCAGGGTGAGGATACGACAGGATCGGCGAAGATGTTAAAGCCGTCTTCAGTTCGTTGAATGCGTCCTCACATTCCTCAGTCCATAGAAATTTCTCTCCAGTCTCGGTCAATTTGTGAAGAGGTCTTGCAATTTGAGAAAAGCCCTTCACGAATTTTCGATAGTAAGTACACAGACCGAGAAAACTTCTTAAGTCGTGGATATTCTCGGGACGACTCCAGTTCTGGACTGCGGACGTCTTTTCGGGATCGGTTCGGACTCCGTGGGCGGATATTATGTGCCCGAGGTAACGTACTTCCCGACGGAACAAGTTGCACTTCGACGGACTTAGTTTCAAGTTTGCCTCTTTTAATTTCTGCAGTACCTTTCGAATGTTCTCGAGATGCTCTTCGAAAGTCCTTCCGACGATGATGATATCGTCCAAATAAACGAGACATGCTTCGTAGGAAAGTCCTCTCAACACTGTCTCCATTAGACGCTCGAATGTAGCCGGTGCATTGCAGAGTCCAAAAGGCATAACTTTGAACTGCCACAATCCTTGTCCCGTGGTGAACGCAGTCTTTTCACGGTCATCGGGATGGATTTCTACTTGCCAGTAGCCACTCTTGAGATCCAGAGTGGAGAACCATTTGTTTCCCGATAAAGTGTCCAATGTGTCGTCTATCCTGGGAAGAGGGTAGCTGTCTTTCTTGGTAATGTCATTCAGACGTCTATAGTCAACGCAGAACCGGGTGGAACCATCTTTCTTTCGGACCAAAACAATCGGCGAGGCCCACGGACTAGTCGATGGCTCGATGACGTCATCACGCTGCATCTCCTCTAAAAGTCGGTTCACCTCTTCTTGCTTAGCAAACGGCAGCCGCCTAGGATGTTGCTTGATGGGAGAATGGCTGCTTGTGTCTATTCTATGCTGCGTTAACCTCGTACGGCCAAAGTCACCGGAAGTACGAGAGAAGAGGTCTTCAAATTCAGCTATTACTTTCTCCGCAGCGCTTCTCTGTTCTGCCGTTAACTCCACGTCTTGTAATAATTCCTTCGTCAGGCACTCGGAAGATTTAGCTGTCGTTTGGTTGATGTTCTTATTAATGCAGGTAACAGGAGTGCATGTCGCCAACACTTCATTCTTCTTTATCACCTTCGACTTGTCCGTCACATTTACTACTCTAACTGGAATTTCCGTTCTCGACAAGTCCACAAGTGTTGCTCCCACAAGTACTCCTCTGACGGAATCACTATTGCTTGGGTGTTCGATTAATCCAAAACGGAATTTATTGCTTTCTTTTACTGTTCCAGAAATTATGGAATCAGTTCTGGGAGGTAGAGTGATATCAGTCTGGGCTATTATTTGCTGAACAGGCAAAACAGTTTCGTTTCTAATATCGAACGCAGCTATTTCTTTTGAGTCTGAACGAAGCTCATTATTCTTAAAGTCCAAGTTAAATTTGTGCGATTTTAAAAAGTCGAGTCCGAGAATAAAAGAGTCTGTAATATTGGCGACATATACCACATGGTCGTATCTGGCATTTCCAAACGTGATTTCTACTTGCGCTTTTCCGCCCACTTCGATCTTGTCACCTGTCACAGTCTGGAGGGTCAGCGAGGGCGGAGTCCAGATAATCTTCAAATTTAATTTCTTGGCCAGATCCGTCCTTATGATGGTTACGTTCGCGCCAGTATCAATCACCATGTGGCATGGGGAACCATTAACATATCCCAGTACGAAGAGTCCATTACTGCCGCCATTCACTGATGAAATCTGCAAGACTTTTAGGTGGGGCTTTTGACTATCTGGCAACCTCCGCCCCGCGAGATGGCCACCTCCTAGTTTCCCTCCTTCTTGTTTTTTAGAATTCTCTTGCTGGTCATGAGACTTTCGACCACAATACTTTTGTACATGGCCTTCGACGCCACACTTCCAGCATTTTACTTTCTTTGGGCCATCTCTCGTTCTATCGGATCTTAATTTTCGCTCTATGAGATCTTCAATTCTCTTCAATCTGTTCTCGACGCTCTCTGTGTCTTTGTTAGCTTCCTCTTGGACCGTGACCGCTCTAACAGCATGCCGATCTTTTCTCACGGCCCGCTGGGCTGCCTCTAGCTTCAATGCGAACACCAGAGCAGACTTCAAATCCTGATAATCCTCCAACATGAGTGCCTTTTGGGTTTCTGGATCACGGATGGCTTCAATAAAATGACGCACCGCCATTTCTTCTCGGACATTATCAAGGTGGTCCATGTAGGCTAGATGACACAGCCTATCTATGTCCGAAGCCAGCTCTTGAAGGGTCTCGCCAGATCTCTGCATCCTTGACTTAAGTTGGATTCTACTATATTCTTTCTGGCACTTCTCTCCGAATTTCATCTCCAAGGCACTGGCAAGGGCGTCAAAATCTCCTATCTTCGTCGCTCCGATAGTTTGCAATACATTAATTGCATCTCCGCTAAGGGAAGCGGCCAGTTGATTAGCTTTCTCGGACTCGCTCCAACCATTGGCTCTGGCGACGATCGAAAATTGGGTCTTGTAAGCTTCCCAGGGAGTCTTTCCGTCATAGGCAGTAAGTTTCACTGCTGGGCGGTGTGAAGATAACCTGATGTTTTCGGGTAACTTTCCCAGCTTTACGAGAGAGTCCAATTTCTCTTCAATTTTAGCTTCACATTCTTCACGCATTCTGCAAATATCCTGTTGTAATTCCTTAACATTCCCTTCAATTCTTTGTTCATATTTCGTCTGAGTTTCTTCTAAGAGAGAAACTCTTTTCTCCATTTCTTCTTGGCCCTGCTTAATTTCTTCTAAATTTTCTTGGGTTTTCTCTATCTTCTGCTCCAACTTTTCTTGATTTTTCTCTATTTTCTGCAACCCAGTTTTCATCTCTTCTTGTCCGGCTTCAATTTTCTTTTCTAAATCCGCCTTCATTTGTTCTTGTCCGGCTTTCATCTCGTCTTGTCCGGCTTTCATCTGTTCTTGTGCGGCTTTCATCTGTTCTTGTCCGGCTTCAATTTTCTTTTCTAAATCGGTCTGTCCTGCTTCAATTTTCTTCTCTAAATCCGCCTTCATCTGTTCTTGTCCGGCTTTCATCTCGTCTTGTCCGGCTTTCATTTCTTGCATCATATTCATGAGCTTTTGAAGTTGTTCTTCCATTTTTTGTCTAGTCAAAACCATAAACTGGAAAATTAAAGTCCTTCTTTAGAATCCCGATTCTGACACCAAATGTTTCGGAATTACTCTGCTACTCCTGGGGTTCGTCGTTCTAAAGTCCAGTGGTGTAAAAAGTTCAAGTAAAAAGTCACTTGTCAGGATGGAACACAAACTTTATTTCTTCTAGAACTTCGTAGAACAATCAGCTGCACACAATTCACAAGCACAATCTAGCAGTAACGTGCTTTTAACAATCCGCTTGGATCAGAAGCTCTCACAAATGCTGTATTTCTCACACAAAATAAGTCACTTTTACAGGCAAAAATTCCGTGGAAATATTCAAGGGATATAGTACACTATCCCTTAAGACACAGCAATGAAGAATTTACACACAGCACTTTAAAAACAGCTTCACAAAGCAAGCTAAAACACAGCTTCTATAGCACTATCAGTTCACACAATACAAGCGTACTCAGAGCTCTTCACACATTGAATGTTCAACTCGCAACTGACTGACTTCGGGGCGATGCCCGCTTCTATAAATAGCCGACGCAGGAGGTACAAGAGGTTTCCAGAAAAGTCAATTTCTCGAGGGTTCTACATAAAGCGTGAATTTTGATTACGTCATAGAAGAGAAATGTTAGGTTATTATGCGTTTTTAATGCAGGAAAAACAACTTCCAGGCCCCATTGAGAAAATCGCGCCAAATGACCAAAAAGTCGCCAAGCTTGGCGACTTTTGGCGAAATATCGCCAAATTTGGCGCCAAAAATAAGTCCTCAAAAGTGAAGAGATCTAAGCTCTAGGACTAATATTTCTCGAGATTTCTAGAAGCCCATAGAAAAACATATGGGAAAGCGAAACCTCCGTATCTCCGGTTTTAATTGGCCGATTTTGATGCAACAAAAAGCAAAATTTATCTATTTGAAGCGTAGAATACGAATTTTAAACCATTTTAAGCCCCAGAGCAGCGGGTTGCCCCGAAAATTCGTAACAATATGGAATCCACAATGTTTTACAACACTTCCTTCAGTGTTTCATGGTGGGAACATCCTTCAGTGTTTCATGGTGAATGAACAGTTTGTAAGATCGATTTGAACTTAAATTATTGGTTCCTGAAGCTCTCATTTTGCTTTTTGGTGATTTTCAGATGTATTCTTTCCAATTATACTACATAAATTCTCAAAAGTATTTAAATCTGGAAAATTTCCGGTCCATATTTTCTGGGCTTATTCTTGAAACGATGGTTTGATTTCTCAAACTTGCAATACTTTTGGCCAGTAGTGTATTTTCATTTTCTTAAGTATTCCTAAATCAATGAAATTTAGATTTTTTCTTAAATTGTTTAATGTTGAATTATATTTAATTTCACTCTATTTAGTGAAACACTTTATAAAATCGATCAATTTCTAATTAATACTCAAAGTGCAATTGAACACCAATCCTAATACATAGTTCCTCTAATCACTGACTTTAGAATGCTTCTGGGTTAGCACTATTCCAAATAATAATAATAATAATAATAATAATAATAATAATAAAACTTTTTTTCATTATATTTAATCTACGAAGAGAAAAAGTTAAATACGTAAAACGTAATAAAATTCACACAGTTTGTAAGATCGATTTGAATTGATTCATAATTATGCAAAAATATAAAGTAAACAATTGTGCTACGTTAGAAGCTGAAAATCCAAGCTTTACTTAATTGATAAGTGATATTTTATAATTTTCAGACTCCTTTGATTTCCGAAAATAAAGAAATTAATAAATTGAGTAACAAACTTGGGTATTATAAGTGAGTTTGACGTCAGTTTGATGTCGTTATCAGCGTTTGAAGGGAAATTTGTGTTTTCAATTCGTTTGAAGTAGCTTTTCGAGATTACTCAGGTGACTTTTTCTCACAAGTAAAATGATTTCCTCTGCATGAAGCATTAATATAAGAAGGCCGACGATACCTTTTTAATGCGAAAACTTTCCGCAAACACACTAATAGAGCGATTAGGCATATTTTCAGAGGAGCATGCAATTTCGAATTCTGTAATTACTATTTTACAATTAGAATATGAAAAGTTAATGCAGAAAGATTAAATATATTGCGAGTGTAGACAAATTTGTAAACGCTCGTTTTAATTTTCTCCACATTCGAGGTACAGATAAAAAAAATTGTGTTTCTTGGTGGAGAACTTCGCTAATAATATATATATATATATATATATACACAGGGTGTCCAGTGCTAACGTTGTCCAAGGGCTATTTCCTAAACCGATAGTCAGAGACACATAGTTCGAATTGCAAAAATGCTTTAAATTGTATAATCTATTATATGAGAAACAATCAAAGTCAATAAATCAATTTCTTTAAAAATTAAGAAATTTAAATTTTTATACGGTCCCCCGGCCCTATCGTTTATATTTAGAAAGATTTTCTTTATGCAATTTCATGCACAATAAAAAAAAAATTTGTCCTTCTACGATGAAAATTCATCGATTTACAAAGCAGCAAACATTGTGACTTAAGTCACTTTTCCACGTTTAAAAATGTCCGGTTATGGTAAACCGTTAAGGGACCCTATAAATACTGAAATTTTATATTATAGGTTTTAATTTCATTTTCAGGCCTAATGCGGAAAAAGAAGCAAACCTAATTTTAGAGTACTGATCTTCAAGCAGACAGGGCCTTATTATCGCATGGGCAAATCGGGACTTTGCCCAGGGCCCCCCAATTTCAAATGTTGTTCTCAACTATTCTTTTTTACATCAAAATTTTATTAAAAATGAAATAAAATTTCATAGATCAGGGGCCCCCAAATCTATCAATGCTCGGGGCCCCTGTTGGTCATAATCGGGCCCTGCAAGCAGAGGGTTATAGTCAAGCTCTATTAAAATCTATCTGAGGTCAGACTTACTAAATCGTATATAGTGTTACGAATTTTCGGGGCAACCCGCTGTTCTGGGGCTTAAAATAGTTCAAAATTCGTATTCTACGCTTCAAATAGATAAATTTTGCTTTTTGTCGCATCAAAATCCGTCAACTAGAACCGGAGATACGGAGGTTTCGGTTTTACATTCAAATATATGGGGTTTCTAGAAATCTCGAGAAATATTTGTCCTAGGGCTTCGATCTCTTCACTTTTGGGGACTTATTTTTGGCGCCAAATTTCGCGATATTTCGCCAAAAGTCGCCAAGCCTGGTGACATTTTGGTCATTTGGTGCGATTTTCCCTATGGGGCCTGTAAAGTTGCTTTTGCTGCATTAAAAACCCATAATAACCAATCATTTTTCTTCTATGACGTAATCAAAATTACCGCTTTATGTGGAATCCTCGAGAAATAGACTTTTCTGGAAGCTTCTTGTACCTTCTGCGTCGGCTATAAATTGAAGCGCTTCGGAAGCCCCAGTTCAGTGCGAGTTGAACGCCCAGTGTGTGAAGAGCTTTCTCAGTGTGAGTACGCTTGATAGAAGCGGTGTTTCGCGCTTCTTTTCGAAGCTGTTTTTTAAGTGCTGTGTGTAAATTCTTTACTGTTGAGTCTAGAGGGATTATTAGTGTTATCCCTCGTATATTTCCACTGAATTTTACCTGTGGAAGTGTTTTAATTTGTGTGAGAGTTACAGCCTTTGTGAGAGCTTCTGATCTAAGCGGACTGTTAATAGCACATTACTGATTGATTGTGCTTGTGAATTTTGTACAGCTGATTGTTCAACTAAGTTCTAGAAGCAATAAAGTTTGTGTTCCATGCTGACAAGTGACATTTTACTAGAACTTTCTACACCAACTGGACTTTAGAACGACGAACCCAGGAAACAAGCAGAAGATAGGTAGCATGTGCCAAAGGTAGCATGAAGATGTGTAACATAAGAGTGTGCTAGGAAAAGTACAGGAAGAGTTTTCTGTACGAATGAATATTCAGATTGCAGTCGAAGGAAGTTATTTAATGCCAGTTCATTTAAAAAACCTGTTTAAAAAATTCTACTTTCAGCATAAGCTATATTTTTATGTTACTTTATTGGATACACATTGTTAAACGTTAATCTTCTTTATTGCAATCTATATTCATAAAATAGTTAATGAAATTGCTAATAAATATTACAAAGCTCAAACCATGTACATTAATTTTTCTCAAATTCATTTTGTATACAACCCCTATTTCACAGCTCGAAAAGTGCTCTAACTTTAAGCAGCTGTAACTCGGTGAATTTTAGTCGTAGAAGGACGAATTTTTTTTTTTTTTATTGTGCATGAAATTGCATAAAGAAAATCTTTCTAAATATAACCGATAGGACCGGGGGACCGTATAAAAATTTAATTTTTAAAGAAATTGATTTATTGACTTTGATTGTTTCTCATATAATAGATTATACAATTTAAAGCATTTTTGCAATAGGAACTATGTGTCTCTGACTATCGGTTTAGGAAATAGCCATTGGACAGCGTTAGCACTGGACACCCTGTATATATATATATATATTCTGAAAATAACAGTAGAAGAATAATATTACTCGCGAGATAGTGAACTTTATTATACTTCAATTACAGGGAAAAATTATTTATAAAATCTACTTCCTTTGTACTTTTGCTTTGAAAGCCGACCATTCGAAACATAGCCCTAAGGCTCCGAGTAGGTTAACTATTTCAATTTTTAGTAACTTAAATTCGCAAGGGAATTTAAGTAAGAGGGTTATATTTTTAAATTTTATTGTATTAAAATAGGAACTACGCCAACGACGTTACCTTATGAAATAAAGAAATCTTGTGAAATATATCGGTTCATACAAATTTGGAAAGAATTGTAAATTTCAAAGGGCCTTTTTGAAATTCATACCATTAAGTGTTTCATTCGCTGTGTAATCTAAAAGCACTTGTATTTTTCAGACAGTTAGTGTTTGAGTTTACTGGAAGTAGACGTGGAAGTTAATAATAAAATATTTATAATATTATAAGCTAATGTAGTTTTACATCGGTAGTTTTAAGCAAACGTTTCTACTTGCATTAAAATAACTTTTCGGCTATGAATTTTAAATCAGGCAAAATGACATTTTAAAGAATAATTTAAAAAAAGAAAGCAAATGATATATTTAATGTATTAAATAGTTTACACGGAAATTAGTGCATCATATGAAGCAGATTAATTATTTAAAGTATATATTTATATTACATATTAGTCTTAAAAAGGTTCTTTGATAGTTACAAAATTGAAGACTATGCCAAGTACAAAATAAAACTTTTGAAATAAATGATAAAATTGAAAGAAATTATTTAACTGAAAATGAAGAACTTATTTATCATATTAAAATCACTCCAAAAATCTGGTGTTAAGCCAAAAAAAAAAAAAAAATAAATAAAATAAATAAATAAATAAACAAATAAATAAATAAATAATCTATATATTTTTTTAAACCCACATATACAAAATAGCACTGGACGTAAGCTTAGATCCACACCTTTACTGCCAAAAACATCAATCCACACACCAGCAGCAAAGTGACAACTAAAGAGAAATACAAGAACGAAGAAAAAGGAAGCTGTTGTATTTTAATTTAATTGTTACTGCATGAGTGCGAATAAGTGTGTTTCACAGCTAAAGAAGGGTTCCCACTGCATCAATGAAACGTGCACGCTAAAAAAATTACTTGCAACGCTGAACCACTAGACAGACCCAGAAAATACACGCCCACAACTGGTTCATTTGAATTTTCGAAACTACTGTAAATAAAAAAAAAAGTCACTCGAGGTGCAACTTTTCACCATCATATGTTAATGATCTGCTGCAAGTGCAGTTGAAGATCCCATCACATGCGTGACTGTAATGCGTAATGCACATAAGAAGTCACACTTCAGTATTTAAAGTCCAGCGCAACCAGTGCTTGAGAGAGATGAAGGCTGGGTTGGCTGTCGCTATGTGTGTGAATGACAAAGCTTATCCTAGCTGTATTCTCCAACCACTGAAAGTGTATATTGAATTCTGCTTGATCCTGTTAAATAAATCCGTGTATCTGGTACGACGCCTCTTTATTCCCTCACCTTCTTCAATATTCTCGGCTAATGGTGATGATGAGATGCAAACAAACCGCCTTATGGCTATGTTTGCTTGCTGGTTGTTCTTGAGATGTTTGCTAAAGCACGAAGCCTGCATATATCTCTGATCCTGCACGGTACAATAACAATAAACGAATACCGAGACGTATAGCATAAATGTCTCTGTTGTTCCAGTACACAAAAGTTGCACAAAGGCATAAAACAAAAAAAAAAGACCAAAGGAAAAAGATAGAATGAATTGAGGAAAAAAAATAATAAAATTAAAAATAAAATTTTATTCGGAAATTAGAAAGAAGTGCCACGCCCTAAGGGAAAAATGAAGATTTTCTCCACGGCTAATTAATACAAAATGTTCAGTAATGGGCATCGGTGGTAAAGTTGAAAATGTATTTCTATGAGCTTCTGGGCAGCAAATTTTGTTTGCAACGCCCGGACTGTTCATGCTGTGCCCTCTGAAACTAGACACACCTTGTTTCTACCTAAACTAAAACAAAGTAAGTTTTCCTTTCGTAAATATATGTTGATTGTTACAAAAAATTTTCTGTTATTGATAAGGACTACGTGCCCTTTCGTGAAGGCTGTGTGAAGAGTTTTTGAAAAATACAACTGTAAACGGTATTTGAAGGATCGAAGAGGATTTCGAAATCACATAGAAATGTGGGGCTGCAAGCTTCTTCTTTATGTACCTGTTAATAATTAAAAATGGGCTTGTCTACAAGAATTTTATCGAGGAAATAATATGGAATTGCTTAACTATTCAATTAAGTGCTTTTTGTGAAAATTCTATTTCCTTGTATAGATAAAAATTTCGGAGACAAGAACGTTTAAATTATCTTTAAAAAATTAATACAAAAAATATCAAACGTTTCAGACTAATACATAACTTATTTTTTTATTTATTGATGAATTGATTTTATAGTTGAAACTTCAATAGTATCATAATTACGTTTTGTGTTGTGCAAAATGTTAAAAACCGTTAGAAACACATTTGTCTGAAAGAAATGTAACTTACTTGTAAATAGAGAAGATTATGAGTGCTGGAACCATCGACACAACTGATATGGAGTACGTCGCAATGTGAAAGTTTAAGAATCTTCGATATTCCTATAAAATTAATGAATGGTTTAAATACAATTAAGTAATCCAAAAAAATAAACATAACATTTTTTCAATTATTTTGCCTATTTTACATGGTAAAATTTTTAAAATACATATTTTAACAAAATATTTCAAATAGAAAAAATCTTGCTTTTAACTCGTTTTTATTACTTTCACCTGTACGAATATAATGGAATCGTGATCATTTTTACCTACTTCTACTCATCCAAATGACTTAAAATTTTGCAGACATATAAAGAATTAATGGCAATATAATGATATCGAAAGGGATGCTTATAGTATGGATAGTTCCTCTTATGGCAGCGCACAAAAGATTTTCGATACATAATAGTCTATGGACAAACATTTTTTAAAGTGCATTTAAAGGGCACCCATCTACTAATATCAATTTAAATCGTAAATATATAAATACTGAAGAGAAATGTCGCCTGATTATTAACACCTCCTGTAAACTGCAAATGACGATAGTCAGAATTTTGCTGTCATAGATTTAGCAGGTCAGTATAGCATAGATTTAAGTGAAGTGTATTTCATACCCTCGATTAGCTTGAAACACAACTTGCGATATCCTCTCCAAAGTTTCATTTTTTAACTCGCCTTTCTGTATAATAAATATCGATATTATTAAAAGATTAAGGGTTCAGGAACCCAATTTTTATGTTGAAGTTCAACTTTGTTTTAAGACCAAAAATAAAAATAAATTATAGTTAAAAAACGAATAATACGCTTTTATAGCAATAAAATACATAGGGAAAAAGTCTTTTAATGGACAACGATTTTGATCAGCAGCAATATGTCATCCCACAACCAGGTACAACTCAATTGTTTGAACTACGATTAAAATAAGTAAAAGTGATTGGCAAAACTAGCTGTCAATCTTAAAAAAAACCCGAGTTGGATGCTTTTCACACTGGCAGTCTATGGATCTCTAAAAAAAGAGAGAGAGGCACTAATGATATCAAGCACTTCACACATTTTTTTATTATTAAAGCATTTTTTGTTGTCAATCACTTTATTTTTATTTAAAGCTGAGATATGGAACATTATACTGCTGTTGAAAAAAATCTTCACACTTAAATATTATTTGAACTGAAATTACAAAATTGCACGTTTCCTTTTGAATCCTAGGATTTTCCTACGAAAGCTCAAGCAACTATTTCATTATTTTCTTCTAGAAAAACAGTTGGTCCTATATAGTAATTTTTGTTTCCAGAAGGCAAAATTGTTACTTCTTCACCTTTTTTTAATATAAAACACTTAAGAAATCTAAATTGACCTCAAAAAACAAAAAGCGGTGTTTTTATTTACGCATAATGTAAAAAAAAAAAAAAATTGAATTGAGTTAAAATAAATTTGGTATCAAGGTATTCGGTGTTGCATTTTTTCAAGACTTTCATCTTTTTTCCTAAATTGTGTCAATATTTGTTTGGGAATCACTTAAAAGAAGTTGCAGTAGGGAATTAAATATTGGTTGCACAGTAAATTATTTAAAATTCGGTTTTAAATTTTTCATGTTTTAAACTAATTTTTTAGATTTTCTAAAAGTTACGAATTAATTACGAGATTTTTAGCAATATATTACTTGTTTGACCATGAGTCTGGGCTCACATTGTACATCGATTGCTTAGTAGTAATTCAAATTTGTAGTGAAATCTTCCCTTTGGAATATAAAATCGTCAATTCCCATAAATTGACGTCCTTCGATACGCATATAAATATTCTTGAGTTATAAATGGATCATAGTTCAGTTCCACATTTCAACTTCACTGGTTTTCGGAATGACCTGTGCTGGAAGTTATGGCACTATTTTAAATTCCCGTGAAAACAGAGAGCCAGTTTAAGAGGACGTGCTTAAAATGAAATATTAAGGACGAGGATATTTCAAAAACAGTTTGAAAAATGTATTTTCATGTGTAAAACTCCTCCTTAAAAAATAGAAGTATTTGAAAATGCTGAAGAAACTCTAGGAAAATGTATTATTTCGTAGAATTTTTAAACAATCTAATTAAATAAATGAGTAATTAAATATACGCTGTTGATATATTAATGGATATATTTTTATATAAAAATTGCATGGTAATTGGCTTGAAAATTTTAACGAATAGATGTTTTTAGAAATTAATATACTTATTGTAGTGCGCATCAAATTTATCTATAAGATGTATTGAAAATTTTAAATAAAAGGTAAAATTAATAAATCATTTTAAAAAGGGAAAAAATAATTGTTTAGGATATTAAAAATGCATTTTTGAATACTGATGAAAACACTAATAAAATGTTTACAGCTTTAATATTTATGCACAAAAAAATCAATATAATTCTTTTAAATGAAATAGTTTATTTTTGAAATATTAATAGCACAATACTTAAATTTGTCGATTTTTATTCATTTAATAGACATATATAACTCAAAGATACAATTTCAAAACTGTTTTTAGTAGCTCGTTAATTCTATATTTTACTATCAAAAATTTTTCAACGCATTTCTTTCAAAAAACGCATTCAAAAAAATAAAACAGATTTTAATTGCCGGAGAAATATTTTTAACATACTTCATTGATGAATGATTCATTTAACTTTTTCAAGCACACTATATTACATTTCAAAATACATTTTTGATTTTCCATATATTCAATAATAGATTTATTAATTGCATACCCTACAAAATAATTATTTGTAATGTTCAGCATTTTTGCATATCAATTAAAAAACAATGTTGACACAAGGTTTTGTTAATATATTTATATGCGTGCGCGCGCGCGTGTGTGTTAATGTTAACTATGTATAATTTTGCATGGCGTAAAATATATATAAAATTCCATGGTATATCTCAATATTTTGTATAATTATGCACACAAGTGCAAAATTGTCGGTAGAAGAAAGGGTATTTTAAATTTTTACATGCATATTTAAATTCCCAAAGGCAATTCTTGGCTTTTCCTTTCTTCATATTAAGTGCGAGAATTCTGTTGGAAATGTTTCTATGTGGTTTCTTTTACACAATTCAGAAAAAGATCAAAGTTTCAAATAAAGCAGAAAATATTATGTTTTTATTTATTAGTTGACCTCAAGAATACTCACAATATATCTATTTCACCAGTTAATTATTAAAAAGTACCTACAGGTTGAACTTTGAATGCTACCATCATTTGTGTTAGGAACATACAAAAAATATATTAATATTAATACTGCCAATAAATATTAGGCATTACTTAACTGATTTGAAGTAGCCCATTTGTCTATCAACCACCGTTTTCTAGGGATTCCGCATTTTTTTAGTGTTAGGTTTTATGGCTACGAATTTAATTTGGAGAGTCCAGAAAAGGATTATTTTAACGATTAAATATTTTCTGAGTGGCTACATAAGCGAAAAGTTCTAAAACAAGAGTAGCTATCCCAAGAAGGAATTTGTTCCGTTAAATAAAATTAAAAAAATCAATAAATGATTGCTTTATTTGGATTCCCCTCCCCCCCCCCTCGTCATTTTTTCATTTATTTCCTAAATATTCAAGCTTACACTATCTCCTCATTTTTCTTTCTCAAATACCATGAATAATAAAAATATACAACATAAATTTTGGCTAAAAACGGGTTGGAGAAAAAGAGGTCCAAATCTCTTTGAAGAATGTTTGGAAGATTTACTGCCAAACGCGTTGTGTCTCTCTCTGAATAACACCCTAAATCTCCTATTTTGGTACATTTTAAAGTTTATTTTGGTACAAGGATTATTTTAACATTTAAATTTAAAAATAAAAATAAAGTGCATAATTTTAGTCAGGCTAAAATCAAGGAACTTTCAGAGGCTTTTTGATGAGACAACTTTTGAACGATTCGACATCTATGGTACTAATGAATAGCAAAGAAAACAAAGCATGGCTTGAAATGCATTTTGGGTAACACACAGAAAAACGCTTAAACTGCATTTCCTTCCTTTACACCTCAACATTTTTTATTTTTAAATTTAAGTGTTATAATAATCTTGTCTTGCAAATAAACTTTAAAATGCCTCAAAACAGGAGATTTACTGTGTAAAGCTCGAATTATGGCAGTTATTCAACGAGACATACTTCTACAGTCAATCTTCCAAAATTTCTTGCAAGGGATTTTAGACCTGTTTCCTCATTTCCTCTTTCAGGAAAAATTGTTCTTATATATTTTATTATTTTGGACGTTTGGATGAGAAGACAAGGGGGTAGGGCAGGACACTAGACTATGTAGAAAATAAATGAAAAAATTGTGGAAAAAACCCAGAAAAACTCATTTTTAACGTTGTTCTTTTTTTTTTTGAAGGGGACAAATTCCTCTAAATCTTCCCTCCCTTGAAAAATTTGATCCGGCAATTTTAATGTTGAAGACGCACCAGGTTCTGGAAGGTCAATTGAAGCTTATGAAGACACAATAAAGGAATTAATGGATGAAAGCTGCGAATAAAAATCTTGAGATCGCTAAAAGAATAAATTTATCGAATTCGACCATTCATGATCGTTTGAAACGCCTCAAAGCTCGACATATGGGTTTCTCATGCTCTTAAATGTAAGGACTTTCTAAACAACCCAATATAGCATATTGTTAATGAAATAAACAAATGAATGACGTCATGCTACATTCACATTCACGATAAAATTTAGTTAAAATATATCGTAAAATTACTTGAAATGCGATTTAACTTGTGAGTATCAACAATATCTACATGACACATTATTTAATAAGAATATGGTAATGCTATATGCTATTTTAGAGAACTACCTATGACTTTTAATCAAAACTAAATGTTCAGTGATGTATATAGTTAACCAAAATAACTTATTTTGCAGGTAAATATGAATCAGTTTCACCTAAACTGGGATGATCCTTATAGAGCTGTGTTCCAAATAACAATGCTGTTGTCAAGACAAGCTATGTCTAAAGCTATTCCGTTTAGTTCCTCCATTAAGACTCTGTTTGACTTTGCGTATCATATATCAGTGCAGAATAATCGGGATTGTTTTAGCTCAATATACTACTCCATAATGTATATGTTTGAATACTAACCCCGTTGTCTGTGCTGTAAATGCTGCACTGAATGTATGAAGCAAACTTTGGTTTATTTTAAAAAATGCATGAAATATGGACAATCTTATAAATAAAAATGAAATTCTGTTTGTTTGTTTGTTTGTTTGTTTGTTTGTGGATTTGAGTTGTATACAAATCCACAAAAATGGACCTATCAGCCTGAAATTTTGCACAGATATGTAAAATAATATAGAATAAATCATAGTCCACTTTAAAACTTTGAAAGTCCACCCGTTCTCGGAATTTAAGAGATTTTTTATGTTCTCCTTTCAAAAACCTTTCCGTAATTGTAATCCCTGTAGTGAAAAAAGTGTGAAATAAGGATCGTGGTTGCCATGTGTGGCGACTTTGCCGAATAAGATGTTTTAAATTCTCAAAGTAAAAATAAAAGAATAATAATGATTTTTTTTGTTAGTTTATATTTGTAAGATTATTAATTTTTTATTATAATATCGTGTGCATGGGAAATCGGAGCAGGAATGAAATGTTTTATACGCAAAACAATAAGAATTGAAGATTTCCGAGGCTAATATGTAATTTTTTTTTAGTTTGGCGAAAAAATAAAATGGCTCAAATGCTGATTTTGAGAAAGTGAGTTCTAGCGGTTTGCACAGTTTTCGGCTTGGCGCAATTTATTGAGAGCTTAAGGAAATAGATTTTTGAAAGCAAGTGCAAAGGTTTTATTAGAATACAGCGTTAAATTTTAATGATCCATGAAGAAATAATGCAGTTATTAAGGGATTTCAAGCGATCTATCTTCAGAATTCTCGCCAATTGAGTACATTGATTTAAGTTGGGGGAATTCCGCCAAATTTCAGAAAATTGAAATCTTCTCATTTAGTACATCGGAGTAACGATGAATAAAACACGTTATAGTTGATAATTTAAAAAAATTCGGTTGTATTAAGGGATTCCCCTTTTCAAATAAATGTGTGCTTTACTTTTTGGCGGCCGAACCATTTCCCATATTGATTGCTGCTAAGTCAATGCTTCGAATGATTTCCTGAAAAAACTCTTGCAAAATGGCGTATGTTGGCACTTTGGCGAGGCTTAGATTTGAAACTGGATTTTATTTGAGACTGGGATATATAATGATACTGGTTATAGATAAAAATGAATGTTGGTATGTGTGTATGAGGTTGAAAAACTCCAGCACCGTTGCACCATGAAATTTGGTTCACCTAAGTCTTTTATCATTGAGAAGCTTTTTATGCTATCCGTTTTCCTCTAACTTGCCACTAGGTGGCGCAGCAGAACGTTGAATTCTATTCAGTTTAGCCGTTTACTATGCGAATATCGTCCAACTGATTTCGATGAAATTTGGTACATGCTGATATTAGAACACGGAGAATATTTTTCACTATCCATTTTGCTGTAACTTGCCGCTAAATGGCGCTGCAACACATCAACTTCTATACCGTTCGACCGACCGGCATAAAATTTCTTATACTTACACATTTCAGCACGAAGAATATATTCTAACTGTGTTCCTTTTGATGTTACTCACCACTAGATGGCACTGCAATGCATTGTTATTTTAACTCGCCACTCGATGACGCTGCAGCAGGCCAAATTCTTAACCATTCAAACGGTCGCTATGAAAATCAGTATACATAGCTATTTGAACAATGAGAATATTTTGACGTTATCCATTTTGCTATAACTCGCCACTTGACGGCACTGTAGCAAATCATTACTTTAATTAACCACTAGATCGCGCTGCAGTGTATCACTTCTTGACTGTGCAACTGATCGCTATGAAAATAGGTATACATAGATATTTGAACACGGGGAAGAGTTTGGCGCTATCCATTTTCCTATATAATTTGCCACTAGATGTCGCGTCGTCAGAGCTGTCCAGCCGATCGTCCTGAAATTTCGTATTCATCGATATCTGAATGCGAAGAATATTTCCGCCGTATCCGTTTTGCTAAAACTCTCCACTAGATTGCACTACGCCGCATGGCCTTCTGAACCTTACAAACGATTGCCTTGAAATTCGGTATGCATGGTTATTGAACACAATATAAAGCGATATCCATTTTGCTATCTCTCTTTATTACAATAAATAGTAATCCCCACAAATCGTAATATCAAAAAGTCCATTCATTCCCGTGCGAAGAACGGGTACTTCAGCTAGTAAGTTATAGAATGAGATAAACATTAGATTCATTACTGCATTCACTGACGGCCATTAAATTTTGATGCATTTGCATTTATTCAAAGCAACCTCATGAATAAGAAATTTTAGCAATGAAGTTTTATATCTTTGGATTTAAAAATCTATATTTTGTTTGGAGAAGGGGGGGGGGGAAGAAGGAGACGTATTTCCTTTAAAAAACAATGAAATTTGTAGGTTTTCCTTTAGTGAAATAATAAAAAAATGCCCAGTTTTGGTTTAACTGATAAATAGAAATTTTATAACTCTAAAAATGATATTTAATTAAAAGACCCGTATAAACAGTAAATTATTTAAGTTCTAAATTTGAAACAATTTTGTGGATTCTTTCTTTTCATTTCAAACACACATTCATGAACTAGTAGTAATTATTTAATTTCAATCTCTTAAGAATTACACCTGTTGAAGAAAAAAAAAATAATACCAAGCGATTCTCTCTATACATTAAGAAAGAATTTCAGAATTATATCTACATTACTTTAAAACAACTCCGATAAAATGCTTACAATTTTTGATGGAAGTTTTATCATGTGTTAGATTTTGTATATAGAGCCCACGGTAAATTTGAAGTGTATTATTTCTAAAGTGTTTAAGAAACTATTCTGTATAAAAAAAAATTGGAGGTTTTGTTTTGCGGGGAGGGGCGTCGTCAATACCTGCCCTGGGTGCCGAAAATCCACTTGGCCGCCCTACCATTAATGTTTAATTGCAGAATGGTTATTTTGAATTCAAATGCTGTTATTTCAGCAGCTACTTGTTCAAATGAAATTTTGTGAAGAAAGTTGTCTGACTTGCGTTTACACTGACTTGCGTAGTTGTTTTGATTTTTTGAAAACATTGAAACCTTGTTTTTACCCTTAAAACTCGGCCTGTGATTCCACACAACTTTCTTCGCTCCGTTTTCATAACTTTTCAAAAACCGTCACAGAAAACTAATTATTGGGATTTTGCAATTTTTTTACATTTTTATAAAATAAAACAAGAAATATATGTATAAATATTTCGAAAATGTTACTTTTTAAAAATTTGATCCCGTTAAGTGAAAGAAGATCATGCGTTTTAATTTCACTTCATAGAGAAACAACAAAGTTAAATTATCATTCCCAACGAATCGATTATAAAACATTTTCGCCCACTACAGTCTTGTGTGCACAGATACAACAGCATGCTGAAAATTTAAAGCAAAAGAAAACAGCCATACTGTGGAATCTGTCTGTTGACCAAGTGGAGTACAGGCTAACGTACCATTCTACCACATCTTGAATGCGGGTTCGATTTCCGAAAAGGGCCAGTGTGTTTGTGATGTCCTTGTTCATGGGCACCAATTGAAATTTTTCGATTGGCGCCTATAGAAAAAAATTTTAGAGGGGGGGGGGGAACGGGTGGAACAGACTTCAAAAAATTTTTCTAGAGCGTGGCAAATTTCACACGAGTAACAATTTGAATTCCGATTTTGTTTTGTGATGCACTTTTGCTTACATCATGAAACAATATGCTAAATCTCTAGGGAGGGGCAAGTGCCCTACCTTGCCCCACATATGGGCACCCATGTCCTTGTTAGGAATAATGATGACCGCCCATTGGATGCCCCTTCAGAGTTGGCAGGGCCGGTCCAAGGGGAGTGCGAATGTAGGCGATCGCCCAAGGCCCCGCTCCTGGGCCATTTTATTGCTGGGCCATTTTATGCTCCTGGGCCATTTTATTAAAGACATGGTAGAGAAGACGCCCCGCTCTTGAGCTTCGTCTAGGGCCCCGCACGCCCCTCGGGCCACCTCTGGAGTTGGGCATCATATACGATGATTGCCCCCAAATCTTAATGTTGCAAAAGCGCTACGCCATTGGTTTAAAAATAATCTAGCATGATACTTTTTTAAATCTCCATACCATCCCTTGAGCACAACATATGAATGTAATTTTTATAAATGCTACGTGAGTCCTCGTCAATGAAGAATGATTAATTTCATGAGAAGAATGATGAAAGCATGCATTCATAAATCTTAATTTATATGCTGATTTCAGGAAGTTTAAAATGAATTCGTCTTCCAAAACAGTATTTTAAAGTGGCTGCAGACATTAATTCATTAACAATTTGTGGTGTGCTAAAAAGAAATATAAATGCTGAATACACATTTTTTGAGCTAAAGACTTTTTTAAGGAGTTCTATTATATATCTGGATAATGCAAATTAATTTAATTTTGTTTTGATTAGACGAATGTCTGAAAAATGTACCTTAAAGAATGAATGCCATCACCCAGCAAAGTTTTGAAATTCTTTACTGTAATTCTCTAAAAATGTCTATCTCAATGATAAATACATCGTTTTCCATAGGGCACATGATGCAGTTTGTAGACGTAATACATATAAATTTTGTGAAAACCGATGCATATTATGGCAGTTAGTGTACAGACAGTGGAAAATCGAAATCATAAACAATTTTCAACTTTTTCAGAAAATAGCAAAATAAACTGATTTTGAAATTAAAAAAAAATTGCACAAAAATTGCATTAAAATATGAATAAATATTATAATTAATTATTTGCATTAAAATATTTGCATAATGATTAAATTATCATTAAATATATCCGTAAAAATTTAAATTTTTAAATTCTAATCAACGAAGCACTATTACTTCCATTCCTCACAATTTGATAACTTTATTTATAAACTTTCACATTAAATTCAAGTTTCAAGAATATGTTGCATTTATAAAGATCTCTTACAACTGCATTATACAGTAAGCCCCAAAGAAAAGTTTCCTATAAAGATAAAATTCGGTTTAGAAAGTGAAACATTTTATTCACAGAAACGTTTATTAAATTTTTAATAGCCTTGTACCGATTTCGAATTCATGCAAAAATAGATTTTTGTCATTCCATTATTCTCAAGAAATCGTTTTTACGCAAATCCTCATGTTTGCTGTTCCCACGTTTAACAGAAAAGTAAGCCCGTATGCAATGAAAAAATATCTCTTAAAGCTACCAAAAGAAAATACATACAGTAGTTTTCCAGTAAACGCCTACGAGTTTAATATAAAAATATTTCGTGCGTTATATTGTAAAAGCTAGTATATTTTTATGTTTTCAACAGCTGCTGTTTCTGTGTGAGAGATTATGAGATAACTGATGAAAAATTTTGAACGAAATTGGACTTTTTTTTTAACAGAGAAATGTGTAATAGTCTTTTGATAAATAAATGCAAAGGAAAAGAGAAATCATACAGGAATACTAGACTATTTTATTCTAAAGCTATTGCGTTCTCCGCACGGACTGAAGCGAATAATTTTCTTACGCATTTCCGCAATGCGGAATTTTAAAAACAGCGAGATTATTTGATTCGTCAGGTTAACTTTGTGATACATATCATAATCTGAGTTGATATACATCGCAACAAAAATTATGTCAGTGTTATTTGCGTTCTAAAAAGAAAGAACGTCACATTTTGCGAACGATACTATTCTCATTTATTGTTCCTACAAAAAGACATTTTGTGTTTTAAGTTATGTTCTTCGAGTGCTCAGTTAGAGCTCCAAAATAACGCCACGTGATGTGGATAGCCGTTTTATTTGTATTGCAATTCTTAAAGCGTGAACCATTTATTAATGTAAAGAAGAGGTCTCCCTTACGGGACTAACCTCTCAAAAGAGTCTCGATTTGGTGCCCAAATAATGCTTTATGTTAAAATTTGGAAACAAAATCTCCTTTCTTGTGTTTCTTTATCGTTTTACCTTTATTAAAGGGTTAAATAAGTATTTTATAATCTAATGAACTAATATATATATATATATATATATATATATTCTGATAGATAGGTTTAACGATGTGACAGTTCGAAAATAAAATTTTGATAAAGTTTATTGATAAAATTGGCATTTCCTTGAAAAAATCCCAGCAATATGTAAATTATGTCCTTTAAATAAACTTTCGATTTTTTATCCGATGAAATAACGTTTGTTTTCTTGAAAATGCTATTTTCGATTTTGCTGCTAAGTATTCGTGAATAATTGTTCGAAAATCCATAAAATACTGAATAAAAAACTTTGGACCTATCTGAAAAAAATTGCTTGGAAGTGCATAACTTTATTTTAAAATTCTCACTTGAACCAGAATTGGTACACCTGCGTATCATCGTTTGTTATTGAAGGTGGGGGTACATATTTTTGTGTTGCCCGATGAATGTGCTGAGATATCACAGCAAGTTTCCAGCATAGCAGGCTGGTGGTGGCTTTTGTAAGTGCTTGCGCACAATTATTCATGTCTTGACGGCTTTTCAATAAGTGGTTAAAACGTGAACTGATAACAAAAAGGTTGCGGGTTCGATTCCGTTCTTATAAGACCACCATGTACATGCGGTGTGCGAGCACGTTGAATCTGCGTGGTTCCGAAAGTCCCTTCATTAGCCAATACCAGTTTCCGGAGGGGGGAAGGGGTGATAATATAGAGAAGTACCCCATTTTGATGTATTTCCCTTAAGGGTGTTCAGGTCTTAAAACCGCTTCGCGACAGTGTCCCCAGTTGAGTTCCCCTTCCTTCTGATGAGGATCCAAAATGAAGCGGGAAACTCCAGAAGAGCGCATGTAGCTCTAAACGATAAATGCAGTGATGTGAAGACGTTCTATCATGGTAAACGAAAACTTTAAATTTGACGAGCGAATGAAGATTCATTCTTTTCATGTGCATGCGAGTACAACTTTACTTCTGAAGGACAACAGTGGTGGTAATCTGAGTGTGGGTTTTCTGTTGATCACAGGAGATTCCTTGAAATTATGAATGCAAGCAAGTAACATTAAATTTATAAAAACTGAAATAAGTATACTTACATCACCTCTACCACATTTGATGTAATTAGACCATTCTCGAAATTCATCGTTCAAGTACCAAGTTCCGTTATCCCAACAAACTTTGTAAGCATATTCTAAAAAAAAATATTTGTCATTATATTTTTGTATTGCTGTGGAACAGATTTATAACAAATTTTAGACGAACTATAGACTTAAATTCTACACTTATCGTTTCCAGTTAATGCAGAGTGTTCTATATGTAGACATATGTAGCCTTCATGTAACACATATGAAGAATATGTATAGGGTGATCATAAAAAATTATCCGATATATATCCCCCACTCCCCCGACCCCCCACACAAAAATCTGCTCGACCAACCGGAAGGAAATTTAAGATATTGCTAATTAAAGGTAAGCGTTTCAGATGGTGATTCATTAAAACTCTCAGGGTTGAGATAACAGTGAAAAAAAATTCAAATTTCGAATGGCAACAACCATTATTTTTCCTACTTAAATTCATCCGAGCAATAAAAAACGTAACTGACGTTGGAACAAAAATTCACGGCTTAAAACATATGCAAAGGCGAAAATTATAATTGACCAATGACAAGACACGAAAGGGATTTACACTAACCCACTTCCCCTCCCTGGGGAAAAAACCCTCCCTGAAAAACTGGGTATAAGTTAACTTTCAGTCCTAATAAACTCTTTTTCCGTTTTCTTTTCTTGTGTTTTCTTTGGCCCATTACGCTGAACCCTAGTACTGTTATTTTGGAAGTTTATTTTTAAGTCTAATTGATTTTAATGCACAAAAACTAGTGGTATGCTTACAGTTGTTTTAAAAATATTTTTTGGAGAGCTAATATTCTGCAGACCAGCGAGTTACATAAGACTTATAGCACTGCTTAAATACAAATAACAATAGCAATAATAATACATTTTTTTTTAAGTTTATTTGTCGTACTGATAAGAAATTTTTCTTTATGTATCAATAGCTGAAATACTCGTTCTTCGCACGGTAATGTGGTTTGTTAAATCAACTGATATGAAGAAATACAAAATATACAGGGTATGGCGAGAAAAAAACAATCCAGACAAACAATTTTTTATATAACTATAAAAAATTAATCAACAAAATGTAACCAAAATGATAAGAGGAGACTTTTACTAATAAATAAATTTTATGAAGAGGCGCAAAGGCTTATTGAAACTTTCTGTAATAAGACGCAAGTCTTTAATTTATCCCATTCGTGCCGAAACGATTGCTTTAGATTCCAAACTTCTAGGTGATTTAGTGCAGGTCCTAGACTCTAAAATGGATCATAGACTGCAATCCATGGGATTAAGATCTTGAGAGTAGGGTGACCATTCTACAGATAATATTTATATCCGGAAAATGTGCCTTGCGCCATTCTTATATCTTTTTGGCCATGTGAGCTGTTGCGGAGTCTTGTTAAAACGTCGAGTTTACATTGCCGAAATACTTTTTGGCCCACGGAAGTACAACAGCTTCTAGAATGTCCCGCTGGCACGCATTTTCAATTATTTCAAAGTCCTTATCCACAAAAAAGAGGTCAGAGGTGCTTTGCCTCTTGCGCAAATTCCGCCTCAGGCCAAAACCGACTTTGTATATTGGCGATGTTCAACAATGGCCGAGGTGCTCGGAGCGTCTACAGACCAGATCCTACCGTTCTGGGAGATGAACTTGTTGGAAGGTAAAAAGCGTCTCGTCACTGAAAAGGAATTTCTCCCAGCATTGACCTGAGGCTCGTCTCAAAAGTTTTCGGCAGCAAGTTTCCTTTCTCCAGTGAAAAGCTGACCTTTTTGGAACTCGTAAGGTTTCCCTTCAAGCTCCGTTTTTGGTATTCGCCATACCGATAGGTCGCTTATTTCTATGTCACGAAAGATGGAAATTCTCGGATTTCGTTGAAGTCGCTGTTTGATGGCCTCAATGTGTGCTTTCGTCCACTTCCTGAATGTCGACAAGCATTGCCTAGCACCTTGGAACGGCAGACGACGTCGAAGAGTAGTTAATTTCATTTACAATTTTAACATGGCCTAACATTAACATTACGTTACATAACATTAACATTACATTACATAACGTTAACATTACATAACATTAATAATTTAACATAATGACATTGAATAGTTATCATAGCAACAACAGTCCAATGCTGTCACTTAAGTCGTTAGATGCTGCAATTAAACGAAAAAGGAAGTAATTTTTAAAGTTCTAAAATTTGAAAAAAAAATCATGAATACGAAGCAAGTAAACGCGAAATTTTAAACTCACTCTAATTTTAAGGCAATTGCAGCTGTTTTGCATTCTATTTTCTTCGCATACGTGCCAAAAAATCTTCAAAATTATTCAGAGCTTTACATGCGCACTGTGCATTTTCTCCTGATCAGATGCAGCGACATCTGATGCTGCCAAGAGAATTCGTGATGTTTTAGATTTCGACTTGGAAAATGGAGTACATCGTTATACTTTAATACATGCCTTTCTTGATGTCATTTTCCACATTCAACATTATACAACGAAAGAAACAACATGTTTGCTGCCATTCAATCCTAAATTTAACAGTTGAGCAAAAAAATATAAAGTAATGTGTCTTGTTCTTGGACTGATCATTTTATGTTAAATAGGAAATATATATGTCGAAAAGCTATTTCAGAACAGTGGGAATCACAATTTTCCCTTCAAAGCCTAATAACCGTGACATCAAAACTACGTCAATATCACTTACAATACCTGAGCTTGCTACTAATTTTTTTTTTTTACTTTTTGAAATCAATCAATTACTAATGAAATCAAATTGTGATCCTCAGCATTTTGATGTATTTTTGATGATAATTTACGGAAAATCGCTAAAAATTGGGGGGGGGGGAGCGGTAGTTCCATATATTTAAAACGAAGCAAAAATTTCAGCGCTTTTTCTTTACGTATTTGAACAAAATTTCAAGTCCTTTGGTCTAACGGTTTAGATTTGTATACTACAAGGACAAATGAACAAACATATTTTCGTTTTTACTAAGATTAAAGGTCATTGAGTCCCCTAAGACAATTCATTTTGAAATACCGTTTTCGCAATATGTCTTTTAAAGTTCCTTAATTAAACATTGAAAATAGTGTCTGATAGATAATGCTGGAAAGTTAATTTAAAATTCCGTCTTTCGAATAAAAATTTCGAAAGTGTGATTTTAATTACGCGAAACTAAAATTAGAAGCAAGAATGCTAACATTAACGATCTTATGAAAACAGCCTAGAAAGTTTATCTACTTTTAGTTAAGGAAATGCCAAAGATTTGTGCTGTAAATGTGTGAGCTTAAATTTATTTCGCTGCTCCATGTATCACGCTCACTGTCTTTTTTGCATCTTGCAAATATTCCGTTATCAAGAGAACTTAATTGCGTTGTTACATCGTTTAAATCTGTTATCAGGGCATCTTGCAGATTATAATGTGTGAAGGAAATATGAAAGGAAAATATTTAACATTCTTAATATATTGAATTTTTACATTTCAGATCATCCTTGGTCAATAATATTTTGGAAATTATTTTGCTTAAAATAAGTCGTGAAATACTACATATAATTCCTACATTGTGATTTGTATCTGAATATTATTTCTTTTATGTTAAGTAGTGTGTTTATGAGGCATGGCATTTTGACACAGTGTCGTTTAACTGCTCAAAGCTGTGAAGCGTAATTAAGAAAAAAGAAATAAACTTTTTTTTTTTTTTTTTTTAGATATATCTCATTAAAAATGGCTTGTCACTAAAAATCGACACAAAAGTCATTAAAAACAAATGTTTGGTACATGTTTCAAAAATTAATTAATGGATAATTAATTTTGATGATGTTGTTTCCACAGCACATGCTACAATTTTTTTTTCACACAAACACATTTAGTAGCAGATACTGCATGATTAAGATTTTTTTTAAAATTTCATAATTCTCAAAAATTTACTTTTTATAAGGAAACATAATTCAGTTAGTAAAAAGACATTTTGAAAGTTTTTCAAGTGTCTCATGTGTCTGGCTTAGTTTCAAAGCCGCTTAAAATTTTTGTTATATTTTTTTAGAAATCGGAAAATAATAATAATAATAGTATGAAATTTTATCCTAATAAAATCAGTAAAATCTGTATTAAAAACTATCGTAATAAGTTCAAACTTTTTATTTATTTTTTATTTTATTTTATTTTAAAGTAGCTGCTTACCCGTTTTTCTCACGGATTCGTACTTAAAAGGCTGAAATTAATTCCATCTTTGCTGAACCTAAAAATTGCGAAGGGGATTTTGCTCTTGACATAAATTTTGCATAAGAAAACAATGAACAAAAAAAAGTTCTTAAATCCAGTCCAGTCCATTCTTAGTCCAGAGAAAAAAGCACTCATTTAAACATTGCCTTTCATATAGATAGAATTACCATTCATATGATTTGCCGAATAAATAAATAGTCCTTCCTTTCCCGCCTACTTGGTTGCAAGAAAAAGCAGTATTATCGTTCTTCCCGACAAAAGGAAAATGAAAGCGTTAATGTGAAAAAGAATGTTCTGCTCCCGATTTTCTGCTGGTCACATTTGTTATTTTAATAGCCTTAAACTTTATCTGGACGAGAGAAATCATTTTGTCTTGCTACTACCGCTTTTAGGTAGTAAAATATCATAACTGGTTGCTGTGATGGAGATCCCATATCTAATTTAATAATCATTTACTTTGTCTTTCTTTAAATTTAATCGATCCAAAATCAAGAATTCTAGATTTTTTCTGCTCTCATTTTTCTGCCATTTCGGCTTTTAAATCTGTATATTCGCTTTTCCCGTATGCATTATTCTTAATTGTTTATTTCTCTACATCAGACCTGGTGGCGTCGTTCTGAGCTAAAAATAGATTGCATTACGTCCGTTTGCAATCTCAACGAACTTTTTGATTCTCCTCTTGGCATCCTGCTGGCGTAGGTTATATTTTTGTTGCCCTGCCTCATCTATAAAATGATTGGATCGCGATTCCGTCATTTTAATTTTATTGGATTAACTTTTAGGGTTGCTCTAGGATTGGCGTTATTTATCTCAGCCAAGTGTTTGTTCTCGCCAATGTGTAATTCTCTGCTGGCGTAATTTTTAATTCATTCCATCTTAATTTCACTGTCCATATAGGACGTTTTTTTGATTCGCTGAGCCGCCACCACCACCATCCGTTGTAATAACTTAATGTTTCAACAGTATATTTTAAATAAAATAGTTTTAGTATTCTATGTCTTTTTATTGCAACTAAGTGTAATCGAAGCTGCATTTTCACACAACACCTTTTAATCTTAAATTTAACTCTGCACTCAATCTCCACCATAGTTGCGTGTCCCTGTATATTAATGCTATGCTTACCATTTTCAATGGCATAATATCTAGTTATACAGTTTAATAATAAATATTAACTTTGTTCTGAACTACTTCTCTCATCAATAGAGCATAAAATATCGGAAATATTTGTTGTTTTTTCTGATGCCCCCTGACAACCGCATGCGGTGCCAGATTCCCCCAGGTAGGGAGGCGATGGCCTTCCATTTTTAGGGACCCAGTGGGAGGAAGTACGACTTTAGACCGTGGTCCTCTAATTTTGAACCAATTCCCACCAGCTCCCATTAGCGTACATGGTCCAACAGCAGTCGAGCCGAGAGGAAGTTGACCTTCCCAAGCACTGGCCAAGCCGGATGTTGCTTCCCTTGCCGTATTCTTATGGGGACGGAGTTTAGCGCCCAGACCACTGCCCAGTCGAAAGAGACCCAGACCCAGTCGAAAATATTTTGTGTGACCCTGTATATATTAATGCTATGTTTATCACTTCATGCAGAACGAGGAGTATGCAGGAGTATGCAGTAACACAACGAGGAGTATGCAGTAACACAATTTTGTTTGGTACTTACAACTGCTTATGGCAAATAGGCTTGAAAACAGCAGACATTTTTAGTACTTAACCTTAAGATTGTTCGGAAATCATAGCAACCATAAGGAAATCATGCAAAATTTGAACAGCTTTTTAAAGAATTCAATTGCACTAGAGATTCGAAAACAATTAGAATGTGTCTTTACAAGTCGTCCTGTGAACTATGAAAAACAAGGAACCTGATGAGGTACGAAACACTCGGGAAAAATGCCAAATATACGGGATTCTCCAATATTTCCGGAAACTGGCAAAACTTTGGTCCATTTTTGGCGGCAATTGTTATGCTTATGATTTTTTTCTGAAAGTTGCATGAGACATATAGCTTGACTGTCAATCGTGGTTCATAGTGCAGATAGTGAAGAAATATTATTAATTTTTTCGAGTGTTTAACATTATTAATTTGTAGTTAACCCTTTAACGCGCAGTGTTCCCGCTCTGGGAACACCAAATTCTGACGTTTTGACTGTTGCCAGTCATGAAGAATGGATTGGATTTCTATAAAAATAGTTACGGGTGACATAGCTCCACTAGAATTCTTTACTTTTTAGCACGTCCTTTCCCGTAAAAAAATGGTCACGATTATTTTTAACAGCACTGACATCTGCCAAAATATGGAAGACTGCGAGAACAGCTGGATAGATTGCCCAATGCTGAAAAAAGGGCAGTCGTTGCCATCGCTCGACTTAACGACCAGCAAGATTGCGGACGATCGAAACGTTCATCGCGTGCCACAGATCTAGAGACCCTTTTTTGACGCAGGATCGTCCCCCATCATGCTGGTAGTTAAGTCGAGCGATGGCCTGTGGCGCCTATCACTTTCCTTAAAGAACACCTTTAAGCCTTAAGTGTTAGCTCTTTCCAGTGAATAATAACAACAATGCACTGTGACGTAGCGCCACAGTGGTAGCGTGATTCTCTTAGGCTTACTTAAAATAATAAGTTTTATTTAGAAAAATATTTACAGTATTTATGTACAGGCACATGATGAAACATTACGAGAGTACCAAGCCCGGAGCAGTTCATACGGAGAACTTGCCTCCTCTCTCGCTAAAAGTCATCTCTCTCCTCCATTCCAAAACCTCTCACTCCCCATTCATCGGCGGTCAGCTCTCTTGACCCCAGGGGGAGAAGGAGCTTTCTCTCGGACGATGTGGGTCGATGACCGCACTACGCTACAGCACCTATTTATACACGCAACACTCAAACATAAAAAGCGTAATTTGAGGCTATTGAAAAAATAATTGGCGTTTGAAAAACAATGTCTATTTGAAGGTTTACAGTATTTTGATAGTAACTGAATGGTGGAACTATATTTTGCATCACTTTTATCGCATTGTGGGGAGGACAAAAATCTCTACAACTCTAGGAAATCTTACTTTCGCAAGAAGGAGGGTCCGTCTGGAAGTATATGTATGCTTTGCATGTTTGATTGGCTGTTGTGCCAGCTGGAGTATCATCCCAGCACTGCCAACCATCCCATGTTCGAGGACAATACACTCCATCTGTAAGAAAATAGCATAGTCAATGAAAATGACAAGGTAAATGGCGTTTATCAAGAAAGTCAAACCACATAGAACCGGAGCCCCCACGCGTGGAGGTGTTGTGACGTCACAAGAGAGGATGGACTTTTCTCCGTTAAAAGCATTAGAATCGTACGGAAAAGTAGAAGAAACTAAGATGCTTTCTGCCTTTTATGGATACTAATGGTAAGTCAGCAATCTCTATTCTTAATACGACATACTTGATAATAGTTATTAAGCTATACAGTACATAAAAATATAAAATTGCCGTATTTTGCGTTAGTTTTATTGATTTCTGTTCTTTTGTTCTAGCAATCATTATGCTTCCGTTTGCTGCGTCCCAGGCTGTAAGTAAAGCTAATTACAAAAGAGGAGAAAATGTAAAAGTTTTCACTTTTCCCAAAAAACGAAGAAAAGCGGGCTGAATGGACTAAAAATATTCCAAGAAAAAATTGGTCCCCAGGAAAAAATGCGTATGTTTGTATTGAGCATTTTCGAGATGAAGATCTTTTAAAAGACGATGCTATTTTAAAATCAGATGGGGCACTTTTAACTGTAAAAAGAAAGCATTATAAATTAGAACCGAATGCTATCCCGTGCATTTTTTCGAGCTTACCAGCCTATATATCCGATATTACCAAAAAACAAGAAAGAACTGATCCTACTAAAACAAGAGAAAACGTTTAGGAAAAAGATATTGAGGAAACCGAAAAAAATAATGCAAAGGAAAATATAAATTCTTTTGTAATTAAGAAATGTATCAAGAGTTTCATGGCAATTCTATGTTAAGAAAATTTCACCTTTAATTATAAATTAAACGCAGATCCCCTTCCACTGCACATACCAAGTAGCTTAAGGTTCAATGCGGATCTCATGGTTGATTTATTTATTTAAAAAAAAAAAAGAGAGAGAGAGAGAAATCTATTTGCTGGATACTTAGAAAAACAAAAATATAGAAGGTATTTATTAAAGAAATATTTCCAACTAAACGGTTTATCGGAATTTGTTGAAAATTCTGAAATTAAGTATGAACACAGATTTGGAAATTAACTCAAAAAAGAAAATGTATTACTGCAATGCTAAAAACAATAACAAAAAAGTATATGTATTACTGCAATATATTTTACATGAAAACCCCTGAGAGCATTTAGGCAGTTTTACATATTCAAGAGTTATACTCACTAATTTTTAAAAATATTTAATTATGTATATTTCAAATGTCTCAATGTGATATTTGAAAGTCTTATCTAGAAAAAATTAAAGCAAACACTTGTAGTGCTTTCATGAAAAACTTTATAGTATTTGTAAGGTTTGGGTAAAAGCTTTTACTTTTTATTTTCTTGTTTTTTGTGCTTTAATTGCTTCTAATAAAATTTGACATTAGGAGTCTGTATAACATAATTATATATAGTATGTATTGTACAAGTTTTTAAAATATTAATTGTGGAAATTTCTGATTATATTCCTCGTGCTACTAGTGTTTATTGACATTATTGATCAGATTTCTTCCATAGAATTCAATACAAACTCTTTGAAATCCCATCCTCTCTTGTGACGTCACGAAATGGCTTAAGATGACTATTTATGAATCTGGATATTTTTAACATCAATTCTTTCAAAAAGCTTATTAAAACGAACCAAAACTAAATAATGTATTTCAGTTTTTAAGTAAAATTAATAAAAATTATTATTTTTACTTAAAAATATATTTACTTTTACTTACTTAAAAATATGACTTTATGCTTATACAACGTATAAATTTAATCCATATACATATTATTTTAGATAAATGATAACATTGAGTAACCATTATATTATTTAGAATGTATTTGCTAGCCCGAAATGCAAAACATACTGCATACAATGCTAAAACTGCTTTAAATTCAGTACCAATTTATTTCATTGATTTCTGACAAAAAATATTGTTGATTCACTATTATTTAAGAACAAAGTGTTGTAAAACGAAAATGCTATTTCAATGCGTCATAAAAAATTAAGCTACTCGTATTTATTGGCATTACTAATTCCATTTCTTCCATTGAACTCAATGCAAACTGTTCCAAATCCTATCCTTTCTTGTGACGTCACGAAAACCAGTACCCAGACCCCCTCTTGCTTTCTCCTCTCTCTTTCTTCAGTCGCGGCGACCCCGATAGAACGCGTAGATTAGAAAAATATCCAAACGGTATTATGGGCACATGGCTCCGTTTTCCGTAAAGCCCTTTCATGTATTATAAAAACACTCAAAAAAGCTGGTCTTTGGAGGATAGTGATGTATGTATTGGGTTGTTCGAAAAGTTATTTTGTTTTTTAACCCTTTGAGGCGAAACCCTTTCCCAATGCTGAAAAAAGGGCAGCCGTTGCCATCGCTCGACTTAACGACCAGCAAGATGACGGACGATCGAAACGTTCATCAAGTGCCACAGATCTAGAGACCCTTTTTTGACGCAGCTGGCTGTGCCCGCGCACAGCCAGCTGTCGTCAGAAAAGGGTCTCTAGATCTGTGGCACTTGATGAACGTTTCGATCGTCCGCCATCTTGCTGGTCGTTAAGTCGAGCGATGGCAATGGCTGCCTTTTTTTCAGCATTGGGCAATCTATCGGGCTGTTCTCGCATTCTTCCATTTTTCAGCAGATGTCAGTGCTGTCAAAAACAATCGTGACAATTTTTTTGCGGGAAATGACGTGCTAAAAAGTAAAGGATTCTCGTGGAGCTATGTCACCCTCAACTATTTTTATAGAAATCAAATCTATTCTTGGTGACTGGCAACAGTCAAAGCGTCAGAGATTGGTGCTCCCAGAGCGGGATCACTGCCCGTTAAAGGGTGAAGACCTTGAGGGGCCCATATGTCGAAATTTGAGGCATTTTAAATGATCACGAAGGGTCGAATTCGATAAATTTAATCTTTCATCGATCTCACGAGGTGCTTTTCGCCAATTTTCATCCATTAATCCCTTTATTGTGTCTTTATCGGCTTCAACTGGCTTTCCAGAACGTGGTTGCATCTTCAACATCAAAATTGCCCAGATCAAAATTTCGAAAACTAGTTTTAGCAGTGGCGTACTCTGAATAAACCTTCTCGATACACGTCGGATAATTTTTTTTTCTTTCTTAAACAGTATTTTTACCTTTTCTATAGAGAAAAAGCAAAATCTTTCGAAAATGCCGCTTTTCAGTTTCCATATTTGAAAGTGTATCAACCAAAAATTACTGCTCAGAAGCGATTGAAGTTTTTAAACAAGCAAGCTTGTTATATAAGCTGTCAAAATGTGTAATGATAATGCGGCTTAAGTGTGAAGTTGGCTGTGAAAAAATGCAATTAAGTCCTCTACTGGGAAAGAACGAAATTACTTTCTGAACAACCCAACTAACATATATATAATATATATATATCATGATAAAAGTAAAGAGTTGAAATCTAAAACAAGTCTTTGTTTGTAATAGTTTAGACTATGTAGCTCATTGAATATGGCACAGAAATACATTTTAGGTGCTGCAATGCTGTGTTAGAGTTAATTGAATAAAATTATTTACTTAAATTGTTCATTTCTTTTTTATTTCCTCAGGAGCAACAATCAAGAAGATTTGGAGTTTTTTTAACGCTTGAAAGTACACTTAGAAATCATTACATTAGGTTTGGTACTACACAATGCATTAATGTTACTTGAATTAATTAAAAGATTCCAATGTAAAAAAATATCCATCCTTTAATTTAGGTAAGAGATTAAATTACAAAATAAATATATAAAAATTCTTGTTATGAGATATCTACTGAATGTCTCTGTTACTTTTCCCTTTAAAGTCACGTTTGAACATCTTATAAAAGCAATGTCTTACTTCTTAAATTGATCCGGGCAGAAGCTTTATATTCTTATGCAGTGCTTACAATGTATACATCCAATACTAATCTAAATCATTAATGTAACAATTATTACATAAACGTAAATAAACCTCAGCAAGCTTGCTATATAAGCTGTCAAAATGTATAATGATTAGGTGGCTTAAGTGTGAACCTGGCTGTGGAAAAATACAGTTAACAATTTTAGGCGCAACCATTTCCCAATGCCGAAAAAAGGGCAGCCGTTGCCATCGCTCGACTTCACTACCAGCAAGATGGCGGACGATCGAAACGTTCATCGCGTGCCACAGATCTAGAGACCCTTTTTTGACGACAGCTGGCTGTGCCGCACAGCCAACTGCGTCAAAAGAGGTCTCTAGATCTGTGACACACGATGAACGTTTCGATCGTCCGCCATCTTGCTGGTAGTGAAGTCGAGCAATGGCAACGGCTGCCCTTTTTTCGGCATTGGGCAATCTTTCCAGCTGTTCTCGCATACTTCCATTTTTCAGCAGATGTCAGTGCTGTTAAAAATAATCTTTTTACAGGAAATGACGTGCTATAAAGATAAAGGATTCTCGTGGAGCTCTGTCACACGCAACTATTTTTATAGAAATTAAATCTATTCTTCGTGACTGGCAACAGTCAAAACGTCAGAGTTTGGTGTTCCCAGAGCGGGAACACTGCGCGTTAAAGGGATAAGAGTCCTCTGTCGGAAAGAAACGAAATTACTTTCCAAACAACATATTTTAGACCTTCATCGACGTTGTTCCTATGAAAAAGATGGTCTTTATTTTAAAGCACAATATTTTACATTGATACGAGCACATACATGCATGAGCTAACGGGATTTGAACCCGAGAACAAACCGCTCGCATAGCAGCCGTCAGTGACAGGTGCGCAGATTCGCGCAATCATTAGGTCTCAAAAATATCAGCACAAAAAGTCCTTGATAAATACACACATAACTTAAAAATAGAAAAAGACGCACGTTTCAGGTGGTCAAAAAAAATGCATCTTTCATCATCTGCGAGAATACCAGCCAACACACAGGCGGGAAAGATTATAATAATAACAAAAGTCGCATGCACAAAAACGTAAGTATTTTTAGATACTACAGTGTAATTCATTAAATACCATTCCATGAAAATAATTAAAACAGTTTTTATACCAGAAAAGGAAATTGTTCGTTTTAAATGCGTGGTTTGTGTTAGAATAAGCATTTCATTCCTTCAAAATAAGATCAAATTCTATCCATTTTTGAAAAAAAAAAAAAGATATATAAACAGCTTATATTGTGAAATTTTTTCATCTAAGTGTTAAAAAAAGCTGTGGTTTTATTATGAGAAAACAAGATTTGGCTGAGAGGTTGAAAAGTATTGAAAAGGTTTTACATAAAAAAAAGTTTAAGTGGAATTTCTGCGAATTTTTATAAGTGAATAAATAAAAAGCACATTATAAAAGCTTAAAAATAGATGGTTAAAGCATGTTAAGTGCCGGAGTAAATATTGGCCGTTAGAGAAAGTTCTAGTTTATAATGCAATTTTAAAAGATAAAATCATGCTAATATCATGTATGGTTCAATAAAAAGAAATTCTAATGTGAATATTTTAACATTCTAATGTAAGTATTTTAACATTGCAAAGTGTTATGCAACAGCAAAAATAGGTAATCATATTATATATTTTCAAATAACTTTAATTTAGTTTTACTAATATTCATGATACGGCATTTGATTTCTTTTGAAAAGCTTTTAATAATTTAGCAAAATTGCAAAATTCTTTTAACGATCTTCAGACGACTGCTGCTGAAAGAGTTGCATTTGTAAAGTGCGAGGTCAAGTCGTTAAATAAGTCACAAATTCACGTACATAGTAAACGTCAATAAAGTTCCTTCGTATAAGAAATACCTTGAAATACGGAAAGCATGAAACACAAAGATTCGTATATGCAAAATAAACATTTTATTAACATTTGGTATTCTCAATACAACATTGTAACGGAATTTGCGTTAGTTTGAAACAAAACATATGGTTATGATAAGCATTACAAGTGTATTTGTTTGCAAAACTAAAGTCAAAAACGTTCGCTCAGTTCAATTACCAACAGCTGACGTCACTTTTGTTGCCGGATAATGGCAGCAAGGCGTTTATGCATGGACGAGATTAAACGGTTTAATCTGGCTGTAGAAATTTTTCCCCGTTTCTCCCGTCGATAATATTTTTAACTGTTGTGCATTGCGGGGACGACGTTGAATCATCTCCCCCCCCCCCTTTTAAGTATTCTCTAACTATTCTCAGTAGGAGAAAGATCTGGACTTGCTGCTGGCGGCTCTGAAACAGGGACACGTTTCGAAAGCATCTATGATTTTGTTATTTCGCTCTATGCGGCCTTGCGTTATCTTGTTGGATAAAATATCGTTTTCCTCTAAACAATCTCTGTGCAGATGGAAGTAGACTCATTTCAAGAATGCTTATATAGTTTTCACCTTTATCGTGCTCTTACACGAATGCAAATTACCAACTGCATTCGCTTACAAGCAGACCCAAACCATCCAAGAGACCAACCATGCGCATGTAACAAAATGGATAGTTTGCTTCATCTTCCTTCCTAATACACTTTCGGCCAATATTTACACATATAACCTGAAAAATAAATTCATCTGACCACAGTACCTTCTTCCACAGATTTTTAGTTCAACTAACGTTAGATTTGGCCCACGCAATACGGCGATGCTCATTCGGGAAATGAGAAATGCTTTACTTCTTACTTTGTGTAATGTGTATCCACACCTTTTGATATACCGAGGTACAGTTGCTTAGGAAATGGTCTTTTCAAAAGTGACGCAAGTGACGGGATCCTTAACTTCCAAATGCCTATTTTTACCAATATGTTGACGAAATAGGCGTACATCCCGATCAGCCAACATTAGTTTCCGACCTTCTTTCCTGAACGGCTGTTTCCAGTTTCAGTGAATATTTTTTATAATACTAATCACTGCAGGTTGGGTTGTGTCAAGTGGAACACTTGGCCAATTTGGCACCTCGAAATATTGTTTTTGGAGTCGTTGCATTTTGCAAGAGCAGAAGCTCTCCCTCCCTTGCTCCATGCTTCCGCTAACCACTAAAAACGATTGGAAATTGGTTGCCCTTATATGCTATTCCCTATCCTCTGACGTCATGGACTCAGAATTTTACATGAAACGGCTAGATTATTCTCGTTCTTTTAAATGGACGAACTTCACTGAAAAGCGTTGGAATTAAAAATGTAAATTTTATACGAAGTTTGGACAATTTTTTGTTTTTCAAGTTGTGACATTCGTACATAGAATAGAATACATATATTTAAGCATTTTATAACATTTCGATTAGCCCACATTTTTAAAATTACAAAAACCTTCGTAAACGAACTTCATTGACGTTGATTATGTAATTCTTGTCACATAACATTAAAATATTTAATACAAATCATCGCATCAACTCATTTAGTATCTTGAAACTAGCGTAATTTATGAATGAAATGTCTTGTCTGAGTATTTTTTTATTATACTCTGACACACTGTTAATTTTCCTGTAATACTCCATTAGCGATTACAATGGCTACTATCGCCTATTTTATCAAGTCTTAAAACTGGCTAATAGTGCTGTTTATAATTTTCATCACGTATGAAGTCACTATTATAAATTTGAAAGTCGTAACATTAACCCTTTAGCGCGCAGTGATCCCGCTCTGGGATCACCCAACTCTGACGTTTTGACTGTTGCCAGTCACGAAGAATAGATTTGATTTCTATAAAAATAGTTGCGGGTGATACGGCTCCACGAGAATTCTCTACTTTTTAGCACGTCCTTTCCCGTAAAAAAATGGTCACGATTCTTTTGAACAGCACTGACATCTGCTGAAAAATGGAAGAACGCGAGAACAGCTGGATAGATTGCCCAATGCTGAAAAAAGGGCAAGCGTTGCCATCGCTCGACTTAACTACCAGCAAGATGGCGGACGATCGAAACGTTCATCACGTGCCACAGATCTAGAGACCCTTTTTTGACGACACCTGGCTTTGCTCGCGCACAGCCAGCTGCGTCAAAAAAGGGTCTCTAGATCTGTGGCACGCGATGAACGTTTCGATCGTCCGCCATCTTGCTGGTAGTTAAGTCGAGCGATGGCAACGCCTGCCCTTTTTTCAGCATTGGAAAAGGGTTGCGCCTCAAAGGGTTTTAAAGCAAAACTGGAAGTCAATGATTGTTTTTCTCCATAGACACTTGAGCCTTGATACTTGATACTGATACTGACTTACTGACGGGTACTTGATACTGACCTGGGTCTGATGGCGGTGTACTTATCATCCTCTCGCAGCATTCAATGGCTGCCTTGCAACACATTCTCCATTTCTCTATGTAGGCTGGATCTAAGAAAGAATCTATAAGACCTGCACTTGTGTTGAAAGGCGTCGCTTCGTAGGTCTCATTTGTGATGGGATTTTTAAGGATTCCCATCCAGTTGTTATACCTGAAATGAAAGTAATCAGGTGATGCTGTCATTTACATATCTGTTTTTCTCAAAATTAAAAATCCTTGTTTCCATATTGAAAAAAAGTTTTAGTTTATAATGTGAACTTTTAATAGTTTAGTTAATCTTATATAATAAACTACTAAAAGTTAGTTGTGAACTTTTAATAGTTTAGTTATCTAGTTTATAATGTGAACTTTGTTTCCAATTGCAACAAAATATATGGTTATGATAAGCATTACAAGTGTATTTGTTTGCAAAACTAAAGTCAAAAACGTTCGCTCAGTTCAATTACCAACAGCTGACGTCACTTTTGTTGCCGGAAAATGGCAGCAAGGCGTTTATGCATGGACGAGATTAAACGGTTTAATGTGGCTGCAGAAATTTTTCCGAGCTTCTTTCCGAGCTTTCCGAGCTTCTTTGTTCCGAGAACTTTTTCCGCTTCGAGGGGGACAACGAAATTAATATTTAGTCCTTTTCTCATTGATACATTGGTTAAGATGGATGTACAATATTTATAAAAGATAGAAAAAAAGCAGTGTAGTAAACTAAAATATTTGTTAAATAATAATCTCTCCTTTTTACTTCCTTGTACGTAGTATAAGGAAGTAATGTGATCCCGAAAAATTTTGGGGGCCAAATTTCGACAAAAAAACCGATTTTGACTACCTCTAAATTGAATTTAAAAATTTTTTTCGATGCATCTCATCGTAGGCTATCATGCACGATCATATTAATGCGTCTGCAACTCATTTTGACCAGCGGCGAGTCTATTGTGGCCAGTTTTTCCATGCCGTCTGTACGTACGTACGTACGTATGTATGTAACTCGCATATCTCAAAAACTATTGGTCGTAGAATGTTGAGATTTGATATTTAGGATTGTTCTATGATCTAGTTGTGCACCTCCCCTTTTGGTGACAATCGAATGGTTAGTTTATGTACAGGACCGCCCAAAAGATTCGAAATACATTACGCTCTATGGGCCAAAATTCATTAAACTCGCCTAACTCAAAAGCTATTAGGCGTAGAATGTCGAAACTTCATATTTTGGATATTTGTAACATCTAGTTGTGCACCTCCCCTTTCGGTTCCATTCGACTGGATAGTTTATCTACAGAACCGCCCAAAAGATTCGAAATACATTACGCTCTATGGGCCGAAATTCATCAAAGCGTTTTTTAGAGGTATTGGGCTATTTTAAATGACTCAGAAGTGATATATGCTGTAAAGAGTTAGAAAATGAATTTCTCCATTAAAAAAAGTGTCTTTATCATTCATAGTTCAGCTACAGGAACACTCAAAAGATTTCCAATACATTACGGTCAATGGCAATTTTAGGGGCATTCATCCATTTCAAGCACAATGCCGTCCTACCACATAAGTTAGGTAATGGTCCGACCACGGTCACGTGACTCCCTCAAGAACTATCCAAATGTCGCCAAGCTTGGCGACTTTTGGTGTACGTGTGTGCATATTTAACTCACAAATCTCAAAAACTATAATGAAATTTCATATATAAGATTGTTGTAACATCTAGTTGTGCATCTCGATTTTTGGTTCCAATCTACTGGAGAGTTTATTTACAGAACCACCGAAAAGAATTTCAGTACTTTAATGTCTATGGACATCTTCAATATAATACAACTGTAGACGGTCATTGTTTGGTACATGCCCAAAATCTCGCCGTCTGTCCTCGGCCTTGGCGAGATTTGGCGAAATATCGCCAAATTTGGCAATATTCAGTTATTTGGTAAATGCCCAAAGTATCGCCATTTGTCATCGTTCTTGGCGAGTTTTGGCGAAATATCGCCATATTTGGCGATAATCTGTCATTGTTTGGTTCATGCTTAAAATCTCGCCAAATGTCGTCGAAATTGACGAGTTTCGTCGAAATATCGCCAAATTTGGCGCCAAAAATTATTTCGTATTTTGTATAACTGTAAAACTTTAACCCGTAGAATTTTGAACTTTTGTATTTAGAACTTTTGTAATATCTAACTGTTTTCAATATCTTTTTTGACAGCAATCGACTGAGAATTTATTTACAGGGTTTGCCAAATGTGTATGGATGCATTCAATTCATTGAAATTCTGTGGTCAATGACTACTTTGGCTATCCCCAAAATCTCGCAGACTATCTCAAGTTTGTCGGCTTTTGGTGAAATATCGCCAAATAAAGTGTCAGAAGGAAATCTTTCAAATTGAACTCAGCTTGGCGATATCGAAATATTTGGCTAGAAATCGCTAAATCTTACTATTATTAATATTTTATCTCTTTCAAACAAATAAGTTTAGAGGAAGTGCGTCGAAAATATTTTTGATCTAATAGACGTGCAAGGAAGTCATGTGTTGGACACATCAGATTTTTTTTTCTACTGGGGAAAATTAACTGTCAGGGCAACAGAGTGATTTATATTTATTAGTTCATAATGGAACAATTGTACTTATTTAAATTTAATAGGACATTTATGATACTTATTACTTGGCAAACAATATGTATAAACAGTGAAATGTTTATTTAAGCTTCAACGTTTTATTTTTACCCCTTCTTTTATTTAGCACATATTGTATATACGCTGTATGCCCCAGTTAAATTTTGTAATAGAATTGTCACTTACTTCCCTATCTTTCAATGAGCTACCAAGAACATTTTATCAACAGGAAAAAAGAAACCTAATTACCTGCGTTACTATTTACTAAGTAAAAAAAAATTAAAGCTAATTTTCAAAGAGCAATTACAGCGTGAACCATGGTGAGATGGTTTAAAAAACAGAGCTATATCCCTTGAATACAAATGTATTTTCTGAATATTTGCAGCATCTGAAACTTCGGAAAGAACTCTAGATAATGCTTTGCCGATCTTAAATAAGCATCATGCAATGAAAATCTTGAACATTAACTTTCAAAATAATCTTAAACAATAACGACTGAAGAACTTAGCCATACAGCTCAACTTTTAACATTTCGCCAGCAGTTAGTAATGCCTTTTCGATAAATAGAATTCATAATGAAAATAATAAATGACAAGAGAAAAGGTAAAGCTGGCTTATATACTAATATCATACGAAGCATAACTGAACTCTGTGAACCGCAATAAAAATAAACGACAGAGATCCCTAAGAAAATTAACAATCCTATTCCTGCCGAAGACCAAAAAGTTTATAAAAAGCGAATGTAAGAACTGGTGAAAGATATTATCCGATGAGAAGCAGGAAAATCGATGATGCTTGCATCTTTTGAAATCAGCTGTACACAAATTCGAAAAACAAAAAGGGATGAATTTAATGTAAAAGATGTCGAGGTTGGGCACATAAAGCCTATTCGCATGCAGGAAAGGCGATTTTAATTTCACACATGCCTTATTTTTGTAATTAATTACTTTCTAGTGAGAAGCTATTGCCTGCTTAAGACAATATTGAACACGTGTCTTGTATTCGCATTTTATCATTTTAACGTCTCTTTCTTTCACCAGATAAGCATGTTTGAGAAATTTTTCAGTTAAACCTTGAATATTCATTATATTATATGAGTACCCCACTGGGTTGTCCAGAACAGGGCTCATTTTCCCGAATGTTTTTTTTTACATCTTCCTAATTATTTTTTCGAACTAATAATCCCGTATTCTGGTAGTCTGGGACCTATTCTAAAAAGAAAACAATTTGAAATTTTTTTCTTTTTATTTTATTTTATTTAATTTTTATTCATTTATTTATTTTTTGTGGGGAGTGTTTTGGTCAGCAATTCCCTACAATGAGACCCCGATTACCACTCGATTCCTTGGCGAACTGTGTTTTCTTTAAACTCTCTGACAGAGGCGTAACATATTAAAGATAAGAGGGGGACAATTTCCTCTCCCATAGAGTTTTCTACAATATGAAACATTTTGCCTCCCCCACCCGATGTTACATGGCAATTTAAGCCAATGGTTTCTGGCTCATGCTGCATAAAATAAAAACTACAGCATTTAAATGGTTTAATTTAAAATTTTTAAGCATTTCTCAAAATGGAATTTGAGATAATTCAAATGATGAAATAATTTTTAAAATATATCAATTCCGGATGACTAGAGCGGAATGTTTGGAATAAAAAAAGTTGAAACACCTTGTACAAAAAGAGATTTATTTTTGCTACCCGTAAAAACAACTGGATATTTTCAGTTATCTTTCACGAGTAATATTGCATATTACAATAAAATACGAGAACATAAAGAGGAATGTTCCCAATACTAAAATTGCATGAATAATGCAATATTTTATGATCGGAACGTGATACAGCTTTTATATTTTGTTCTATTATGCAGGTAGATTCTAAAATTCACAACTTTAAAGTATCGTATTTTATGGCTTGATCATTAATGTGTCTAGCTTTTTCAGTTCGCTTTAAGTATTAAAACTTGTTAAAGTTGGATAGCGGAATAGTCTCAGCTATAATTACAAACAATCCTTTTACTTTTATGGAGATGCAAGTAGTGTTTGAAAGCAAAAAATTAAATAAAATAGATGTTTTGTACGATTGTTTTAGTAATGAAAGAATAAAAAATTCTAAAAAGCAAACAGTTTCATAATATTTTTAACATTGAGTCTTCTTTTTAGTAAAGTAGATGACTAAGAAAATTTTTTCTCAGATTATTGAAGTGTTTTTCTAATCATAAAACACCAGTTAAATATTGGGTATGCTATACATAAATCACATACAGGTTGGTAACTGGCTCTTTATATTTTTAAAATATGGTTTTAATATAAGTAAGATAATAATAATTTTCCAAATTTAGTTACAATGTTTTATAGATTTGAATTAGAAATCGCTAGTTTTATTTATTTATTGTTTGGATATTCTGGTTTGAATAGAAAATTAGATCCATTAAACGCGAGAATTAAAGCAGAAAAATTTAATGTGAATGAGCTTTTTTAACGACAATTGTACAGTATTTTTCTCTAACTGCATTGTGCGATGCAATCAAGTTGTGTTTTATTCATCAAAAATTCCCGTTTGAATATAGCTCATATGTAAAAATAAAAGACTTTTTTATACTGAAATTATTTTAAGCCACCTCTTCTTGTGCCTCTTACAAGCAATTATTAAGAATATTTGTTTTCATAAAACTGTTGTTAGGGTCGTAAATAAATTTCGACATATGTGGTACATGGTCAAAGCTACCCTGGAAACACACATAGGTTCTCTGAACGTCTATTAACGTTCAGAAAACGTCTTCTGAACGTTAACAGACGACGTCAGAGACAGAGGCGCCGACTTTACAAAATTTCTGTGGGTGCCCTAAAAGTCAGTCGGGGGGGGGGGGTTAATAAAATGTTGAAAGTCGCACAAGGTTTGTAATTTTTGATAAAGGATCGCTAAGTTTGGTGCCAAAACGCGACAATTTATTTTAAAGGGGGAGTATAGTTGGAATGTACTTGGCTAAGATTGTAAAATAGTTTTAGTAGGTGATTTTAAGATCTATCTCGATTCCGAAGATGGGTTTTTATGGAACAAGGAAGAAAATACGGCACACTCATGAATAAAGATACACTTTCCAACTTTATGGAATCTTTTCCAACTACCCTTCAATCTTTTCCTCTTATTATATGCTTCCTTGCTCGTAACTACTCAATCATTTGACTTTTCGTGCACATTTTTACCAGTGGGAAATGGGTAATACAAATAATCATTTTAGCTCCACATAAAATATCCAATATCTGAGGGTATAGATCGAAGAAACGATATCTGTCTCACGGTTTTGGTACACAAATTAAAATAAACTAACTGCACCAAGGATTCGAAAAAATTCAGGATAATTCTTTACAAGCTGCACTACACACTGCAATAAATTCCAAAACTTTCATGAAACTTTCAGAAAAAAAATCTTAAACGTGGAATTGCACAGCAAAATATTTCTAAGAGTGGCCATTCTGAAAAAAATTTTCGTTTATTCGGGTGTCTAGTAGTGTATTGGGGGGAAAAAACATGCAACAATAATATCACAATCAGTCACATTTCTTGTCATGTAAATGGAAATTTTGTATAAAAAGTGATTCAGTTTTCGAATGTAACAATTCACGATCAATGTTATTCTTGTTTAATATATCTCATCCCGGTCTGAAATCCTCAGAGTTTTCAAAAAATGTTATTCATAGTATTGTTTCTCAGCTCATTCATTTCCTGTATTATTATTATTATTATTATTTTTTTTTTTTACATTTTTGTACCCCTATAAACAGCTGCAGCTAAGCCTTGACTATTTTCTTTTCTTTTTTTCCCCAACAAATTAAAAAAATTACAAACATTATACCTTTAAAATTAAACTAGATAATTTCCTCAGAATGAATTAATGCAACGTTTTCTTTGTTGAAATGTGTGTAGGACCACATAAAAAAGATTGGTGACTATTTAAATGCAAACAGAAAAATAAAGCAGAACAAAAAAGTTGTTTATCTTAGAGTTAATAATTATTCAAAAAAATTTTTGAATTGTTGGCCATATAACCTCCAGGCATGATTTTGAGCATCCTCCTGAAGTAGAGCTATTTTACCCTCTACCATTATGTGGTCAAATTTGCAAAATTACGAGAGACATACATTTCAATAATGTGTGTTCATGCGCCAATGATTTTAGTATAATTTTACAAAAACAGCATTGGTCTAGATCAAAGCAAATAGTACCTAATTCCGCTTTGTCAAACAAGAACAAAAATTGAACAAAATATTCGCAGAAAATGAAACGGAAGGCATCTCGAAATGTTAGTGTGGACGACAGTCTGTTCCATCCTTTTCAATAAATAACTGAGCACTAAAATCATTCAAAAATAAGAAAAGGAAATTGAGACTTTAGAAGAAAGTGACACAAACATTTATACCTTAGAAGTCTCGCCTCGGTCTCATTCAATTAACACAAAAGCGCCGACACTTTTTGATGAATGGGCATCTTTTTTTGTTCCAGAGACATACAAAGTGTTGTATATTAGGTGCTTGTAAACAGACAGACCTTGATGTTCTCTATTTACAAAAAAACAATTAAACCTACTCACTTCGGAATCCTAAAGTAATATTATTAGAACTATCTCAAAACATTTGCATAATGGGAATGAGTCTTTTACCTAACTCCTGTGTTATCTTTTCCGCGTGAACTTCTGATTGTAGCCAGCGGCTTTGTCTCAAATTCTCCGTTTTCCGGTACTCTTGGGCTAACATAGTATCATTGTATTCATACATTTTCCCATGGAGGACGAGGATTCTAGGATGAGGTCTGTTTGTGTGGGTCAGAAAGGGGGGGGGCACAGTGGGCAAAGGCATTGCCTGTGGGGCTGTAGGGAGTTGCACATCACATTGTGAAAAAGCTTTGAATTTTAGAAAGACATTGTTTCCATGGGCGCCAGATAGGAAAGCAAGTGGCAGTGGGGGATTGAGATTTGAGCCCGCCTAGTCATCGGTATAGTAAACATTTTTACAGCATACTGAACTTCTAAGTATTATTTTCGTGCTAAACTGTCTGAAAGTTAAGATGACCCCCATACACCTCTAAATAAGTACTCATATGAGAAACTATTATAATTATTATTATTATTTTAAGTAGACAACAATATTACCTCTTTGGATTCCTTTTTTTTTTTCATGCACTTTTTAAAATTTTAGAGTATGTGCTAAGTTACTATTTATTGGAATTTTATTATAATTACTCCAGTTCCGAGTCACATAAGGGTGTATGCCGAAGAAACAAAATCTGCATAACGGTCTTAGTACACAAATTAAAGTAGACTATCGCACCAAGGATTCGAAAAAATTTAGGATGATTCTTTATAAGCTGCACTACATACCGAAATAAAGAATAACACTTCTTTAAAATTTTCGATTTTTAAGAATTTTTTCTAAAAGTTTCGTAAATGATACAGGTTTATTGTTTATTTCAGTGTATAGTGCAGTTTCTAAAACATACATCCTAAAAATTTGAAATATTTGACATAATTAATTTTTTGAATCTGTGTACCAAAATTTCATGTTTTCTTTTTTTTTTTCCGAACTACAGCGATAAGCTGAAAGTAGCTGTCATTCAGTTGCCTTTAAACAGGGTTTAATTTCTATCCAAAAAAGTGCAAGAGCCCTGATTTTTTGTATTGCAATTTACAAAATTAATTACCTAATTTAAGGTATTATTAAGTGTTAATTTTTGTTACCTCTGTATTAGTTTGCGATGTAATAAAATTAATATCAACAGAAACAATTACGATGGTAATTAAAAATTTAAATTTAGTGTAAAATTTCACCGAGAAAAAAGTAGTGGAGCTGAGCTCTCTCCCATGCAAATTAAGCACTTCCTTTAAATACATGCAAGTATTTAGCACCCACGAAAACTTTTCTGTGGGTGCTTGAGATCTGACATACTACATTAAAAAAAAAAAAAAAAAAAAAAAAACTGTCCCTCACTAAAATTTTATTTTCGAATTATGCAGTTGCAAAGCACTCGTCGTCATCAGTGGCGTGACTATACCGTTAGGGCCCGTAATGAATTCATTGGATAGGGTCCTTCCTCATTGTACAGAATCTCAACCAACATGTTGCAGTTCACTTTTTCTAGCTTTCTATTTGAGAAAGGCTCCCCCTCCGTCCGGGGGACCGTGGCTTTTGCCCGTTCTACCGCCCTATAGTTGCGCCAGTGATTGTCTCATCGAAGTTCCTCATGCGCATCTAAATTATAAAGGACATGGGTGCTCATATAGGGAAGTAGGTGGGGGCTCGGGTCCCTCCCTCTAGCCGTCGGTATAGTGAATATTTTTATATTAGCTAACCTTTTTTTTCACTATTTCAGTACTAAAATGTTTGAAAGCGCGATTGCCGATGACCTTAAAAATGCAAGAAATAACCCCCCCCCCACCTCGTCTTAAAGTACTCATATGGACGTCCATGCCGAAGCACCCACATACATTTGGCCTCATAAAAGATTTTCTTTAAAACTTTTAAAATATCACACAACTAATAAGCATAGATGAAATAAGCAAAAAGTTCCGTATGCTTTACAAATATTCATATTACGTAATGGCATAATTGGGGAGGGAACCCTTCTTGAGTGTACATCACTGTGTTGGGGTTATCAGACGATTGCTGGTGCTCAGCATCCAACGTAATTTTTTTTACAAGCCCATAAGCACCCACATAAACGTCTTTTCCTAGCCCTTTCTGGGAACTTCAAATTATGACTTGGCACTAAAATTTCTGTGGGTGCGGAGCACCCACAGAATTTTTTCAGTGGGTGCTTGAGCCCCAGAGCACCCACGTAGTTGGCGCCACTGGTCAGAGAACCTGTGTGTGTTTGCTGGGTAAACTACAGGAACTCGGAATCTGATTACTCCGAATCTAACGTGCCCCTTTCCGAAGGGCACCCCCAAGCAAATATACCAGTTCTGGTGTGTTGACTACGGAAATCAATTATCACTTGCTGATTTTTCTTCACTTCACTTTCAATAATACATTTTTGAGTTTAATTGCATGCAAAAGTAGAAATTAGTTTTTAGATTTCTATTTCTTGAATAATGCATTTATTCTCCTTCAAAATTTCAGTGTTTAAGTTACACTTATTTCCTTAATTTCCATGTCGGAAGTTGAGGAAAAATATCTGAATTAATCGGAAAAATATATTCAAGGACATTTCCAAGTACTTCATATCTTTGTGATTCTCTGCATGTACCAAAAATTTTAGGAATATCTAAATGAAGCATTTAATGCTGATAATCGCGTTCTTTTTCTATCAAAACATTCACTCCATTTAAGCCTCCTTCATGGCTGCTGTCGAAGTAAAATAGAACATTCATTGTACTATTTTAGAAAAATAAATAAGTTCGAGCGAAGATGATGTCGATTTGAGTAATTTTTAAAATTAGATCGTTCTAAAATAATTGAAAATACTATTATAGTTTAACTTACCGCCATTTTGCGCATGCGCATACTAATGGTATAGCTATCGTTTGGAGGCCACAAGTTTTCTCCCGTTATACTCAGTCTAGAAATTCCTATATCTATGCATATACCCGTGACATTGAAAGCGTTAAGGTAACCTACCACTGTCAGAAATCACAAAGATTTGAATCTGACAAGCTGTCTGCCCAAGCATAAGGAAATGCGCCTGAGATGGCACATTTAAGTATTAATGTTGCAGGAATCACAACCTTTGATTGTACTGTCGTATGAACAGCTTCTCCATCTTGCATGAAAAACCATTTTTGGTGAACAGTATCTTTGCTACAGGTAATATTTTTAAATGTTTCATGCTATGGGGTAACTACCAAAGGGTTGATGCGATTTTGATAAGCATGTTGTACAATTAATGAGCTGTTGACAAATACCTTTCTTTTCTAAAGGTAGAAATCGCTTCCCTTGAAAAACTATAATTTTTTTACATTTTGCTTGTGATTTTAGCAGCAAAGTACGAGGGATAATCCAATTTCCAAAACACTCTTCTTCCGTCATAAACCTCGGACCCAGATCTAATCAACGCATATTTAAAATTTCATTATGATAACTTTTATAAGAACCGGAGCTACCAGCTTTCGAGACTCGTCATTTTAAATTTAAGAACTCTGTACAAATTTTAAAATCCATTTAAAAAGTAATTTTGTAAACTTAATGTTAAAATTGATTTTCAAAATGCAATGTCAACTCTTAATTTAAAAAAAATGTGAAGTAAACACATGAATCACATTATTATAGAAATATTAAAGATCTGACAGAAGTAAATAAATTAAATTGTGACAAAACTGTACATATATATTTCATGGTATAATAACACGCCGTAATATTTTTGAATTAAACAATGTACATATTTTTGATAAACTTTTTTAAAATATTATTTTTATTGGAAATTGACTTTCCTTTAATGTAATATTTTCTTAAATGAAAAGTTTTGCAAATGTTGCTGATTTGAAAGAGCTCAAACGGCATGTTTATATCACTGCAACTAAACTTTAAGCGATGAAATATTCAAGACTTTTAATGTTAAAAGGGGAGCTCATAATGACAGGTATCACGCAGAATAACTTGAGTAGTCGTTAACAACACATGCTCTGTCGAAACTTGGTTATGTAACTTTTATGATTTCGCAGTTTGAAACACATTTTCTAGTAGTCTTTAAGTATAGTTTAAAGCTACACTTATAAATGCAATTAAATATTTTAAAAAATATATATAAACAGAGCAAAATCTTTAATTGTAAAAATTACTAGAAACGACATAGAATACAAGTTAATTAAAAGATTTCTTTTTCATAAACTTTCTCTTATAATAATGTTCCAGTTTAGAAAGTGTACACGAATCTTAATCCACTTCTTGTCTACTGTCCCTACCATCTTACATAATCGCAAAATAGTAGTTGTGACGCGTCACAAAATATCACACTGGTTAAAAAGTATCACGAACTATCAACATTGTGACGCGACTTTACTGTGTCACTGTGGACGCTTCTTTATGACTAAATTATAATATGAAGTTGCTACTGTTCGACAGCTTTTTAAGAACAAACTTAAAAGTTTCCGGTTTGAAGGTGGAAACGGACACTTTCATTTTTGTGATGAGTTTCAATTAGACAAGCGCATGGACATTCGTTGAAAGAGACGGGATACGTGCACTGCATTCACGTATTCCTCCGCTGGCTTTCCCCCCTCCTCGACCAATTAATTGCGATTTGTCTTTACTGGCAGCTTGCCAATATTCCATGATATAGGTGGTCAGACAGTATCAAGTCATAATAGCACGGCTGGCTCTTGCGACTCAAGGGACGTCACAGTGACCGTTGCGATTTTTTTTATCTTGCTTGATTGCTGCACATTTAAACTAATAATTTTGATAATAATAACGAGGAAATACGATGAAATTTTGTTTTTGAAAAAATTTGGAAATTTTCTGTTTTAGTTTAGTTTGAAAAGAAAAATTTTTGAAATTTATGAATTTGAAAACGCATATATACGTTATGTATCGAACCCAGTAAAAGTGAAAGAACTCATTAATGTTTTTTATGTAGCTGAATAGATGAATGAAAATGCCTTATCTGCTAGAAAATAGTACCCGAAAATAAAATAAAAAATGATATCCAAAATTTTAATTTATATCTTAATTTATTAATTGTACTTTTCCTCCATTTATAAATTACACGTCTAAAATTTCAGTTTTCAAAACTAATTTTTTCATTCACTTTACTTTATGAAGTGTTCGTAGCAAGACATTTACTGTAGGAGAGTACAACAGCAGAATGACTATTGTATTCTCCTACTTACTAGCAGATTAAGGGTTCCAAACTTTAAGTTCAGATATACTCAAGAAGAGATTCCGGATCTCCTCGACAGATGGCAGCACCCATTCTCTTTTCTTATCGAGGTTGCATTGCGACATCACTGCCTGGTCATATTTTCACTATAATGTGTATCACCTGTGACGTTACAGGGGTTAACATACAGGCGGCGAAGTGACTACATATCGGCACCACTGTAATCATGCGTGACCAAATTGTGACTGTCTCTTTCTTGTCACGGTACTTAGCGGAATGAGCAGGAAATTTCTGTATACATTTCTATATAACTCTGATGTTTTTAACATTATATTTTGGTAAACTTTTTAGTCAAATTTATAAAAGATATCCATACAATCGTCTACTCCGTTACTTTTGTTACAATAAGACTGCGCGTATGAATGTGTATGGTTGCTTAGTGATGCAATGGGAATATAATGCATATTCTGTTAATTCTGCTTTAATTCTTACGTTTGAAAATATGCAGTAGAAACATAACTGTATACTTTATTCTAAAACAATTAATTTTTTAATATTTTAGAAATGTTAGAACCTTTCTTCTTCCAAGGACGCAGCATTGATCATATCAGTAAAGTATCAATGCACGTATACTTACCTTAATTTTACTTTAAATCCTTCATCTGGCATGTAATTGTAGCACCTGGCGCATGTGTCTGCTTTGTACTGATCGAAAAGCAAGTACATACGTCTCTCATTCCTACAGGCAATGGGCTGTGTATACCCTCGTGAATCGAATGTGTAGTTCGCCAGAACAAACAAAATCGGAACCTTCAAGGTAAGACATAAGAAACCGTAAATTAATAGATATACTACAAATACTGGCATGCAGCAAGATTATCAGACAGATAATGTAAAATTGGTATCATTTTAAATTTTTAACGTAGGATTACGTTCCTCCGTAATGGTCCTATGTAAAGATTAAAAAAAAAAATGAAATTCAACATTTTCATAAGTTTCAATAAAATTTCGCTTGAAACTAGATGGATTAACTACGTGAACTAATTAAACTAATTCGAAATACTTTACAATAGTCCAGGCGTGGTTGACGAGAAAGACAGGCTGCGGTGCTGACATTTTGGTAACACCCTTTTGACAACTAAGCGTCATATGACCTAGGGTCTGTGCCCATCTCGGGTTAAGATGTCCACACCCCTTCGGTCACATGACTCTTAGTAGACGAAATGGTGTCACCAAAATGTCAGGACCGCAACCTATCTTCGCGTCAGCCTCGAGTCTAGAAACATGACGTTACAAAATAAAAATTGCTTGGGGTTGGAAAATTCACTCGAGAGAAATTTACGTCATAGCAAATTATAGTAGCAATTTGTGCGATTCTAAGCGATCAAATTTTGAAGGCGTGAAATGATTGCCTAGCTAGGCTTGCAATTAATTTTATGAATTCATAAACAAGGATGGATGCGAGTCGAGACTAGACAGGGAAAGTAAAAAGTAGGTTGGCTTTCGTTCGCTTTAAAACAGGGTGTTCTTACTGTTTCATTTGCTTTTCGGTCATACACGAATGTCCACACCTATTGTCTAGGAGTTATAGTATTTATTTCTCGAGGCTCAAGACTCACTGTCGCAAAGTCCAAGCCTCATCTACGATGCAAAACTCGATCATATAAACTAAATAACAGAAGAGCGAGGGGCAGAACCATATCTGTGTAATCCACGTGGTTTCATTGGTTTAAATAGGGCTGCCCCTCGAAATCAAGAGGTTCATGATATCGTAGACGTCTTTCTTCGCCAAAAAGAGTTTTGGCGAAGATCAGACAGGAAATAAAGGCTTTAAAAAACTAAAAATTCTAGAATACGGGAAATCGTGGATGTCAAGTAGAATGGTTACAGACAAAAAGAGTCGACTAAACTGAAGTGGATAAATCTGCAGATGAGAATTTAAGAAATTTTTTTCCCAACAATGTTTTTTTTAGGTCGAGGACATCCACTTTTTAGTGGAAACTCCGAAAACATAATAATATATATATTTATATATATGCAGGGTGATTCAAAACTTCATGTCAGAAACGTAATGGTTCACGTAAACAAAGATGGTTCAGATTCACATACCAATTTACAGTCGAATATCTCGTCTTCGTGTAGTTGATAATAATCACTTTGTAAGAACTCATGGAGTGTTTGTCTAAATTTTCGATCCAGTGTCGTATCAGCAATTAGCTTTTCTCCGACACCTTCAACAAAGAAATTTAATGGAATTTTTAAACTATCAATTATGGTTAGGTGCTTTCTGTGAAAGATGCACAACGATGAACATTGACGATGAACAACGATGGAAAGATGAAAGATTTGACATACGATTACCGGAAAGTCTGCTGCTTCAACACATCTTCCAAAGAATACGACGTTTCCTACTCCATATTGCTATGTGATTCTGAACCGTCTTGGTCAACTCTATCACCCTTTACAGTCCTGACATAAAGTTTTGAATAACCTTTTATATATCCTCATAAATAAAAATGAAATTCTTTTTGTGAGTTCGTTTTTTTAGACCGTATACAAATCCACAAAACTGGACCTATCAGCCTGAAATTTTGCACAGATGTGTAAAGTAATATAGTAGAATAAATGATAGTAGGAGAATAAATGATAGTAAGAGATAAATTTCCCATTTTATATTTGCGAATAATAATCGAGTTTTTGAAAAACGCGCAGCTTCACAGATATATGGAAAGTTATATTTATACATACCCTAATTCATATTCTATGATAAATAATTTTTAATATACGAAACCAACGTAGTAAATTTATCGCTTACTGGGATATATTTTTTGAAAGGTGTACAGAATTATCCTCAAAAATTCGAAAAAGTGCAAGAATAATAAAAAAAAAAACCCCAAGAAAATGAAAAAGAATATGTAATTTTACTGATACACTATCATGCTCAAATATATTAAATAATTCTGGCACCTAAATTCATTACTACTTCTTATTTAAAAATTTTACAGTTGCGCAATATTATACAAATATTATAAAATACCTAATGGTGTAACTCATAAAATTGCTGTGCTTTTTTTTCTCTCTGCAAATATGAATTCCTTTGATAAAGTTTTATTTCATAAATTTTATCTAGATTTATCTCCATTTGTGTTGAGAATCATCACATTCTCCATTTACATTTATATCAGCTGAAAGGTATTTGCAACAGATAGATCTTGTGAGACTTTATTTATTGTATCAAATCTATCAATGGACTGCTTTAAACATCGGTAGAAACATGAAATATGCTTCCAACTAATGTACACAGGAAGAGCTTTATTTTGCCATAACACCTATCTCGAAAGTATTCGGTAATGTTCTGAAAACCCATTTAATACAACGATAGCGATGTATGAAGAATGTTGTTTAAGGTAGAGAATAGGTGACTATTTTTCAGATAGTAGAAAAGTCTTTCGTAAAGTATGCTGTTACTTTAACAGTTTTGTCTTTCGCTGGGTTTTATTTATAACCCTGTACCTAAATTTAATCTACTTCCTTTTTCTTCTAATGCAAAGGGACTTCTTGACACGTTTTTACTTTCCGAACATGTACCATGTAAGGAAAGTATTGTAATCATGAAAAAATTCGACTTTGATATTTTGGTGTATTGACACGTTTTGAGGGCTTCTCAATTCATTTATGCTATTTTTACGAGATGTATGTATGCATGTATGTGTGTGTGTATGTGAGTGAACACAATAGCTCCTAAACGGGGCATTAGATTAAGCTCAAATTGGGTATATATATTATAAACCACCGTCGTAAGACTGGTATTGATTTTGGGCTGTATAGTACTTATAGTTTTTCTACAGGGCTACGACAAAAATTTCTTTTACAATATGGCCTATGGGAGGAAATTCTGGAAAGTGCGCTAGCGTTTAAACGGTACATTCGATTGATCTCAAATTGGGTATATATGTTATAATTCACCGTCGAAAGACCGATATTGATTTTGGTGTGCGTAGGACTTATAGTTTTCTACAGGGCTACGCCAAAGATTTCTTTTACAATATGGCCAGTGGGATGAAATTCTTGAAAATGGGCTAGCCTTTAAACGGTACATTCGATTGAGCTCAAATTGGGTATATATATGTTATAAACCACATACGCAAGACCGGTATTGATTTTGATGTGTTTAGGACTTACAGTTTTTCCATAGGGCTACGATAAAGATTTCTTTTACATTATGGCCTTTGGGGGGAAATTCTTGAAAAATGCGCTAGCGTTTTAAACGCTAGCGTTTAAATTCGATTGAGCTTCAATTTGGCATGTAAGTTTGAATTAGTCATCGATTAAAATTTATTTAAATTCTTGATAATGTTCTTAATCGTAAGTGTTCGGAAAGTCGAGCGGAGTCACTCCAGATTTTTTTTAATTAAATATCTAATACGAAGTTTCTGTTTAGTTATAAAAAGCGTGCATCTGATAATTTTTATACACCAAGCAATGATTTCAAAAGAATTAAAATTATTCATGAATTTATAAATAGCATAGAAAATTAATCAGGTTTAGCCCTTTGTGTACCACGGCGTAAAACGATCCAGCATCTAGAAAGTGATTAAAAACGATCTAAAAAATGAGTGCACAAAGGCACAGATGGGGATTGGAAAGCATGCGATCTTCAGCTACGATAAGAAAAGATTTTTAAAACGGTTTTTTTTTAAACTAAGAAAACATTCAAATGGGCTTCTCAAATTTTAAAGAAAATTCCAGCAGTCCATTAGAAGGTTTTATTAAAAAAAACATTGTTTTCTGGCTGGATTTAAAAATATATTAGTCAAATGAATTGTTTAATTTATTCACTGCGCGTAACAAAATGCTTTTTTTTTTCAATCAAACACTTAATAGATTAATGCTAAATTGACAATTATTCCTGGAAAACTATTTTAATAAACTTTTTTGTGACCAAAGCACATTTTTTAGCATTCATGTGTAAATATACTCCATAAATAATAATAAATGACTAACGTAAAGAAAATTTTAGCCTCCAAAAAAATTTATTAAGATTATTTATTGCTCTTTTTCGTTAAATTACACGTTAACATTTAAAATAATTCTCTATTAATAAGCTTAACACTTTAGTAAATTTTTAATGACTAGTTAGAAACTTTTCATTAGTAATAGTTTATATTTTTACCATTCGCTCTACAAATCGCAGATTCTAAAATTTCGTATTAGTAGGAAATTGATATTTTTGAATTGTAACATTTAATGTGAACATTTCTTGGTTACATGTTTATAAGAAGGCATAATCATAGCATATATATATTTTTCTTTTAACAGCCTGTCCTGCTTAATTTAGCTTTTAGCTTGTAGTATTACAATGTGAAGTCTATATCACAAAATAAAATAACAAATTACGCCGAGTTGTTATGTGCTTTTCAAATGCACACATTTTCGCAATGCAACAGAAACAAATTAGATTCATATTTTACTATATAATTATTGTTTACGAGAGCAAATATTTTAGAATAGAGTATTAGCAAGTATTTTTTAATAGTTATTTTATATATAAAGGTATATACTGTAGACATTAAGTAATAAATACATTTTAATAAGCATACAAATAGGAATATGATTCAAATATACATTGAAGTTGTTTCTATGATGTAGCGACTGTATATGCTTCAAATAAAGGTGATGCAACTGTTTGATATTTTGGATTCATTTACATATTTAAATTTAGATATCATAACATACAGATGCGGCTTTACACATAAGCGCTCAATCTTTTAAAAAATACCCTTACGTTGCATCTTTTCACGATTATCTTAGGCGTCTGTGGCGTATCAAGGGGATGGCTGATGGGGCTGCAGCCTTCCCCGAAATGAGTAAACATAAAATACGGAGAAAATTAAGTATTCCTCACATTCCTTGGTAAATCTGAAATTTCCTCTTGATAGCCCCATGGTCTATTTGAAAGTTTCCCTGGAGAAATTTGAGGTTCAGCTACAGACCTAAAGGCTAAACTTGTTCCAGTCATCATGGGACACTCTGTATAAGGACAATAGATTTACTTTGCTTTGATTATCGAATTTTCCCCAGATGTTTTGGAAAAAATAGTAAAGGAACAAATAAAAAGAAAAAAAACATATCCAGTGGTATGTATCAGATATATCCTGAACCCTTTGAGGCGCAACCCTTTCCCATGCTGAAAAAAGGGCAGCCGTTGGCATCGCTCGACTTAACTACCAGGAAAATGGCGGACGATCAAAACGTTCATCGCGTGCCACAGATCTAGAAACCCCTTTTTGACGCAGATGGCTGTGCCCGGCACAGCCAGCTGCATTCTTCCATTTTTCAGCAGATGTCACTGCTGTTAAAAATAATCGTGACGATTCTTTTTAACAGCACTGAAATCAGTTTAATGATTCTAATAAATAATATGTTTAGCAGATACTAAAAAAAATTACCTCAAAACTACTCAATAAAGTATTAAGCATCGATGGTCCTATTGAAACCCATGAGCAGAGAAAGAGCCTGATGATCATTTTAAAAAATAAAATTGTCTTCTTAACCCTTTGAGGCGCAACCCTTTCCTAATGCTGAAAAACAGCCAGCTGTCTTCAAAAAAGGGTCTCCAGATCTGCGACACGCGATGAACGTTTCGATCGTCCACCATCTTGCTGGTAGTTAAGTCGAGCGATGGCAACGGCTGCCCTTTTTTCAGCATTGGGCAATCTATACAGCTGTTCTCGCGTTCTTCCTCAGCAGATGTCAGTGCTGTTAAGTATAATCATGACAGTTTTTTTTACGGGAAATAACGTGCTAAAAAGTAAAGGATTCTCGTGGAGCTGTGTCACCCTATTTTTATAGAAATCAAATCTATTCTATTCAACTATTTTTATAGAAATCAAATCTATTCTTCGTGACTGGCAACAGTCAAAACGTCAGAGTTTGGTGTTCCCAGAGCGGGAACACTGCGCGTTAAAGGGTTAATTCTTTATCATTATAGCGCTACCGTTATTAATATTTAAATTTCCCTTTTTTTGAAAAAGAATTTACAGAGCGATTTATCACGAGAATATTTATCTGATTTCAAAGGTATAATTGATTCGCTTGCAAGAGCGACGCATTCCATATGTATGTTCGTGAACGTCATATTATTTAAATAATTCATCCGAAAAATGAGTTTTCTCTCAGAAGGAAGCATTCATACGAAGCCGCCAAAAAGGAATGAATTCAACTAAAGATTCATTAGAATTCCTCAGAGAATTTCTGAAAATGTGAAGGCGTAAAAAAGAAGATTGGAAGCTCATTTGCTTGTAGGGATGGACGCGAGACGAAAAATAGGAGTCTCGCGTCTCGCAAAATAGCCTAAAAGCTTTGTCTCGTCTCGCAAAAATCCCTATATCGTAATGTTAAAAATCTGTGTCTCGTCTCGCAAAAAAGCTGTAAATCTCTGTCTCGTCTCGCAAAAAAGTCGTCTCGCGTCCATCCCTATTTGCTTGAATTGTAAAGCTCTGGTACTGTGAAAAATTGGCAATTAATATTTTAAAAGATAAAATGCAGAATATTCAAATTTCCTTCATATACTACAATATAGTTACGCTGATCCCTGACTCACTGATTCCCTCTCTAAAAATTCCGGGTAACCACTCCAAAATATACAACTTTTACCACCATTACTCAAAAAAGATTAAAAAGTTAAACACAAAACGCATTATAACATCTACACCGTTTGTACGATCCGCTTGAAATTTTAGTTCTTTTTAAGCTGATTTTCCGCTATTTTCAGCTCCTTCTTTGTTCCAAGAGTAAAAAAAAAAAAGTAATCATTTACGAGACAAAATTAGCTGTTGACATGCTGCAATGTTGATGTCAGGGTTACCAGGCCATGAAGGAAAATTTTGATATCGTCTGCATGAAGCATTGTTTTAACAGGAGTTGTTTGCACAAAACGAAATCGTCCGAATGCAAAAAGTTTTCGCACATTTCCAGAAGAGCACGTAATTCGATTAAAAATTGAATATGAAGTTATTCATGTTAGGTGAACGAAGATTAAATATATTGAGTGTAGACTATTTTTGTCAAATGTTGTTTCTAGCGCCCGTTGTAATTGCCTCCAAACGGGCTTTGACTTTTAGTTATGAATATGAATCAAACAATAGGAGTACGAACATTATTATCAGGTTGTAACGAAAGTTTTCCGCCAGATTTGCTTGAGTCAGCTCACGCAGTACCCAGCTATTGACCTTATGTCAAGTTTATGCGATGCTTAGCGCGACTAATGGACGAGCCACTAAAGTCTAACTTTTTTAGCTATCTCTCGAGTGGATGAATATTTTATCTTCTTCCACTGATTGTCGTAGACCGGCCTCATCAGCATCATTAGGCCGGCCAGAGCGCTCTGCTTCTTTGATGTCCTAGTCCACGTTTTCGAACTTTCGGTACCAAATCTTCACAGTGTCGTATGATACAACAGTAGTACCTTAAGCTGTACACATGATTCGGTGTCATTCTGTAGCTGACTTTTTGCAACAGAACTGAGAGTAAATGATGGCTCAATCTGGTAGCGTGATAATTCCATTTCAGACACCTTATACTTCATCATAACGATATTGTTTTACAGATTTCACAACACAGTGCTCTAAAACAAGTTTTTTTCTTTGAAATAACAAAAGTTGTTTGGCAAAATATTGGCAAAAACTCCAACGCGAACTGCTTGTGCAGGCAATACTTGCAGTGGCGGAAAACTTTCGTTACAACCCAATATAACTTTAGAATTGAAGATTTGCGTGTAAAAAGTATCTTTCAAATCATTGTATCAATCTAAGGCAATTCGGGGGGGAAGATGCCAGATGAAGGAAGTTGTATTTATGTGTCAACAGATAAAAATACTGTCCCTCTTGTATGAGGAATCTCATCCCACTGTGTAAGCGAATTATGAATTTATCTTAAATGATCACGTTTTATCGCTGTTTTATTGGATTTCGCGAACATTTAACTTCGTGAGTAAGGTAATTATAATATTTCGTTGATCCTACTTAAAGTTAATAAACGAATATTTTTTCAATAAAATATTATTAATATTAGTGAGTTAGGCATTATGTTACTCACACAAGCGTAACAGAAGAAAGAGATCATTACCAAGCAGCAATACGAAATTAAGTGGCATTTCCAACGTGTACTTGGGGAAAGACGCAACATAGTTCAGAAATCAATTAAATGAAATTTGAAATATTATTTTTCATTTGTGCATCGCATATTGCAGCGCAAAACAAAATGAAAATACGAATTATAACTATAATATTATAATAATTAACATAATATTTAATAGTTTTATGTGACATTTTATATTTCCTATAGTACACACATGGGCAACCCACGGGCCGGATGTAGCCGCCAAGGCTTTTGATCTGGCCAGTGGAACATGTCAAAACCCAGTATAAAACTCATATAAACTATTTAAAATCCCATATAAATCCCATTTATACTGCCCATGACTTCGCAAATATCTTAGTTTTGGCTCGCGACTTCTCAAAAGTTGCCCATACCTGCTGTATGATGGTTTTACATATCTTCCCCTCCCCCTTATATTTAACGATATCCAGAATTGTAAACAAATATAATACTCATTTTATTATCATACGGAATACGTCCAAACTATTATCTTACAGAATACGTCCAGCATCTTCTTCCGAATCAAATTCAATATAATAAGTAAATTATTGGTTGCAGTAACACTTGTGCTGTATGTACATTTACGCTAACACAGATCTCAAGTGTGATTGGATTCAGTACAACAAAGGCACAAAATGGTTTACGAAGATTGCAATTGTGATCATTTGAATAAAATGTTTTGCAGGCTAACATTCAAAACCTGTATTCTTATTAGTTTTAGTTAAATAATTTTAAAAAGAATTAATTCAGTTTGCACATTTGATTATTTATCTGTAATTACTGTTCCTTTAAGGATAATTTGGAAACGTTTGTGTTATTTTTCTTAGAACATAACTGGTCATATCTTATAAATAAAAATGGAATTCTGTTTGTTTGTTTGTTTGTGGATTTGAGTTGTATACAAATCCACAAAAATGGACCTATCAGTCTGAAATTTTGCACAGATATGTAAAATAATATAGAATAAATCATAGTCCACTTTAAAACTTTGAAAGTCCACCCGTTCCCGGAATTTAAGAGATTTTTTATGTTCTCCACGCAAAAAGCTTTCCGTAATTGTAACCCCTGTAGTGAAAAAAGTGTGAAATAAGGATCGTGGTTGCCATGTGTGGCGATTTTGCCGAATAAGATGTTTTAAATTCTCAAAGTAAAAATAAAAGAATAATAATGATTTTTTTTGTTAGTTTATATTCGTAAGGTTATATTTTTTTAAATTATAATATCGTGTGCATGGGAAATCGGAGCAGGAATGAAATGTTTTATACGCAAAACAATAAGAATTGAAGATTTCCGAGGCTAATGTGTAAATTTTTTTAGTTTGGCGAAAAAATAAAATGGCTGAAATATGGATTTTGAGTAAGTGAGTTCTAGCGGTTTGCACAGTTTTCGGCTTGGCGCAGTTTATTGAGAGCTTGAGGAAATAGATTTTTGAAAGCAAGTGCAAAGGTTTTATTAGAATACAGCGTTAAATTTTAATGATCCCTGCGAAAATAATGCAGTTATTAAGGGATTTCAAGCGATCTATCTTCAGCATTCTCGCGATTTTGAGGAGGATTCTAACGCTTGGCGCTATTTATCGTAATTTAATCGTCTGCTATTTCAGTTATGAATACACCTGCGTATAAGTTTTTGAAATTTTCATTCAGTTGGAATTGTGCATTTTTCAGAGCAGCTTTCCTGCATCTAATGTATTACATCCAGAAAAAAGGATGTTAGAAATATCAATTTTAATTTTGTTTAATCACACTCATGAATAATGATACACTTTCCAACTTAATGAAAGAAGGAACGAAAATAGGGAAGACCCATGGATTATAACTCTTTTTATATATAGCACTTTAGTGCGTATTTAAAAATCTGAAAGTGTGTCAGATTTTCAATGATTCTAGCGCTTGGCGCAATTTAATGAGAGGGTATTTTTAAAAACAAGCGTAGGTTATCTTATAAATAAAAATGAAATTCTGTTTGTCAATTTGTTGATTTGGGTAGTATACAATTCCACAAAAATGGACCTGTCAGCCTGAAATTTTACATAGAAATTTTACATTCTAAATAATATAGAATAAATGATAGTCCACTTTAAAACTTTGAAACTCCACTTAAAAACGTTTTCCTCCTGAAGGGTTCCCTTAATTTCCGTTCCCGGAATTTAAGAGATTTTTTATGTTCTCCACGCAGAAAGCTTTACGTAATATTAACCCCTGTAGTGAAAAAAGTGTGTGAAATAAGCATCTTGGTTGCCATGTGTGGCGATTTTGCCGAATAAAATGTTTTAAATTCTTAAAGTAAAAATAAAAGAATAATAATGATTTTTTTAGTTTATTTTTTTTAATTATAATATCGTGTGCGCATAAGAAATGAGAGCAGGAATGAAATGTTTTATACGCAAAACAATGAGGATCGAAGATATCCGAGATTAATATGTAATTTTTTTTAGTTTGGCGAAAAATAAAATGTCTGATAGGCCGATTTTTAGAGTGTGAGTTCTAGCGGTTTGCACAGTTTTAGGCTTTTTGGCTCAATTTACTGAGAGCTTAAGGGAATAGCATTTTTGAAAACAAGTGTATAGGTTTTCTTAGAATACAGCATTAAATTTTAACTATCCGTGCAGAAATACTGCAGTTATTAGGGCATTTCAAGCGATGTAGCTTCAGAATTCTCGCCAATTGAGTACATTGATTTAACTTGGGGGAAATCCGCCAAATTTCAGAAAATTGAAATCTTCGCATTTAGTACATCGAGGTAACGATGAATAAAACATGTTATAGTTGATAATTTAAAAAATGCGGCTGTATTAAGGGATTCCACTTTTCAAATAAATGCCTGGCGGTCGAACCATTTCCCATTTTGATTGCTGCTAAGTCAATGCTTCGAATGATTCCCTGAAAAAACTCTTGCAAAATGGCGTATGCTGGCACTTTGGCGAGGCTTAGATTTGAAACTGGATTTAACTTGAGACTGGTATATACGTATAATAAGACTGGTTATAGATAAAAATGAATGTTGGTATGTGTGTAGGAGGTTGAAAAACTCCAGCACCGTTTCACCGATCACCATGAAATTTGGTTCACCTAAGTCTTTTATCATGGAGAAGGTTTTTATGCTATCCGTTTTCCTCTAACTTTTCACTAGGTGGCGCAGCAGAACGTCGAATTCTATTCCGTTTAGCCGTTTGCTATGCGAATATCGTCCAACAAATTTCGATGAAATTTGGTACACGCGAATATTAGAACACGGAGAATATTTTTCACTATCCATTTGCTGTAACTTACCGCTAAATAGCGCTGCAACGCATCAACTTCTATACCGTTCGACTGATCGGCATAAAATTTTTTATACTTACACATTTGAGAACGAAGAATATATTCTAACTGCGTTACTTTTGATGTTACTCACCACTAGATGGCACTGCAATGCATTATTATTTTAACTCGCCACTAGATGACGCTGCAGCAGGCCAAATTTTTGACCATTCAAACGGTGGTTATGAAAATCAGTATACATAGCTATTTGAACAATGAGAATATTTTGGCGTTATCCATTTTGCTATAACTTGCCACATGACGGCGCTGTAGCAAATCATTACTTTAATTAACCACTATATGGCCCTGCAGTGTATCACTTCTTGACTGTGCGAATAATCGCTATGAAAATAGGTATACATAGATATTTGAACACGGGGAAGAGTTTGGCACGATCCATTTTCCTATAACTTGACACTAGATGTCGCGTCAACACATGAACTTCAAGACTATTCAGCCGATCGTCATGAAAATTCGTATACATCGATATCTGAATGCGAAGAATATTTTTGCCGCATCCGTTTTGCTAAAACTCGCCACTAGATTGTGCTACGCCGCATCGCCTTCTGTACCGTAAAAACGATTGCCTTGAAATTCAGTATGCATGATTATTGAACACAATATAACGCGATATCCATTTTGCTATATCTCTTTATTACAATAAATAGTAATCACAACAAATATTAATATCAAAAAGTCCATTCATTCCCGTGCGAAGAACGGGTACTTCAGCTAGTCTTCCATATATATATGGGTTAACATGCGCCACAGTTCAAGCGCGCTTTTTCAACATTAAATTACTCAGTTCTACACATACTGTGAAAGCAATAAATAAGCATATACATTAGAATTAAAAAAAAATGTAAAATAATGTTTATGTGTATCTGTTTATGTATATAATGTTTATGTGTAATGTTTATGTTCTAATGTAAAATAATGTTTATGTTTTTCATAATATATGCATTTTCATTTTCAAAACTGCGAACTCTAAAAATTAGCATGGCTTTCATTTCCTTGTTGAATTTGGCAGCAGCTTAAGTTGTAGTAATGGACAGGGCCGTACTCAGAAAAAAATTCGGAGAGGTTCCAAACGTTGAAGAAGACAGATTTCTTTACAAAAGTAAATTTTGTAAACAAAAATAGAAATTTTGGGAGTGGAGGACGGAGGAAGAACGGAACCCCCTTAAACGTGTCCTTGGTAATGGATTCTGTTGCTACGGTAACAATTATGATAAAAATGAAATTAGTTTTTCCTTTAAATTCTAATCGTAAGTGAACTTGACATAATTTTAATGTCACAAATTTCAAGTTGCATAAAAAACTTAGGAAGGATAACGCACTTTACGGAAAAATTACTTCACTAGGGTTTACTTTTACGACAGCCATGATAACCAGAAAGTTCACGAAGCAATGAATGCTTCATGTAGATATTTCTATGGCTATGATAACAATAATACATTAAGACTTTTATATAGTAAAGTTTTACCAAGGTGTTCTACAGAATGACTGAGATTACACATCGTTCAAGCTTAAGGAATTAGAAGACAAAATAAAACAGTTATCCGACACCATGTAGCGTTATTACTTTCCGAACATGTAACATGTAAGGAAAGTATTGTAATCATGAAAAAAATCAACTTCGAGATTTGGGTGTATTTACACGTTTTGAAGTCGTCTGAATTCATTTATGCTATTTTTACGAGATGTATGTATGTGTGTGTGTGAGTGAACACGATAGCTCCTAAACGGGGCATTCGATTGAGCTCAAACTCAAATTGCGTATACGTGTTATAGACCACCATCGCAAGACCGGTATTGATTTTGATGTGTATAGGACTTATAGTTCTTCTACAGGGATACGACAAAGATTTCTTTTACATTATGGCCTATGGGGAGAAATTCTTGAAAGTGCGATAGCGTTTAAACGGTACATTCGATTGAGCTCAAATTGGGTATACATGTTATAAACCATCATCGTAAGATCGGCATTGATTTTGATATGTATAGGACCTATAGTTTTTCTACAGGGCTACGGCCAAGATTTCTTTTACTATGCATGGTATATGGGGGGGAAATTCTTGAAAGTGCGCTATCGTTTAAACGGTACGTTCGATTGAGCTCCAATTGGGTATATATATTATAAACTACCATCTTAAGACCGGTATTGATCTTGACAGGATTTATAGTTTTTCTACAGGGCTACGACAAAGATTACATTTACATTGTGGCCTATGGGGGTGAATTCTGGAAAGTGCGCAATCGTTTAAACGGTGCATTCGATTGAGCTTCAATGTGGTATGTATGTTTGAATAATTCATCGATTAAAATTTATTTAAATGCTTGGTAATGATCTTAATCGTAAGTATTCGGAAAGTCGAGTGGAGTCACTCCAGATTTTTTTAGAACTTAAAATAGATAGACGAAAATATCTTAGAGAAGCATTTTGAAAGGGATAAATTTGTTTGCAAAACACTGTTTATGTTCTGTTTGATCTCAAATAATGCTGACATAGTTTGTGTGTTGTCATTTTGCAGTTACGCTAGTATCCACAGTAAGTATCTGTAAGGCAAAGTTTATCTTACTTGTCAAAGAATTCCTCACATTTTGAAATTTCGTAAAGACTGAATTAATTTCCCTTCGAGGAGTAAGAAAAATATTTGATTCCTTCCGTACGAAGAACGAGTACGCAGCTAGTCTATACTATTAAAATCTGTGCGCGTCTGTCTGTGTGTGTGTAGCATCATCTCCTCCTAAACGGCTGGGAGTTGAGTTTCGAACAAGGTATCCACGAATTCGGAAAATTCCGAGAAAGAACCTCCGCTAATTTAAATTTCGAAATTCGAATTAGTTTAGGAGATATTGATAAAAACCCCCATCAAAAACGCTAATTTTTGATCTCCGTAATTCCGTGATTGTAACCTCTGTAGTCAAAAAAGTGAGAAATAAGCATCGAGGTTGCTATATTTGGCTATTTTATTAAATTATTTAGACTCCTGCAGTAAAAATAAAAGAATAATGATTTTTTTCTGTTTGGATTATTTACAAAGTTATTTTTTAATTAAAATATTGCGTTCATGTTAAACCAGAGCTGGAATTCAATGTTTTTTGTGTGTAAAAGAATAAGGAATTGGGAGATTTCCGAGACTAATATGTATATTTCTTAGTTTGTAGGGGAAAAATGGCTGATTTGGCGATTTTGAGAAAGTAGTAGGTTCTACCGATTTGCACAGTTTTAAGCTTGGCGCAATTTACTGAGAGCGTACCGAAATAGTATTTTTAAAAACAAGTGTAGGTTTTATTAGAGTTTAGCTTTAATTTTTTTAATTTAGCAGTGATTAGTGCAGAAATAATGCAGTTATTAAGGCGAATTTAAACGATCGAACTTGAGAATTTTCACCAAATTAAGTAAATTGATTAAAGTGAGGGACATTCCGCCAAATTTAAGGTAATTGAAATCTCGCATTTTGTACATCATAGTTAACGATGAATAAAATACATTAACACATAGTAATAATTTAAAATACTGCTCCTTTTCAAATAGATGCCTATTGTACTTTGGCGATCAAACCATATGAGTGATAGATTACTATTTCCCATTTTGGTTGCCGTTATTTCAATGCTTCGAATGATTCCTTGAAAAAAATCTCGCAAAATGGTGTATGTTGGCACTTTGGCGATGGAATGTGTAAAAAATCATTGATTCTTATTCGTTAAAGCAGTGCTACTGAAATTTCTTTTTCTGGTAACTGTTAGAATGGCATATAACTAATACTGTCTAATAAATTTTTTGCTTTACAAATTAAAATGTATGTTTATTCCTACTTGACCTTTCTTAGCAAAGCTGGCGATAAATATTCAAATATAGTGTAACGCTGTGTTTAATAGAGTGTGTTCTCGCGTTTGTGCTGCTAATTACATTCCACGATTGGAATGAGTCGATATTATGAGCGTATGCTTGGATATTGGTTTTTTAATACCACCAAACAAGGTGTAATAAAATCGGAATTCTTTTCTTTTTCTTTGCTTTTGGAAGTGAATAAGAATGGTTTATCAGCCCGGTAAAAATTGTGGGTATTGTAAGGATTGAAAGTAAATTTTTGAATTTGTTGTTAAGTTTAATTTGTGATTCATTTTAGCTATTTACCATCAATTTGTGGCGTTAATTACGCCAATATGGCAGTTCTAGCAAAGTAAACATGAATAATTAATTTCATGTTCTATTTTAACGATTGCTACAGTTTCCGTAGTAACGGAATCCATTGTTGCCACTTAAGTTGTTAAATATAACAATAAGTGAAATCATTAATATCTACATCTCTTAAAACTCGAAAAATGAAAAGGCATTAAGTAAAAAAAAATAGAACATTAACATATCTGCTCTTCTTTAAAAATAATCGAAGTTTTCATGCAATCTATTATGTAAATGTGAAAGTATGTTTGTTTGTTTGTTCGTCCGGGTTCTCCAACTTTTTACGATTTTTCGCAATTTTGAGGGTAGAAAGCTACTCAAATAACCGATTTCAGCACATTCGTGAGCATAGTTAACAAAGTTAGATTTATTTATTTATTACTTTCAATAATTCAAGTGAGACTGACGTCATTTTTATGTCACTGTAAAAATGCATTAAAAATTCTGGTAAACAAGTTTTGACAAAAAATTACACCACGAGCGAAATAATAAACTTCCACCCAGATTATCAGATTTTGTAGAAAATAAAATAACGTGTTTTTTCTTTCTTTTTCGTCTTTCACTAATTCATGTTAGATATCGCAACTGAGAATGATGTCATTTTGAGCTCATGAAAATGAGTTAGAAATCTAATTACATTAAAAGGTTTTGACGCAAAAATTATTATTATAAAAATTCAAAGTATTTTGTTTAATGCGCGTGTTATCCTTAGCGATTTTTGAGCTTTGTGATTTTTCAGAAACCATAATAACGAAAGGAATCTTGCATTTTTTTAAATCGTGGGAAATTCAAATGTCGGCACAAGATGAAAAATACTAATTAACATAATTCATAGTATTCGCTATCGGTTTGACGACGGTCGTTGTATTTATTCCCAAAAATCGTGCAAAATGTCGCCAAATTTGGACGACTTTTGGCGGTATATTATCTATATTAGATATACTCTTTTTTGTTAAATTTTAGCAACTTAACAAGCTCATGCAGAAAAGTTACATCATTAGCAATATGGATACGAAAAATACTTGAAATACCGATTAGCTAGGAATAACCCCAATATCTCTCAAATTAACTTTAATAAAGTTCTGTTGCAAGCGAGAGTTTTTCAACGTCGTATGTTTCAATATTACTCCGTTTGAAAACTACTGCGCGAAATGACTAAATTCGACTACTCTGGTCAGAACGTGACGTCATAAATTAAAAGTTGTTTGAAATTCTTAAACTCTGCAACACAATTTAACGCCCTATTTACAATTTGAGCGATTCCAAATAGTTCCTCGAGATTACACAGTTTGATGTTTTCACGAGTCTGAACCATGGTGGATTTAAATAATATTTAAATTGGTACAGCTTGGATGTTTTCCACCACTGCGAGATGAAATATTTTGCTGTGCTAAATACGCCAATCAGACAAGAATTATGCTTAAAAATATATGGAGATCTGTTTTAATGGCAATGCATAAATTTCACAGAATCATCAAAAAGTAGAAAGGCATCAATGGTTTAAAATATCTAATCTGTTTCTTTAAATTGAGCATTAAAGACTGAGAAACGTAGATAGATAATATTAATATAATAATAGATAGTATTCTCATTTTTATCTTAGGTAGTAACAGTAGATTTGTTTGGATAATATGGATTAAAGAACAGTATACCACGTTAATAACTATTTCGTGAAATTAAAAGTGTTATATTCATTATTATTCAACGATCGTCCTATAACTAACTAAACCATGATCCTACGTTGCGTAATATATTCCACGGTAGTTTAAACAAAAGGACTACTTGAACTTTTTGACATTTTGCTTTTGCATAGATAGTTACGATTAGATTTTAGTAAAATATTCGTTTTCTACCGTGCGAAGAACGGGCACGCAGCTAGTCTATACTATTAAAATCTGTACGCGTCTGTCTGTCTGTGTGTGTGTGTGTAGCATCATCTCCTCCTAAACTGCTGGGAGTTGAGTTTCAATCGAGGTGTCCACTTATTCGAAAAATTCCGAGGAAGGTCTTCCGCTAATTTAAATTTCGAAATTCGAATTAGTTTAGGAGATATTGATAAAAACCCCCGTCAAAAACACTAATTTTTGCTCTCCGCAACTCCGCGATTGTAACCCCTGTAGTGAAAATGTGAGAAGTAAGCATCGAGGTTCCCATGTTTGGCGAATTTATTAAATGATTTACACTCTTGCATTAAAAATAAAGGAATAATACTTTTTTTCTGTTTCGAATATTTGCTAGGTTATTTTTTAATTAAAATATCGTCTGCGTGGGAAATCAGAGCAGGAATTCAATATTTTTTATACGCAAAAGAAAAAGGATTTGTAAATTTCAGAGACTAAAGTGTATAACCTTATAATTTGGGGGTGAAAATAGCTTATATGGCGATTTTGAGAAAGTGGATTCTAGTGGTTTGCACAATTTTAGGCTTGGCGCAATTTACTGAGAGCGTAAAGAAATAGTATTTTTAAAAACAAGTATAGGTTTTACTAGAATTTAGCCTGAAATTTTAATTTTCTGTTCAGAAATAATGCAGTTATTAAGGCGATTTTAAATGATTTTCATCAAGTTAAATAAATTGTTAGTTAAAACCCGCCAAATTTCAGAAAATTAAACTTTTTCATTTGTATTGCTAATTCTATGCCCCGATGGATATGAGTTGGTGTTACGAGCGTATGAATAGATAATATTTTTTAATCCCGCCAAACAAGGTGTAATAAAATAGGAAGTCTTTAAAAATACGAATGCTATTTGAGATGAATGAGAATATTTTTTAAACCCAGTTAGACTAGCTGGTAATGCCTTTAAATTATTGCATTTATTGTCAAGTTTAATGTGATTCATTTTGGCTATTTGCCATCGAATGCCGACGTTAATTACGCCAAAATGGCAGTTCTAGCAAAGTAAACATAAATAAATCATTTCATATTCTATTTTTAACACTGCTACAGTTTCCGTAGCAACGGAATCCATTGTTGCCACTTAAGTTGATTAATTTAATAATTAAGTGAAACCACTCATTTCTACATCTCTTAAGACCCAAAAACTTGAAAACGCATTAAATATGAAACAAATAGAATTTTAACATGTTTGCGCATTAAAAAAATCGAAGTTTTTTTCAGGCAATTCTGCATATTTTTCATTTTATTTCCTTAGTGTGTAACGTCATTTTCACGTCATTGTCTTCTGTTTTGCTGTCAGATTATCCAGAGAAGCACATTACACGCTAACGTATGTGCTGCTTCGGCGGACATAAGGAAGCAATTTGTCGGGTGCGTATTTGCCTAATCCCTCTGTGTGTCTAAATTGAAGCAATGAAACTTTGTAGGCGTTTTTTTTAAACTAGAAATAGGCAGATTAACGTCGTTAAGAGGAAGAAGCGATATGGAAAACTATTTAATTGGTAGCCGTAATGCGAAATGATAATCGATTATTCACATGCGCAAAGCAACAAAATTTCAAAAGTATGAAAAGTCAGGAATATGAAATGAAAATCCAAAATAAATCACCAGAGACTATTGGATAAGCATCGTGCACGAGAGTGATATTGCAATCATGTGCATAACAAAGGCACTTGAAAGGAATACAAAATATAATATGAAATTAATTGCTCTTTCTTCCCATGGCGTTTGTGGAATCTTTCCGAATAACGGGATCCGATGTGCTTAGAATATTTCATATAAATTACTTATATGTTAAAGTTCTATTTATTTTTTCATATATATTCCAGTTACTCCAGTTACAAGACCTAGAGCTCTAGAAACGATTTCAGATTTTGTTTAATATTGAATTTGACACTATGCAATTAATCTATGTAAAAAATAAAATATGAAAATAGTTATTTATTTAGTGTGAATTGGCAGTGAGATCAACGTTAGTTTTATGTAACAAGTGTGCTACTGTATTAAGAGTTAAGTAAGGGTAATAAGCTTTTCCGCTTAAGTTACGTCAAAAATGTTTTCATTTACGAAAGCGACAAGATCTTCACGGAAACAGGATGCATTTTTGGTTTCTGAACGTACAATGTGCATCGATTGTTTCGTATAGGTTTTTTAAATTTGGGTAAAATTTAAAAAAGTCATCTGCAACATAACTGTGCTAATGCATTGTCCACGCTTTACGAAATGCAAGATAAGATAAAATAGTATTCAACATCATGTAATGTAATTCATATGGTATGTATGAATGCTATAAATTAAACCTAAAAAAGAGAATTATATGATGTAGAAATAAGGCATTTTTCGAAAGAGAAAAGTTTCGTCTGCATACCGTAAGGTTCTTACTTTTCTGATCGCCAGTGACAATGACGTAGTTTTTGTGTCATCATGTTGCAATCTCATCATGTTGCGTCTCAAATTTCTTCTCATGGAGTCAGCTTTTCGTCAGAATTCCAGCAATTTTTCACTATTAGAGATTCCTATCACTGGGTTTAATTCGAATTATATGTGAAAGGAAAATATTCGTCTCCTACCGTGCGGAGAACGGGTAAGCAGCTAGTCTATACTATTAAAATCTGTGCGCGTCTGTCTGTGTGTGTGTGTGTGTGTAGCATCATCTCCTCCTAAACGGCTGGGAGTTGAGTTTCGAATGAGGTATCCACGAATTCGGAAAATTTCGAGAAAGAACCTCCGCTAATTTAAATGTCGAAATTCGAATTAGTTTAGGAGATATTGATAAAAACCCCCATCAAAAACGCTAATTTTTGCTCTCCGCAATTCCGTGATTGTAACCCCTGTAGTCAAAAAAGTGAGAAATAAGCATCGAGGTTGCCATGTTTGGCTATTTTACTAAATTATTTAGACTCCTGCAGTAAAAATAAAAGAATAATGATTTTTTTTCTGTTTAGATTATTTACAAACTTATTTTTACCCTCCGCTAAAGAGGGTAATAGTTTTTGGCAGACGAAAAAAGTCGTGGATGATAATTGATAGTAAATAAAATCTTACAGATCTCACGGAAATTTGAAACACACCAAGATCCGACACATGATTGGAATAATGGATACTTGAAAAATTTCAAAGTAACGTCAGATGAAACAAAAGGGGAAACTGTAAGATTTTGTCAGAGCGTCTGCGACTGGCTGTCAAGTTCCCGAGGTTCCGATTTCATTTTTCAGAACTTGGATTTGTTTCCAGAGTCGCGTTCAAACTTTTGTCCCTCCTCGGAGCAAGTGGTGGTGTTCTGTCGTGGCATTTCTAAAATTTTCATTTTTGCGGGATCAGTGTGAAATAGCTCGTAGGCTTGGTATTTCACGCTCTACTGTTCAGTATTACATCGTTAAATATCAGAAGAATATACCCGGGACTGTTGTTCAAGGCCGCGCTGGCCGTCCTCGCCAGTTGTCTAATCCGGAAGAAAGTCATCGTGAAACTAACCGTCTATTTATGCAAAGAAAAAGGGAAGATCCAGATTTTCGTGCTCAAGAAGCGGAATCCAAATCCAGAAGACAAGACAGAAAACGTTTACGACTCTGTCTAGATATACCATCGAAAAAACCAAGAACAGATACTGATCTAAATGTAAGGTGTGAAGAACTAGAATTTCGTAAATTAGCTGAGAAATTTTTCGAAGCTGTTGCTGATGGTCCAATCCACCAATGCTATTGTTGTGATCGACTGTGGTTCAAAAAGTCAATAAGAACCCATTCCAAAACAACTTTACTGTCCAAAGGAGCGACAACGGACTTTATAAAACTAGTCTTTTACAAAGATATCGATGATATTGGCAAATTTTGCAAAACATGTTACGATTGTTTGATTAAATTGACAATACCAGAATTAGCTATAAGCAATGGCTTCGAATTCCCCGAAATACCGAATTGTTTAAAATACTTGACACCACTGGAAGAACGGTTGGTTTCTCCCCGTTTGATTTACATGCAAATACATCCTGTACATGGCTGCCAATACAAATTAAAAGGTTTTGTCAAAAAACCTCTTTAGCGGAGGGGAAACTAATTTCAGCTGAAGGCTGAATATTTTTTTATTTTTTTAATTATTACCCTCCGCTAAAGAGGGTAATAGTTTTTGGCAGACGAAAAAAGTCGTGGATGATAATTGATAGTAAATAAAATCTTACAGATCTCACGGAAATTTGAAACACACCAAGATCCGACACATGATTGGAATAATGGATACTTGAAAAATTTCAAAGTAACGTCAGATGAAACAAAAGGGGAAACTGTAAGATTTTGTCAGAGCGTCTGCGACTGGCTGTCAAGTTCACGAGGTTCCGATTTCATTTTTCAGAACTTGGATTTGTTTCCAGAGTCGCGTTCAAACTTTTGTCCCTCCTCGGAGCAAGTGGTGGTGTTCTGTCGTGGCATTTCTAAAATTTTCATTTTTGCGGGATCAGTGTGAAATAGCTCGTAGGCTTGGTATTTCACGCTCTACTGTTCAGTATTACATCGTTAAATATCAGAAGAATATACCCGGGACTGTTGTTCAAGGCCGCGCTGGCCGTCCTCGCCAGTTGTCTAATCCGGAAGAAAGTCATCGTGAAACTAACCGTCTATTTATGCAAAGAAAAAGGGAAGATCCAGATTTTCGTGCTCAAGAAGCGGAATCCAAATCCAGAAGACAAGACAGAAAACGTTTACGACTCTGTCTAGATATACCATCGAAAAGACCAAGAACAGATACTGATCTAAATGTAAGGTGTGAAGAACTAGAATTTCGTAAATTAGCTGAGAAATTTTTCGAAGCTGTTGCTGATGGTCCAATCCACCAATGCTATTGTTGTGATCGACTGTGGTTCAAAAAGTCAATAAGAACCCTTTCCAAAACAACTTTACTGTCCAAAGGAGCGACAACGGACTTTATAAAACTAGTCTTTTACAAAGATATCGGTGATATTGGCAAATTTTGCAAAACATGTTACGATTGTTTGATTAAATTGACAATACCAGAATTAGCTATAAGCAATGGCTTCGAATTCCCCGAAATACCGGATTGTTTAAAATACTTGACACCACTGGAAGAACGGTTGGTTTCTCCCCGTTTGATTTACATGCAAATACATCCTGTACATGGCTGCCAATACAAATTAAAAGGTTCTGTCAAAAAACCTCTTTAGCGGAGGGGAAACTAATTTCAGCTGAAGGCTGAATATTTTTTTATTTTTAATTAAAATATTGTGTTCATGTAAAATCAGAGCTGGAATTCAATGTCTTTTATGTGTAAAAGAATAAGGGATTGGGAGATTTCCGAGACTAATATGTATATTTTTTTGTTTGGCCCGAAAAAAAAATGGCTCATTTGGCGATTTTGAGAAAGTAGTAGGTTCTACCGATTTGTACAGTTTTGGGCTTGGAGCAAATTACTGAGAGCGTAACGAAATAGTATTTTTAATAACAAGCATAAGTTTTACGGCGCTATACTTCAATTTTCATATAGAAATAATGCAATTATTAAGGCGATTTTAAACGATCTATAGAATTTCCCCAAATTAAGTAAACTGATCTAAGTTACAGGAATTCCGCCAAATTTCAGAAAATTGAAATTCTCGCATTTTGTACATGGCAGTTAACGGTGATTAAAACCCGTTATATTTAATAATAATTTAAATAACTCTACTTATCAATAATATGCCTGCATTAAATTTTGGCGATGGAACCATATAAATGATAGATAACTATTTCCCAATTTGATTGCTGTTAAATTAATGCTTCGAATGATTCCCTGAAAACAAAAAATTTCGCAAAATGGTGTATGTTGGCATTTGGCGATCAAAGTACTGTGTAAAAAATAATTTATTCTTATTTGTTAAAGCAGCGCTACGGAAGTTTCTTTTACTAAAAGCTGTTAGAAAGGCGTAATTAATACTGTCTAATATATTTTTTGTTTTACGAATTGAAATGTGTGTTGATTCCTACTTTAGTACATTTCTTAGCAAAGTTGGCGAAAAATATTCAAATGTAGTGCAGCTCTGTACGTATTATTAATTCCATTCCACAATTGAGATGAGCCGATGTCACTAGCGTATGCATAGATATTTTTTTTAATTTCCGCCAAACAAAGTATTGCGTATTGCCTTTAGTGTCAAGTTTAATTTGTAATTTGAGCTATTTGACATCGACTGGTGGCATTAATTACGCCAATATGGCAGTTCTAGCAAAGGAAACATAGATAACTCATTTCGTGTTCTATTTTTAACATTGCTATAGTTTCCGTAGCAACGGAATCCATTGTTGCCACTTGAGTTGTTAAATTTTACAATTAAGTGAAACCACTCCTTTCTACCGCTTTTAAGACTCGAAAAAGTGAAAACGTATCAAATGTGAAACAAATAGAACTGTAACAGACTTGCACCTTAAAAATAATCGAAGCTTTTATGCAATTCTACATACCTTTAATTTTATTTCCTTCGCGTGTGGATGTCATTTTTTACGTCATTTTTGCTGTTTTGCTGGCAGATTATCCGAAGCAGCACATAATCTCTAATGCATTTGCTCCTCCGGACATAAGCTAGAGCGTATGTCCGGCGAGTGTTAGTGTATTGACACCAATATGGCAGTTCTAGCAAAGTAAACAAAAATAACTCATTTCATGTTCCATTTTTATAGTTTCCGTAGCAACGGAAGCCATTGTTGCCACTTAATTTATTAAATTTATCAATTAAGTGAAACCACTCATTTCTGCAGCTTTTAAGACTCGTAAAAGTGAAAACGCATCAAATGCGAAACAAATAGAACTGTATAAGGCATGCACTTTAAAAATAATCGAAGTTTTCATGTAATTCTATATACCTTTAATTTTATTTCCTTCGCTTGTGGGTGCCATTTTTATGTCAATTTTTGCTGCCTTGCTGGCAGTTTATCCGGAGCAGTACACAAGCACTAATGTACATGTTGATCCGGACATAAACAAGAGCGTATGTCCGGCGCGTATTTGTGTAACCCCCAGGCCGTACCCGGGGGACCGGGCCCCCCCCCGAAATCTAAAATTTTGTTAACAAAACAATAATAATGAAGCGTTTGTGTGAAAAATTGGGCCTTTTTCATCTTTTATGAATCTATAAATTTAATTTCTGTACACCCCCCCCCGAATTTTTTTTCTGGGTTGGGCCCATGGTAACCCCACTGTGTTAATCAGAGTTTTCTGGGGTCAGATTTTTTAGAAAAATTTTTTTCAATGGAGATTCTCATCCTGAAGTATATTGATCACTGATACATGAAAAGAAAAATCATCAATTATGCGCTAGCAGTGACGTAGGCAGAAATTTTTCATGGGGGTGTTACGACTACTGCAGCTCACATATATGTATGTATACGCGTGTGTGATAAGGGAGTGAAGAATATACATTTTGTATGGCAAAAAACTCCTCATGGGGGGTTGTGACCCCCTATCCCCTCCTTGGCAACGCCACTGCACGCAAGCATAAGTTGTCACGTCATGAAAAACCGTCGTAGATGGTAAACACCGAAGTTTTTTCGAGGGTTATACAGAATTAAAAATTTTGTAAAGTTTACTTTTGATACAGTTCGGATATTTGCCACCAAGGTGAGATGAAATATTACTAAATACAGCAACCTAGAATTTTCTTTTGAATTTGACGTGTTGTACGGGTCCTGTGCTATACTCCACCTGGAGTGCGGATTGCGCGGGATAATCGCGAACTTATTTGCACCCCGTAGAAATACAATGATGTTTGGTATTGCCATTCAAAAGTTATGTTAATTACAGGAGCTAAGGCTTCATAATATCAGAACATATGTCTCATTTTACCGTGCTGTACGAGTCTCTTTTAACGTGTTACACGAAAACGATCACAATTTTTTCGCCGTGTTCTACGAATTCGTGTTGTAGACCCGTGTTATGAAGGGGTCTACTGTAAATTGCTAAAAAAATAAAACATGAAATTATTTATTTATTTAGGCGAGTTGACAGTGAGACCAACGTCAGTTTTATGTAACAAGTGCGATACTGCATTAAGAGTTTAGTAAGGGTGATAAACTTTATCGCAGAAGTTACGTCACAAATGTTTTCATTTGAAATGTGACGATTTTCACGAAAACTGTGTGCAATTTTGGCTTATAACGTACGTGGTGCATCTATTATTTCATGTAGGTTTTGTTAATTTAGGTGAAATTCAATAAAGTCATCTGCAAAATAACTGCGCTAATGCATTGTCCACGCTTTAGGAAATGCAAGATAAAATAAAATAGTTGTCAACATCATGTAATTTATTCATCTGGTATATATTAAATGCTATAATTAAGCTTAAAAAACAAAATTATATGATGTAGAAATCAGGCATTTTTCGAAAGAGAGAAGTTTCATTTGCATACCGTAAAGATCTTCTTTTTTGATCGCCAGTGACACTGACGAAGTTTTTGTGTCATCAGGTTGCAATCATCTCAGATTTGCACTCATGACGTCAACTTTTTGTCACGATTAAGTATTCTTTTCACGTTTTGAGATTCCGTATTACTGGGTTTAATTCGAATTATATGTGTGAGGAAAATATTCGTTTCCCACCGTGCGGAGAACGGGCAAGCAGTTAGTACTTCATTTAAAATAAGTAAAAAGCAAATAATATTTAAATGCAGTTTCTTTAGTCGCAAACATATTTGTTATTCACACATGCTTCGTTTCTCTCGGGACATAATTCTAAAGCCGACGCGGACGAAGTCGCGGGTAGCCGCTAGTAAATAATTAAAGATTGAAGAAGACGAGCCTTTTTTTCATTTCAAATTTGTCTCTACTAAACAAAATAATTCTTAAATGTGGCATCTACCCCCGAATTACATTATAAGATTGTCTTGCGTGATCAAAAATTTCAGGTATTCTTATTTGAAAATAGCTGCGTAAAAATAATCAAAACGTTTACAATGGAACTTTCACTTTTTTAATTCGGAATTTGATCAGCTCTATGAAAATCCTCAAATACCGTTGGTGCAATACACACATGACAAAAATTAGTGGAGCGTATCATTTTGATAAAGCATTGAATTTAAGAGCGAATAATTTAATCTCCAAAAGTCACTCAGCTATAAATGCTTCGGATCAAGTGCCGGTGTATTAATTAACGATAAATTATTTGACTATATCACAGCATAATTTAAGGAGCAAGAATTAAAGATCACTGGCCTCAGCATTATATCATAAATTACTCAATCTTCTAATATGTCTCTGACAGGTAAATTTTAGCATGAAAATTTACCTGACTGAGAATATACAATAAATTTGATTAATTCCCCCTTTTTGTTTACAATGCAGAAATGAACTTCCTTCGTCAATTTTCAAAGTTTATTGCATGTAATTACTTGTAGACATTCAACTACATTTTATAAAATTTCGTAGTATGTGTTTATCTTTCTTATCAATGTACTTACTTCTGCAGAACATACCATTTTTAAGCTTTTCAATTGTCAGTGTCTCCCTGTATAGTGTGTAGATTGCCTAAAAATTGTACAAATAAACCAGGTGTAAAAGTATGAAACCGGAATTTTCTTGTAAAAATTATGTCTGTTGTTTGAAAAATGATAAAAATATTTTATTCAAAATAATCTCCATTGTTATTTATACATTTTCGCACCTCTCCGGCAATTTATGATTATGAATGCCATGCCAAACACACACACACACAAAAGAAAAAAAAATCTGGAGTGACTCCACTCGACTTTCCGAACACTTACGATTAAGATCATTACCAAGCATTTAAATAAATTTTAATCGATGAATAATTCAAACATATATACCAAATTGAAGCTCAATCGAATGCACCATTCAAACGCTAGCGCACTTTCATGAATTTCCACCATAGGTCATAATTCAGAAGAAATCTTTGTCGTAGCCCTGTAGGAAAACTATTAGTACTATACACATCAAAATTAATACCGGTCTTAAGATGGTGGTTCATAACATATATACCCAATTTGAGCTCAATCGAATGTACTGTTTAAACGCTAGCGCACTTTCAAGAATTTCCCCCATAGGCCATAATGTAAAAGAAATCTTTGTCGTAGCCCTGTAGAAAAACTATAAGTCCTATACACATCAAAATCAGTATCAGTCTTATAATGGTGGTTTATAACATATATACCAATTTGAGCTCAATCGAATGTACCGTTTAAACGCTAGTGCACTTTCAAGAATTTCCCCCCATAGGCCATAATGTAAAAGAAATCTTTGTCGTAGCCCTGTAGAAAAACTATAAGTCCTATACACACCAAAATCAATACCGGTCTTGCGACGGTGGTTTATAACATATATACCCAATTTGAGCTCAATCGAATGCTCCGTTTAGGAGCTAATCAAGCCATTTTCGTGTATTTTCTTAATCATTGAAGCGTTGTTCAGCGAGAGCGTGTCTCAGTGATGCGAATAGTTGATAATCGAACGGAGCCAGATCTGGAGAATAAGCCGCATGCGTTAGTATTCCCAAACTGAGCACCTCGATCGTTTACCTGACCCGTTTTGCTTTGTGTGTGAAGAGGCATTATCATGCAGCAAAATGTCTTTATGTTGCCTTTTTCCATATTCCGGTCGTTTTTCAGCCAATGCTCGATTTAAATCGATCATTCGCTGTTGGGAGCGACCATTGATAACGGTTACACCAAGTTCTAGCAGCTCCTAATAGATTTTCGGTGGTGTTCCACGGTCTTCGTTTCTCACGTCAAAATCACCACTTCTGAATTTTTTGAAACACTCCAAATTCTGTGTTTTACCAAGAGGATGTTCACCGTAAGCTTCGACAAGCATTCGGATGCGATTTTGTAGCAGTTTTCTTCAAATAATAATAGAAAAACAATGCTGTCCGCAAATCGTAGTTCGTAGGCACAAAAATCGGCATGTTTAAGGTTATGCAAATAGATATCGGTGAATGGAACTTGGGTTGTTCTGTGCTGAAAATCTTTGTCAGCTGATAGAGGGAGATAATGGCCCAGCTGAGAAGTGGTCTTGCGGTTACTATACTGAAGGCTAGTGCCATCTATAGTGAAATTCCGGTTTCATACTTCTACACCTGGTATATATATCTTCTGAGTCTTGTATCTCATTAAAAATTACCTCCGTAATAAATAACAGCTGTTCAACAAAATTATATTTATAGGGTCCATATCATGTCAAATATAGTAATGGACAGTAAGATTGCTTCGCACGTATGTTGGTTCAGGCACATCGATTATTTTATTTGCTTTTAATCGTTTGAGGTTCTAAAAATTCTCAATAAGTGACGCCATTGCTAGTACATTTGGGGAAGGTAGCCTAAAACGATTCCCTTAAGGGAAAAACTTGTGCAAAATAACAAATGTTTAAACAGATTTTTAGCCGTTTGCTAGTATGTTTTAAACTATATTTTGCAATATAAACATAACTCGGCTGTTTGTCAGGAGGAGATCCCCCTGAATACCCCCCCCCCGAATTTTTTAGTTCCTTTATTGCCATATTAAAACGATATTAATTGACTGTCATTTCATCTCTCATATTTCGAGCATTTTGCCTGGTAACCTTACGTTGAAATTTTAATGATTGCAACCTATTTATAGAAAAATACATTTGATGCACATTTTACAGCTTACGAAAAATTGTAACAATAGATTAAAGCTGTTGTGAACTAATAGTATTTAAATATATTTAAAAAATACATGTGATTCATATTCTATAGCTTACGAAATATTGTAACAATAGCTGTTGTGAACTATTATGTCGCTTTTTTATGTCGCATTTTTCGGTAAGTTTTCAATAAAGGGGGTGAGAGATAAAATGGCATAGTCATTAATATATTAATAATATTTTAAACCCACGTTGAGTAATGAAAAAAAAAAAATTGAAAATGTGTCCAAAGGATCATTTTACCCTCAGCCACGAGCAAAATCATCTTTCATTTAAAAATAATTGTGAATTAATTTTATCGGCAAAATAAAATATATAAAAGTAATTATGACTATGCATAAGGATATAAAATAAGTTTTACAATAAAGTAGCACACATAATTTATTTATTGAAAATTTTAATATAAAAAATCTGGAGTGACTCCACTCGACTTTCCGAACACTTACGATTAAGATCATTACCAAGCATTTAAATAAATTTTAATCGATGAATCATTCAAACATATATACCAAATTGAAGCTCGATCGAATGTACCGTTTAAACGCTAGCGCACTTTCAAGAATTTCTCCCCATAGGCCATAATGTAAAAGAAATGTTTGTCGTATCCCTGTAGAAAAACTGTAAGTCCTATACACATTAAAATCAATACAGATCTTGCGACGGTGGTTTATAACATGTATACCCAATTTGAGCTCAATCGAATGTACCGTTTAAACGCTAGCGCACTTTCCAGAATTTTCCTCCATAGGCCATAATGTAAAAGAAATCTTTGTCGTAGCCCTGTAGAAAAACTGTAAGTCCTATACACACCAAAATCAATACCGGTCTTGCGACGGTGGTTTATAACATATGTACCCAATTTGAGCTCAATCGCATGCCCTGTTCAGGAGCTATCGTGTTCACTCACATACACGCAAACACACATACACACACACACACGCACACACACACATACACACATACATACATACATCTCGTAAAAATAGCATAAATGAATTCAGAAGACCTCAAATCGTGTCAATACACCAAAATCTCGAATTCGAATTTTTTCATGATTACAATTCCTTTCCTTACATGGTACATGTTCGGAAAGTAAAAAGTGTCAGTAAAAAATAAAAAAGTTTCTTTTCTCGAAGTGCGTGATTTCGTTTTCTTTGGCAACATTTGGCTATCACATGGATTAAAAGAGAAAGATTCGGGAGAGTGCCAAATTTTGAGAGCGGTTAAGAGCTGCCATGAGGGTGAGAACCAGGTAATTGATTTTCTTTAGCCGATGGGTCATTTTACCCGATAAAATGACTACCCGTTTTAGGTTAGATTTCTGGAGGACGCCAAGAAACATAATGAACTAAAGAAGTGTAATTCGCCTCTATAAATATACTCCACTCTTAATGAAATAAAATAAGTTTTACAGTAAAGTAGCACACATAATTTATTTTTTGAAAATTTTAAAATAAAAATTTGTCACTAACAAATGAAAAAGTTTCTTTTTCTCGAAGTTCGTGAAAGTTTAGTTTTCGTTGGCAACTTTTAGCTATCACGTGGATTAAAAGAGAAAAACTTGGGAGAGACACATTTTGAGAGCGGTTAAAGAGCTGCCATTATGGCCAGGACCGTAAGAACAAGGAAACTGAAGCAGCATCCGGCTTGGCTAGTCCTTGGGAAGGTGAACTCCTCTCTCGGCTGGACTGCTATGCTAATGGGATACGCTAATGGGAACTGGTACACGTAAAATCCATCGTGGCTCCAATGTCCTCCATATTCCAATGATACCTCTGGGGGTGTCGATTTCGGGTGGTTGCCCCCTCATCTGGAAGTGGTTCAAAATTAGGGACCAACAGGCTGAAGTCCAATCCCCTCAGAGGGGCAATTGCATATCTTTCCATGGACACGAGAACAACAACAAAAACGAAAACATACAAAGTTGGTTAATTAAATATATTTAATCACTAGTGATGTCTAAAGTAAAAATTTTAAAACATTTTTTGTTCAGGCAATAACTGAACAATAGTTTAACTGGGGTGATTGGGCATGAATGAATAAAACTATTCGAATTCAGCGATTGTTAAATCGCTGCGATTGTTAAATTTTGAAAAATCCATTAAATGCTCAACGCATATTATTAGAAGAGTACACGGCATTCGAAATCTCGAATACAAATCGCGAGTACTATTCGTACAGGGAAATCACGATTACTATTCGAATAGTGAAATAATAAAACCGCGAGTGCTATTCGAATAGAAATAGCGACTACTATTCGAATAGAAAAAAACGCAAATATTCACAATTCGATTAATCCGTTATCAATTCTATTCGAATAGTTGTAATCCATTATCTAAATCATGCGAATGGCATATCATTAGGTTTAACACAACCGAATACTATTCGAATAGTAAAAATCGCGAGTGCTATTCGAGTAGAAATAGGGATTATTATTCGAATAGAGGAAATGGCAAATATTCACAATTCGATTAATCGGTTGTTTATTCTACTCGCATAGTTGTAATCGATTATCTAAATCATGCGAATGACAAATCGCTAGGTTTAACACACCCGAAGCGAAGCCCGTACTGATAGCGTGTATTTTGAAAGTGTTTTTTTGTTCTTTGCTCGTGTTATGTTCTTGTAGTGTAATTTTAAAAATGGCACAGAATGGGGTTGTGATGGAGATCACATATCTAATTTACTAATCATTTAATTTGGTTTTCTTTAATGTAATCTAACCAAAATCAAGAATTCTAAATCACTTCTGTTTTCATTTTTTTTGCCATTACGGCTTTTAAATCTGTATTTTCGCTTTTCCCGTATGCATTATTCTTTTTGTTTATTTGTCTCTTCATTCTAGCGTCGTTGTGCTAAAAATAGATTTCATTGCGTCCGTTTGCAAAATCAACGGCCTTTTTGATTTCCCTCTTGGCATGCTGCTGGCGTAAGTTATTTATTTGTTGCCCTGCGACATCTTCAAAATTATTTGCTCGCGATTACGTCATTTTAATTTTATTGGATTAACTGTTAGGGTTGCTCTGGAATTGGCGTTATTGATCTCAGCCAAGTTATTGTTCTCGCCAATGTGTAATTCTCTGCTGGTGTAATTTTTAATGCATTCCACCTTAATTTCACTGTCTATATAGGACGTATTTTTATTTCGCTGAGCCACCACCATCCGTTGTAATAAGTTTATGTTTCAATCGTATCTTTTCAATAAAACAGTTTTAAGTATTTAACATCTTTTTATTATATTGCAACTAAGTGTATCGAACCTGGATTTTCATGAGTCACAACGCAAGTCTTAATAATTTAAAACAGCCCTACTAATTAACTTCTTTACAGGGGTGGATTCGGACAATTTTTGTTTGGTTTGTGTGTGTGTGTGTCCGAAATAGCTTAACTGCTCCAAACCGAAGTTTGAGAACAGAAAAACGTTCGTCCTAAAATTCAAAAACGTTCCGAGGCCATACATATGTGTTTTACCATACTTCAGAACAATTATATATTTTTAAAAATATTTAACTTATTTAGAGTTAATAAAGTTATTACGAGTTATTATTAAGAGTACTTTACTTTGGAAAAGGGGGCTTAGAGCATCTATTGGCACTTGAAAGTGGAAAGAGAAATTATAATATTATTATTTTGAAAATTAATATTTTACTTATAAAATGTAAGCTATTTATTATTAATATTTCAAAAGCACTCCAATATGAAGACAAAACTTACGAAATCATTTGTTTAAGATGGAACAGCAAAATTCTTGGACATTTTGTTTTACCAGATCTACAAGAGATTTCACGAGTTCCGGAAACTTCCATCAAAGTTCTTTTGACAATACCAAGAGTTTTAGGCATTATAAAGTGGCAAAATTCATACATGGTTTTTGGTTGTGGTCTTCAGTCTTTAAAATATTCGATGACTATTATTCAAAATGAACTTATTCAATTTATTTTCGCTTGGCTTAAATATGTAAAATGTTTGTTAAATAAATTGCCCTAGTTTTATGATTAAGGACTTTATTAAAATATTCGAAACGACCTCACGCTTGTCCAAAACAAAGCCAACTTAAGTGTTACAAAAATGGCTAATAAATATTTAAAGCAACACTCGCATAAAAATTTCAGGCGAGCGAATACATAGATGCTCCTAAAGTATTTTGTATAAAATATTAAAGTTTCTTTATTGCCAAATTTTATATGCCTGAAAATGTTAATTTCGTTTAAACTCTTCTTTTACACTAACAATAAAACAAGCAATAATACCCTAGACTTCACCTTTACATTGCATAAATATGAGCACAGCAAAAATAATGCACATTTCATTTCATTCAGTCTATTTTACTAGAAGATAAAGCCCGTTGAGGAGGGAATTGCAAGGGGCCCTAGAAAAAAACATTTGACAAAAATATGTCCATACTCAATATATTTAATCTTCGTCCACTTAAAATAAATAACTTCATATTCAATTTTTACCGTATACCGAAATCGAATTTCATGCTCTTCTAGAAACGTACGGAAACTTTTCCATTCGAACGCTTTCATTTTGTGGGAACAGCTACTCTTATATCAATGCTTCATGCAGACGGAAAAAAAAGAAATAAACTTCGCAATCTGAAAAAACTATTTAAAACGAATCGAAATCGCAATTTTGTCCTTCAAAGCCTGATAAATGTGACTTCAGTATGACGTATATGCCACTTACGACTCGTAATTTTGTCCCGCATTTGATATTTTTTTTTTTTTTTTACTCTTGGAAATAAAACAGCTGAGACTAGCGAAAAATCGCTTCAAAATTTGGGAGTGAGTGGATTTTTAGATTTTTAAAGGAGCGCAGATTATTTTCTATATTTTTGTACACAAACATGAAAAATTTCCAGCGTATCGTACAAACGATGTAAATGCTATCATGCTTTTTGTGCTTAACTTTTTAATCTTTTTGGAGTAATGGCGGTAAAAGTTTTATCTTGTAGTGGTTACCCGGAATTGTCAGAGAATCAATGGGTCAGGGATCAGCGTAACTATATAGTAGGATATTTCAATAATTATTTAAGCAGTATTCATATTTGATTGGTCATATTTTGAACAGCAAAATATGACCAATCAGATTCATCTGTACTGTTTTTTAATTGCAAAATATGTTCTATAAATTGATTGTTTTCCCGCTCTCACTAACAGTTTATAAATCCACCAATGCTGTATATGTGTGTACCCGCCAATCCAGCATTAATTTCATACACTAATTTTAATTTTTAAGAAAATATATGTATATGTATTCGGGAATCATATGATATTCCTTTCAATTATAAATTTAAATTTTCTGTTCTAGTTTGCTAGAAGTTAAGAACTAAAAATAGAAACACATATTGAAATCAATACGCTATCTAATTTTATGATAAAATGAATTCCCTGTCTATTTTTAATGAAAAATGATTTTAAAAAAAATTTGAATTCATAAAAGAAAACGGAGGACTATTTCCAAAAAATACTGACGGAAATTTATCTTCTCCAGTTTCAGAAACGTGATAATATATAAATCCTCATTCTTTCAATAATAAGCCTTGTATATTTATATGTCTAAGCCTCTTGAAAATTCCAACTGCTGAATGAAAAATGCTTCCGTGGATCAATTTACATGGAGAAGAAAATCCTTTCAAAAGTATTTTACATGTATATTTTTATGTATATGAAAGTTAAACGTTTCCTTTTTTTTATGGCCTATAATAGATTTACGAGGAAAACCATTTTGATGTAATCTGAATTTAATGTATTAAAAGAGAATTCTTTACCAATCTGCGAATTTGAAAATCACCAGGAATATACATTGCAAACTAGATGAAGTACACATCGCGTTAACCCTTTGAGGCGCAACCCTTTGCCAATGCTGAAAAAAGGGCAGCCGTTGCCATCGCTCGACTTAACTACCAGCAAGATGGCGGACGATCGAAACGTTCATCGCGTGCCATAGATCTAGAGACCCTTTTTTTGACTCAGCTGGCTGTGCCGGCACAGTTAAGTCGAGCGATGGCAACGGCTGCCCTTTTCTCAGCATTGGGCAATCCCTCCAGCTGCTCTCGCATTCTTCCATTTTTCAGTAGATGTCAGTACTGTTAAAAATAATCGTGACAATTTTTTTTACGGGAAATGACGTGCTAAAAAGTCAAGGATTCTCGTGGAGCTATGTAACCCGCAACTATTTTTTATAGAAATCAAATCTATTCCTCGTGACTGGCAACAGTCAAAACGTCAGAGTTTGGTGTTCCCAGAGCGGGAACCAAGCCCCCTAAAAACAGAGAAAAAATGCAAAGTTTTAAAATTTATTCAAATTAAAATAAACTCCGATATTTATTATTTTAGACGTTGCTGATCATGTTACTGAATTTCACTCCATTACATTTACGCCGTTTTTTTAGGGGTACAAGAACAAACATTTACACGATTTTCAATAAATTTCACTCCATTATATTTAAGCCATTTTTTTTAGGGGTACAAGAACATACATTTACACGATTTTCAATAAATTAACTTGCCATCTAAAATTTTCCAAATTTCATTCTATTCCATTGCCATTTTTTAAAGGAATAAATATTTTCTCAATTTTTACAAAATTTCGAAATCTAATCTAAGTTTACAAGTACTTTGACCCCTGTAGTTTAAGTGCCAACCTATGATGATGATAAGTTTTATTTCGTTCACTTCAGTGATGGGCAAACAAATATTTCCACATTTTTAATGAATTTTTTGCAACATTTAAAATTTTAATTAGAATAAAAAAAAATCGACGGCTATAGTTTAAGTTGTATGACAACATATCATGTGTTTCAAAAACTTGTTCGCTTTAGTCGTTTTTTACGAGATGGGTGAATAAATAGTTACGCATTTGAAATTTATTTTTGCAAAATATCAAATTTTAACCAATTTTTTTAAAAAACTCGACACCTATAATTTGAGTTACCATCTATCATGTCACCGAATTTCATTTCATTCGCTTTAGTCATTTTACATGATTCACGACTAAAGACTTATGGAGATTGAAATGATTTTAGCAAAATCTCAAAATCTACTAATTAAATGTATTTAGAAATTCGGCGCCTATATTTTAAGTTAAATGGACACCTGTCATGTCACCAAATTTCATTTCATTCGATTGGGTCACTTTTAAGTTGTGGTCAAATAAAAAGAAGACAGAATGGCAGAATGAGTGTGACAGACAAACTTTTTTACGGTCGTACTGGATTTCCAGATGCATGCAGCGGTTAGAAATCCTTGAGAAGTTTTGAGAATAGAATTTTTATTTTGAATACCGTCGTTATTTTTTAATTTAATGGATTTCCGAATGATCTAAATTTAATAAATATTCGAACAAAGTATTAAAATGTATGCAAACAACTAGAGTTGAGAAATCAATTTTTGAATATTCAAAATGCAGTTTGGGAAGTAGTGCTTATAAAATTTCAAGTAAAATGTAATTTCACAGAGGTATGCAAATGAAAGAATAGTGTATAGAATTGAGAACATGGATACACTTTACCTTTTAAATATTTTCTCATGCATAAAAATTTAATTATCTGCAGAGTGAATTTTTATAGAATAACTAAGCAATATGTAGAGGCAACAGAAATTCAGTAAAATGAGAATTTTGTTTTTAAAGAATGAAAAGATTCATCAATAATGCCGTTCTTTTTCTGATTTTGATCATTAAAAACTTTTCATTCTAATATTTTCAGATGGATAAGAGGAAACTAAAGTATTAAAAGTCTTTGAAAGCGATATTCATTTCTGGTGAATATCTGTGAGTTGTAATAAATTATTATACAAGTTTTATAAATTATTATGTAAGTTGTTATAAATTATAGCAAAATTTTCTATAAAGAATAAGCATTCCCTTTAAAAGTATACACTAACATTGACATACTTATGATGAATTTAAAATTTGAAAGATTTGTAAATAATAAGTACGTGTTATACTTTTTCACACAAACATGTATTATATAATACTGTTTTAAATTTATAAAACAAAACTTTTAAATTTCTTCAGTTAAACAACGTTTCGCTGAAAAACAAATATCATGACAGCACTAAAAATTGCTCATATTATAATTTACAAATAAATGAAATATTTATAAAATCTGTGTTTCAATGTTTGAATAATTAAAACTTACTTGAATATATAGAGCACACAATAAGAGCATTTTTTTAGCTTTATAACATTTATTTCAAGATATCTCCAATAAAAGTCCCACAAAAACTTGAGTTATCTATCTTCCATCCTGCAACTAAAAAAATTGAAATTAACACCGCATAGTTTACTACAAATATTTTTTAATAAAAGTAAAGGCTGTTAAAAAAATATATGCATGCAAATACAGGAAATATGGTTAAAGAATTTTACATTTCTGACCTTATAAATAAAAACGAAAATCTGTTTGTTTGTCCATGTTGCACACAAATCTACACTGTTGGACCGATCGGCTAAAAACTTTGCACAAATGCGTAAAATAATAGTAGAAGGAAAATTTGTTTTGTCCTAAAAATCTGAAAATCCACCCTTTCATTATATTTTAGAGAATTTTCTCTATTTTCTGCTCTTTTGATTTTTGACCTTAGTAAAGCTGAAAATTTGTATAACGTACTTATGTCACCGAAGTGAGATTGACGTCATTTTGATGTCGCGGTCATGAGGCTTAGAGGGGGAAATTGCGAGTTTGTTTGAAATAGCTTTTCGAAATTATCCAGTTTTTTTGTTTGGTTTTTTTTGTTTGTTCTTTTCGCGAATAAAGTGATTTCCATTGCATGATATATTGATATACGTGGGGCTGTTCCCAGCATAGCTAAATGCTTGGAATATGAAATTAAATCTGTAATAGTTGTGAGACAAGAATTCTCAGTCATTCAGCCTCACTTTCAAAATCAACAAACTCTAAAGGGAAATTATTCAGTGTTGATTCATTCAAAATTCAAGTACTCAAAAATTGTGATCAGCCCACCAGAAAATAAAACTACATATGTATGCATTTTGTTTAAAATAAAGTACAACTTAAAAATCTTTCTGATTCGTTAGTAAGAAAAACATACTGATTCGCATTTACTAACTGCAAACCCTCTCCTTAATGATGCATTGTGAAGGTTAACACATTGGTCGCATTAGTGTATTTTCAAGGTTAAATCTTTTAATGATGAACCACCATATATTGCATCAAAATTAAATAATTCGCTATCTCATTATCTATGCAAATACCAAGCATTTTATTGTTGGTTTTACTATTTATATCAGTAGTAACTAATATGATTAAATTAATATTACTATTACTATTAATATTACTATTTATATCAGTAGTAACCAGAGGAATATTCCTCTGACACATCCACAGAGAAATTCTGCACATTTCCAGAAGAGCATGTCCAATTCAATGACACGGATAAGCGATTTGGAAATATGCGTTATATTTTTTATCAGTGCATTTATAGGAATTTTTCGCATGAAAAGGATTCCGATTTCTTGGAAATAGCCCATACCACAAGAATTATAAATTGAGAATTTCAATCTTTTACTTGTTTTAATTTGGCAACAATTCAAACCTTGTCTTTCAAAAGAAATTCGGCATCGTGATGAAAGCAATTGAAATTTGTCTTGGGATGTAAGTTGTAACTCAAACAATAAACGTTGAAAATTCGTATGTTTTGAATAGATTTTGGGAAAATACTGCAAATGGATGCCGGCAAATGTCTACCAAGTCTTCCATTTAAATTATGAATTGTAAAATTAGGAAATTTGTTAGGCAATATGGATTAAAACACACTAAACCATGTTAATAAATGACTGGCGATTCAAAGTAAATGTTAAAGCGATTACCTTTTAAACCGTAAGAGATCAAAACATATTTTACATTAGAAAATGTCGTACGATAAAAAGTAGATTTCAGATATGAGAATTTTTTAATTATCGGTTTCTTCCATATTAAAATTCAAAATTTATTTTTTATACCGTACCTGATTTCTTTTCACTTATATTAGAAAAATGCTGACCTGTGTTTAAGAAAACTAAAAAAATACCATATCTTTGAGTGAAATTGTTATCTCCAGATGTTTAATGTTTCGATTGACGACTTACCTGCTGTATTGACGTCAATAATAAAAAAAAACTTTACTTCAGCGGAAGAACTATGAGTTTGATAATAAAAGTTAAATGATGATCCTTTTGTTGAAAATTGGCAATTAAACTCATTCAAACGTGTCAAATTAACGGATAGGGTTTTACTTGAACTTATAGATACTGTGTTATGAAATTATCGATAATTTAGTCTTTCAGGGAGTCATCCACTAATTACATCTAACTTCTAGAGAAGGAATTTCGAAGTGTAATTGAGAATGATAAAATAATGGTGTGAGTAGCTCTAAATGATTATGTTTTAATTAAGGAAGGTGAACTTATACGTAAAGAAATATATTCTGTTGGGGATATATTAAATCAAACGGAATGCGAAGTTCTGGTTGTCAAATGACTGCGTCCAAGCTTAATTTGTGCGTTCTTCGGCTACATACATTTTTTGAAAAAAAAAGATCAAACTATATCAAAACTATCATCTCCTTTTCCTTCAGGTAGTACAGAAAGTAAAGCATTCTAATTTTCTAATCTTATTTAAGTAAATTTTATTATGAAATGAAGAACTATAGGCTAACCTATAGTAAAAATATTATGTTTTCATCTTAAGCTATCACAGTTTAATTAAACTTGTTTCTTCCATTTAAATTTCGTCTTTATGCCTCACAAATGTTTATTATAAATGTACATAAGACATATATTCTGAAATTTGAATTTTCACTCATATTATTTGAGTGTTTGTGAAGTGTTATGAAGTGTTTCATTGTACCTCGGGATACCGGGTACATTGAAACACTGTTAGACATTTACTTTTGTGATTTCTTAAATATGAAGATGCTAATTTCAAAAATATAAAAATTCATTTAGAAGGAGAAAAGAGTAACTTAAAAGTTCCCATTAATTTTACTTTTGTGAATGCAAACTTTTGAACAGGGGAAGAAAAGTAAATTGTGTTTCATTGTACACCTTCTTACCCTATTATAGTATAAGTGTAGAAAGCATATTTATAATGGTTATATATTATTAAAAAACTACAGGTTAGAGAGTAAATAAGTGTTGAGATAAATTTTCAATGGAGAAAACATCTTATTTTAAATGGTCTATATCGCAAGATAGACATGGAAATAATATTTATTTTTAAAGTGCACAGCATCGTCTGCTACTTTAAGAATGTATCGAGATTTCACTGAAAGGATTTTAAATTTTAGTTTAGTTCAATCCTCTTATACCTATTTATTCACTGGGTGCGTATTTTATAAAATGGTTATCATGAGGATTTTAAACACATTTCTAGTCCATTCGGTATTTCTTAAAATAAAAATAATCAGATTTGAAGACGGATGTGTATAAACAACTTTTTGTAAACATATGGATTTGATTTTTTATAATATCACATAAAGTATAAATCGATGTATTACATATTACAAATTCTGTAGTACTGCTTTTGAGCTAGATGCTATACACCTTTTTATATATTATTATATTTAATATTCTGTCAAATTTTCACAATCATTTGATAGTTACAATACCTGGCCAAATTATCAGATCAATGTAAATTGAAATTCTACATTTTTAAAATTTATATACGACTTTATTATTAAAGAATTTTATTAAAAATTATATTTTCTTCCTTCATACTTTGATAATGTTTATATTAAGGAGTCAGTGACCAAAAAATGTTATTAGTAAAATATTTATTAAACCAAATATAACATTTAAATGAAATAGAACTGAAAAAAAACAACATTTTCCATGATTAAAATATTCTCGATAATAAATAAATAATGATGATAAATAACCTAAACAATATTAATTAATAATTCTAAATTTACCTTGTCTAGTAAAGTATTCTGTCAGCACAAATTGTAAGTTATAAAGCCGTTGCATTCATGCATACCATCGGCTATCCACTCATTGGCTAGTGGTAACAGCTTGAAAATGTTTCTACAGCCAAGGTACTGAAGTAAACGTAAGTTAAATCTAACTAAAAAATAATAACTTAGCACGGATCAGGTACAATAAACTTTTTATTTCAAAAACCTTAATTTTTTTTCTTGATAATAGATCTTAATAGATCTTAATTTTTTTTTCTTGATTTCTAATAATAGATCCGAAGTAGATACTGCCATTTTTGTTTCTCCTACTACTGTTGGAAAATCAGACAAGTTTTACTTTTTTGGATTTAAGCCTTAAATTATCATCCAATAATCGATGTCTTAGCTTTGATTAAAAGCTTGAATTTTCTAATTGCATGAAAGCAATATCCTTCATTCTGTTGATAAATTTTATGCAACATATGAGTTTAGACTTAAAAATATCTGATTTGGATTGTGGATGGACTCAAAGCGACAATTATGATTTCCAGTAGACTTCCAAAGTTGTTTTATGATAAAATGAACTTACTATGATAAAATGAAATTTTTTTTTATCTTTTAAGATAAAAAAAATTGTTTAATTTTTTGTTAAACTGTTTAATTTTATGTTAATTTATTATTTTCAGGTTATATCAAACATTATTCAGCAAAGAATGTTGCAACTCTTAAATATATTTCATCATTATAGAGTCTCTTAAATATATTTCATCATTTCATCATTATTTTTGAGTCTTGTGATTTGAAAACTGATATCTCAACCTTTTTTAATTAATTATAATAATAATAATAATTTATTTTCATAATACAGCTGATTTTGTTTTGTTCCTTACTCTTCTCATTTTTGGCACAATGTGATGATTCGAGTACCTTTTGAAAATGACTTGAGCATTTTTTTTTCCAATGAATAAAATAAGGATAAATTCTGAAGAAAAATTCTAATGAAAGCTACAAATCGTCAAAATATTATTCTATGTTTAATTTTTAATTTTATTAAAAGGGAGGAAATTATTATAAAGGAAATGAAAACTGTTTCACTCTGGGATCCGCTGTCTCCTACTGTATCTTAAAAAAAAATTCATGATTTTGTAACATTTTGCTTACATGCCTGTATGTTTAAATTGTATGTTTATTTAGTATTTTAAATCGAAAGAAAACAAATTCAATATTTCGATTTAAGGTAAGAAAATAAAAAAAAAAATATTACTATTAGGAATGAAATTTTGAATGGTTTAAATTCTTTAGAGAAATGAAATTATACTGTGCAAATAATTCTTGTCAAAAAAAGAAAAACCATAGAATTTATTGTAAATCAAGGACGTTTTTGAAAAGATAATTATTTGTAAGATTTTTTCTTTAAATCAGAAATTACCTGCATAACCCATACTACCATGCTATACCTGTAGTGTTTTTTTAAATAATACCCGTAAATTAAATAAGAGCTAAGCACTAAACAATTACTAAAATAAATGTACTACAAATTTAAATGAAATTGTGAACTTTTAATATAAAAGTAATTATTTGAAAACAAAATAAACAAAGCACCTAGACGACTGCCATTGGTTTAACATTAGTGAATTCGCTGTACAAGATCAGTGATACACTCTTAAAAAAAAAAAAAAAGTTCAAAATCTTCACACATATCTCAAAGCAACGAATCTTAACGTTTCTAATGCATACAAATGAAAATAGGAAAAAGGGAGTCAACATTAAAAAAAAGAAGCACTTAGGAGTTTCTGTACTTAATTCTGTCTGCGTAAATTAGTTTCTGAAATTTAATCTATGAACTCGGGCAGTGTTTCTCCGTTTAAGAAAAAAGAAATGGATTATTGAATTGTTGGATTGCTAGTGTCTAATCAAGGTGTTTTGAATGAACTCTTTTGAATTGAAATGTTAGAAATGTGATGTTTCTGCAACGTTCAAGAATATTTTGCGTTATTAGCGTATTTTTAAATAACAACTCTCTCTTCTTATTTTACTTGTTCGGGGTACTTTTGGAGGGAGTACTTTTTAAGGGGTTCTAATGCATATTCACATTAAATCAGGAGCAGCTGAAATTTGAGCAGTTTTGAAAACTGCTCTAAACTCCAGACCGTTAGATCGGCAGCAGTGAGGTATGCCAGAACCTTTAACTTTTACAATTCCATCACTCCCCAATACTTAGTGTCTTTTCCAAGCGGTAATTGGTCGGCGTTAGTTTATCTTGACTAGACTATTCGTAATTTTATCAGTGACCATTTTTATTATGGATATGAGTACCTTATTATATATATATATGTAAAACATTACAAATCAAAAGCCTGCTAATATCCCACATTTCTAGAACTACGCAGTTTTAATTCAGTTGGAACAAAGAAATCTGCTTTCAAAAACTGCAACTAATACACGGTACCTTGCAATTCCTTTGTAATTTTGTAGACAACCCTAGTGTTCAGTCACCGTGGCGTCTTAAGGGGATGGTGGACACCCAAATCATCAAAATTGGCCCAAAAAATGTGTTTTTTCTTTTTTACATACTAATATTCTACAGTTAAAGCTGAACCATGGAGAGAAAACCGCGTATGTCTACGGCAATTTTTAAAAACGATATTAGGGTTTGAAAAAATTAAAAGGGACAGTTAAATGTCCACAAAAATGCAAACAAACGCGTAAATAAACAAGTCACAATTTTTATTGAACGTTTTACAAAATAAGCTAATATTCGAATGAAGTCATTTTAAAAATATGTTTTGTTAAGGTAAAATCATAAATAAAATTATTCAGAAGAGACGGTATTAAAGGTAAATGGAAAATTACACTTTAAACTATATTTTCTCCAAATCAAGTTTTTTGTGATTTTCTTGCCTTCAAAATGCTCCCAGCGACTTAATTTTGGTCGGAATTGTACAAAATTTACAACAAACATTCTTCTCATATATTACAATAAATCAGTGTATCCTTTTTAAATAGGGTCAAAATTTCTATTATGAAATTTCACTTTTATTTACGAAAACTGAAAAATTTCGGGAAAGTTTGGTATATATCCATGAAAATCTAATATATAAAATTCTCCTGTCACAGTGTTAGTCACCTAACTCCTCCGAAACCACTCGACCAATTTTAATGAAATTTTCTATGTATATTCGTTAGGTCTGAGAATAGGTTTTTAACTATGTCTCATACCCCTAAATCGTAAGGGCGGTCCACCCAAAAAGGTTTAGCCCCCGAGTGCTCTTCATTTCAATCAGGATTTCTGTGTAGACATTAGCGTGTCGAGTCACTTTTCAAATGTGTTTGCCAGATAATGTGGAAAGGGGGGGGCGTTAATAAAATGTTGAAAATCGCAGAAGGTTTGCAATTTTTGATAATGGATCGCTAAATGTGGTGCCAAAACGTGACAATTTATTATAAATATATTCTGCGTATAGTTAGAAAACGCCTGGCGTATATTGTAAAAGAGTTTTATTAGGCGATTTTAATATAGATTTCTATTCCGAAGAAGTTCTCTGTGGAACAAGAAAGGAAAACACGGTACACTCATGGATTATGATGCCCATTCCAAACAGCATTTAAAATGTCTTTGCGGTATAGTTGGAAAATGCCTACAGGAAGAATATGCCTGGCGAAGATTGTAAAACAGTTTCAGTAGGCGATTTTAAGATAGATTTCGATTCCAAAGATGATTTTATGGTACAAGAAAGAGTTGATTCCTATTTTAACGCCCCCACTCTCGCCAACCTAAAAAATCCCCGTAATTTGGCGAGCTTGGCAGTCATGGGTCTCTGGCAGTTATGCACAAGTTTCAACGGTACTTACGTATTATCCCGGCGGTCCGCCAAGACAAGCAATTTTTCACCAAGATAAATGTCGGGCTCATGAAATTGTTGATGGTTTGGAATACGATTGGCAACGTATTTAAAATCTACGAAAAGTAGTTTGGCGGAAGTGACCACCGGGATAATACGTAAGTACCGTTTCAACGCACCCAAAAGAACTAGGCGATAACTAAAGTAAACAAACTAGCGATAAACACGCCAGTTAAGGAATTTGAAGACACTTAATTATTAAAAATACATTAATTGGTAATCCAAAATAAATAAAAATGTAACGGCATGCTGTACTTACATGTTTTTCCAAATCGCCATTTTAATTCTAAATTACGATTTCTACATAAATGCAAAAAATCGTCATGGTAACTGCATATGTTTAATCATCGCCTCCTTGGCGAGAGCCGAGGCGTTAAAGTGGGAAACAACATATAAAACGGTGAAGTATAGTTGTGATATACTTGGCGAAGATTGTAAAATAGTTTTAGTAGGCGATTTTAAGATAGATTTCGATTCCAAAGATGGGTTTTATGAAATAAGAAAGAAAAATACAGCACAGTCATGAATAATGATAACACTTTCCAACTTAATGGAATAAGGACGAAAAATAGGTACGACGCATAAATTATGATACGATTTTGATATATAGCACTATAGTGCGTATTTAAAATCTGAAAGTGTTTCAGATTTTCATCCTTTTTTTTGGGGGGGGGTGGGCAAAATTTTTTATGGAATGACTATAAATAAGTCTCAAGGCCAAACTATGTCTGTTTGTGGATTAGATTTGAGCACACCATGCTTTTCACACGGACAGTTATACGTGGCATGCTCTCGAGTGGGCAAACCATACAGTGGGCATCCAGTTTGTTTGTGTTATCTAAAGATGGGATAACAAAAAATATTGTATACTTTATTGCGTTAAGGGATTGATATTATTTTTACTTTCCGAACATGTACCATGTAAGGAAAGTATTGTAATCATGAAAAAATTCGACTTCGAGATTTTGGTGTTTTTACACGTTTTGAGGGCTTCTGAATCCATTTATGCTATTTTTACGAAATGTATATGTATGCGTGTGTGTGTGTGTGTGTGTGTGTGTGTGTGAGTGAACACGATATCTCCTGAACGGAGCATTCGATTGAGCTCAAATTGGATATATATGTCATAAACCACCGTCGCAAGACCGGTATTGATTTTGGTGCGTATAGGACTTCTACAGGGTTTTCTACAGTTTTTCTACAGGGCTATGAAAAACATTTCTTTTACATTATGGCCTATCGGGGGAAATTCTTGAAAGTGCGCTAGCGTTTAAACGGTACCTTCGATTGAGCTGAAATTGGGTATATATGTTATAAATCACCATCTTAAGACCGGTATTGATTTTGGTGTGTATAAGACTTATAGTTTTTTCCTACAGGGCTACGACAAAGATTTCTTTTATATTATGGCATAATGGCATATGGGGAGAAATTCTTGAAAGTGCGCAAGCGTTTAAACGGTGCATTCGATTGAGTTTCAATTTGGTATATATGTTTGAATTATTCATCAATTAAAATTTATTTAAATGCTTGGTAATGATCTTAATCGTAAGGGTTCGGAAAGTCGAGTGGAGTAACTCCAGATTTTTTAGTAAAAATATTCTAATTAGCGATATATATAAATTTAAAGAATAAATTACAATGAATTAAAAATATAAATGTTTCGTATTGTGTTACTTTTATATTCCAGCATCGTTCACAGCGCTCCATGCCTCTTCCACTCATATACCACATCCTCACAAACTTAAAATAAGTTAATCATTTCTTTCTACTAAAATAATCCTAGGAATAATTTATATGGCAAAACAACGTTTGCCGGGTCAGCTAGTATTTCTAAAAAATTAACTACTCGGTCGAATCAAAAACCGATACACAGACTTTTTTTAAAATATATTTTTATGCTATTATAAAACAAAATTACTAAAAAAAAGTTAAAATTAAAACGCATGGAGCATTTTTTCGAAACTAAAAAATTAATTAATTTTTAATTAATTACTATTATTTTTAAAATTTATTTCAGTTGCTTATAATGCTTTTAGTTTAATATATTAAAATACAAAATTTCATAATCCTTTCTTATTAAATAAAATAAAAAAACATTTTAATGTCCACCATCCCCTTAAAAGACTTAACAAACCTTGAAAAACCGCTGCCCAGATTTTAGCGTTTGGCCAATAATTGCAACGTGCATGAATCATGTGGCACGACCTCAAAAGTTAATAAAAGGGGCTGATGCTGCCCAGGAGAGACTCTTCCGCGTGACTGCAACTGCAAAGGAAATATGTATCGAATCGCCCATTAAAATTATGTAATCGTAGTTGAACTTTGACTCATTCATCGACGGCCGATATGGCCCAAGGATTTTCACGGCTCACTCCAGCGTTCGCAGCATGAAATAAATGCAAATACTGCTTGTTTGAGTGTGACCGTCATTATAAATAAACACTTTAAATATTGCATTCACACAAACTGCATTCTTCTAAATTTACGAATATTTCTTAAAATACAGCTTTTGGGCAAAATAATAACAGACATTACATACATAATATCACTTTGATTTGAAACTATTGCCAAATTCATTACGAAATAGTATTATAAGACAATTATGTAATTAAAACACATCTGAAGCCAGTAATTATTATATATTACATTCATAAATCTATGTGTTTAATTTTTTGAAGTTCTGCTAATTCAACGATCTCCGTATTCTTCGCCTCGATGGAAATATAAACAACCTGAGATGCGCAGTTATCCAGTGTGCGTAGCGTCTCTGTTTTCAACAATGGCGTTATCCAACTTTCTAAGAGAAGTGTCCCCTCCTATGAATTTACCTTCGCGGTAACTAGTATATAGCAGCATAAACACACAAAAATGTCAGTTACAATGTGTACGTTGAAATGTGTACGTGTGCGTGCCTGTGCTAGAAAAAAATATTTTATTAGTTTTTTGGTTAATTACATGTAAATTAAACTGATTTTTAAACAATGAGCAAAATTTCAACTCATAACATCAAACTGCTTGGATATCTCAATCAAAATAATACACTATAACTGATATCTTAAAAATACATCAGTGTTGTCCGTAGTTTATTTATTTTCTGTGCCTAGCCTGTTGTATTTTTAATCTTTATTTTCCAAAGTGCCAAATTTATTAAAAATTCTAAAGCTTATTTTCCTTACTTAACTTGTAGGTTTGAATGTTCTTTTACACGTACTTGAGAAATCAAGTTTTGATCTTGTTTAACATTGTTTTATTCCTTTATGCTAGATCACGTTCACCCTCCTTCAGCCAATGCCTTTAAGATAAATTTAAATTATTTATAACGAAAGAAAACTGAAGTGCTTATTAAAATTTTTTATTAAATAAGATGTAATAATGGAAGAAAAAGGATTTCAGCGATGAATTTCACTGGAAGAAATTGCCTTGCTTTTATCTGCATGATGTGCTGTTATTATTTGTAGCAACAGCACATTGTAATACATTTTACCCGTGCATTGCGCTGTAATTACTATTAACTACTACACAACGTGAGTGTGAAAATAAAACTTTTTATCTTCAGTGTTAGTAATAAATGAAAAAAAAATCATAAATTTTTCTTATACTAGGGTGTTCCAACAAGACCAGATACATTTTGCACGACCAGATTCCTCGCTTGTAGTACATAAAAATGTCCAATGAAATATCTTTCTATGACCCAGTTAAATGCCAGAGAAAAGTATGACGTCACATTCGATGAAAAATATTGGAAACGTGAACACTGCTCACTGTATTAGACATGGGGGGGGGGTGTTATGGCCTCCATGATCACGAAATCTGACACATTTCGTTTCTTCCTGCGAGAACTTCTGAAAGAATTGGTCTATGGAGATCCAGTTTCTACAAAAAGTGTTTTCCCTTCATGATGAATGTAAGTTTGTTTATACCTGGTTGATGCAACGTGAGCCCTCAGCCATTACACGGGTCTCTCGTGCATGCCTCGATATGCAAGGTGGACATTTTGAACCACGTTTTAGATAAACATATGCAAAAACATGTGTTCATTCTTCAAAAAAAGATTTTTTTATACACCGGATATGACGTCATTATTAATGTTTCACGATTTGTCAAAATATCAACGAAAGTTATGACGGATAGAATTCAAGATGGCACAGTTTTAAAATTATTTTACGAAAAAATTCGCCAAAACAGTTGCTTAGTAAAAAAAAAAATCCTAAAAATCGGTAAGTCATGTTACGTATTCAGAACAAACTGTTTTTAAAAGAAAATTTTCTCGTCCATCCGATGATACAAATGCCGTTTTGATGCGAGCGTAATTCCGCCGTTATTACGAATTTGGTGAGAAAAAAATGCCAAAAATCACATAAAACATAAAATAAAAGAAATTCTAGGGTGGAATTTTGAAAAAATCGCTTCGAGGTGCACAATTACATATTTAGATCTTACCGAGTACCAAAGTTGGTGTTTCTAAGTTTAGCCGTTTGTCCGTAACGCCGCCGACACACACACACACACACACACACACACACATACATACACACATTGACATCTTTTATAATAAATAGAGATGAGATCTCTCTGTCAAATTAGGGATTCGTTGCAAAAACAGTCGTCCTTAATTCAAATGAAAATGAAATTTCTTCTACTGATTTAATTCTTTAAAAAATACAAAGTCATATGAATTTCAACTAATTCAATTCTTTTCAGTTTTTGTCACATACGCCTTAAGGTATTGATAACGTTACATAATTGGGCTTATTACTACACAATTAATTTTCTCCAAAGAAAATTTGATAAGCGACGTAAATTAAAATCCCAAGCCTTTCACCGAATCTTCTATGACACTGATATTTCCCGTTTGAGAACATTTGACAAGTTTGTCATTTCAACGTGTTCTTAGTTTAGTTTCCAAGGATGACTATTAGAGAAACAATCTATTATCTAACAATAGGTAAACAATCTATTAGAGTTTTTTTTTTTTTTTTTCAAAGTGACAATCAAGTTCAAGCTTAGAGGTTTCAGTATCAGCTACTTCTTTGCTGTTGAGTCAAAATATTTGTAACATTTTATCCGAAGAGTGCTGTTCGTTAGTATATGATAATTACTGCTTGCGTTACTCCTAAACTATAAAAATGCAACGATGCATGTCATACGCTTTCTATACATCCATAAAAGTAAAAATTTTAAAAATACGGATAGTAATTATCTATAGGTGCTTTTAAGAAGGTAAATCTGTATCATCAGAAAACAATGTAATAGAAAGAAATTTGTGGTGACTTTCATAAGGCACCTTACTCAATATCGCTACAGAATTACTAGGTTAGCACGCATGCAATGCTGAACTGAGCGAATTTCATGCAGTTATCTCTACCTCAAGTTGATTTTTTTCGGTGATTATTCCTCTATGGTATGTCCAATTTTGGATTTTTTATTTTTTAAGTGATCATTATCGTGACCTTGACTAATGTCATAGGTTTTATGAGCGCGCGGAACGAGTAATTGAGAAATAGAATAATTCTTCAAATATCTCCATTGAAAGTTAATGGCAGCAGGTTTTTCCGTGATTATTCCTCCGTGGTTTGATTTCAGATTTATACCTTGCCACCATTGGTATCTATAACCGTGGCAAAGTTGAACTAAATCGGTGACCCCTTGACTTTATTTGGCAACAAGCGTGGCGACTTGGCGAGACATTTGACGACTTTGGCGGGAAAAAGAAAGTTCTTGAAGCTAGTGGAATTTTGACTGTATCTCAGCAAGGTAAGAAGTTAGTGGAAATATCTAAATATGATGTCACGTCCCATGTGACTCTCACATCCACTTGGAAATCTATAAATAAGATGTCACTTTAACTGTCGAGTTAGTGTGTGATAGACTGTGGATATTGAGAGCAAACCGATGCGTTTGACACTAAGATTTTAATAGTGTTTTAACTGTCGATAACTAATAATTTGTAGTTGGCTGGTTTCTAAATTCTGTATTTTTCTGATATATTAGTGCTTCGATTCGATGAATAAAGTGTTAGTATTCGGTCTTTGGGGACTTGCTGGAATATTGTAATATACACCCACTGCAAGATTTTTAGTACAATGTATAGGAATTAAAAAGTACCAAATAATATCAGGATTTCAATTTTGCGGCTGAGAAGAGTTAATTTTCCCGTACTGTATTTGGAAACAATCATGGCAAACTCAAAGTTAAGTATTGACAAAAAAAAAATCCGACAAATGCCAGAATGTAAATGAAATTATGAATTTTCAGTCGTGGTTAAAACCAAAAGGGATATATGAGGAAACAGATATTCACTAAGAGATAAGCTGCAAGTGACCTCTATTTTCAGTACAAGACATACACAAATAATGTCTGATTATTTCCCTAGCCAAAGTCATAAAATGATGGTTAGGGAAATTATTAGGTCCTCTTCGTTGGAAATCTCCAGGAAGACATTTTCATAGATATATTACAGGAAGTTCCATAATTCACCCAAAACTGACTCGCATATTACCACTCTGAAAGATTCACATTTGTAAGAAACTATAACGGGCTCGTATTCATGCGTAAAATGATCATAAATGATGATCGTTTTCTAAATGGTCTGAAGAGATGATGATATTTTCCAGTTATAATAAATACACTGCTGGCCACCCAAATTGCAACACCAAGAAAAACAAGAGATATCACAACAAAATTTATTGTGTAGATAACATGTTGACCAAGTAACAAATGATTAAATTTACAGCATTTTATGAAGCGTGGTTCCTGCCAAAATCAGTACCCAGAGTAGCCGCCGTTGTTGGAGATCACAGCTGCCACACGCCTCGGCATTGATTCAAAGAGACTTTGAATGTGTTCTTGGGGTACAGCAGACCAAGCAGCTTCCACACGTTGCCAAAGTTGATCTGGTGTGACAGCTGGGGATGAACTCTGGGTCAGTCGTTGAGCAACCATGGACCACATGTTTTCTATCGGCGAAAGATCCGGAGAGCGCGCCGGCCAGGGAAGCAATTCAATCTGGTGATTGACGAAGAACCCTTGGACAATGCGTGCCACGTGTGGCCGTGCATTATCCTGCTGAAATATGGCTGTTGGCAAGCCCTGAAGGTAAGAAAGGACAACTGGCTCCAACACCTCGGAGATGTAGCGCTGGCTGGTTAAAGTACCGGCAATGCGTACTAGAGGAGTGCGAGAGAGATATCCGATACCGCCCCATACCATAATACCCGGTGCAGGACCAGTGTGACGGTGCATAATGCAGCTGTTCAGCATCCTCTCTCCACGGTGTCTCCAGACTCGAATCCGACCGTCGTGGTGTTGCATACAGAAGCGTGACTCGTCAGTAAAGAGAATTTCATTCCATTCTGTCGTCCACATCCTTCTTTCATCGCACCATTGGCGGCGGAGACGTCTGTGGTTCCGCGTCAGAGGTAGACAAAGCAACGGACGTCTTGCGGACAGACCATTCTGCTGTAAACGACGTCGAATGGTACGCGCAGACACTGGATGATGCGTTACAGACTGAATCTGCTGTGATATGGTTCGTGATGTGACTGAGCGGTCCGTCACTGCCATGCGTACAATCTGCCTGTCATCACGTGACGTGGTGCACTGAGGTCGATGCGGTCGATCACGTCTGTCCGTCGTACCCTCCTGCACCCAACGATCACATATCCGCATCACAGTTGTTTGGTTTCGTCCAATACGACGACCGATTTCCCTGAAAGATAACCCACAATCTCGGTATGCCACTATCCTTCCTCTGTCAAACTCGGATACTTGATCAAAAGATGATCGTTGTTTCCTACGAGGCATAATTTATCGTTTTTTTGAAAAAAAAGCAAGAAAAACACAATTGCTGTACTTGAAACCGTCGAAATCTCCAAGCCTTAAATAGCGCTTTGAGGTGGCGCCACAGGCGCGCTTGATGTGCGTCTGCGCTGAAATTCTAATCATTTGCATATCTCACCTCAGCTAATGCATGTTGTAAATTTCATATTATTTGCATGCTTCCTTCAGGGTGTTGCATTTACGATGGCCAGCAGTGTAATAGAACCTTGATGAACATGACGGGAATATGTGCGTTTGGCACAATGTACGAAAAGAGCCCAGGGGCTATTTTAGCAGGGCAGTTGGCGATGGATTGTGATGGTATCGGCACATTTTGCTGTCAAAGATCAAGTGGGTTCGGACATTCTAGATGTTTCAGAATTCTTTTAAACACATGGAAACACTACAAAAAATACTATGCCATTTTCAGGAGACGTAAGGGAATTGATTATTCTTTGATCCGTATCTCAAATTCTGCAAAAATATATTTAATCACGAAAGATGTCACATGTCCTTGAGTGGATGCCGACAAACTCCCATTTAATTTAATTAAAATGTGTGTGTTATTATGTCTGGGGTCCTTTATCCCTTTAACGCGCAGTGTTCCCGCTCTGGGAACACCAAATTCTGACGTTTTGACTGTTGCCAGTCACGAAGAATAGATTTGATTTCTATAAAAATAGTTGCGGGTGACATAAGCTCCACGAGAATCCTTTACTTTTTAAGCGCGTCATTTCCCGTCAAAAAATGGTCACGATTATTTTTAACAGCACTGACATCAGCTGTAAAATGGAAGAATGCGAGAGCAGCTGGATAGATTGCCCAATGCTGAGAAAAGGGCAGCCGTTGCCATCGCTCGACTTAACTGTGCCGGCACAGCCAGCTGCGTCAAAAAAAGGGTCTCTAGATCTGTGGCACGCGATGAACGTTTCGATCGTCCGCCATCTTGCTTTAGCAGAAAATTAAATACGATGCCATATTGAAGAATGGAAAGGGCGTTAAAAAATTAAAAACATTATATGTTTTATTAAATGTCATATTTCTATAAACTTTTGGGTCAACTAATATTTCCATTTCCTTAAATACAGTGGAACCTGCTAAAGTGACCACCTTTCTAAGATGACCAGTTTTGTTCTTCCCGAAGATGGTCACATTAGACAGATTCCACTGCAATTGAAACAAAAATTCTTATTTTTAAAAAATATTTCCTTGAATACATGTCATGAAATTTGAATACACATGATTGTAATTGATAATTTTAGATCTTTGCATTATGCGAAAATGCAATACTTTACCACAATACATAAAATTATAGAACATACTGTAAGGTGAAATTAACTATTAATAGAAGAACAAAACTAATTCTAAAATCAATCATTTTTGTTCGTTTTAAATGCCCAATGAGATAAAATTTTAGATTCTTGTTTTGTACTGTTCATTTTCAAAAAATTGTCAATTTTATGACTTTTTTTTACTTAATTTCATCATTTTTCCCATCCTTGCAGAGATCTTTTTCATTTAACGAAAATATTAACTTTTTTCTTTTAAATTTATGTAAAGTAAAGAAAGACATTTTAAAAAATTAGATAGTAATTAAATTTGTAAAACTCCATTTACAACCAATTAAGGCAAGTAGATATTTAAAAGTCTATACGGATAAATGAACATTCATACTGAAATGACAACTCGATAGTTTCAAAATATTCATCGGAAAATAGCTCCCTATTTTCTTCAAACTAGGAACAACAATGTTCCTATATAATTCTTTAGCATTCGAAAATATTCACTCTCTAATTATTAGCATTCTTGCAATACTTGGGCACATCTCTTCGAGATCTGTCGTAATAAGCTTTATTTCATAAAAGCATGCTAAGCTTGCTTTAACAAGTTTTAGTGTAAAAATCTTATACACGCTCATTTATTCAGTTGTATTCTTAAGAAGGGAAGGAAAACTGTATTAAGCTAACATAATTTCGAAATTGTTTCTTTATAAATAAATTGAGTGTAACACTAATTTGTCTTAATGAAGCATGGTTGAGAAATCTTAATACGTTTAAGAAATACTTGGAGATTTCTTAGGAAAATTTTGAGCGTCTTCCCGGAAAATATATTATTTAAAGCACAACGTTAATTTCGTTTTCTCGTGAAGGATATTAATTAGGGCGTTCATGTGAAAAACGAATGTTTTTTTCTTCCAAATGTTTAAAGGGACGATGTTATACGAGTGCAAAAAGTTTACAACCCCAAATAACACAACAATGTTGTTCCAATAAAGTTTAAATGTGAAATGCTAACATACAAAATGTTCTTTTAATGTGAACTTTCAATGTCGTTTTCACATGATTTTCTCCAGTTTTCTCCACATTGTTTTAGCGTGGACATTGATATAATATTTAAACAAATAAAAAAAACAAGATTTTATTTCTTTCATGCAAAATTATTAAAATCATACGGAAATTTACGAAAAGTAAAATTGTTGGTAATTATCTACATGAAAACATAATTTTAAGTCGTATTTACTGTTGTAAAAATGCATTGTGATAATGCTATATTTTAATACGAATTAAAATGATGTTTTCAAGTAGTTTATTACCAACAATTTTATTTTTCGCAAATTTTCGTATGATTTTAATAATTTTGCATGAAAGAAATAAAACCTTGCTTTTGTATTTATTTTCCTCTTATGATTTCACAATGTTATTTCAATATTATGTTAATGTCCATGCTAAAACATGGAGAAAACTGAACAAAATCATGTGGAAATGACATTGAAAGTTCACATTGAAACAGTATTGTTGTGTTACTTGGGACATTGCTTAATGCAGCTTTAAACTAAGTATTTTATGAAACTGTTAACTTAAAGTTACAAAAGAAATACCCAAATTTGAATGGCTATATTTTCAAAACTACAAAAGATACACGCATTTGGGGAAAAAGAAATAAAATATAACATTATAAAATTACTAATAAAGTTATAAATGTATAATGTACCACCAGAAACAGGATCGGTAACCATTCTGTAGCAGAATTCGTCACGCACTTTTTTAGGCAAGTCTGGTGCTGCAGTTTCGATGGCTGACGATATCCTCGATTTCAATTCAACGATGTCCGCTGATAGAGTGGGGAAAAGCTCTGTACCTTTTACGTAACCGCAAAGAAAATAATTTCAAAGAAATAAGTTGGCGCTTCTTGCCGACCATTTGTAAAGTGCATCGTCTGAATCTGTTTTGCTATGAATCTAAACTTAAAGCTAATGAGACCCCACAACTTCCTACTAAAACCAATAAGTGAAATGGAACTTTAATTTGAACTGTTTAATAAATGTAACCTTTCAATATTGGGACACTCCTTTTTAATCACCTTGTAGACATAGCTTGTAAGTGCTTTGCAAAGCCTAAACTTTTTGAGGTGTTGATTGGGAGTTTTAAAGTCGATGAAAATAACAAATTTAAGTAAAATGTGTATTATAAATAGTTATTAATTTATCATAAATACATGTTATTTGTTATGATATTATCATAAATTTGACGGGTGTCCCATAAATACCTCCCAAATTCTGCACAGTCAAATTCCTCGTTGGGAGTATATAAAAATGCCCAAAGAACTGCACTTACAAGACCCAAAGTTTTCGGTAAAAATAGGAAAAACAAAGTATCACGTCACATCCGATGTAAGGAAGAACAGTTAAAATCATTAAATTGGACACAGGAGTAGAAGTGCGGGACTCAGATTTTATGGCCGCCACGTTTATCAGATTTCGCACCTTTGGATTCCTTCCAATGAAAACGTTTTAAAAAAATTGATATATTGAAACCTAATTACAACAAAAAGTGATTAATTCCCCCCTTCATGCTGTGTGTATTTATGTGGGCACCAGATTCATGCAAAGAGAGCAGTTAGCCATTACACGGCGCATGCATGGAAGCATCGATATGCACGGTAAACATCTTGAACATAATTTCTTGAAAACATATGCAAAAAAACTGTGTTCGTGCTTCCAATAAAGACTCTTTTCGCTTACCGGATATGACGTTTGTGCTTTGTTTCCTCAAGTTTTAATTGAAAACTATGGGTGGTAGTGGTATGGAGATTTTTTATGTACTCCCAACGAGGAATTTGGCTGTGCAGAATTATTTTATTAATGCAGTTAATGTAATGATTGTTTGTTTGTGGATTAAGGCCAATTAACTGCACAAGGGTCCTAGGCTTATAGAGGAAATTCACTCCGTTGGGGGGGGGCTTTCTAAAGGATCCTAGCTCGTATGTACAATAGCTTTCGGAGAAAACCATGGAAAACTCCGGACGGCTAGGTCGACAGGCTCAATCGAGTTTGAATCTGGCACCTCGGCCTTCCATTTTCGAGAGCAGAACTTCTCAGCCACTGGTGGGGCGTTGATGTAATGAAAATATTAAATTATATGCCCTAAATTAAATAATATAAACGCGTTATTGTTACATATGCATTCAGCCCGGGTACCAAATTAGCCGAAAAATAACTTACTCACGTTTCATCTGGGAATGGAAGTGACAGAGAGATCTAATCCAGCCTGCCACCCATGATTGTATTTTTTTCTTTGTAGTGGACAAAACTTCCTTCTTTATATCTTTTTAAAGAGTACGGTTGAGTGAAACCACAATAACAAGCGCAAGTCCAATATATGTGCTTGAAACCAGAACGATAGCATGTATTCTCTAAGTATTGCACTGATTTTCAATGCCTACTTTTTTATTTCGGCAATTTTCAAACTTAATATAAAAAACTACACGTTTATCATTGAAAGAATGGGGTATGTGGGATTCTTGAGTGACGTATTTAATATAGTTCTAAGCACACACAAAAAGAAAAAAACTCCAAACACATATTTTTTTTAAAACTGCTCAAGCATGTCCTAATTAATCTTACTTATCAGCCACATCGTCATCAGATCTTTTCACTTTCATTATACTAAAAGCCTTAATCTGTGCTTACACCATTAAATGGATGTGATCTTAATACACTACTTTCAATGTATAAAGCAAATTACGAAGTCGCCCCTTTAATTTTATTAAAAGGAGAGTCTATTTGATCCCCTGTGATGAATATCGAAGGTAACAGTTGACGTTTCAAAAATTTATTTTACTACTGATAATAAATTAATGTCACAGCTCAATAAACAAGAACCTTTTTGGAATAATGATTGGAAAGTTAGCCTGCTAGTCTGAGTCTATCAAATTTTTTTTCTATGATTATTAACATTACCGATTGGCATTATTAATACAATTAAATAATAGCACACTAGATAAGAATAATATACCGGCTGATTCAAAATAGATGTTAAGGCGATTGTTTTTTAAACCGTACGTGATCGAAATTTACTTCCAATTAGAAAAGTTCGTCAAATTAAGAGTAGCTTTCAGATATGGCATTTCTTTTACTGGGGGTTTTATACATATTAAAATACGAAATTTAATTTTTATACGGTCCCTCCTCTCTTACCCTTTATAATTTTACAGAAGAATGTGGCTCTTTGCCTAAGAAAATTAATAAAACAAATCCCGTGTCTCTAAGTGAAACAGTTAGCGAGAAAATTAATTTTGAAAATGATGACTTACACTACTTAACCTACTGTGTTGGCGTCAGTTTTCAGGCGAAAAAAAGTCTTTACTTTAAGGGACCGACTGTGAGTTGATAAAAGATAAATAAAGATCCCGTTGTTGGGAAAAACAATTAGCGCATAATTCAAATGTGTGAAATTAACAGGTACAGTTTTACCTAAAATGATCGGTACTGCTTTATCAAATTAGCGATAATTTACTCTTTTAGAGGGGGTCATCCCCTAATTACAACACGCTTCCAGAGAAGGAATTTTAAAGTGTAAAAGAGAATGACAAAAAAAAGGCGTAGGTTACTATGGTGTGGTAACTTTCTCTAAGAACTGCCAAACATGCTTCACAGGAAAGTTCTAGCTAAATTAGGATTTGAGGAGTCAACTGTGTTTATCGAGTGACTATTAACATAAATGAACGTCAGTTCAAAAGTAATTACATTTTTCTGACTTTTGAAACATCCCCTTAGTGCTTGGCGACAAATGCCAAAATTTTCAAATTGCAATATCTCGCTAACTGTTCCACGTAGATACACGGGATTTGTTTTATTAATTTTCTTAGGCAAAGAGCAACATTCTTCTAAATATAAAGGGTAGGAAAGGAGGGACCGTATAAAATTAAATTTCGTATTTTAATATGTGTACAACCCCCAGTTAAAAAAATGCCATGTCTGAGAGCTACTCTTAATTTGACGAACTTTTCTAATTGGAAGCATGTTTCGATCACTTACGGTTTAGAAAATAATCGCCTTAACACCTATTTCGAATCACCCGGTATATAAATTTCGTAGAAATCGATGCATATTCGATCACGGACGGACAGACAGACAAACAGAAATCAAACCCTTTTCAACCTTGTTGGAAGATGCTAAAGAAGAAAATCGGAAGCTCTAATGTATCGAACTGTGTTATTCTGTATTGTTGTACCTTCTAACGACCGAAATACAAAATTATCCGATTGAACTATTGTTGGTGGACGACTGCTAAATAAATTCAATTTCGTCTCTCGTGATTTTTACTTGTTTTGTAATTAAAAGGGCTAAAAGGGCTGAGTAAAATGTACCTATTGCAAACTTACTTAATATAATCATTGTGGGCGAAAAGACATTCATTTGGGTTTTTTTTTTAAAGCTTATAAAAAGTTAATTTATTAAAAATGACAAGAAGTCTTGAAGTTTGTCAAATTTAAACCACTTTTTTAAACTATTCATTCCTCAAAATGTTCATTTATTCAGTTGTTGATATTCTGTAGTAGAGGTCTGCGCCGCACGGAAATTCGCGGCGGCGGCGCGCCGCGGAGTTGAAAAATTTTTGTAAAAGAGCATAGTGAAAATTGGTGTATGCGCACACACACACACACAATGTATAAATTGGCGCTAAAATGAAACTTTTTAAGACTAGAATGAAGAGAAGAATTTTAATGAAAACTAGTATTTAGTACGACATTGTTGTACGATTACGGCCAATTAGCTACACGAGGGCTCTAGGTTGAGGAGGGGGGGGGGTAGGGGGTAGAGGTCACGATTGTGTTCGGTCTCGGGTGGGCTCGATTATATTTGTCTTTAATTTGCACAACGACAAAATTTATGATATTCTACCAATGAAGTATTCGACTTTTAATTATCCTCTTAGCTGAAATTTCGGGAGCGGGCTCCGACTTAGATAATATCGGCGTGCAGGCTCGATTTAAAAGTCCTCGGGTTCGGGCTTTAAAAAATGAACACGAACTCCCCTCTAGTGGGGGGTCTTCTTAAGGGGTCCTAACCAACGCTCCCTACCCAGACAGCACATAAGCTTAAATCAAGCTTGACATTTCTTTGAATTTGACGTATTAATACAAGCTTGACAGTTCAATTCATTTTAAGCTTGCAGCAAGCTTGGAGATTACAGAGTCAGCAAATATTTTCTCGCCGAATTTAAGTCATTTGAACTGTCAAGCTTGAATACATCTTGATGACTGCTTGATTTGGAAAGCCACATCCACATAACAAATAATGTATCATCAGTCATAAATGTACTTGACCATAGAATTAAAAAAAAAATTCTATATTTCAAAATATTGAAATTCTTCAAAATAAAATACAAATATTCTACAAAATTGATTTCAAAATCAGTCGTTTGTCTCGATTTTAGCCAATATTGCCCAACATGAGTGTTGCGATATTGAAAGTTTTAAAGCATGTGCTGCTTTCAAATTTATATTATGCTTATTTCCCTATTAGTAGAGACTATAAGTCACACATAACATTAATTTAATTGTGATTCATCCCATGAAAAAATAAAAGAAGTAGATTGGCATTAGCCATCGACCAATACTGATCAATCTCGCCAAAAAACGGTGTGACAACCATAACAGTCACTTCAAACTTTAGTCGTATCACCTCGAGTTAGATTGGAGTACTGGTTAGGGCATTGGCTTCCCACGCCTTAGGACCCGAGATCGACCCCAGTCGCGGACGCCAGATGGAAACAGATTAAAATAACTCTTGAGGTTCCAGGGTAGAGGGGAAAATGCACGGAAAAAAAAAAAAAATATATATATAGGGCAAGTTTGCCGACCGGCGTCCAATGCATTAAGAAAAATTTTTTTTAAGTTTGAATTAAGCTTGCTATGTCAAGCTTAATGCAAGTTGGGCAAGTGTAAACTTGAACACTTGATTCAAGCTTGCATTAAGCTTACACGCTTGAAATTTTCAAGCTTAATTCAAGTTTATTGACTTGATAAATCAAGCTTGCTGCAAGTTTGATGCAAATTTGCTGTGCTGTCTGAGTAGAGAGGAAAGCCGCGGCGCTTACTTGTGACGTCACACCGAGTAGGCAAAGCAAAGCGTTTCCATTGGGTTTTTCCTCTCTCCCGCGCAGCGAACGCAGCCAATGGAAACGCTTTGCTTTGCCTACTCGTACACACGTAAGTGCCGCGGCATTCCTCTCTAGGGGGCGTTGTCCTAACCCATATATACTCTAAGTTTCGGAGAAAACCACGAAAAACGGTTTAGGCCGCTTTCCTAAAAACTTGGGGGAAAGAACTGAGTGATTGATCACGCATCTGGGGAGGAAAAGTGGGCGGAGAATAGGGGTCCTGTAAAAAATGCACTTCCTTTTGTCCAGGTTGAGCTACTTAGTCTAAAAACGGTGAAAGAAGAGTTTCCTCTCCCCTGTTTGAAATAACAAGCAGAGTGGGGTGAGCGCCATTTTTCACCCACACACGAAACAGAGGCAGGCGTATACCGGATTGAACGGGAGAACTGTGCGGGATATTTTACTGTATCAAATCCCATATAGAATTTTTCATTTACAAAAAAGGTGTCTTCATTTTCTTCGTTTTTACCTAAATTAATTGAGAACCAAAATCATAAAATATTTCACATGTTTCTATATAAGACTTTGATTGAATTAATCCTTTATGAATTAATTCACAGTAAGTTTTACATTAAGTAAGTATATACCTTTGCAAAAATGGGTAAAACGGGGCAAAATTTGATAAAACTTGTGCCAAGTTTTTTATATTAATTCGTACTTATCAATGCCGACTTCACGCGTTCAAAAAAGTAATAACAATAATAATAATCTTTATTTAACCGCTTAGAGAACTTAAGCAATTCTAAATAATAGTCGTGCAAAATTTTCCAAAATTATGCCATTTACATATCGCAGTCCATATTGCCTATGTTGTATATTTCCTTTCAAATTATTTAGGTTTTGCGGTTAAGGCAGATCTACACAAGGGTTGTCTGCTTAATTAAGGCATGCCTTGGGCGGTGGACTTTTTGAAGGGTTCTAACCCGAATTCACGTTACAGCTGGAGAAAACGGCCGCGCTAGACCAGAACCCTAAACTTATACACTTCAGCCGTTTACTAATTGTCATGAAATTAGTAAAAATTATTTTTACTACTTTGTAAAAGGTACTTGATTAATTTTTATTTCATCAATTTATATCTTATAAAACTCTCTTCTTTATAAAACTTATAGCTTATTAAACTTTTAAGATAAACTGAAAAAAAAACTTGCTGAAATACGCAAGAATGATGAATTATAAATATTTAGAAGGATAACTTATCAAATATTGAACTTCATATATGAATAAAATACAGCCAGATAAAAAAGAATGCAAGCAATCTATTATAACAATTAATATAACTGGATGTAAAACTGTGAGAGTATTATTAAGAAAAGGGAAAATACTATTCACTTGCCCTCAACAAATAAAACATTTTTGCATAAAATACTTTGTATTGCATTTAAAAATATATATAAACAAATAAATATTTTAAAGAAACCCTAATGCTTAGAAAGCATTTAAAAACACTATTGGGAATGAGACAAATTGTTTAAACGAAGGGGTTATAAAATATTCTTGTTTAAATTAAGCTAATCTGGTAGTGAATAGTTTTTTAAAAATAATATTTTCTCAAGACGCAGACAGTTTTTTTTTTTTTCCTTTAAAGGGAACGTTTAAAATGACCCGTCAAATAAATGTTTAAAAGAAAAAGTTTTGGAGACAGAGAGGGGACACGCGCCCCCCTACTCTTACAGTTCATATGTTTAATATACTTAAGAAAACTTTAGCTTTCTCAAGAAGAATTATCACCGCTCCCAGACCACTGAAAATTCGGACGGACACATGAAAGATTTGAGGGGGTCACATATCGAAATAACAGCAGAAAAGGTTAATTTCTTTTAAATTTTAAAACAGATGTTTGCTTAAAAATAAGATAACGTGTTCTTCTAATAATTCCCAAACAAAGTCATCCGTATTCAAATTCCTGTATTCGTATTCTCGGATAGGAGGAAAAAATTATCCGTTTCATATCCGTATCCACGGATATAAGAACAAACTATTCGTTTTCATATCCGTATCCGCCGATCTACTTTTAATGACGACACAGCACACCGCTAAGGTCAAAATGTGGTCAAAAATGGACACTCTTTTTTTTTCGTATCAAAATAGCTGGGTAACAGTTGTCAGGAACGTTTTTTCCCCCTACTCCCTGTGACCCTGACTCGCGGCGAATTTTTAACTGATCCCCCAGCTACCGCGAGGAAAGGCAGAGGAACTTCCGTCAAGTTAGGGGGATGACAGTTTTTATACCAAATGGCGTATACACCCGAAAAACTACTAACGGTTAGGTCAACGTACGCGACCTAGTTTTGAACCAGGCACATTCCGTCTCCCAGTTCAGAGTGCTATGCGCTCGGCCACTGGTGGGGTTCCAGAGCATGAGTTTGCCGTTGTGGTACACTTTTAAAATATTTCTACTGCAAAACTGAAACAAAAGAGATTTTATCGAAATTGGATAGGTTTATGTTGTTCATATAGCACATTCACGATACATTTAGTTATCAATATACGATTGATACATTATTTGCTTTTAAGCGTTTTTTTTTTTCCTCCACAACCTTCTCATGAAGCATTCCAAACCTATGAGGTAAAATGCCGTATTTAAACAGTTTATAAAACAATTAAATTATGCCATTGACTCAAAAAATTTAAATTTTTTCTTTACAATTTACTATCGTTAAGAAACATCCACAAAAATATAAGCAGTTGGAAGTTCAGGTACAGTGTTTTAAAAAGTTTTGAAGCCGATTATACGCCGCGGTGTAAAATCAGCGTTCTTCGCCGGCGCGCCGGCCTAGACCTTTGCGGCGGCGGCGTGGCGTGGCGTCGCAGACCTCTAGGTATATGTCGCAGCTTTTACACTTCTAAGAGAGCATTTTTTAGACTTCCAAAAGAAAAAGAGGTGCATTTCTAGAGGCTGTCGAAGCTGTACAAATTTGTACAATGCTTTTGTAAAAATTTAAACTCTACAAAGGCTGTCGTGCATTTGTACAGGCTGTTTGAAGAACCTTGTTTTGAAGAAAAAATGTTTTTCAAAATTGTTAAAAGAAGTGATCGATGATGTTCTACGTCCAAGTATTCTAGAAAATGGCTTTAGGAAAAAGTGGGTTATATCCGTAGAACCCGAAGGCTTAAAACTTTTAAGGCCTAAAAGCAAAAACTTTTTTAAGAGATGCTTTATATTTTCTTAATAAAGTAATCGACGAGAAAAAACTGAGTATATTTCTGAAGGGTAATCTAAATCAGTTAGAAGAAAGGAATTTGCCTCTATTTCAAATTTGGGTAAATGACAAAATAAGTTGTCGAGAGTATGCCAACATACCGTGAACATAAGTATCTCTTTCTGATTCTTGTACAGTTGGATCTTGCACGGAAACTTCATGGAACTTGCTGATGAGCCTCTCGATTGGAGCTTTGGGTATATAGATATTGTTCGAACTGAAACTTTAACCGATTTTGCAATGGATAAGTCTGCTCCTGATTTATATACAAGACATTCTTTGGCCTCAGCGAAAAATCCCAGTCCATTTAAAAGGTAGGTACTTGTTCTTTCAAAGGTAAAGCAGAAAGTCAAATCAGGAACGAGTATTTAAGGAAAAAAAAAACCTTCTATTCAGGAAATTTTTGTAAAAAAAAATATTTTTTTGAAAAAGATTAGACAAAAAAGAAAATTGGTACATCCTACTAAAAGAGAAATGAAGAGTCCATTAGGAAAAGGCTAACGTAGAAAAACTTAGACAGTCTAGCAACGGGGGATATTTTTAAAAAGAATTTCAGAGATCACCAACTAAATTCGATATTTAATAATTAGATATTAATATAAAAGTCACCAAAGTTCATTTATTCATGTGAGAAATGGTAACATAATTTGGGAATGGTTTAAAAATGTTTGTGGCTTTTTTATAGGTACGTTCCTCTTCAAAATCACAAGTTGATTTTTACTCCCGGCTATGTATTCCTCTTTTATAGTATCTAACTCCTTGTCCAATGGAACTGTGTCTGGGAAACTTACTATGAAATTGTGAAAGCTTTTTTTTCCGTTTTCGGAATAGAATAAATCAATATCATGGGAGCAGCTTTCAGTAGGGAAGTTTGAATAAAGTAGGAAAATATGTATAAGTAGACTCCGTAACATTTACTTTCACAAAAACTTCCCCGACTTCCCCGATTATTTATCTTTCATTCAACTCACATTTTGAACATGTAAAATGATAAACGCCTGTTTAGAAGTTCTTTTGAGAAATCTTATAAATAAAAATGAAATTCTGTTTGTTTGTTTGTTTGTTTGTTAGTTTGTTTGTTTGTTTGTGGATTTGAGTTGTATACAAATCCACAAAAATGGACCTATCAGCCTGAAATTTTGCACAGATATGTAAAATAATATAGAATAAATCATAGTCCACTTTAAAACTTTGAAAGTCCACCCGTTCCCGGAATTTAAGAGATTTTTTATGTTCTCCACGCAAAAAGCTTTCCGTAATTGTAACCCCTGTAGTGAAAAAAGTGTGAAACAAGGATCGTGGTTGCCATGTGTGGCGATTTTGCCGAATAAGATGTTTTAAATTCTCAAAGTAAAAATAAAAGAATAATAATGATTTTTTTTTGTTAGTTTATATTCGTAAGGTTATATATTTTTTAATTATAATATCGTGTGCATGGGAAATCGGAGCAGGAATGAAATGTTTTATACGCAAAACAATAAGAATTGAAGATTTCCGAGGCTAATATGTTAAAATTTTTTAGTTTGGCGAAAAAATAAAATGGCTCAAATGCCGAGAAAGTGAGTTCTAGTAATTTGCACAGTTTCCGGCCTGACGAAATTTACTGAGAGCTTAAGGAAACGGATTTTTGAAAACAAGTGCAAAGGTTTTATTAGAATACAGCGTTAAATTTCAATGATCCGTGCGAAAATAATGCAGTTATTAAGGGATTTCAAGCGATCTATCTTCAGCATTCTCGCGATTTTGAGGAGGATTCTAACGCTTGGCGCTATTTATCGTAATTTAATCGTCTGCTATTTGGGTTATGAATACACCTGCGTATAAGTTTTTGAAATTTTCATTCAGTTGGAATTGTGCATTTTTCTGAGCAGCTTTTCTGCATCTAATGTATTACATCCAGAAAAAAGGATGTTAGAAATATCAATTTTAATTTTGTTTAATCACACTCATGAATAATGATACACTTTCCAACTTAATGAAAGAAGGAACGAAAATAGGGAAGACCCATGGATTATAACTCTTTTTATATATAGCACTTTAGTGCGTATTTAAAAATCTGAAAGTGTGTCAGATTTTCTATGATTCTAGCGCTTGGCGCAATTTAATGAGAGGGTATTTTTAAAAACAAGCGGAGGTTATCTTATAAATAAAAAGTAAATTCTGTTTGTCAATTTAATGATTTGGGTAGTATACAATTCCACAAAAATGGACCTGTCAGCCTGAAATTTTACACAGATATGTAAAATAATATAGAATAAATTATAGTCCACTTTAAAACTTTGAAACTCCACTTAAAAACGTTTTCCTCCTGAATGGTTCTCTTAATTTCCGTTCCCGGAATTTAAGAGATTTTTTATGTTCTCCACGCAGAAAGCTTTACGTAATATTAACCCCTGTAGTGAAAAAAGTGTGTGAAATAAGCATCTTGGTTGCCATGTGTGGCGATTTTGCCGAATAAAATGTTTTAAATTCTTAAAGTAAAAATAAAAGAATAATAATGATTTTTTTAGTTTATTTTTTTAGGTTATTTTTTTTAATTATAATATCGTGTGCGCATAAGAAATGAGAGCAGGAATGAAATGATTTATACGCAAAACAATGAGGATCGAAGATATCCGAGACTAATATGTAATTTTTTTTAGTTTGGCGAAAAAAAAATGGCTGATCGTCCGATTTTTAGAGAGTGAGTTCTAGCGGTTTGCACAGTTTTAGGCTTTTTGGCGCAATTTACTGAGAGCTTAAGGGAATAGCATTTTTGAAAACAAGTGTATAGGTTTTCTTAGAATACAGCATTAAATTTTAACTATCCGTGCAGAAATAATGCAGTTATTAGGGAATTTCAAGCGATGTAGCTTCAGAATTCTCGCCAATTGAGTACATTGATTTAACTTGGGGGAAATCCGCCAAATTTCAGAAAATTGAACTTCGCATTTAGTACATCGAGGTAACGATGAATAAAACATGTTATAGTTGATAATTTAAAAAATGCGGCTGTATTAAGGGATTCCACTTTTCAAATAAATGCCTGGCGGTCGAACCATTTCCCATTTTGATTGCTGCTAAGTCAATGCTTCGAATGATTCCTGAAAAATCTCTTGCAAAATGGCGTATGCTGGCACTTTGGCGAGGCTTAGATTTGAAACTGGATTTTACTTGAGACTGGTATATACGTATAATAAGACTGGTTATAGATAAAAATGAATGTTGGTATGTGTAGGAGGTTGAAAAACTGCAGCACAGTTTCACCGATCACCATGAAATTTGGTTCACCTAAGTCTTTTATCATGGAGAAGGTTTTTATGCTATCCGTTTTCCTCTAACTTTTCTGTAGGTGGCGCAGCAGAACGTCGAATTCTATTCCGTTTAGCCGTTTGCTATGCGAATATCGTCCAACCAATTTCGAAGAAATTTGGTACACGCGAATATTAGAACACGGAGAATATTTTTCACTATCCATTTGCTGTAACTTACCGCTAAATAGCGCTGCAACGCATCAACTTCTATACCGTTCGACCAATCGGCATAAAATTTTTTATACTTACACATTTGAGAACGAAGAATATATTCTAACTGCGTTACTTTTGATGTTACTCACCACTAGATGGCACTGCAATGCATTATTATTTTAAATCGCCACTAGATGACGCTGCAGCAGGCCAAATTTTTGACCATTCAAACGGTGGCTATGAAAATCAGTATACATAGCTATTTGAACAATGAGAATATTTTGGCGTTATTCATTTTGCTATAACTCGCCACATGACGGCGCTGTAGCAAATCATTACTTTAATTAACCACTAGATGGCCCTGCAGTGTATCACTTCTTGACTGTGCGAATGATTGCTATGAAAATAGGTATACATAGATATTTGAACACGGGGAAGATTTTGGCACGATCCATTTTCCTATAACTTGACACTAGATGTCGCGTCAACACATGAACTTCAAGACTATTCAGCCGATCGTCATGAAAATTCGTATACATCGATATGTGAATGCGAAGAATATTTTTGCCGTATCCGTTTTGCTAAAACTCGCCACTAGATTGTGCTACGCCTCATCGCCTTCTGCACCGTAAAAACGATTGCCTTGAAATTCAGTATGCATGATTATTGAACACAATATAACGCGATATCCATTTTGCTATATCTCTTTATTACAATAAATAGTAATCACAACAAATATTAATATCAAAAAGTCCATTCATTCCCGTGCGAAGAACGGGTACTTCAGCTAGTTCTATCCTAAAATTCCCATCTTTTTTCCCTAATCATTAAATTAATTAAGAAATTAAAAAATAATGAAACCAGATTACATAATGTATTTTGAATATTAGAAAATAAATAAAAATGGAAAATTTCAACAACAGCTTACATAATGTGCGTTACATGCTTAAAACATGAAATTAATATTTTTCTTTATCTATGCATTATATCAGGTGTACCGGGAAGTAATGTCTTTTTACTTTCCGAACATGTACCATGTAAGGAAAGTATTGTAATCATCAAAAAAATTCGACTTCGAGATTTTGGTGTTTTTACACGTTTTGAGGGCTTCTGAATCCATTTATGCTATTTTTACGAGATGTATGTATGTATGTGTGTATGTGTGTGTGTGTGTATGTGTGTTTGTGTGTATGTGAGTGAACACGATAGCTCCTGAACGGATCATTCGATTGAGCTCAAATTGGATATATATGTCATAAACCACCGTCGCAAGACCGGTATTGATTTTGGTGTGTATAGGACTTATAGTTTTTCTACAGGGCTACGACAAAGATTTCTTTTACATTATGGCCTATGGGGGGGAATTTCTTGAAAGTGCGCTAGCGTTTAAACGGTAGATTCGATTGAGCTCAAATTGGGTATACATGTTATAAACTATCGTTGCAAGACCGGTATTGATTTTGGTGTGTATAGGACTTATAGTTTTTCTACAGGGCTACGACAAAATTTCTTTTATATTATGGCATAATGGCATATGGGGAGAAATTCTTGAAACTGCGCTAGCGTTTAAACGATACATTCGATTGAGCTCAAATTCGGTATACATGTTATAAACCACCATCCTAAGACCGGTATTGATTTTGGTGTGTATAGGACTTATAGTTCTCCTAAAGGGCTACGACAAAACTTTCTTTTATGTTATGGCATAATGGCATTTCTTTTATGTTATGGCATATGGAGAGTAATTCTTGAAAGTGCGCAAGCGTTTAATCGGTGCATTCGATTGAGTTTCAATTTGGTATATGTGTTTGAATTATTCATCGATTAAAATTTATTTAAGTGCTTGGTAATGATCTTAATCGTAAGTGTTCGGAAAGTCGAGTGGAGTCACTCCAAATTTTTCATAAATAAAATTCGAAAAAATAAATTTTCAACCAGTATTGAATGAACAAGCAAGATGTGCCCAGGCATAGGACTCTTATTTGTTAAACTAAAGCAATAATTTTATCGATAATATTTTTTTTCTTTCAAGAAAATGGCCACACTCCCCTTTTTTGCACGTCTACCACCTTGGACGATTATATTCGAAGTGTTCTGAAATCGGTTTTTAGGCATTCGTGAATGTTGCATTGAAAGACAAGTATTTATAGATATCTCATTTCTTCTTTGAGATTACGCCGGATATGTGGGGGAAAAATTTTTTTCAGCCCCCTATACACCATAAGTTACGAATTTCAGAAAATGCTCTAAAATCCAGCACAAACGCTAAAAAATTCACATACGTGTCAAATTTAGTATCATCAGCTTCAGTAGCTTTAGCTAAAAGAAAGATTGACATACGAAAAAAAAGACATTATTTTTCGGTACACCTGATATTTTGGAAAGATGTTTGTAGATTTGACTCGTTGAAGCATCGTCATTTAAAATAACTTGCCCTTAGCTTTCAGAACTTAATTATTAGAAAATTGAAATTGGTTTAATGAAGGTCTATTATCCCTATAACGAAGTTGGTGAAGCTAAAAATTAATGTTTAGAGAGAGTCGTGATCGTAAAAAAGTTTGTAGGTAAAATAACCTTGATCGTGGCACTCAAAATATACAGTCTAGGCTACAATAAATTGGATTATTTAAAATATTTAAAGATAACAATGGCTGTTATAATAGCGAATAACGTATTTGTTAATAGAGGTCCGCACCATAATTTTATAGAAAAGCTAAATATAAACAACCAAAAATAAGAATTTGTTTTCTTACACTATGAAAAAATCTTCTGAAATGTAGTCTTTAAAAAATCTCATTTTAACTTCAATTTATATGTATATATAATCAAAAAGTAAAAAAATATGAATGTTACTGCAAAAATGACATACCCCAAGTGAAAAAAAAAAACAGAGCCAAGCAAAATAATAATAGAATGAATGGAATGGAAATTATAACCTCTGGGACCATCTTCAGGAGCCAAACCCAGAAAATTATACACACACACACACACACACACACATATATATATAGTATACTAGCTGAAGTACCCGTTCTTCGCACGGGAATGAATGGACTTTTTGATATTACGATTTGTGGTGATTACTATTCATTGTAATAAACAGATATAGCAAAGTGGATATCGCGTTATATTGTGTCCAATAATCATGCATACCGAATTGCAAGGCAATCGTTTGTACGGTGCAGAAGGCCATGCGGCGTAGCGCAATCTAGTGGCGAGTTTTAGCAAAACGGATACGGCGAAAATATTTTTCGCATTCAGATATCGATGTATACGAATTTTCATGACTATCGGCTGGACAGTCCTGAAGTTCATGTGTTGACGCGACATCTAGTGGCAAGTTATAGGAAAATGGAGAGCGCCAAACTCTTCCCCGTTTTCAAATATCTATGTATACCTATTTTCATAGCGATCATTTGCACAGTCAAGAAGTGATACACTGCAGGGCCATCCAGTGGTTCAATAAAGTAATGATTTGCTACAGCACCGTCAAGTGGCGAGTTATAGCAAAATGGATAACGCCAAAATATTCTCATTGTTCAAATAGCTATGTATACTGATTTTCATAGCGACCGTGTTCAACTATCTATGTATACCAATTTTCATAACGATCCTTTGCACAGTCAAGAAGTGATACACTGCAGGGCCATCTAGTAGTTAATTAAAGTAATGATTTGCTACAGCGCCGTCAAGTGGCGAGTTATAGCAAAATTGATAACGCCAAAATATTCTCATTGTTCAAATAGCTATGTATACTGATTTTCATAGCGACCGTTTGAATGGTCAAGAATTTGGCCTGCTGCAGCGTCATCTAGTGGCGACTTAAAATAATAATGCATTGCAGTGTCATCTAGTGGTGAGTAACATCAAAAGGAACGCAGTTAGAATATATTCTTCGTGCTCAAATGTGTAAGTATAAAAAATTTTTGACGAGCGGTCGAACGGTAAAGAAGTTGATGCTTTTCAGCGCCATTTAGCGGCAAGTTACAGCAAAATGGATAGTGAAAAATATTCTCCGTGTTCTAATATTCGCGTGTACCAAATTTCATCGAAATCGGTTGGACGATATTCGCATATCAAACGGCTAAACGGAATAGAATTCGACGTTCTGCTGCGCCACCTGGTGGCAAGTTAGAGGAAAACGGATAGCAGAAAAAGCTTCTCCATGATAAAAGACTTAAGTGAACCAAATTTGATGGTGCAACGGTGCTGGAGTTTCTCAACCTCATACACTCATACCAACATTCATTTTTATCTATAACCAGTGTCATTATATATCCCAGTCTCAAATAAAATCCAGTTTCAAATCTAAGCCTCGTCAAAGTGCCAACATACGCCATTTTGCAAGCGTTTTTTCAGGAAATCATTCGAAGCATTGACTTAGCAGCAATAATATATGGGAAATGGTTCGACCGCGAAAAAGTAAAGCAAGCCTTTATTTGAAAAGTTGAATCCCTTAATACAGCCGAATTTTTTAAAATTATCAACTATAACGTGTTTTATTCCTCATTACTCCGATGTACTAAATGAGAAGATTTCAATTTTCTGAAATTTGGCGGAATTCCCCCAACTTAAATCAATGTACTCATTTGGCGAGAATTCTGGAGATAGATCAACTGAAATCCCTTAATAACTGCATTATTTCTTCACGGATCATTAAAATTTAACGCTGTATTCTAATAAAACGTTTGCACTTGTTTTCAAAAATCTATTTCCTTAAGCTCTCAATAAATTGCGCCAAGCTGAAATCTGTGCAAACCGCTAGAACTCACTTTCACAAAATCGGCATTTGAGCCATTTTATTTTTTCGCCAAACTAAAATAATTTACCTATTAGCCTCGGAAATCTTCAATTCTTATTGTTTTGCGTGTAAAGCATTACATTCCTGCTCTGATTTCCCATGCACACGATATTATAATTTAAAAAAAATAACCTTACGAATATAAACTAACAAAAAAAAAATCATTATTATTCTTTTATTTTTACTTTGAGAATTTAAAACATTTTATTCGGCAAAATCGCCACACATGGCAACCACGATCCTTATTTCACACTTTTTTCACTACAGGGGTTACAATTACGGAAAGTTTTTTGCGTGAATAGCATAAAAAATCTCTTAAATTCCGGGAACGGGTGGACTTTCAAAGTTTTAAAGTGGACTACGATTTATTCTATATTATTTTACATATCTGTGCTAAATTTCAGGCCGATAGGTTCATTTTTGTGGATTTGTATACGAACGACATTTTATTCGGCAAAATCGCCACACATGGCAACCACGATCATTATTTCACACTTTTTTCACTACAGGGGTTACAATTACGGAAAGATTTTTGCGTGAAGAGCATAAAAAATCTCTTAAATTCCGGGAACGGGTGGACTTTCAAAGTTTTAAAGTGGACTATGAGTTATTCTATATTATTTTACATATCTGTACTAAATTTCAGGCCGATAGGTCCATTTTTGTGGATTTGTATACGAATCAAATCCACAAACAAACAAACAAACAAACAAACAAACAAATAAACAAACAAACAAACAGAATTTCATTTTTATTTATAAGAAGATATCTGTGTGTGCAACATCACGGTTACACGAAGAGTGTTGTCGGGGACCGTAGTGGTTGGTCCGGGTCGAAAAGACTTTAACCCTTTCAGGCGCAACCCTTTCCCAATGCTGAAAAAAGGGCAGCCGATCGACTTAACTACCAGCAAGAGGGCAGACGATCGAAACGTTCATCGCGTGCCACAGATCTAGAGACCCTTTTTTTAACGACAGCTGGCTGTGCCGACAGATCTAGAGACCCTTTTTTTGACGACAGCTGGCTGTGCCGGCACAGCCAGCTGTCGTCAAAAAAAATGTGGCATCTGACTCTTTTGGATATAAAAGTCACAATGTTATTTTTGTATTATTCAATATTGGGTAGGAAATTTTACGTAAAAATGTCCTGTAGGGATCGGAGGGGGACGGGCACTTATCGAAAATAAGAGTAGAAAGGAAAGTTTGTCTTAGAAACAAATGTTTCAAAATAAAAGGATTTTTAGATGAAGTTAAAGAGGCTGAACATCCTGTGATCGCTCCCCCCCCCCTCCCCACCCGTCGATGGTACAATATTTATAAATGCACTGTTGAGCTTCTGAAGAGACATTCTGAATTGATTCAAGTTCCTAGTGTAATTTGATTTTTAAAGAGTTGTATGCTTCTTTGAAAGAGCAGCCTTAAATATTGATAATGGGTAATTAGTGTTTTAGGAATGAAACATTTAACAGTAACTCCGAGGAAGAAAATAAATTTGGTATCTGTAACTCTGACTTTTGCGCAATTTTTAGATCCTAAATTATAGCTATTGGGAAAGCTATTGGGTCGGTCTTTATTGCTGATAAAGGTTGCATTTGGATTTTGATGGACATCGGGAGTGCCATCCAATACCTAAAAAATTGACCAAGAATATATAATAAATCTGATCAGGATCTTTTAGTACTTCTCTCTCAGCAAAGCCTGAGGCAATCTGTTTGTTTCCATTCGATACCACAGCACGTTGGGGTTTACGGAATTGAGATTGCTGATACAGTTTCTAGAAATAGTTGTGATGTTCCAATCACCAACTCTGCAGAACTAACTCCTTTGGAAATCCACTCGCTCCACAAAAGTAAAATACTTTCTACTTGGAGCCTCCCTCCAGTTCATAACCTGTACGCTGCTAAGACGGCGGTCCTGTCTCAGTTTTGCAGCGGCCCCACGCCTTTTAAAACGATTTTGGCGAGGTTCAGAAATGGTCATTTTAAGTGCATGAAGTTGCAGAATGGGGAAAAGATTTATTCCCCTTGCTTTTGTTCTCTACCTTGTTGCTCACCTACTTGATTGTTTAGACGCGTCCTGGGGGCAGCTGTTAGTTGAGCAGGATAAGATTTTTGAAGCTCTCATGCGACGGGGTCTGTTGGACTGGGTGTAGGTTTTCCTACACCAAGGGTATGAGCTCCAACAACAATAGTAAACACTGTATATCTATTCTCAAATTACTCTTGATTTTCTCTTGAATTTTTGGAAATATGCCAAATGTAATCTGCAGTATAAGATCGAAAGAGACATAATGTCAAAAGAAAAAATGGCATATGTATATCGAGGAAACGAGAAAGCCAATAACTGAATTAAAGAAAAGGTACTTTGATGATAGATGTTACTAACGGGTGTCCAAAAAATGACCGACGATTTGAAAAATCAATTAAAGTAAAATGAAAAGCGATAGAAATCTGCAGTTTGCTGCACTCTGCCAAGTTAAAAAGGGTATTTATTATTACCAATTTTCAAAATTATTTACAAAGTTCATCAATAGATGGCGCTGCTGACAACAAAAAACTATAAAAGAATGTTTTTAAAATGATTTAACCATTTGTATCAACAACGCGACGCAGTCTGAAGATAAATTTGGAAACGCTCGTGCACACATTTCATTTGGAATGTTCAGACAAGCAATATAGATATATTGTTCCAGTCCATTTGCAGTTTGTGGATATACCAAGTCTTTCAAGTACACCCCTCCCCCCCCTCAAAAAAAAAAAAAAAAAAAAATCGCATGGCATCAAATCTGGCGAATAGAGAGGCCAGCCCATGTCACTTTGCGTATGCTTTTCGAAGTCATGGGCAATGTACAGTTAGCCGGACCGTTTCTGACATTGATTTCCTTTGAAAACTGCGCTTCGTTTCAACAAACTCTGGCCCAGATGGTGAAACTCCAAAACGATAAAAATACGCTGTTCCAGCGAAGAAACCACTTTCATAGTATACGCTAGGATGTTGAAATAATACCGACCTGAAAGGATGGAAGGAATACAGAATAGTAACGCCATCTATTGACAAGCTTTGTAACTAATTTTGTAAATTGGTGAGACTAATTTCCCTGGTTCAGTCAGCAGAATGCAGCAAACCGCACATTTTTATTGCCTTCAGTTTTCTTTAATTGATGTTTCAAATCGTCAGTCATTTTTGGGGGGTCACTAGGTAAATTAGGCAGTTAGTTTGGGACACTGGGCAGTTAGGAGACATCGGTACTGTCAGTGGCAGTAAAAAACTAAATGTAAAAATTCTATTTCTTTGGACGAACAAACAAGTTGTATGTAAAATAACAATATGCAATATAAATGCTGAACACCTAAATTCTTTATTCATGTAGACACCATCTTGTTTTCGAGCTGCCTCGCACGAGATTTCATTTCTGAGCTCACCTTGGTTGATCTTACCTCTAGCGGTCCGAGCACGTATGTGTACTGCCGACAAATCTGAAAACAAAAAACCAAGAAGTATCGATTTTCCAAAGACCGGTACTTCGATGTTTTAGAATGTATAAATCGGAATGACGGTATTAGAATAAAATCGATATTTCATGCTTTATCGATTTATAGTCCTAGTAACAAGCTATAAAAAAGACCCTGCTTCAGTATATTGAAACCTTAAGGAAAAACTGAGAACGATGCATGGAATATATTTGTTTTCTTTTTTAAATATACCTTCACGTGAGGGTTACTTTTCTAATATTTGCCACTTTTTTTACAAAGAGAGTTATAGTTAAGTAAAAAAATAGCATGCTTATTTTTTAAGAAATTATTCAAGCAAATCTTCAAACATTATGAAAAATTTCCTCAGTTTTTGTGGCATTCAATTAAAATATATTAACAATTTTCTTAATAGAGCGTGTGCTAAATAATTATGTAACTCATAAAATTATATCTTTTGCGTACATGCAGTTCAAGTTTTTTTCTATACTTTCTCATATATCTTTACATTTTCACAATTTAAAAAGGAAAGACTAGTATTTAATTTTCAAAACACGAAATTCTTGATAGCATATTAGTTCAAGCATAAGCAAGTTTCCATGAAGTAAAATGAAAATATTTTTACTTATTCAGTACTTTCAAAGTTGAATGCGGAATTTTCAACTATTTGATTAAATGCGCATTGATTCAAAAAGAAAAATCTATGAACATTTCAGTGTTTATTCACACACACACACACAAGAAAAAAATAGGAGATCTCGAGTTGGGTATTGCAAAAAAAAAAAAAAAGTTATTTAACATACATTACGGAAAAAATCTGTAAGATGATTTTAAACTTCATTTGAATAGCTAAAGAACAGTATAATGCATCTAACAAAAATAACTAAACAGCAGTATAATTCACGTCACAAAAGTTACTATTGCGACTTGCAGTCTTGGTTACAATTGCTTCAAACATTTGAAAAACCGCATTGGTTATTTTTTCAAACATTAATTAAATACAATTTTTTCAAAGTATTCTATGCTTTGAAGTTTAATTGCTATAATAAGTCCAAATAAGTACTTGAAAATACACATTTTAAAAAATTATATTTCTACACTTTTTATCAATTCCCGAAATACTGTGACTAAAGTGGTTTTTGAGATGACGTTTACATACTTTTCAATTCACAATTTATATTTATCCGAAATAAAATAATTCTGAATTAAGATTTCTTTCACGCTTTGATTCAAATCATATTTTTTCTTTAAACGAAAAATTCTTTCCTGACTATGTGCCAGTAATAAAAAAAAAAAACTTCATGAAAGCAACCAACATTCTTTATGTTCAAGTTTAATGGGATTCCATGAAAGTCTTCCGAAGAAAGCTTATTAAAAATAAGAAACTCTTTTAACTTGCTATAAAGTGTCAAATTATGTTTTCAAACTTTGTAAATTTTTGACAAGATTCTTGGTGCTATCCACTTTTTTAGATTTGATATTAAATTCATTTTATTCGAAGAACATTTCAAACAAATTAAACAATTCAAAGAAAGAAAGAAAAATAAATATTTTTTTTCTGAAATTGTGTGTAAAAACGGAATGTGCAAATATTTTTCGTTCCCTGTTTAAAATGTAGATTGTATGTCTTTTAAGACTACATTTTGAAGGGTGAGTTCCACGTGATTTTTGAGACACAGTTTCGAGACTGGAATATTTAGATAAAAAATGTGACATTCCATGCATACAAAATATCCGGTTGAGATGATATTTACACGAAGCCTTCTGGTTTACGAAAAAAAGGTGATAAGAATTTTTAAGACATTTTTAAGACGTTTCAATACATGCATCACGTTACAAGATAACAATTTAACAGAGAACTTAGAAATCTCCCGTCGAAAATTTTAATGCATTACCATTGGGTGTATAGTTAATCATAATTAAACTCGTATTAGTGAAAAATGTAACATCATGAAGGAATCATCCGAATTAAATGAAATCCAATACACAAGCAACTGATATTGATTCAAATAAATGATTCAGATTTCAAAGCAAAAAACAATATTAAGTGTCCGAAATTAGTATTGTAGCCACAACTCGTTAGAATAAGTACTGCTGTACGACGTGGCATTGTGTCAAACAGATTATAAATGTCTCTCTTGGGACGAGCATGTGGTCTTGAGCATGTGGTCGATTTGTGGTCTTGATGTTGCAGATTGATACAGAAAATTCTGCTAAAGGAGGATGGGATAGGTTTTCTCCCTTTGCGTATGTTTATAAATAACTCTACTCGTGACAATACTAGCTAAATAAAGATTTTAGATTATAAAATGATCATATGCAGTAATCATATTCATGCTGACATGAAAAACCAGGAAGCAAATTTTCATTATAAAAATCATCATTTTTTATTCAAGTGCGGGATGAGACACAGGGCCGGATTTAGGGGAGGGCTACCGGGGCTGCAGCCCAGGGGCCCCCACAACAGACAGTTTTACTTAAAATTTTCTAACGAATACAGAATGATGAGCAAAATAATTTAAAAAATAAAATTCTGACAATGGAAGACCAGATCTCTCACTTTTCAGGCTCATTTTTCGTTTTGTTCAGCAATAAATTATTCAAGTACTTGTAATGGTATAATATAATTGTTATATTATGCGTATAATATTGCAGAACGCATACTAAATATATAATAATGCAGTATACATTCTGTAATATTATACGCTGAACGAAAAAGTTGCTTAAAAAATAACGTCAAGACCTGTATCCCCAACGATGCAAAGCTTGTGCTTTATTGCACACGTTTCGCATACTATTGGAAATCAACATGATCGGTTGAGAGCCATATCGACATTACATTGAGAGTGCAACACCAGACAAGACGTAGACATTACCTTTTTCTGTAATTACATAGTAAACGTCAATGAAGTTCGTTCACATAAGAATTACCTTGAAATGCGAAAAATGTGAGACACACAGAATCGATTAATTGCATTTAACGCATTAGTAACAACCTTTAATGTGATCGATACAGCATTTGTGTTAGTTTGCAAGAAAATATACAGTTATGATAAGCAAGTTTTAATTTATTTATTTACTTATTTTTCAATTCCTACTATTAGATCACACTCTCCCTTACATATATATCTTGTTCAAATTTTCAATCGTTAATAAAATACTTTTTATACATCTACTCAAGTTCAAATACATTTTTACATTTTTTTAAAACTCTTACTGGATGACATTGGATCTTAACAGAGTTTTCCAAATATTAATTCATTCATTAAATTAAAAATAATTCATTTCAGGTCCTGTTACGTGGGATTAAAAATGAATGAAAACAGTAAACTAGACAAACAAACTGGATTAACGGCATCGACCCTTGGTTCACAAACGGCCCTGCATTAATTAATTATTAAATAATGATTAATTAATTAATCATTATTTCATTAATTAAATTTAATAAAAAGTAACTAAAATAAAAATTTTCTTTGATGGCGTAGGTTGGAATTGACTTTTTTTTTTCCTTGCACAACTTAAGTGTTCGTTCGGTACCAACGATCGTAACGTCACCTTTACGGCAGATAACCACAGCAAGGTGTTTATGCGTGGACGGAATTAAACAGTTTAAGGTGTCTGCAGGATTTTTTTTTTCCATTCCTGCAGTAGATAATCTTCTAACTGTTGTACATTGTGGGGACACCGTTGGGCCCTCTTCCTCATAAGAAGTCTCCAAATATTCTCGATAGCAGAAAGATCCTCATTTGCTACTGACCACTCTAAAACAACGACACGTTTCATTAGCCATGTTGTAGTTATCTTCGCTTTATGCCGCCTTTCGTTATGTTGTTGGGAAAGACATATTTTTCTGCTAAACAATCGTTGCATTAATAGGCGTAAATGTATTTCAAAAATGCGTATACAGTCTTCTGAGCCTTTATTGCGACGTTACAAAAATGTAAATGACCGACCCCATTCACTTCCAAGCAGCACGAAATGATTTAATGAGATTTGGCCCAGCGAAATAACGGTTCCGTGCTCGTAGCGTACGTGCTCATAGCGTACACCCCATCAAGCGTGCTTGTAGCGTACATGTGGTGCTCGTAGCGTACATCTTCCCCGCCACCTGTTTTCACCACAGTAATAATTGAAAAGAAGAAATAAAAAGGCAAATCCAGCTAAATATAGATCTACTTTAGTTGCGGCCATTTTAGTCCACAAAATTGTAGATTTCATTACTACTATTTATTTTGAACAAATAAGGTGAAATTTAAATTAAGTCAAGAAAAAGTCATTGTAATTTTTTTTTTTAAGGAACTGTTTTACGGCCGATTCCCAATTATAATGAAGTGTTTAAAATAAATTGTATCAAATATGTGTATATTTCAGAATGTCTTTTAGCATGTTCGAATACTGGATAGAGCTTCAAATATTAAAAACAGTGCTGGCTATAAAACATTAAAGTAAAACAAAAGGTATCTCAGACGCAAAAAGAGGCATTTTTCTGTTTAGTAATATTTTTATTGTAGTAATATTTTTTTTTATAGACATAAATGTCGAATACGTGACTGCGGCTTTTCAAGAGGAAAAATATTTTTAGAAATTTTGTCTGCTTCAAAACGGGGGTGAAACTATTATGCGAGGGCGACTATTACGCAAGTAAACACGTTATGTTTAATTATAAAAAAATAAATAAATAATAACGAAATAATTTTGTTTTCTTTCTTTCATTTATTCTGAAATATCGTTAAAAGATCCGCTAAAAAAATGCGGATCCGGATATTTTTTTTTCATCCGTGGATACGGATACGGATATCCGGAACACCTCTAAAAATAATCATATATCGATGTCTTTCAGTGTCCAGAATCCCCTCCTCCCCCCCCCCCCCCCAAACCTACTGAATTGCTACGTTACTGAGCTCGATCGGATTGAGGGAGACCTAGCACTGAGCTATGGATTATTATTACTGGTTTTCTTTTTATAAGTGCAAGAGTTTATTCTGATTCATGGTAATTTTTCTTGTTAGCTCTTTGTTTTTAAATAATAAATTTTAAAATAAGGAAGATTTATAAGTATATATATTTATATAATATTTTTATTTCTGAAAATAATCAATTTAAACATCGGTACTCTTATTTTAAAGATGCCTTTTTAAAAATTAAGTTATGGTATTAATAAGTCAAAAACAACTTTTTAAAAATCTGTTTTAAATTAAATGTTAGTGTAATTGTAATGTTTTTAGACAACTTTTTAAATGCTGAAAAAAAACAGCAAGACTTTTTGAAGGAAACTGGCTTAAAATGATTTAAAATTCATTTCTTAAAATGTAAAATATTGGGTATATATAACTGTGATTAAAATTAATAGTTAATTAGCTTTGTTTGAATAGTTTTAATAATTATATGTTTACTATTTTTGATATTGAAAAGCTTATTGCCCCTCACAGACTTTGATTGAACATCTGTAAGCCTTCTGATGAGAAAGCTTAAACTTTCTACATCACCTCATTAATGCAAGGGAGTATATTTTATTTATTGGGAATTTGTGTAAGAGGGCTGTATAAAAAGTAAAAGTTTGTATTTACTTACATTACTTACATTTCTGAAAATTTTATTCGACACCATAAAGTAACTTTGTAATTAATTATATATGTCTAAGATCAATATTTAAAGAAGAAAACCCTAGGTCAGTGCTTGTAAGACACCTTCTCTAATAGGGTATAGGGCTGGAAGAAATAATGATTTTTATTTAATATTAAAACTATAAAACTTTTTACTTTCAGTGTAAGTTATCATGTGAGTTATTTTGATTTTGTGTTTAAGGCAGATCTACATGAGGGCTGCCTGCTTAATTAAGGCATGCCTTGAGCGGAGAACTTTTTGAGGGGTTCTAGCGCTTATTCAGGTTACAACTACTGAAAACAGTCGCGCTGTAGGCCAGAACCCTAGATCAATGCACTTCAGCCCTTTACCAAATTGCCATTAAATTAGTAAAAAGTATTCATATTATAATGTAAAAAGTTAAAAATAATTTTTTTAAGCTTTATAAGATAAATTTATATCTTATAAAGATCTCACACAATATACAATCATATGTATTTTTGTTTGGCGTCCAATTATTTCTAGGAATCCTACGCATTCATTCCGCCCTTCTTTGTTCGTCTTGCGGGAACCTGTATACAAGGGCGGTTCTACAGTTGCAGTCTGGGAGGGGGTTTATAATTTTATATAACCCCCTCCCATTTATTTTATAATTTATATAAACTCAGTGCCTCAGAGAAGGAGTGACTACTAGGGGACATAGAGAGGAAAAGAGTCACCTTTGACTGCACAATACACTTCATATATGTGAATAAAATGTTTAATCAATCATCAAATGTGAAATAAGTGTTTACACGCTTAAACCAAACGAGCGAAATTCGATCAGTCGGAGCGATTTTTCGCTCCTTTCCGTACTTGAAAGTGAGCTTCTCCTTTAGGAGCGTTTTTCGATCACTGAGCGGAGCGAAATTTTCGGAGCGATTTTCGCTCCTTTTTCATTACTTTTTAATATTAAAAGGAGCGTTTTATAGGAAACGCTCCTTTTAGGAAAATAATTTAAGATATGATTTCGCTCTTTTTCTGATTAATTTTTAATCTCAAAAAAGCGATTATCTTAAAAATACTTTTATTTTTGTTTCGTTTTATTTATTTTTATTCCTATCCTGAGCATTTGCACATTTGAAAAAGCCATTTAGTACAATGATTTTGTACCTTTTATTAAAAAAAAAAAAAAAAAGATGAGTCTTTGTAAAAATACTATGTGCTGAACACCTTTTCAATAAAACAATATAATTGGGATAATATTAAGTGATATTTCATATTGATGAAAAGTACTAGGAAAATAAAATTATTTTCCGTATAGCAGCATGATTCTGCAATGTACGTCACGATTACTAATATAAAAGCGTAACTGCGTAAATTAAACACATGATTTATATTGAAATATTATTAGTAGTATAATTTATAAAGTACATACCTGCATTAATAATAAATACTTTCTTATCAATTCTAAAACAACAAAGTACATTTAAAACTGTTTGTAAGAAGAGAGAAGGGAGGGTATCTGCAACAATTTATTAAACTTTAAAAGATAATATATATTAGTTTAAAAAATTGAGGTAAATTACCAATTTCCAGTTGAGAGTGGATTACGGAAGGGAGGCGGAAGGAGACTAAATTTCCTTGAATGCTCGTGAATGACCGAAGCAAAACTACTTAAAAAAAAGTGGGAAATAAACAAATGGGTGAATTTGTAATACACATTACTGAATAATTATATTTTTAAAGATGTACGTGTTTACTCGCGTAATAGTCGTTCAAGTTTTTGCCAATTTTTCATGGTGAAAGTCTAGGCGCTACTCTTATGCAGAGAAAATTTACAACATAAAATTGTAACTCTAAAGAATGGTTATCAATCATTTTTATATCTAAATAAAAATAACTTACAGTATGTCTTTCTTTTCTGTTTAAGTAAAATAATCACTCTCAAAGTGTCAAACTGTTTAATGTAGAAGAGATAAATTTAAAAGTATGTAAGCCTTGTAACTCTATATTCAATAGTTATACATTTTAAAACAATCCTTTTAATAATTTATTTAAACAGGTCTTACAATAGTGTCTTTTTTTCAATAATTCTTAAAAAGAAACTTTTTGAATTACTGAAAAGAAAATCATTCTATATACATATATACTGAAAAAGAAAGTCATTCTATATATATATATGTGTGTGTGTGATAGATAGAATGATTATCAGTTATTTTTTATATGTGAATAACAATAACTCACAATATGTCTATCTTTTCTGTTTACGTAAAATAATCACTCTCAAATTGTCTCAAACTGTTTAATGTAGAAGAGATAAATTAAAAAATATATAATCCTTGTAACTCTCTATATTCAATAGTTATACATTTTAAAACAATCCCTTAATAATTCATTTAAACAGAAGTCCTGGTGTCTTACAATAGTGTCTTTTTTTTCAATAATTCTTTTAAAAAAATTTTCATCCAACTTATTTCTAATATAGTTTAAGCCTGAAATCTCAATAGTTACTTCATCCTTAAAGGATAGGCACCAAAAGACACTACTTACCACTTATTTGCACAAATTTTATGGTCCTCAAGCTGTAAATATTTGAGTTTTCTATATCTATTAATCTTCACTGACTGAATCAGTTTGAAAATTACACTAGTTCCATAATCATGGAGAAAAAATAGATAAGGAAAGAGAAAATGACTTTCATTCCCCATTTAAAGCATTAGAACTTTAACAAAAATCAACACTATATCTTTATACTTTTATTTGAACAAACAAAATGCATTTTACATCCATTCATTGCATAAATCCATTCATTGCAATCCCTGTGCATATCTAATACTATGACAACCATAGTAAAAAATTAAAAAAAATCTTAATAGTAAATAATTTAACAAGTAGTTAAAGTAATAAATATTCATAAAGATCTGCTAATAAAAAAAATTACACTGGTTCCAAGCTAAAAATGAATTCCAAAAGGAAATAAATGCACTACAACTAAATTTAAAACTATATATACTATATAAATTCTAATCTATTAAATACACTCAAAATTATCTTTTTTAAAATACAAGATATGATTTTCTATCAACTGCTATTACATTTTGGTGAAATTAATTTGTAAATATCGCTTATAAAATTCTCTTTAACAAACAAATATTTAAAAAATATATTTGTTGAACAATAATGCTTAATTTCCGAGACAAGATATAATCGGTGTTAGCTATCAAGCATATTTGATTTCTACTTCTGGGCTCTGGATATTTTATGTTGACAGCATAAAAACAGTTAAACAAGTTATCAAAAGTCTTTAAAGGACATTGGCTAATTTCAACTACGTGTTTGTCCAAAACTAAGAGTATATTATTGTAGTGGAATCTTTCTCCTGTACATAAAACGTACGGTCCTGTCTCAGCAATGTTTTCAACAGCCTCATCCAACGCGCCATTTCCCTGTAAAGTGAAAAAAGATTATTTTAATATATCACAAAATATTGAAAACATTTCTTTTAATGCTGTGTACTTCACAAAAACATCTAAATAACTATTTTGTAACTTTTGATAAGTTTTAAATGACTGTAATAATTTTACCCCGATCTATCTGAATAGCACATCAGATCAGAACTTCGTCTTTTGATCTTCTGAAACTTGAACGACATACCATTTAATTAAACATAACAGCATTTTGCAATACAAACGGCAATTCTTTTAAAAATTAGTGTGTAACTCATTGCTATATTGTTTCATTATAATAAAAATTAATCTTAAAGCTGCTCACATGAATTGAATTGCTCATAATTATTAATACATAAAATCAGTATCTCAAAAAAGGAAACACATTCCCCTTTTAGAAAGATAATGCACAGCACCGCTTTCTTTATATGGTGTGTGTATGGGTAGGGGGAGGGGGGGTGGAAGTTGTTAAATAATTCCTGATAATGTTTTTCATACTTAAAAATGTGACTTTATTAGATTTTTTTAAATTTAATTTTCTTACTTTAATGTCAACATTTAAAATTGAAAATTTTGCACAAATCTTCGGAACATATTTTCATTTTAATTATTCCTGCACATAGAACAGCAATAAAATAACTTTGAATGAGTTCTTAAATATATCTTTGGAAAGGATTTTTCTCATACCAGATTTTTCTTTCATCATTACCCTATCTTTAAGAGGAGACACACATCTAAGTACTTTAGCTTCATAAATACATTTGCAAATTTTTATGCAATAGTTTACTTTTATTTTGATGAATAGCATAAAATCATTAGAAAACACTTTTTTCACATATTTTTCATTTGCTGCTATATGGTGTATAAGTATAATGCAAAGAGAGTAAATATGTATCAACAGAGGAACATGATATGAAAATTCCATTAAAAATTTCTCAAATTTAAAATTCACTAACAAATTTTTTTCTTCCCTATTCCAGTTACTGTTAATAATTCTGCCAACATTGATAATGCTGATAATTTTTTTAGAAAAAAAATATCGATAACAAGTATTTTAAAATCCAACTTATGCAAACAATAAAGGAAATTTATACAATTGCCATATTTTTATGCCATATTTCCAAAGAGTTTTTAATAAATTTGCCCAATTTAGAGAAAAACAAAAACAAAGCGTATTGAACTAAGTGTCAGTCATTTTCTAAATGTAATTGAAAAGAATTGCTACATGAAAAATACATAAAATAAGATTCTATAGTAATAAATGCACAAAATTTTTTTAACTAATGCAAAAATTAACTCTTTATGAATGTAAGAAACCCTGATATTGATATTTTCTTTTCTTTAACAGTTTATTATTAGTAACAATGCATTTGGAGCTTTTTAAATAAAGTAACTGTTACAGAAGTGTCGTACCGTACGTGCCTTGGTCTTAAAATTATAGCATCATTCAAAATTTTAAGTGGATCAATTAAAATATTAAACAAGAAACTATACTAAAAATCTGTTACATTTTATAAAAAAGGCAATTTCAGGACAAGTATGACCCCTCATTTAATACATGAATTTGAAGAAAGAAAGATTTACCTAGTTCAAGAAAGCACAGTAATATTTATTTGTAAGAAAGAAGAAGTGACATTTATCAAAGTAAAATTCTGAAACAACTGCATTATCATTAAGCAATTAAGAAATAAAATATATGTTACTGTATATATTCACTCTCAAATCATCTAGTTCTTCGGGAAAGCTCTTTTTATATCTGCCTGCTTCTGGAAACGTACTTATAGATGCGAGGAGTATAAAAAAGAAAGGGAAAAGTCCGAGAAAATTTCCAGCATCATCCGGGAAAATTTTAAGGAATTCTGCATCAATCTGAAATATGTATAAGTATATATAAGTACAAAAAAATACAGTCATGTTAAAAAGGATATTTGACCTAAAAATATACAATAATGCAATTTAGTATTTTTTAGGAAAGGTTAATTTAAAAAAAGGCTTCTTTTATCTGGGATTTGCTGCATATGCAATGCAGCCAGAACTCAGCTTCAGAGGAGCCCCAAATCATAAGTAGCTTTACATGTTTTCAATCTTGATAAAGGGAGAGATTTGAAAAAATTTCTTTAAATTATATAAGCTGACTACTAGCATTGTTACCACAATATTTATTTATACTTAATAATTAAGATATTACTTTATGTTACTGTTTTCATAACTAACTACACTGAAGCTATTAACTATATTCTTAAAGAACTCCAGAGAGCACAGACATCTATAATTTATCAAAAGTTTCAGTACTATCTCCAATGGAGGATTATTTTAGGCTGTAAATCGTTATTTTAAATACATGCTAACAAACAAGGGAGAGATCGCTCCCCCCCCCCCCCTCCAGATTTAGCATGCACATTCAAGGCTGTTTACATTTGAACCTGAATTCAAAGCTTTACTCTCCTTCCCTCGGACAAAGACGGGATTTGTGTGTGTGTGTGTGTGTGTGGGGGGGGGGGGTCTGAGTTTATATAACTTACTATGTGGCTAATTATAAAACTACAATTAAAAAAACGACCTGTTTCAGCTGATATTGCGTTTTTTTTTAATTAGAGAGAGAGAGAAATTTTCTTTCTATGTGCAAAAGTACTTTTTGATGAGTGACTATGTGCAAAAGCACTTTCTGTTAAGTTAAAAACTATAAAAGTAGTCATAACTGAAAAAATAGATGTTTCACGGGAAACTTCAAGTTACATAGTTTAAACTAATAATTTTAAAGTCTACATTAAATTATTATTATTTTACTGAATAAATTTACTGATTTAAAAGTGATTTTATCTATTTATACCATAAAGTTTATGCAGTAGCACAAATTTCAATTAAATGCTGTTAAAGTTATCTTTTAATACTAAATATGAAATTTGTCATAGTAATGGTAAAATTCATTTTAACATAAATAGAGAATTTTAAAATTTATACTACTAACATTACGTATACCATACAATTTATACTAAATAACATAAAATGGCATTTAGTAGAAAGAAACAATTTTTAACACAAATAAAATTGAATACACAGGCAGAATTAGACTAAAACCAGAAAACATTACTGTTCAATAATCAATAAATACAAACACATACATACTTTTAGATATTATCTAATAATACAGCTTTAATATTTGATATTTAGCAATTAGTGCAGAGTTTAAAAATTATCGCACTTTTAAGGCACAAAACATAAACCATATTAAAATGAAAAGGAAATTTAAAAAGGAAATATTTTCATTAATGCTGAAATTAATTATTTTCACTATACCAAATATTCAAATTTAAATTCTTATTATAAACCTCGAAATTTATGACACCTCTAAAGGTATGTTCTGTGTAGTGCAATGAAACTTCTTAAAATAAACTTTTATTCACAGGTGTGAACTTATTACAGTTTTCAGAGTGTGACTTCTAGTTCCTTAACCTAGAATTTAAAGCTTAATATAAGCTATCTGTTTATGTAGCCAACTATTTTTCCTGGGATACATTTTATGTGTATAAATATGCTACTATTGCCCCAATCTCACCAACATTTTTGAAATCTATATCTATACAATAATTATATAGATAAACTAAAATTAAAGTAAGGGGAGAATAATGATCAAGAATAATTTTTACCCAAACTGGCAAAAAATCTCATTACTGTTGCAATCAGGTTAAACAACAACATATTAAAACATACCATATTACTTTACACCAAATATATATTTCTATTAATTAAAATTATCTCAAAATAATAAATTCTTTGTAATTAATACTTAGCTGCAGTTGTTTTACTATTAAATCTCTTTTCAAGCTTTACAATGGCTACTCTTAAATGATAAGCAATTTTCCTGTATAAAAAAATATAAAACAGTGGATGTATATACACACATATATTTGAAGCATACAATTCAAACTTTTTTAGAATAATTTCTAAATAATCTTAGAATAATTTCTTTTAGAATAAATTCTAAAATTTAGAATTAGAATAGTTATTAAATTTAAAATAAGTCTTGTTAATGTTTGGATGAAGGATTTTTTTTTAACTCTCGAATGGATAATCTTTAACAATATAATTTCTTCAGATTTACATGCAATAAAACAAATGTACTTTGGATGAATACATACATCAATTAAATATCTTTCTAAATTTTTCTGTATGCTGATAATTAGGGAATACATGGTTACGGATTTGTTCAGAGTGGAACTAAGTCATTTAACATGTATTTCAGAATGTGTGTGCATAGGTAAAATATTATTTATATCATATAAGTATAATTCAGATTCATACTATAGAAGGAATATAGAAGGATTTATCAAAACATAAATTTTTTGTGCCTAGATAAATTAAATATCGCAAATAATAAATTATCTTTTTCCAAAATGCCAAAACATTTAATTGAGAGTAAGTTTGAAAATTCACATATCATACAAATTAAATAAATAAATTTAATTATATCATATATAATATCATATAAGTATAATTCAGATTCATAGTGTCTAGAAGGATTTATCAAAACACAAATTTTTTGTGCTTAGATAAATTAAATATTTGCAAATAATAAATTATGTTTCTCCAAAATGCCAAAACATTTAATTGAGAGTAAGTTTGAAAATACACATATCACACAAATTAAATAAATAAATTTATATTAATTAAATATCTTTCTAAATTTTTCTCTTTGTTGATAATTATGAAATAAATGTCATGGATATGATCAGAGTGGAATTAAGATATTTAACATATTTGCACAATGTGTGTGCATAGATAAAATATTATTTATATCATATTTAAAAAGTGTAATTCAGATTCATACTGTCTTTAGAAGGATTTATCAAAACACAAATGTTTTGTGATCACAGATAAATTAAATATTGGAAATTATAAATTTTCTTTGTCCAAAGTGCACTTCAAAATCATTTAATTGAAAGTTAGTTTAAAAATACACATTTTATACAAATTAAATAAATATATCTACATTAATATTTCTGAATTTTTCTGTATGTTGATAATTATGAAATAAATTTCAGGGATATGTTCAGAGTGGAACTAAGCCATTAAACATATGTTTTGCAGAATGTGTGTGCATACGTAAAATATTACTTATATCATATTTAATAAGTATAATTCACATTCATACTGTCTTCAGAAGGATTTACCGAAACACAAGTTTTTTGTGCCTAGATAAATTAAATATTGCAAGTTATAAATTTTCTTTTCCAAAACGCCTAAACATTAAATTGAAAGTAAGTTTAGAAATACACATATCATGCAAACTAAATATATTTATATTAATTAAATATCTTTCTAATTTTTTTAATATGTTGATATTTATGAAAGAAATGTCAGGCATTAATGTTCAAAGTGGAACTAAGCCGTTTAACGTACGTTTTGCAGAATGTGTGTGCATAGATAAAATATCATTTATATCATACTTAATAATTATAATTCAGATTCATGCTGTCTTTAGAAGGACTTAAGAAAAATCACAAGAGAGATAAAACACAGGAAACGAGAGACTGGCTTGGTCTTTGGGAATATACTTCAAACGGTAACATAAGATTTTTTAACAGAAAATTGAAAAGGACTTACCATACAGCTTTTGGGTAACTTCTTCTTCAATACCGCTATCCAATAAAATAATGTTAAGATCTTCTTTACTTATCCATTGTTTTTTTATAAAACACAGACACGATGACAGTGGAAAAAAAGCCCGCTCTACGACATACCAGGGTCGAAAAGATAAGGCGCTAAAACGTATTGACCAATCAGAATATCCCCCGTTCCTAGCGAAAAGAACATCAACTAATTTTCACTCAAAGACGATCGAACGTTATCAGTATTTCGGGAAACAGGAAGCAGGACGTGGAATTCGCGAAAAACGAATACTTAAAGAGCGTTTTTGCGTAAATAGCAGTGGATTTCGATGCAAATACATCGAATCCATGAATTTTTCCTTTCACTCCGACATTGATTACTTTTTTCGCTCCCTTGGATTAAGCGTGTAATTAATCATATAATTGATGAAGTATGTAAATTCCAAAAGTAATAACTATGCATCTTCGACCCCATCGATCAAAATTGTCCCCCCCCCCCTACTAAAATGAGACGGGCTCGGACTCTGTAATTCGCGATTGTGAATTCCCTATGCAGAATTATTTTTTTCACTTTCGTTTTCAAAATCCTGGGAGGGGTAATTACCCCCCCCCGTAAAACCGCCTAATGTCTGTACACTTTTACATTTTCTTCTTTCTGATAGCTTGATTTTCACCCGGGAACGCACCAAGTAGGCATTTATACAGATAGAAAAATTAATAGTTTAAATAGCAATATATTTTTAGAGGTTTCATTTTAAGAGTTTTCTAGTATAATACATTATGTACACAGATTGCCTGCACACCTTTAAACAAGAGAACAGCAATAGGATGACCAGCAACTCAATTTTCTTGCTAAAGAAGGTGGTTTTTTCCCCATATTTTATTGTTTTCTAAACTACGATTTTGTGGACTAAAATGGCCGCTACTAAAGTAGGTCTACATTTAGTCGGATTTGCTGTGGTGAGAACGGAAACAGGTGGAGGGGGAGATGTACGCTACGAGCACCACATGTGCGCTACAAGCACCCTTGATGGGGTGTACGCTATGAGCACGTACGCTACGAGCACGGCACCGAAATAAATCGGCGTTAATTCGCTTAAGTCAGAAAGGCTTATGTCTTACTCTCTTTAATGCTTAGCTGCACCCACTAATATTTCGATGAACTCTTGCTTAGGAAATGGTCTTTCCAATACTTTGCATTTCTGGTGTGTCAAGATTTGCAACTGCCAAGAGTGCCTATTTTTACGAATATATTAACAAAATAGGCTTACTTCCGATCAGTCAACATTAGTTTCCGACCAGGGGCCTTTCCTGTGCAAATATTTCCAGTTGCAGTGACTTATTTTATAATACAGTACCCCGTTATAATGCGCTTTTCCTATGTCTCCTATTTCTTTTCTGTACTTCTTTGATTCGTTATTTTGCACGGGAAGTACAGTACATTTGAAAAATACAACTCCAGACGCATAAAATATAATTAATTAATTTTCTCTCACCGATATTCGCTGAAAGTGATTTATGAGAGAAAAGTCTAATCAGAATGAGTTTGCATAGCTTCTTCAGCAGGATATGAAATAAGTACTTATACACAGATTTAAAAAGGTAAATTAAAGTATGTTTATTGTTTCAGAGCGATTATATTTTATTGCAGTATTTGTACTATTAATTTTATTATAGTTCAAGTGCACGTGATCATGAAAGTAAAGTTTGCATCAGGTCGCACTTCCGGCCCCAGCCCCTTCTCGGATATATTGCACATTTTTATTGTCTTCCAACAAACTCCTTATAGTCCGGGAGGCAGCTGGCACTTTTAATGAATAGTAGGAAAAAAGATGAAATAGCGTCCTGTAGTTCATTTAGCTTTGTTGATACTTTGTACATAAGTTTATCACGTTGTATACAAATGAAAAAAAATAGTCAGCTGACTTTAAAGCGGTGGATTCTACGCCAGCTGGCGAAGATGATCTGCATTCGCCTGTATAAAGCGGTGGATTATACGTCAACATGTAAATAATATCCGTTAAGTAAAATAATAATGGGAAAGCTGAAATTTGATGCAGTGATAGTTAACTCTACCAGTTTCTCTTAATCCACTGATGTTCGGGATAGGTGATTTCTCTGCCGAGTTACGTCTCACATAATAAAGGAAAATTGGTTATTGGTGGCTTTATAACTTTTAAAAAGGAATTGGCGAACTTTGATCACTTCATTTCTTTTCTAAAGTACCATTGACTGGATTTTAAGACCTTCAAGAAATTTTATAGAAAATACCTCAAATGTATGTGAAAAGTCTCTACATGAAAGAAAAAAAAACTCTAGTCGAGTTAAAACTAATCTAGAAAACTAGTCTTAAAACTAGTCTAGTTAAAATACAAAATTTATCTTAGTCTGTAGCCAACTCCCTGCCTCCCGAAAGCGTTCCTGCATATAATTTACTATTTGTAGAAGTGTATTGAAAAAAAACTACCACCAGTGGCGTATCTGGGGTATGGCATATATGGCAAGTTCCAAGGGCGGCACTTGAAAGGGAGCACAGATTTTCATTCCGAGATAGACGCGACGAAAGAAACGTTTAACCTGCTCACTCCCATGGTTGTAAGGACGGGACGACAGCGATTCCCCCCCCCCTTCTACACGCAAAGTTGCTTCCCAGAATGGGTCTTTAGATGCCCCTGCTGCAGTCCAGTGCACGCGAGTGCAACAATGGGTGCTAATAGGTTAAAGTCAGTTAGACAGCAAAATATTTGTTTTGAATCACTGCAACCCAGTGCATGCGCTTGCAGCGATAGGAGCGAACAGGTTTTGTCTTGAGCGAACAGGTTTTTTTTGAGCGAAAAAGTCATTGTTTGTAAGTAAATTACACCGTAAAATATATATTTTGAATCACTGTCCTTAAAACTTAAATCCATGAAAATTTCTTCTATTGCATGAAACCTTCCAACATTTTAAGAATGACCATACAAGTGATCAGTGCCGTTCTCACTCCCCCCTTCCGCATAAAGTTTTAACCTTCTCCCCCCCCCCCTTTAACAATTTTTTTTTTCTTTGCGGCTCTGATCCAAATACTCTAAAAAGTCGACAACATAAATTTAACGGAAAATCACATGACTTAGTAAGACTGATCAGAGACAAATTATTTTGTTCGATCATACTGGAACACCTTGATTATTTCCCTTGTGTTACACACACTCATAAACACATACAGAGTGTGTCCAGTAAAATCCTTTGTCACCCCTATTAACTTCAGAACGGTGAGAACTGCAGTCACAAAAGTTGGGTCTAGGTTTAGTAAAGTAGCTATCCGCTACACAATGAAAGCGCTTACAGCTTTCGTTGTCCTTGGGCAGATATACAGATCGTTGTCCTTGGCGGCTAAATTCGGAGTTAGCCTTCTTGTCTCAAAAACAGTACGAGATACGGGGAAAATGTTAAAAATGAAAAGGAACTTAAACTTTTGTTAACTACGCAATTTTACCCGCTTTTGGGAATTCAATAGTTTCGTAACTACAGATAATACAAAAAAAAAAAAAAAAAACAACAACTTCGGGTTCCAAATTGGCACGAAATTTCCTCCTCTAAAAGTCGGCAATCAACTTTTTTGAGTTAAAATGTACCAGAAAGAATTTAAAGCCTGAAAACTGAAAAAAAAAGTGCCGATTTTCACATGTTTTCACGAGATTGAGAAGGGAGCGGAGGTTAGGTGGTTGAGGAATTTAGGATTTTTCACTAACCAACCATCCTATATTACATACCGAAAACTCAGAACCAGACTTCGTGCGATTACACGATCAACTGTAATCGATTACAAGAAATGATATGGATTACGATTACGATTACTAACAATTTCCAAATAGATTATGACTAGTGAATATTAATTTAGTAAAATAACAGTAATCTTGATGTTAAAGAAATCAAATATCAAAAGAATTCTATAATAATGCAGTTTTATCATAGCAGTTTTGTAAAATTTGTAAAATATTATTTTAGTCATCGATTACAGTCGATTGTAATCGGCACGAAGTCTGCTCAGAACTAACTGACAATTTGTAAGGTAAAACCGTTCGTTTTCATAGGACTGTTACTTGAGGGTAAAAAGCTCGGGACTGAAACTAAGCATAAGTCAATAATATACATGTGTGTGTGTGTGTGTGTGCGTGTGTGTATGCATACACTGTAGATGCCTTAAGCAATTGAGGCGTTATTGATTTATTTATGCATCTCTAGCTACATGAATCCAAGTATCATCCATACAACACCACTTCGTCAACCAACTTTTGTAGCATATAAATGAATCAGACGCACCAAAAATAATGTATCATTTCGATACATAGTGAAGATGCAGTAAAAAGAGAAACAACCCAGAAGGGAAAATTCGATCGCCTCACATCTGAGAAGAGTTAGTAAAATATTCAATATTTTATACATAACTTCAGCATAAGTTTTCCGTTCACGTACAAGAGACACAGAAATGTACTTCCCACAAGCTGAAGCTGAGATTTCTATAACAAGATTTCTCTGTTTTCCATTTGTCTATATGGAAGTGGAAGCAAATTTGTTTCCCTTCCGAAAAAATTTGTATCGCTTCATTAACCTGGATAAAAGTTTTTGCATATTACCTTCAGATTCAGAAAATAAATAACCCATGCACGCTTGCAGGTGATTTAAACTATTGAAGTATTATTGATTAATCGTAAATTCTTGCATGTCTAGTTACTAGAAGTATGCTAATACAGTGGAACTTCCTTTAGTAGTAGTGTTCACCTCAAAACAAAACAATTCTCAGAAGACCAGCCAACATATCGATGGTATTGAAAGAGCTCTATAGGATTAACGTTAGAGCTAATCTCTGAACAATGAATTTCGAAAAACGACCGAACATCGGCATCACGAAAACGTATAAAAAGCCGCCCAAGAGTTCTTTTCAATTTTTTTTTTCAACCCAAAGTAATCAGTGTAAAGTTTATAAGTTTATTTGCCGCATCGACAAGATACATGTACTAATGATATCGACAGGTATTCCGATATTTTTAAAAACTTTTGTGCGATAAAAAAATTTTTTCTTTAATCAAAAACAATGATGAATTGTATGGGAAAACAACAACTATCATAATTTCTTTGGAAAAAGATATTTTCCTTAAAAAAAGGGAAAAGCATTTTTATGAGATATGTGTGTGTGTGTGTGAACACGATACCTCCTCAGCGGTGCATTCGATTGAGTTATATTTGATATGTGTATTATAGATTACCATCAAACGAGCGGTATTTATTCTGGTGTGTATAGATTTTTTACAGGACTGCAAAAAAAAAGAATTGTTTTACATTACGGTCTATAGACGGAAATTTTTGAAAGTGCTCTTTCGTGTAAACGGTGCATTCGATTGAGCTCAAATTTAGTATATATATATATATATATAAAAGACTACCTTCGCACGACCGGCATTGATTTTGGTATGGACTTACAGTTTTTTACAGGGCAGCAAAAAATAATTCTGTAACATTATGGCCTATAAACGGAAATTCTTGAAAGTGCGCTAGCGTCTAAACGGTGCATTCGATTGAGGGCAAATTGGGTACGTTTATTACAGGTCACGATCAAGTGATCTGTATAGAGTTTAGTGTTTGTAGACCCGATAGTTTGTTCACAGGGTTGTATAAACAATTCTTATACATTATGGTCTATGAACGCAAATGATTTAAAGTCTGCTAGTGTCTAAATGGTGCATTCAAATAAGTTCAAATTTGGTATTTACATTATAGATCATCGTCACACAACCTGTATAGATTTTAGTGTGTATAGGACTTTTAGTTATTGTATAGGGCTGCAAAAAAGTTCTAATACATTACGACGCAAAATCTTGGAAGTGCGCTAGTGTCTATTTGGTACGCTATTAGGTCACTGTCTTGCATATTGTACAGATTTTGGTGTGTGTAGGTCTTACAGTTTTTTTCTACAGGGCTATGAAATATATACTTATACATTGCGACCTATAGCCTAAAATTATTTGAAGTGCAGTAGCCTTCAAACACTATATCTGATTGAAATGAATCAAATTTATTTACACACTTGGTAAAGATCAAATGTTCGAAAAGTCGAGTGCAGTCTCTCCAGATTTTTAAAATGTAAATTAAAATGTAAATGAGATTTAGTGAAGCCAAAGTAACGTGCTTGTATTCTTATTATTAACTTGTTGTTTACTTTGATTTTTTAAAATATTAAACCTCAAAACAGCCACTTCCAAAGGATGGTTAAAATTCACGCTCTGGAGAAACCAAGAACATTGAAAGCTAAAGCACGCTTTGTTGAGAAAATAAAGTAGAATTCATAACGGTAGAACGTTGAAAGTAATTTACGATCTCAGTTTACTATTTTTTATAAATACCATAATACTAAAAAAATCTGGAGTGACTCCACTTGACTTGTGCCGGCACAGCCAGCTGTCGTCAAAAAAAGGGTCTCTAGATCTGTGGCACACGATGAACGTTTCGATCGTCCGCCATCTTGCTGGTAGTTAAGTCGAGCGATGGCAACGGCTGCCCTTTTTTCAGCATTGGGAAAGGGTTGCGCCTCAGAGGGTTAAAAGTAAGAGGTCCATTTGGAAAGCATGGCCAGCATTGCAAGACGTCACTGTTACATTTGTTTTTGGCTCCACTCATCCATTCCATCTGCTGAAAGCTGACTCTGAACACCCCAAGAAGCTTGAACAACTGACTTTTCTTTTATTTGATAAACCCACTCCTCTCAGTGTTATCAGCCATATGAGAAAGGAGCTGTTCTGTCGGAAAAATTAAACAACGCCCAAATTTCCACCGCTTGAGAATGCGCTACTTTAAAATGTCCAAAGGGCAGTTAATCGAGCAGGTCTCTAGACAACTAGTACACAAACACAGCAAGTGATTGCTTCTCCACAGTAGTTTGCTTGGGAAAAAGGTTTTAGAGTCATGGGTACCATATGATAATTTCTTATATATAAGTTTCCAGATCATTCAGAGAAATGATTAAATGCTCCAGCAAAAGAGACTGCAAACACTATAAATGTTGGAAAGCCAGTCTGGCCTGCTCACTACTTTGCAAATGCAAATGTTATTTGGATGTGAAATTTATTATAACTGTTGCGTACTGAATTCCATTCAATGAACAAGAGCAACATTATTATTATATTCCAGAGTACTGCTTTGGCTAACATTTATTAGTATATCCTAAGGTAACTTCATACCAAATTTGGTGCTTTTATTCGCCACGTAAAGGTAATCTTGGATGCCAGCTCTAAGCCTCCTCACTAGACCTGCAGTATCTTACTGAAAAAACACTCAAAATACTGGTGTTAAACGATAAAATAATTAAAAAACTTTGTAAAAAACACACATAAGAAGTAAAAGGAAAAAGGATACGCGTTTCGTTCAAAAACGAAACGCATATCCTTTTTCCTTTTACTTCTTATGTGTGTTTTTTACAAAGTTTTTTAATTACTTTACTGCAGTATCTTAAATCACTTATGCATAGAGATATACTTTCAGTAAAATTTCAAAGGACATTTTCACAATGATCAAGAACTCTTTAGTTTAAATACTTAAGCATATTTCAAGTGTATGTAAAGTTGAGGTTACAATGAAGATTCGTTTTAGAAAAAAAATCTTATTTTTTTCTTTTACTTTTCTAAAACTTAAAAATTCGTTTAGAAAATGTTTATAAAAGAATATTGACAAGAATTTTACTAAACATTTTTTTTGACTAACTTGTTATTAGTTATTATTACCTGGTACGTATTATAAATTATAAAAACATCATTAAATTAAAAATTTTGTACAGTTTTCGTGGAGTTAATTAGATAAGCATATACTTTATTTTTGCCTTTCAGGTAAAAAAATTAATCCTTTACAATGTTTGAAAGAGAATTTTAGTAGATATTTAAAATCTCGTGAACAGTTTTGGGGGCCCCCTAAAAAGGACCCAGGGCACATTCCGAATGCACTTCAGTAAATCATTCCATGGTTTAAGCGTACACGATCCCACAGTAGTCCAATCATAAAAAGTTGTCACCCTCCTAAGCGCTGACTAAGGCCACCGCTGCTTGACTTTCGCTGTTCTGATGGGAACCGAGCTTCTACCTATGTAGCCGTTGCGGGCTTTTTCTCCGTATGTTGTTTAGTTCTCACACGTAATGGATAAAGCAAATGAAAAGTCTCATTACAGCTTTTCATGCAAACAGATGAAAAGACAATTGTGCTGCAAAGTCTCTACGCTGTAGTCTCTTTTATTTTTCCTTATAGGAAATTATTTTCCTTTCCTTTTATGTTGTTTAAATAAAAACACTATGTTACCAAGTTATTGTATTATTGAGGTAAAAAAAAAAAGTTTTACTTGTGTTTAAAAGTTAATAGGCAGATTAAAAAAGAGAGACTTAAATAAATGTACTTTCTTAGTATATGTGAATTAGATTTTACGTTATATACCTTACAGTTTGTATATGAGAATTAGCTTTATGCCCTTTTATTTCTATTTCTTTTCTGACTACCATCTGACCACATTTTTTTCATGAAAAAATATTTTTTATGGATAATATTTATGTTTAGACCATTAAATTTTCCATAGATAACCGTAATATTTATTCCCAGTTACGAAAAGTGCATGGCACATTTTGATGGAACTATTTGAAAGCTTTTAATCAGTGTTCGTCTATTGAAAGTTACAAAATATATTTGTAAATATTTCTATTTATGTGTTTGTCGTTATTTTGGTGGTTTGTGCGTTTTGTAAAGATTTCCTTTTAGAGTTCATTTTTCATATCTCGATGAAAATATAAGATAAGATGTTTCGAAAATTTCAATTTTTTTACTTTAATTCATTCAAATAAATAGAAAAATTGGATCAATATTTTAACATAAAGTACTAGAAATGTTCTTTAAAATGCATTTGCAAACTAACTACCGACATTTTACTTTTCAATATTTCTGCGTAAATGATAAATTTTTCGTATAAACACATTTATTAAATATTTTTTTTACAAGAATCTTATTCTTCAATTTAGTTTGCTGAGATACCATGTTTTGAATTGATCTTGCTTCCGAAAATAAAACTGACATCTGTTTCCAGTGCTATCCAAGCCCATTGATATTCAAGTTTACGCATCAAATAGCTTTCCAATTGTACATTTACACTGCTGGCCACCCAAATTGCAACACCAAGAAAAACAAGAGATATCACAACAAAATTTATTGTGTAGATAACATGTTGACCAAGTAACAAATGATTAAATTTACAGCATTCTATGAAGCGTGGTTCCTGCCAAAATCAGTACCCAGAGTAGCCGCCGTTGTTGGAGATCACAGCTGCCACACGCCTCGGCATTGATTCAAAGAGACTTTGAATGTGTTCTTGGGGTACAGCAGACCAAGCAGCTTCCACACGTTGCCAAAGTTGATCTGGTGTGACAGCTGGGGATGAACTCTGGGTCAGTCGTTGAGCAACCATGGACCACATGTTTTCTATCGGCGAAAGATCCGGAGAGCGCGCCGGCCAGGGAAGCAATTCAATCTGGTGATTGACGAAGAACCCTTGGACAATGCGTGCCACGTGTGGCCGTGCATTATCCTGCTGAAATATGGCTGTTGGCAAGCCCTGAAGGTAAGAAAGGACAACTGGCTCCAACACCTCGGAGATGTAGCGCTGGCTGGTTAAAGTACCGGCAATGCGTACTAGAGGAGTGCGAGAGAGATATCCGATACCGCCCCATACCATAATACCCGGTGCAGGACCAGTGTGACGGTGCATAATGCAGCTGTTCAGCATCCTCTCTCCACGGTGTCTCCAGACTCGAATCCGACCGTCGTGGTGTTGCATACAGAAGCGTGACTCGTCAGTAAAGAGAATTTCATTCCATTCTGTCGTCCACATCCTTCTTTCATCGCACCATTGGCGGCGGAGACGTCTGTGGTTCCGCGTCAGAGGTAGACAAAGCAACGGACGTCTTGCGGACAGACCATTCTGCTGTAAACGACGTCGAATGGTACGCGCAGACACTGGATGATGCGTTACAGACTGAATCTGCTGTGATATGGTTCGTGATGTGACTGAGCGGTCCGTCACTGCCATGCGTACAATCTGCCTGTCATCACGTGACGTGGTGCACTGAGGTCGATGCGGTCGATCACGTCTGTCCGTCGTACCCTCCTGCACCCAACGATCACATATCCGCATCACAGTTGTTTGGTTTCGTCCAATACGACGACCGATTTCCCTGAAAGATAACCCACAATCTCGGTATGCCACTATCCTTCCTCTGTCAAACTCGGATACTTGATCAAAAGATGATCGTTGTTTCCTACGAGGCATAATTTATCGTTTTTTTTGAAAAAAAAGCAAGAAAAACACAATTGCTGTACTTGAAACCGTCGAAATCTCCAAGCCTTAAATAGCGCTTTGAGGTGGCGCCACAGGCGCGCTTGATGTGCGTCTGCGCTGAAATTCTAATCATTTGCATATCTCACCTCAGCTAATGCATGTTGTAAATTTCATATTATTTGCATGCTTCCTTCAGGGTGTTGCATTTACGATGGCCAGCAGTGTACATGAACATCCTTTGAGACAGTGAATTGTGATTTTATAATAATTATTTATGTTTCAATCTCTTATGGACTGGACAGGCCATAAGAGTCTAAAAATTATAGAGTTTCAGGGAGCCATTCTTTAAAATATATAGGGGAAACGGAGGTAGAGTGTGTCAAACTTTAGATTCAAAAATATAATTCTAAAAATATTTTAAAAACAGGATATCAGACTAATGCATTATGTTTACTGTTTTGTTGGCTATCCTACTTAATTTTAGTTCAATTCTAAGAAAAGGGTTTTGTACAATCAAAAAATATTTTTCTTAAGTACTTCCTGTTGACCCGCTGTACCCCATAAAAGGGTACACTGGGTCAGCAAATGGGGTACAGTGGGTCAGCTAACGGTAAACGCAATAAAAAATTGTCTTTCACTTGATAGGGAGTGCTTTAACTTTCTTATTACCTGACAATATTTAGTATTAAATTATTAGGTTGTAACGAAAGTTTTCCGCCACTGCAAGTATTGCCTGCACAAGCAGTTCGCGTTGGTGTCTTTGCCAATATTTTGCCAAACGATTGTTGTTAGTTGAAAGAAAAAGACTTGTTTTAGAGCACTGTGTTGTGAAATCTGTAAAACAATATCGTTATGATTAAGTATAAGGTGTCTGAAATGGAACTATTAAGCTACCAGATTGATTGATTGACGCTACCATTTACTCTCAGTTCTGTTGCAAAAAGTCAGCTACAGAATGACACCGAATCATGTGTACAGCTTAAGGCACTACTATTGTATCATATGACACTGTGAAAATTTGTTACCGAGACTTCAAAAACGAGGACTAGTACATTTAAGAAGCAGAGCGATCTGGCCGGCCTAATGATGCTGATGAGGCCCGCCTACGGCAATCTGTGGAAGAAGATAAAATATTCATCCACTCGAGAGCTAGCTAAAAGAGTTAGACTTTAGTGCCATATCCATTAGTTGCGCTAAGCATCGTATAAACTTGACATAAAAGGTCAATAGCTGTGTACCGCGTGAGCTGACTCAAGCAAATCTGGCGGAAAACTTTCGTTACAACCTGATAGATATTAAGATAGTTCGAAGTTTATAAGGTAAATACTAATTTTAAGGTTTTAATATATACACACACTAAATTTGTTGATAGAATTAAAGAAAAAGGTTTTAATTAGATAATATCACTTTGAGTCCTATCAAGTTTATAAAATTTTAGTTTTATAGTTATTTTTAAGGCATTAAATCAAAAACTGCTGTTTTACAATACCTATTGGACAAAATTGAAAATCTACAGCAAAAGCCAATTTTGTCAATGTTCTTTCAGTTCCTAGCAACACGTTTGGTTTTGGCAACTTTCTTGCAATATATTTACTGTCTGCTATCTAAATATCTCCTTCATCAAAGATAAGTGCATAACCTGACTGAATTCTTTTCATGTAGTGCACTGGAAATTCATTTTCCATCTTGACAACAACTTCAGTAACACAGTGTTTAAAACTGAATTTTTTCTTGCCGTTGACCCAGAATAATACGAAATCTCCAACCTCAATATTGAAACCTTCTATATATTCAAATTACAAATTCTCAAAATCAGATTCACTAAAAGATTCTTTTCATTCTTTCCCTTCTTCAGTTGAGATATTCTTGTAATAAACTTGCAATTTTTTTTTCTCTCCTGCTTGATTTCACCAGGTCTTTCACTCTTCTTCTTTTCAATCATATCATATTGTATTGTGATTTTTACAGGTGTATCTCTAAGAATTTCTGATTTTTTTAGGTTGCCTCTCAGTTTTTTCTCTCTTGCATCAGAGTTAGGAAAAGGCTTTTACCATCTGTGGTGTCCTTTTTGGTATTAAATAATTTTCTTTGGAAACTGAAAATTCTGTGGCTGATGTGAAAGACTTATTTAGATAAATTTAGATCATCATTTAAAAATTAAAAAGTAAGAAACTTACAGAAAGACAATAAATGTATAAATGGCGACAAGATGGTCACTGACTCACTGCACCCCATTTTAGGTGACCTAGTATACCCCATATGAACCAATATATTATTTTTCACCTCAAATTTCTAAAATTGTTAAAATATTCATTTAAATGTAATATAATAAGAAATAATGTAATTTAGGCACATAACTCATATTGATGTGACAAATTTCAGGTGTAATGACATAATGGCTTACTTTCTTTAAATTTCATGCAGATGATCAGAAAACAAAATGGCTCTTTCTTCCCACCTCTAACAGAGTGATAAGTTTAATTTTTCCACTGAGTGAAGTTGTTTGATTCCTGCTTTAAATAATTTCTCATTTGAAAATTATTCACTGAACCACAAATATCTTCAATGAACCACTGTACTCCCTCTCTCCCTTATTTAGGAAGCGTTAATTTATTTCAAACAGTTATTTTATTAGCTTAAATAAAACCTTCATAGCCTTTATAACATTCACTATATTATAAGCAGATGACTTACTTAATCAATATGAGTTATTTATTTACATTTGTTTGTTGTCATTGTTGAAAAGACGGCAAGGATTTCGTCTCTGAACCCGTCTTTGCTGCCTGACCTATGTCATTCAATATTTTACGATTTTCTTGCGTTTTTCTATTGTTAATCAGGTAGAATAGATTGACAGCCCCTTTTTAGTAGCGTATAGATACATAATATTGTGTTGGAAAGTATGTTAACAATCAGCACATTTCAGATGTTTTATCGTTCTTATATTTTCTCTTAATGATACGGTCACTTCGCAGGAGAATTAAGACAATTTTCCGATCGATGAAGCTATTTTATGAGAAACAGAAACTTTTATTAAGTTCATTCGTCACAGAATACATTAAGATATTTTTGTTTTGCATTTTGATGGCAGAAAGAAAAAAAATTGACTTCTTAGCATGGCTATATAAGAAACACATCTTATATGCACTCACATACACCTAGATTTACGGAACATCCACATTTTTTTTAAACTTGTAGTATTTTGCCAAACGTGGCAACCATGATGCTCATTTTTTCAGTTTTTTTAATACCTTCTAAAATAATTCGAATTTAGAAATTTAACTCAGCACAATATCTTCCCGGAATTTGTAAACTGTAAAATTGTTTCTACAAACATATATGTTCTTTTATAATACCCTTCCCAACCTCTGTACTCGTGTATTAAAGATATTTGCAGTTTTCAAAAACTCTAATGTATTTATTTAGATTTTAAACACTGATCTTACATATCAATGTTACAGAAATAAGCATTGTATCAGGAAATTCACGAAAATAGCTCTATGCAAACAAAATAAATCTAAAATTTAATGTATGCGGGAGATTTAGAAAAACAGAAAAGTAAATAAATCCAATGGAGATTTGAAAATATTCAAGATCGCCCCTTTTCTTGCGAGAATGAAAGTTTTATTGTTAAACAAAGTCATGTGATGCGAAATATATCTATGTGTATTTACGATTCATATTTCAGATATTGCAAAATTTAAAGGTGCGGTGTTTTGACGATAAATATCGAAATATATAATCTTTGATTTTATTATTTCTGTAACTCAAACAGAACTATTAATTAAAAGGGTAAAACAGTTTGAAATAACTGAGAAATGCGTCGCTGATAGTAAAAAATACACACACAGGGCTTATTTTTTAACATACTTCTAAAGAAACATTAAAAGAGAAAAAATCTACAGAAAATTCTTTTATCTTACTTACAGTTTGTTAATATGGAGTTTGTATGATTTGGTTTTACGATGTATTTTTATCTATTGAGAAATGGGAAGAATATTACAAAATATTTCTAATAGGAACTAGGAATGAGTTAAAAAAAAAAAAACTAAAGTAACAGGGATCCCCATACAATACTGATTGAGCTGTCAAAAATGGGACCGATGAATTGTTAAATGTACAATCATTCGAAAAATACTCTATCAAAAGAAATGCGATTGCGAACATCTTTAAAAAGAAGAATGCCGACCAACCTCAATGATAATACATATATTTCATCGTATCTGTCTATTATTTTTGATGCAAAGTAAAGTTATGCGTTTATTACATACATATCTTATCGATAAAGCTACCTCAATGATAATACATATATTTCATCGTATCTGTCTATTATTTTTGATGCAAAGTAAAGTTATGCGTTTATTACATACATATCTTATCGATAAAGCTCGAAAATCCGTTAATGTACACATTACCTAAATATTATGGAGATTAAATTATTTGCCACGTTAAAGTGTGAAATCAAGAATTTTCCTCGTTTTTACCTCTTTAATTTGCATATTAACAGCTTTCGAATCGTTAAAGTTCGAAAGTCTGCCAATAGTGTTCGAATGAAGTTCGAAAGTGATAATAGTGTTATAAGTAAGCATAATTTTTATCATGTTTTCATTTATCATATAATTTTTATCATATATTTGCATTGTATCATATGTTGCAAAGTCATTTCTTTGATTGCAATAATATTCTAAAACGTTCGGTTCTTTGTATTATATTATTTTAATTCATTAATTGTATCAATAATTTGTTGATTATTGATTGCATTAACGGTTCTTTGAATATCAAAAAGTAATTAAGTAACATAATGTTGATTTCCTTAATTGTAATATCATATCTATTTTATAATAATTATATTATAGACAACAAAGACCTTTTTCTCATTTTAACGAGTAACCAGTAGGTAATGTGCATATTATCTAGATAATTTGAAAAATGAAACAGTTTTCCGCATTTCAATGGATCACCCTAGTTTTTCTGCAGAAAAGCTAGATAATCTACAAAATAAATGATTTCCGTACTTCAGAGGTAAGGTTATGTATTATTTTTTTACTTCATAATCTAGAAAATTATTAAGTATGACAGTAATTCTGCTAAGCTTGTTCAGAAACACATTAGATTGAGAAATCCATTCTCTCCCTGACATCAAGTCAACTATTTCTAAAAATTAAAATGAACTTTAAGTACGATTATGGGTAGAACTATTACTTTAGAGTACGATTATGTCTTCCATTCTCTTAGTAATTCGAAGGGAGAAACTCTTCTTTTGGCAATTTCGGGAAGTATTGGGATGGCAGAATACTTTAAAAAGTTTCACAGTACTCTGTTTAAGAAAGTAATAGTGCTGCAAAGTGGCTATAAAACATACATTTCTCCTATTTAAACGAAATCCAACAGAGTATATTGTGAGCCGCAAAATATAAAATGGCTCGGTACTTTTACGAACCGCTTACTGCAATATTTTTTATGTGTTAAAGGAAATTAAAATTCTTTGTATAAAATCTTAACCGTTTCCTCACTTTTCGAAATCGCTGAATGGATTGTGAAATTATTGAACGTTTGAAAAAATAATGTATACTATAGCTTAAGATGTTAATATAAAATATGTACTATATTGTAACAGTTTTAAGTACATAAATAAGCACTTTACGCATTTTTAAATATAAAAAAAAATATCAACATCTTATCATCGTTTTATTGTTTTAAGTCGTACAATTTTATAAATTTGGTGCAAGATTTTATTAAAGGATAGTACTATAAAAGTTACCTCCATTAGATAGTGAAACCTTGTTTTTCAACATTTACTGTTTAAGTTGAAAGGATAAACTTATGTATGCCAAATTAAAGTGGATAAGAGTTAAACAATAACGTCTTAAACACTGAACCTTTAAAAGCCGGTGGCTCTGAAGCCCACTTTCCAATAATAGAAATTCACCCTAGCAACATTTTTAGCGAGCTGCTAAATTTTTGTGAGGCAGCAGCGGGAATAGAACCTGCTGTTATTGCATGAGCACTGCTTACGTTAGGACCTAGATCGAAAGATTGCTGCCCAATTGCTTGTGTAAATACTTTTTTATCTACGCCATCTATGTCATTGCAGCACATTTTACTGTAGTTGGCTGTAGAATTTTGCCATATGCTGATGAAAGTGTAAAACCATGAAGGAAATTTCCCCATTCAGACAGTAGTTTTGAAAAATAAAATGAACCAACTTGTGGCGTGTTTGCTTTTAAGGCTCTGTCAAATGGTTCAACGCTGAAGGAAAAATTTGTTAGTGTAGTTTGGAGGGAAAAAAAAGGAACTGTTCTTCCTCCGAGTTTTGTGATACATTCTTTACTTAGTACAGTGACGTAATTCGATTTGTTCTTCTTCATTGTACAAGCGCTTGACACACACAATGTAAGGGAAGGTGGCCCACATTGATACTAGTTGGTAAAACGATCTACATATGTTTTATTAGATGAAGGTGGTTGTCTACCAGGTAACAGATAAACTAGTTGTGTCAAGTGAAGAAGCAATGTCGGTATTCAAGTGGTCCCAGTATTACGCGCCTAAAGGAAATTCTTCAAAAAATTGGGTTCTATAACATCTCTTATAAGGTACGCACTACCTTTCCTATTTATTTAGAGGTACAGTCTTTCATGTACAGAAATGTGACTTGGTTTACTGTAAAGAGTATGTTTTTAGATAAAAATTGGACATGCTATTTTTTTTATGTTTCTCGGCGTCATCCAGTAATATGGCCCTAAGTGGGAAGCCATATTGCCGGGTAAAATGATTCATCGTCTGAAGACACTGCAGTAGCGAATCCTAGGCATCATAAGAGGCCTTCAATCATTCTCAAAATGTGTGACTCCCTATTATACTATTTAATTTATTTCTGTTTTAATTGTAGGTCATAAATTTTGAATTATAATTTTGAAATATTCCATTTTATTGCTTGTGAAACCTTTTGAAGTAAAACTTCTTCAGGCGCAACTAGAGAGTAACTCAGATATTTTTTCTGACGGAAGTAACGCTCACGTGGTTTTGGAAAAGCGGAAGCTGCCTGCGATCTAACCCAACTAGCAGGCGAAAACTACGGTTTAAGAACACGGTGATAGAAAAACATGAAGGAATGGAACCTGCAATCGAGCCAAACTAGCAGACGAAAACTTCATTTTAAGAGTACGAAAACAGAATAATACTTCTAACAAAACCAACAGAGGAAAACAAAGGTTTTCACAATAATATACCCTCCGTGCATTCGATACCAACCAACAGAAGAAAATACCAGTTTAGGAACACAGTTAAAGAAAGATACCACAACATAGACATTCTCGCGATTCAAACCCTACGGAAAAACGTTTTAAGAAAACAGTGAAAGAATAATAGTCCTACACGGACACTTCCTGGATGCTAACCTAAGTTGACCCTATTTCTAAACTGTATTTTGGGGACAAATCAAGCATTGTCCTGGAATCCAAGGAAAACTTGGGGGCACAAGAAAATATCTTTGGGGACTTATTCGAGGACACAACATGTTACCATGCTAATAGCTCTTTATATCAATTGTGTAGTCTTATTTCTAATAAATGAATGAAAGTATTTATAAATATTTATTTAAACCAGGAAAACCATGTTGAAATATTGCAATTTATTCATAATTTAATACTTGGCATAGTATTTGTATTTTTCAGAAGACATTGCTTTTTACATTGGCTCGTTTTGTGATCATTTTTCATGAAACCTTTTACACCCTCTAAAAAAAGTATTCGAGTGCAAGAAAAATTTCGTACTTCAATTTCATATTTAAAGCATGGTTGTTCCTGAAAAGTGATGAATCATGAACAAAACTGAAATGGGAAATTTGACTCATAGTCGAATACTTTATTGAATGTCTGTACACGCTACACATACAATGACAACAAACGTTTTCAGAGATCGAATTTCATTGTTTCTCTGAGTAGAAGGCGCTTTTAGTTGTTTTATTTTTCTTATTTCTTCAATTTTGTCTGAAAGAAATAAACTAAACGGAAACTTTCAGGGGGAAAAAGTACAAATCTTTAAATTTGGGGACTTTTCGCGTCCCCAAGAAGTCAAGGTATTTTAAGGGACAAAGTAAAAAAAAAAATCTATATTTAGGACTGTCCTCAAATTTCGAAGACGTATCGTCTCCTTTATGCTACCCCGACATCCAGACGGAACAACGGTTTAAGAACACGGGTATGTAACACCACAAAGAAACAAACACTGGCTGCAAACGGTTTAAGAATAGAATAAAAGAATAACAAATGGACACTCCGCGGATTCTAACCCAACCTCAAGACGGAGGCGGTTTAACACGGGGATGGATCACCACAAAGAAACGGACCCTGGCTGCAATCAATCCTAAACAATAAACAGAACCTGCAGTTTAAAAACACGGATGCAGAATAATAATTTGAAACCTACCAACAGACGAAATCAACGCTTAAGAACACTGTGATAGAAAAACACACAAAAAAAAATGTACACTACCTGCATTCGAACCCAACAAACAGAGGAAAACATCAGTTAAAGAACACAGTTAAAGTATAATACTAGACTATGGACATTCCCCCATTCAAACCCAACCTCCAGACGGAACAATGGCATAAGAAAACAGTTAAAGAATAATACTACAACATGGACACTTCCTAGATTCTAACCCAATTTCCAGACGGAACAACGGTTTAAGAACACAAGTATGGAACACCACGAAGGAACAAACCCCGGCTGCAAACGATTTAAGAACACAGTTAAAGGATAATACATGGACACTCCCTGGATTCTAACCCAACCTCCAGACGGAACAACGGTTTAAGAACATGGGGATGAACACCACAAAGAAAATGAATCTGGCTGTAACTGAATCCAACGTCAAAGAAGTTTTACTTCAATCGCGCGTAAAGATTACACGCACGCACTTTTTTTTATTTTAATTTTTTAAAATAAATTATGCATACTATATGATTGTAAAACTCATTTTATTTCATTGTGTATAGCTATAACTATTTTTACATGTTTTGTTTTGCCGATAAAGAACAATTTACAGTTATTTTCGAATGAAGGATGATTTTGTCCTTTGGTTGAGGGTAAAAGTATCTTTTCAACATTTTCTCAAAATTCTATTTTTTTTTTCATTACACAGTGTGCTTTTAAAAATTATTAAAATATGTTTATGATGCAAAATATAGTTCAAAATATGCTAGCAAAGGGCCCAAAGTTTTATTAAAACATTTATGTTATTTTATACAAGCTTAAACCTTGATTATTTTTTTTTTTTGTCAGGGATCATTCTTCCCTTACCACATTTATCCATCATTTTCGTTAAAGGTAAATTTAACAATATTTTACAGACTTGCTACGCTATAAAACGCTTTTGCAATTATAGACTAGGCATAATTTAGAATTTTCAATTCATGTCAGCAATTTCAATTTTTTAAGAATACTTTTCAGTAACTAATTTTAAGCAAAGAAGCAGTAATTTCAAGTACATTGATTTCAATACTATGCGAGATATTACATCCAAACTCCTCTTTTCTATAAAAGAATTTCCTTCGTATTCCAAGGAATTCTTTCTTTATTATTCAGTTCAATGAAAGTATTTCTAGACAATAGAAATATCTTCAAAGAACACGCCTTGTAACATTTCAAAGTAAGGAATCTTTTCTTTTTTTTCAGGAGAAGCGTTTGTCAGCTTAAACTGAACAGAAATGTCATATACAATGTAGTATTTTTGAAAGAAATTGAAAAACAAATATGTTTTGTTCATGGATTTAGTTTAAATGATACTGGACAGCGCAGATTGTTTAACGAAGTGAAACTATATTAAATTACATGAATAACCATCACACGTACTAATGTAAACTTGACGTAATTATTCTTGTCAGGTGTTTTCCATTCCAGGACAGATTTATTTTTATGTATAAGTAATGTTGCAGATTTATTCTTCTGATGAAAAGGAAGTGATCAGACGCGCGTTAAAAACTATTCAAGTTCAGAATTATTTTAGTCTTAAAATATCATTTTTTATTTAAAATTTTCGAAAGAAGATTTCATGTAAGAAAAATTATTATTCATAAAAAATTGAAATATTTTTCAGTTAGTTCCATTTAAAAAAATATATACTTTTCTTAAAAAGGCATTTATGTTAGCCAAAAATAATAAATATGGACTTACATAGCAAATAAGCAAATATTGCCGAAAAAATTAACCAAACGAAGTTGTTTGTAGCCTTTTTATTCTCTCTTTTTATAACAGTTTGCTAGATTTTTATAGTTTTTCTTTCTTTGAATTTACATTGTTTCTAATAAATGATTTAAGTTGTTCAGTAAACACCGGAGTGCGTAATCAATATAAAAGGGTTTCAAGGTCTGATTTTACTTCACGTTCACATGGCAAAAAGGAGAAAATTTTATTTGCATTTATTTAGTTTATAACATAATAAGATTATCATTTCTTTTCTCATTTTTGTGAGAAAGAATAATCAGAAATTTCTGTCTATAATCCTGGAAGCTGTGTGAAAGATTGTTATTGGACTTCTCAAGCGTAAAGGAAGCTGGAAGATATTGTCCATATAAAAGTTTATTTTTGGAAAGTGAAATAAAAACATAGTTTTAAAAAATAAGCATTATGCTTTTGACACACATTTCTGTAAAGTGTTCTTTCCGGGACAGCTAAATGTTTGAAATAAAATCAACTTTCAGTAAAAGTGTCATTTATTTTGCTGTAAATAAAATTTCGTATAAACTAATAAATATAGTTATTTTTTGAAAACAATTTTGACTGAAGGTGACTTTGCGCGGATGACTTTAGGCTGAGACTGAATTGAATAATTTTAACTGTGAATTTCAACTTGAATAACTGAATGAAACGCAAGATTGTTTATAAAAATGTGTTGATTTTTTGATATTCTATAACTGAAGAAAGAATATGTTAAGTTGCAAAATAGAATAACAGCATTAATAATGGGAAACTTAAATGCGGCCTGCCCTCCCTTTGGGGCACTCTTATCTATATTGTTAAAACTAATATAATTATTAATTGAAAGTAATCAGTACACTGTCATGCGTTTAGGATAAAGGGTGTTTTCTTATGTCCACAATTAAAAAAAATTCTTAACTATATACGGTTTGGAAAAAGAAAGATTTTTGTTTTATCGGTTTGAAAAAATAATAATAATTTAGATTTTTAGAGTTGGATATACAAAATTTATTTATTATATCCATTTTGTTTGCTTTTATATTTTTTATAATTGACAGTACACACTATCCTAATAATCTCGTGTATAATGATATTTTGTAATAGCTAATTTTTTGATGATACATAAATAATACTTTCAGGTATCAAAATACTCCCTAAGAAGAAAGTTGAGACAGTGACAAATTCTGAGAAATTTTGACCTGCAAACGTATATGCAGATAAAAAAAAAACGAAAGTAGAAGGTAGAACCAATCAACTGATTGAACATTTGGAACAGCTTGGACCTGCCTTTATAGAAATGGTAACTAAGAAGTCACAGTAAACAAAATACATAAAAGAACATTTTTTAAAATTGAATTTACATCTGAAAAAAAAAATCTGTGAAATTTCCTTACTTTGCGGTAGCACAGGACGATCTGGAAGATGATGGCGAAGTAGGGCTCTTGAAAGTCTGTGATAAAATAGGAACCTTATTTTAAGGGGGTCCGGGGCACAAATTTTTTTATTTTTTTTATTTATAGCTACTTTATAATGATTTTTTTTCTGAAATATATATCTATGTCAAGATACCTTTCCATATAAAAAAGTCTTGAAAAGATTGAAATTTAATTTTTTAAAAATTAAAAAGTTTAAAATTTAAACATATTTTATTTTTGATATAACTGCAGAACCAATAGCTCGATTTGCATATTTCTTTCACTTTTGGACACAGAAAAGATGGCATTTTAATTTGTCTTCGGGATTTTTTAAAATATTGTTTATATATTTTTTAATAAGTATAAAAGTTAAAAAATCACTCTTTTTAAAGAGTTTTTTAGCTCTAGGGCATGAATTTTCAAACCTTTTGTCCAAAATCAAAATTCCTGAAGACAAATTATTAAAAATATAATAGAGAAAGTCTGTACAAAATTTCATACCTGTACTATATAAGGAACTTGAGATATATCCTTTTAAAGTTGAGGAATCGCAAAAAAACTGATTCCGAGATAAATGGACTTAAAGATTTAGGTATACGTAAAAGCTAAGATCAATATGTGGAAGTCGAACTTTATTGTGAATTTCTTTGAGGTGATTTTTCGCAGTAACCTTTATAGAACACACCACATGTTTTAAGTGTCTGCTAAATGTTTTTGATTCCATTACACTTAAATCATGTATGGAAAATAATTCGAGAATTCGAGCCCAACATGTCCCTTTCCTAATGCTGTAGCTGCTTGAACAGCTCTTCTGTTGATACTAAATGGAGATTTAGTTGTCTTCGTTGACAGACGTTGTGACGAGAACGTAATAAATTGAAAGTCACAGTTATTGCAGGATAAAACCAATTCATGTGCCAAGCCATATTTTTTTCCCGAGCATAAATTCAGACTTGAACTTTTACATTTTTCACAACAGCAATTTTGAAGGATATTCTGCAACACTCCCAGACTTAAAATAATGTTGCATGAAAACAAGGAAGCATCAAATTGAGATGGCTCATCACTTTGAACTGCAGGCACACTTATATTATTTTTAAGTTCTTGTGTTCGTCAAAAATCACTTTTACCAGGATCGGAAGTAGTTGATAACACTTTTTGACGCTTAGCTTTCATCAAGTTCGACTTTTTAGCAGTCGATTTTCTTTTTCGTCCCATTGTTTCGTCCCAGATATGAATGTTTATTCAAAACACAAGTTCAAACCGAAACATTAAATTATTAATAATTTGTAAACTATTTACACTAACAAACTTTTGTAAAATAAACAGAAAACTTAACAATATTCACCAACAACTAACTCAACACAAGAACCTAACACAGCAAAATAAATAAGGCTTTTAGAAAGATAATACAGTACTGTGGAACCGCTAAAACAAGCATGGATCGCTAGAAATATCTAATAAACAAATATCCACTCACTTCACTTCGAAGAAAGTAGAAGAAAAAAAGATATAGTAAAAATAGAGTGATCATAACGGTTTGTTTACATTCTGCCACCCGGAGAGGGCCCTTTTACTCCAGACAGGTGGCGTGATAAGCACAGCTGTTGCAACGTAAAAGTTGTTATATCTACAGATGTAATCATCGTAGAAACATGCGGTTTGCAGTATTTGATTCTAAACATTCTGTAGTGTTTTTTTCAAGATTTTTGTGCCCCGGACCTCCTTAAAGCAGATGATATAGACATTGCCTGTGTTAACCCTTTAAGGCGCAGTGATCCCGCTCTGGGAACACCAAACTCTGACGTTTTGACTGCTGCCAGTCACGAAGAATAGATTTGATTTCTATAAAAATAGTTGCGGGTGACCTAGCTCCACGAGAATCCTTTACTTTTTAGCACGTCATTTCCCCTAAAATAATGGTCACGGTTATTTTTAACAGCACTGACATCTGCTGAAAAATGGAAGAATGCGAAGAACAGCTGGATAGATTGCCCAATGCTGAAAAAAGGGCAGCCGTTGCCATCGCTCGACTTAACTACCAGCAAGATGGCGGACGATCGAAACGTTCATCGCGTGCCACAGATCTAGAGACCCTTTTTTTAACACAGCTGGCTGTGCCGGGCACAGCCAACTGTCGTCAAAAAAGGGTCGCCTCAAAGGGTTAAAAAAAGGTAGAATTGTACTGTCTGGCTGCGTTTCGCGAGGATTAATTGCAAGCTGCCAGTAAAGATGAATCCAAATGAACCGATCGAGGAGAACGGGAAGCGAGCGGAGTGAATGCCAGCGTTTCCTCTTCATTCATATCATTGCGTTTTGTATTCTATTCTTAGTTCATTGAATTGATAATAGGCTTCTGAATTTGAATTGAATTGAATTGATAATTGCTTCTGAATAATTTAGTGGCAAGCGCACATCTGACTGACACCTCCAACAACTAAGACTTGCCCGTTTCCGCCTCTAAACCGCATGTTTCCGTTTTTATCTAATCCGTTGTCAAACAGAACTAAATATCTTGACTTTCATTAGGAGCTTCTGATTGTTTAGAAAAAGAATAAAAACGTAAAATTGTTTTTACTTCATGACAGTTCGAAACACTTTCGAGAGGAGGAGTGGTGGTTTCGAGTCTAATGCCTTCCCTCCCCCACTAAACATTGACTGAATGTGTTCGTTCCCATCAAAGCCAAGATACACCGGTGAAGATACTCTTTCTGTGTCCCTAATTGATTCCCAGCTATGGAATTTGATTCCTCCTTTTGCATTGTGGAAAGTTCCGTCGTTTGGTACCTGTTCTGGAGATAACCATGGCAGCAAACATATTAACATTAAATCCAAGATTTAAAAAAAACAACACAACAAAAAATAACTGAAACAATTTTAAATACGCAATAAACTTCTGTTAAAAAGGTATTATAATGCCCGTGTCAGCCTTATTTGTTTCGTTTACTTCATTATGTGTGAAAGTGTATGATAATCAATGTGTCGACTTTATTTGTGTTCCCTTGTACTGTAAAACATTTCTTTGGAATTGAAATCTGTATTAAAATTGCCTACTAAAAGGGTTTTACAATCTTTGTCAGGCATATTCTAACTATACTTCACCTTTACTTACATTAATGTATTGACACAAATTGATATTTCCATTATGCAAACAACACAGTTTGACAATTTTTTGTTAAAGATATTTGATATCACCAAACTGCGTTCAGTTTTGGAAATATTATTTTTTAGGCAAATCTCTTAAACAGATGCACCGTTTCGCCATCGACAACTCCCGTAGGCAAAAAATCCATGTCTGAAATTAATACCACTCTAGTGCTAAGAAAATGTACACCGCAATTTTCAGCGTAGGCTGTTGAGTTCAGGTAGTTTTAACTGTATAGAAAAATTACAAATGATTGAGAGATAATAAATTCCAATATTTCTCTCGAATAAGTTCTAATCATGACGTGGAACAGATTTTTACCTCTCGTCCATTCTGAGAGTGAAGACTACTTACGCAAAGAAAAACTAAAATTTGGAGCTCTTAAAGATGTCATAAATCTTAACACAAAGCATATTTTGTGGGGATTGTTTTAAATTTTAATTTTTCACGAGAGCAATTTAGATTTGTGTTTAACGCTTTTGATTCCATCTTTAAAGATTTTCACTTCTTGAAGTCCCATCTACGTCTACACATTAATTTAGATTTTTTGTTTAAATTTCCGATACGTAAACACGATTCCCCCCCCCCCTCATTCATTTGATCGACCTTTTTGGGTCTCATTTGCCACAAAACTTTCGAAATTTTGTTCTTGCATGACCCTCCTCGTCATCCCCCTTCCCCCACAAAAAATTAAATTAAATTAAAAAATATAATAAAATCAAGAGATTATACATATATTTCGATAGTCTAATAGATAGTTGAATTCGACATTGTAGAAAATGATAAACTCTCATAAGGCTCATTGAAACTAAATTTTAAAAATATTAGCTGGTATTCTCAGAATTGTCAAATTAATATCAAAATTTACATTCAGGGCTTTAAAATCATAAGGATATAAATAAAGAGAAAACATAAGGACATTCCAAATCCTGTATACATAACCGCATTTTATTAATATTTAATGAATATTACCAAAATTAAGAAGCATTTATATATAAAAAAACATTCTTTCTATATTTAGGCTTTTATAATTACTTTTTGGAAAACAAACTAATGAAATAAAACTTCATAATTTTAAGTTTAAAAAAATTATTTAGCGTTATATCTTTGGATATAAACATGCGATAGTGCTTGTGGATATAGCAGGCGAAGATTAAAAAGCATTTTTATAGTACGTTTAATAAATAAATAAATCCATTAAGTTGTTTATCTGGATGGCTCAAAATCCCTTGTTTTATGTTCATGAAATGTAAAATATAATGAACCCAACATTTTGCTTTTATGACGTGATGAAACTGGTGACTTTACAGCTGCATGTATAGAAATGATAGTCGGCGAGAATATCACTGAGTCAGTGTTTTCATGAATACAATAATCCTAATACAATGCTGTAAAATAGTTTTATTCAATTGTTCTCGTATAGACATAGCTGAATTGATAATTTTCAGACATTCTCTTTCGATAACTTTAGAATATAGTGGTAGCGTACTATACATTGATACAGACTGAGATATTTTCAGTAGAAATGAAAGCTAGTAAATCTATTTCAGTGGCGTAAGAAAGGTTTTCTGGGCCTCTCGAAATTTTGAAGTGCATGTCATGAATAAATATATTTTGAAAACATAGTACCAGTTTCAATATCAAAAAACTCATAGTAAAAGTTTTCCGATTGTATGATTTTGCACCCATATTTTGTTGCTCACTGACGTATGTACAAAAATATTGTAAGCTAATTCTTAAAACGGATTACTTCTAAATTTATGTATCATGAACAGATTACTATTTACTTTTTAATTTGTGGTAGCTAAAATCATCTTACGTTGCTTCTTTTCGTGAAATCAGGTCATTGTTTATTCTGGCACTTTGTACCAGGGCTGCAGTGCGTAGTGTACCAGTACCAGGGCTGCATGAACGAAAATCAAGACGAACTCCTATTCGTGCATAATAAGATTCCGGTTTCAATGCAGCATGTAGGTAGTCACTCAGACTTAGATAACAAACTTATTATTTGAGCTTCATCCTAAATTTTGTTAGTAATTTAATCCGTAAAAAGAGAAATGTGATCGAATGTAATGTTCTTCAACATTGTGGTCTTGATTCACTTATAAATGTAAAAATGTAATGATAATAATCAAGCCCTTTAAAGATGAGCTTAAAACATTCATTACAACAAACAAATGCAATCTAGCTCACCTACCGACCGTGGAGTACATAGAAACTTCATTATGTATTATTTTTTTAAATGTATAATAATATGTATTTATAAAAGCTTGAGACTCTTCACAACATACTTATACACGAACTCAGATGAATTGTTAACATTTCAAGACTTAATAAATTATATGTTATTTCACATTATTTCACATTAATATTTAGTTATTTTTCTAAGTATCTTCGCCGCTGATCGGTGATAAAGCCAGAACCCTAACCCCTAGACCCTATGGTATGCTACAAGCATTATTCACAAATTTTTACATAAAGATAAATTTAAAATACCTTTTCACACGAAGAGGTTCTTTTTTTTTCTTTTGAATTACGCTTAAATTTAAGTAATTAAGGTAGTGAATTAAAAAAAGATTTTATCTTTTGCAGATTTGTAAAAACTTTTGAATGGTTTAAAAATCATAATTTCCCTATAAATAATGGTAAAAACTATCTGATATGTGCAAATAAACATATATGCAAGATTTAAGATCTATCGAAAAAGAGGAGGGTGTTTTAAAAATCGAAAACAACGTTTCAACTAGAGCAACATACGACAGAAGAAGCTAATGAAAAGCGTGTAATAAAATTCAGGCCTGGAGATAAAGTTATTAAGCCAGGGAGGGGCAAACTTTTTCGGTCGCGGGCCAAATTCGAAAAAAAAAAGTTTGGCGGGCCAAGATAAATTTTTTCTAAAATTTTAAAAACAATATACAAGTATTATTTTAAATATGTTAATGAGATGAATAAAATTGCGATTTCATTTTCAAAAGTTCCTTATATGGAGGTTCGAAGTGAGATGCACTGATTCTAAAGAACAAGGCTAAATGCTCATCTGTCGGTCTACTTCTGAAAGAATTCTCTCTAAGGTTCATAATTGAAAACACTTGTTCACATATATAAGATGAAGCAAACATAGCACTGATTTTCTGGGCGTGAGATATGAAATTTGGGAAACTTACTTTCGATAATGATTTGTAAAACTCTAACTTTGGCATATTTAGAAACAACTGCTTAAGATGATTTTTAGATTGCAATTCAATTCATTCAAGCTGCAAATCTCACCTCACTGCTTTACAATTTACGTTGAAAGGCATGGTAAAAATATCCACTTCTGTTTGAATGGCACTGAAATCTTGAAATCTGCGTTCGAACTCAAAGTGCACTTTTTTCAAGGCATCATCATAATTCTTAATATGCATTTATAATATATAAATATACATATTCTTTCAATTTCCGTCGGACCGGCAAATTAAAATTCCATTCGCGGGCCGGATAAAACCTTCCGGCTGGCCGGATTTGGCCCGCGGGCCGTAGTTCGCCCATATGTTTAGTTTGCCCTGTATTAAGATATGCCAAAAAGAAAAAAAAATCAGCTAGTATTATCCACTAAATATTATAATTAATTTTTGAAAATAGGTTTATCAAAAACTGCATTTTCTATATATTGCAACACTATAAATTTATCATTATAATACTTAGATTATATTTAAAAATAGAATCCTTAAAATAAATTTTACGTGTTTTTTGCAGTTTAAAGATTGAAATCACTGGAAAATGAAATGTAACTATGAGGTGTATTTTATCAAATTAATTTTTAGATTAAAATATCCACAACGTTAAATTGTTTTATTTATAATTGGCATATTTTAATAAACTTTTAAAAACTGTGAAACTTCCATCACCTAACAAAAGAAAAACTCGTAGCAGTATATTATTTTAAATAAACAGAACAAACATATAGTCATGGGCTCGAACTTCCAGCTAGCTTTCATAAATTTTACACTTTTACAAAAGTTTGCTTCATTCTCATGTCGGGATTGATTAAGAAATTATAGTATATCAGTTATATTAATTTGGTTTTACATGACAACACTTATGTAATGAACATAGATTGAAACAACTGATTGAAACTATTATTTAATTTCCAGTTACATGTTTAAATGTTTTAAAGACTTAAAAAAATCTAATGTGGAGATCACATCACTTCCTTGTGCGTCTATTAAATCATAAATATTTTCAGTGCTCTTCATCTAAACTTATTTCGTTTGAAAGAGATCGAATACTGAAATAATACTACGGTTTAGGGATTTCTAGCCAAATGGTTGAGATATCGTCAAGCTGGGTTCAGTTTGAAAGATTTATTCTTGGCACTTAATCTGGCAATATTTCGCAAATTAAATAATTTAATTTGACAAATTTTAACATTCTTTGACTAATAGATTTTGAGATATGCGAGATACATACATACATACATCAGCCAAAAATCGCAAAGCTTATATATCAAATATAAGCAAAGTATATCACATACTTGAGGACTATTGCTAGACCTAACAAAGCGCCGTAGAAAATCGTTTAAAACTACATTTTTATTTAGATTAATGCGCAAGTAAATTAAATGATACTGATGATTTTACTGTAACATAAATGTTTTAATTTCATGTAACCAAAAAATAAAAAATAAAATTCTTACAAAATAATAATAATAATGATAATAATGATAATAATCTTCAATATGAGCATAATATTTCTTTAACTAACAAACATTTTAATTAATTTAGCAGACAAGTTAAATTTATTTGATTAGTATAATCAACTTAATACGTAAATGCAACTAGAGATGAATTTAGTGCAGACTTTTTAAAGAAAATCTTATAGTTGTGTCTTATGTTACTCCATCATATTATTTCAGACACAACACTTCCAGTCTTGTCTTGCTAAAGTTTCACTCAAATAAAAGTTTTCCCTAAGCAGTATCGATTAAAAACTGTGTAAGTTCTGAGGACGAATCAAAGGAAAAAGAATTTGTCCAGTGTCTGGAAAAACTTGATCGATTATTTTCATCAAACATTAATATACGTTTTCCTTCCAAATCAGAATATTTTTTCGTCTGTCATGGAACACTAAACTATTAAATACACATTAAGTGACTTATGAATGTAAGTGTAGTATGTTTGCTTTGGATATGCATTTGATGAGGTAAATTATTTTGAACTTTAACTGGAAAATTGAGTAAATATGAAGGTAAATTAAAAATGTGTCAATTGTAATACTTTCTATTCATATGTTACTTCGGATACCGGCATATTTGTTCAGGTACTTTAAATGTTCTCTTTCAAATTTTAAGGTATGAGGAGTATAAAGATAAATTTTTAAATGCAGTTATAATGAAATTTAATGTGAATTTTGAAATATTGGCAAAGCGAAAATTTATTAAAAAATTGCATTAACGCCAGATATCCTGTAAACATTTTTTTTTATAAATATTTCAATATACTGTACAGAACTAACATATTTACCTGCGTTATGTACGAAAATATTTGCGAAAGCTCTAATAGTTATGAAAATATTTCAATGTTTGTAAGAGAACTTAAAAAAGAACTTTTTGAGGAAATAAGGGGGTCATAAAATTAATAAATAAGCACAGAAATATTATATTCTGCTTCCTAACACAGCTAATAATGATCAAAGTTTTCAAAATTTCATGTCAGTATCTTAAACACGTTTAGAGATAGGCATTTGCCGTAAAGAAAATTAGCGAAAAACACAATTCCAAAAAATTCGTTTAAAAATTTTAATACGGTTCAAATTGCTAGCCTTCTGGTTCACTGTTTCTTGCATAACAGGGCTTCTAATTACATCGGTCAACACGATTTTTGGGTCTGACTTCTACATGTTAAATTTGAGTTTCTCCTACGCCTAAACTAAGGAAAAATTTTTTTAAATGAAAGTTAGCTTTTTTAGAAATTAAACCAATTTTCCCATTTTTTGGCAAAAATCACTGATTTTTATATTCAAAAAAGTTTTTGCTGGATATAAAGTCTTTTTTATTCAAGATTTGTGATAAGCAATAACATATAAATGTAAAATAATTATTTCATTGAGTATTCTTGTTACAAAAATCATCATTGTTTCAGACGCAATCAATTACAATTTTTAGTATATTACTTTGCATCCTTATGTTGATAAAATAAAAATATTACATACTAAATATTGCATTCAATATTATTATAATAATACAGTTTACTTTCGGGTTAATCAAAGTGCTGTCATCTTTTGTTTATGAAATAAATTAAAATATACTGATCGACGTAAATCAGACAAAAGCAAACTTTAAGAACTAAAAATGAAAATGTAAGTGTTTTTCAATGTCTAGAATCAGAATTTAAGCATGATAACAGAAACCCCCCCACCAAATTTTTTTTGTTGTTGTTAACCGGTGTTATCGTTGAAACAGAAATAAAACAGTTTTGGAATCCTAATCGTGTGACTTATAAAATAAGCAAATAAATTTGTTATTCGAAATTTTTTAGCAATGCAATGAATATTTGGGACAGTCTCATACCTAAAATGTATATAATAGCAATTATTACTGTACGAATGACTTTTCTAGCGTGGAAGATATAAAATGTAATATGTGAACTTAAATAAAATTTTCGTATTTTCGTGTTGTATCTGGTGAGATTTTCATAGAAGAGCTGTAGGGATACGTTTAAAAGTTTTACTTTCTAAGCTTCAGACATTCATATTATTTTTTCCTATTGTTTCAAAGAATAATATTTTACTTTATCTTTCCTTTTTTGCATTGTATTGTTTATTAAAATTTAGTTTTCTTAATTTAGTTTTACGCTTTAGCACAATTGTTAATTAACTTGATAAGACAGTATTTGCGTTTTAATATCATTCTAACAGATTTTTTTTTTTTGTATTTAAAAATATATATATTAATTTATGTTTTACATCAAAACGCTGCGTAACCTACGTTATTGAATGCTTCTGCAATGCAATTCAAGAACATTTATTTGAAACAAATATCAGCATGCCGATCGGCCTTGTAAATGGCGTCTTCCATATTCTCCAAGTATCAGATATCTCAAAGTAATAAGTTATGATTACCTTTATCCTCACTAAATATTTTAAATTACAGTTCTAAAAATCTTTAACTAGAGTACATCGCAATGTTCAGTCCATTATACAGTGCTGTTTTATTTGCACTTGGTTTCCAAGGACTGTGAAGCAGCTTTGGGATCGTCGTCGCGGCTAGCTACACTTCTGGAGTTGAAGGACGGGCACTTTTTGTCCGGTTGGATAACGCGCGCAACTACGGCGCCCAAGTTCCTGGGTTCGAAATGAGCTTCTGCCACACGGTACCCTTCACCCTTGATCCTCCAGAAAAGGTAGCAAACTTTTGTAAAATTCTATCCCTTATAAATGTAGGGTGCGCCAAATTTTCATGTTAGTGTTATACTTATGAATAACTTCTTTATTTATCGTTAGTTTTCATTATGTTTAACTGATTTAAAGCCCAAGGATGGGTAATTGCTTACACTTCGGTCTGGGATGTGCAATTTGTGATATCCGAATCTCTCAGACCAGAATCGTTGGCTACAGTAATGAATTCAGATACACAGGGCCCGTATCTGTGAGGTCCATAATGACGGATAACCACCTGAGATAATGTTTCGCATGTGCGGACAAAAAATCTCTTATTCTTGGTTTTTAATTCTGTCAAACATTAATGGAAAGTATTGACAGATTTAAAAAAAAAATTCACATTTAAATAAGCCCTTCGTGGCTTTTGACCCACTTTGTGTTATACTAAAATGTATTATTGTTTTAGTAACTGTTGAATGCTTCCTTAATTTTTAAGATTATGCCTATCGATTAGTAATATTGTATTTAGGTAACACTTTTAAGGAGGTAGTAAATCTATAGAAAAAGCAAGATAACGGCAATTCCTGCCAGAATTACTGAATAAATCGTGTGTTTTTTTATGTTTCAGAAAGATAGAAGAAGTTACTTGAGTCGAAAGCGCAGTTTAAATCGAACCATAAACAATATTTTAAATAAAGAACCGAAAACAGAATTTTTGGCAATATTGTGATGTGCTGTTGACTTGGTCATATTTTCTTCAACTAGCCATCAATAAAATGACGTTCGCATTATATACACGCGGCTAAAAATTAGATTTCTATTGATTTGTCTATAATTTCCTATGCACTACTATCATCTTTAATAAGTAGATGATCATTCGTTTGTGCATTTTTATTTGATTATAGTATAATCTGTAATAATTAAGAAGTTATATTTGGTTAAAATATCGTCTTGGTGGTCTGTTTCGATTAGTTTTAAATCAATTTATTCCTTGCATCACTTTAAGGAATGCATGGTACGACTTTAGATGTATATATAAGTCGTACTTATTCATTTTGCTTTATGCTATTTTCATCGACAATGTGTACATATTTTTTTAACTTATTTTACAATAAACAATAACGTTTTGATGGTAAACACCTGAGTCTATTTTTCTTTGTAGATACTAGGTTAATTCTCGATTTTTTGTAAAGATTTTTATTTACGTCTTCTAACATGATGAGGTGATAAAATTTTTAAAAGATTGATTTTTTTTAATTTTAGAACATTTCGTAAGATGGCAAAGGTAACAAAAACAAAATTAACATGTTATAAAGTTAATAGTCTGATAATAATAATAGTAAAAACTGGACTATTTTTCTAAGTTACGGTTGAAATTTGCGATTAATTTCACGTGTCACTTTTAGACTAAAATAAAAATATTCGTACCATTTCAAAAAGTATAGAGCGTAGATAAACTTGATTAAAGTATGATTTTCATACTTTTACATTTATTTCTTGATTTTTATTTAGAAAAGCATGTTTGAATAAGTCATTAACTCAACTGTTAAAAATACGAATTTATAATTAAAAGTAAATATTAGGAACGCTGAAGTTATTATTCATTATTTGAAAAGCATACATTTAAATTATTTGATATTTAGTACCTCATTTCCCAAAGGATTCATTTTCAAAAATAGCTGCAAGCGAACTTACAAGCACACTCACATAAGTCGTACTTCAGAAATGTTTTATTATATGAGTTACGAATCCATGCACTGTCCCTTATGTTTGAAAATGAAGCTCCCTGCATCACATTACCTGCATTACTAGTTTATTTATCCCAACGGTACAATAATATTCTTCTGTGAATTATTTTCAGACAATATCCAGGAGTTTATGTGTTATGCTATTTGTATTTATATAGAGAACTTCTGACGTGAAATCAGTTTAATGATTCTAATAAGGAATATGTTTAGAGATACTAAAAAAAAATTACCTCAAAACTACTCAATAAAGTATTAAAAATCGATGATCCTATTGAAATCCATGAGCAGCGAAAGAACTAGCAGCAAGATGTGCCGCACAGCCAGCTGTCGTCAAAAAAGAGTCTCCAGATCTGTGGCACGCGATGAATGTTTCGATCGTCCGCCATCTTGCTGGTCGTTAAGTCGAGCGATGGCAACGGCTACCCTTTTTTCAGCATTGGGCAATCCATCGCAGCTGTTCTCGCATTCTTCCATTTTTCAGCAGATGTCCGTGCTGTTAAAAATAATCGTGACCATTTTTTTTTACGGGAAATGACGTTTAGTATATCTTGTGCTAAAAAGTAAAGGATTCTCGTGGACCTATGTCACCTGCAACTATTTTTATAGAAATCCAATCTATTCTTCGTGACTGGCAACAGTCAAAACGTCAGAGTTTGGTGTTCCCAGAGCGGGAACACTGCGCGTTAGAGGGTTAAGGACGAAAACATTAAACATAACTCACGTGCACATAGGCTAAGTAACTGCAATTGTACAATATTTGCTGATCTTTTTATATATATTATTTATATATTGTATTTTCTTAATCTATCGACATACCATTTATAACTTTTTTTTTTACGGTTATACCCAAAATATCACCAAAGGGACCCAAGTTTGATAACATTTACCATTATATCGCCAAATCTGGTCCCAATATTAGTTTTCCAAAGCTACTTTAACCTTAACAATATCATGTAAACTGATGGTCACTTATAGTATACCTTCACTTTAGTATATCTTTTGCTTTTGTCAAATACATTCTGAATGTTTCTCATATAAACATAAAACACATTAAAAAATAAATTAACGATTTTAGTGTTTCTAAAAAAATATCGCTTTTATAGATTAACCCTTTTGAATCGCAAGCATTTCACATCAATATAGAAGACCGACCGTATAAACTGCCAACCCTGAAAAAGTGCAACCGTTGTCATCGATTCATTTAACTACCAACAATATAGCGGTCGACCAAATCGCCCGGCTTTGTGGCCGCGCAGTCAACTGCTTTAAAGAACTTCTTTAGCTCTGTGGCGTCAGACGGGACTGCCGTGTTGTTGGTAGTTAATGGGATCGATGGCAACGTCTGCACTTTTCCAGCGTTGGAACCATTTAACCATATTTTTTTTTTGGGAATAGCAGTGAAAGCTCTGAAATTAGGCGGTTTCACGGTACAACCACCACACGTTAAAGGGTTAAACCAAGATAGAGTGTCAAAAACGTCAGCATTCATAATTTCTGACCAAAAGAAATAAAGATAAGCAATGTGTTATTTAATACTCCTGTAATAGTACTAAAAGGTATCTATCACAAATAAATATTAACTTACCAACCTGCCCTGTGAAACACATCTCCCATACCTTCCGCGTATCAAATATCTGTGATAAATATCGTCTATAATTCCCAATGCCCTGAGTAAATACGTTAAAATGCAGCGCTGGAAGGTTAGATATTAGATGGAGTGCTTCGCAACTGTCATTTTATTATGCAACGTCATTTTTAATTTAAACCTTGAGTTCCGAGTCATGTTCTTCCAAGTGCTTCATTTTGTACGTCAACAGACATACCGAATAAATTGTGTGTTTATAATTTTGAAAGATAGCATGCGATAAGTTGTTCATGTTTTCATAGTATTGAAATTACAGGTTTTTATAATATTAGAGAAATGCCATTTTGGACGAAACATCATTTCTTTACCTCTCGCAAACAAACAGAAAAAAAGAAAAGATAAGATAAATTCTTCTTAAGCTTCTGAAACTACTTCAAGTTGAATTTTGACGCTAGTTATGAGCATTTAAAAAGACAAAAAACATCTACCCTAACATATTTAAGTAACACTTTAAATGAATCTTTTTAAAGAATAAAATTTTCGTTCCAGGTATACTAAACGAAGAAAAAAAATCACATTTTTCAAAAGCAAATTAACTTTAAATAATGAAATTTGCATAAATGCTTCATGGACTGTTTTAAGACCATAGATTTTTGTGTAAGACTTATTTGATATCAGTTTTAAGTTTTTTTTTTTTTAATTCACTGAAAAGCATTTTGGGAATATGTCTTCATTGTAGAATAATACAAATTTTCTGCGATATGTCACTAAGATTTAAATAGCATGAGATAGCGATGCATTTTTATGTACATCTCACTTAATTCTCTTATTATATAAGTAGTTCAATGACTAATAAATGACTTTTTCGCATGTATTACAAAAAATAATCACTTATGTAATACGAGATATAAAAACTACTGTGCTCAAAACCTATTGAATACAACTTGGACGAACATTTGGCAGAAATATATATTCTGGAAGAAAACAGTACATCACAGTTTGACGTGGACAACTGTCGTCAAGTCATTACAAAAATGAGTTCTAAAAAAGAATGTGTCCACCCCTAACTGCAATGCATTGGTAGCATTGACTTTTCTTGTTTCCAATTAAGTTGCCGGACACCTAATGGAAGCTAAGACCGGACACGTAATATATCTTGCTCTAGCTCATGTAACGACCGTGGAGGAGGTCTCAAAGCAGAAACTTTTCTGTCTGGTAGTCCCAAACATGCTCTATCGGATTTAGGTCTTGCGATTGAGCTGGTCTTTCCATTCGCTCCATACCGTGACCCTTGAGATAGTCCTCAAGAATCACATATCGGTGAGGTCGAGCAGTTTCATCCATCACAATGAAGTTATTTCTAATAGCACCGGCATAGAAGAGGACATAGATGTTGGACATCATACCGATATCTCACAATAATTGCTCCGCGGAGCACTTGCATGTCAGTGTGACCACAGTGAGAAATCTCTGCCAAAGATCATAATTCCATCTCCTCTATGTCTTCCGGCAATCTTGAATGGGTTATATCTAGTGCGTTGTTCCCTACAAATGAGAAGATGCACCGAATCTCTCTCTAGTGTAAGCCTGGAATCGTCTATTAAGAGTGCAGAAGCCGCGGTCTCTTTAAAGAAACGTGTTATATTCACCAGTAAAAGCAGGGACTTGTCTGCTGTCAGTTCAGAGGGACACATACAACTAGCCTTATTGCGTTGAGATTTTCATTATGAAGGCGTTTCCGCACAGATATAACGGGAAACCTTCGTAGTAACGGAAAATCTTATTCCTGCTGCAACAAAATAATCTGCAACGAGTTAAGACGCAGAAGATATTCTCTTCCTTTGGGCCGAAGACTCAAGAAAATGGTCTCTATCAGTTGGTGTAACTCGTGGTCGACTTGGAACATGTCTTCTTTAGATAGAATCAAGAGATTTAAGCAGATCCTACAATTCTTCGGCCACACTGTGAGACACAGTGAGATATTTAGTTTCATCAGCTTGTGACAGCCTCATTCCTATCCATACAACCGCCCACATATCCTAATAAATCGGATAGATGATGTAGATATCTCCAAGACATTGCCAAGACTCTTCAAAACATTCATCTACCATAACGCATTGTGTAGGTATCTCCAAGGAAGTTATCTCTTTGCAATATATCGCGCAGATATATTGCAAGACTCTTCAAAATATTTAATAAAATTACTGACAAATTTGAAGATGAACGATTCACAAAATTTACAAACTGACGAAAATTTGATTTTTCAAAACGTTACAAAAAAGCCTGTATCGGCAGAACCTGGTGCCAGATTGCTCTTTAACTACGCTTTACGAACAAATGATGACAGGAGTAGAGGTAAAAAATGGAAGTTGCTTAAGATGTTTAAAACTGTAAAATGACCATTAAATAATTTCAAAAAATTAAATAAAAATTTTAAGGAATTCAAAAGATAAAATATACTTAAATTAAAGTGAAAAGATTGTTGAGTTTCGAAAAAAATAAAAAAGTTTTTTTCATTTTGATTTTTCCAAATTTTCTCCCATTCCCATATAAACAGTATTCTTGAGAATAAAACTGGTGGCTATCGACTTCTCATAATATTTTTCTTAATCCTTTATCTACTGATGGTACTTATAAGTATCATAAAAATAAAATTATTGTTTTTATAATTTCATCGATTTTTCGTAACATTTTCATTAAATAAATCAATTCTAAATACTTCATTAATCAGCTCACATCAGGACTGCATGTTCTATTAAAGTAAGATTGTTTTAACTGGACAGCTTTTCGCACACTTTCTAATAATGTCGATCCAGAGAAAGAAATATGAGAGTTAGTAAATATTTATACGTCAGTTTTATGATTAAAGGATTAGACTTCCCAAAAGTGGGTCAATCTTTTTGAGTTAGTGGGTCAAAAGAATTTCTTTTCTTCGGTTTTGTTTGTGCTATACTTTTTGTAAAAGACTCATTAAATGTTTTAAAAACAGTCATCAGAAGTACAGCTAATGTTTATTAATTTTTTTTTCTTAATTTTCTTTTTATTACCTTAATCAGTATTAATATTTCATTGTTTAACTAAAACAAGAGAAACAAAACAGTTCCAAGTTGATATTCTTGGCAATTCTGAAAAAGGTAGATAAAGAGTGAAAGTAGTATTACTATCACTTTGATAAACCATGAATTTTATTATTACTTCTATTTTTTTGAATGATGAGTTTCAGAACACATGATGTACAGCTGCGGAAAAAAAAGGCCCACTTGCTCTTTATTTGGCCGTCGTTCGTCGTACAACAAAGTTATATATACCATTCGTTAGAAAATAACGTATACTTTAATTTTCTAGTAAGTTAATTTGCATAAGGGGCCATCTTCATATTTAATTCTGCATCAACTTCCTTTTTTTCAATGGCAGCATACAACTTTTACTTCATTTAACGAAAGAAAACCTTCAAATTAATTTAAATATAAATTTTCATCAATTTCCTACCATAATTTCCTGAGATATTGCGACTTATTTTTTTTGCGATTTTAAGGGACTCTCTGCAAATTGAGAAACGCTATTTGTAGGTTCGGAACTTTTCGCCATTCGTTAATTTCGCTCGCGAGAGTTAAAAGAAATAAATATTATTTTCACGGAAAATACTGCTTCTAGTCTTAAATTTATTTGTACTAAGAATATCAGGTGTAGAATTTAGAGTCAGTGGTCCAAATGACCCGTGAGTCCAAATCTTTCTTGATTCGTACACATGATTTAAAGGGAAAATGCAAAACGACTGCTCACGATTTGAAAATCTTTCTAATTTTGTATTTCTCTTGAAGGTTTTGTAAGACAGGTGAAATGTTGGTAGGAGTGAGACGCTGCTCTCTACTCTTCTGACTACAAGCGTGAATGTTACTTAGCTACGGTCGAACTTGAAGAATGGTTTCATGATTGAAATTTACTTGTTTGAATTTCATGTAAAAAACGCAATTACTTTTTTCGCCGAGCCAATATTATCACTGTGTTTGTTATTTCACATTCTTTATTTAATATTATCGTCTACAATGTGCAATATTTTTATAAGACTTTTGGGGGTACTTTAATTTATAGTCAGATGAAAATTTAGACAGAAAAACCTGATTTTGAAAGTTTGTTGAATGTTTGATTAAGTATGGGGAAGTCCAAAGACCTGATGTTTTCAATATTAAAAAATGGTCAAATTCATGCCTGGAATGTTGAGGATGTTAGTTTTTTCAGAAATATAATGTTGTATTGGAAGACATACATCTACTGCATCTAATTCTGTACCTGAAAGTATCTTATTTTAGGGGGATATGGTAGCGGACGCAACAATAGACGCTTTATAGAATCATCATCAAACTGTAAAAATCACTAAATTATTTTTTACAAAATTTTATATTTTTAATACCGTTTTCTTTTGCTGTTTTTGCATAAAAAAATCTAATTTACATTTATTTTACGCAATTTTCAACAAAATGTCACTTAATAATTTTATATATGGTCTCTTAACACAGGAAAATAACACATTTTATTTAATATAAATATGAATTACTGAACGTAAAAATTTGAAATTTTGCACAGCCATGTAAAATCACTTTTTGCATCTATTTCCATCAAAATTTGACTATTCCATCACTTTTTCCATCTATTCCATCAAAATTTCCATCAAAATTGACCATCAAAATTCGCTATTCATAATTTTTTAATATTAATTTAATAACTCTTAATTCATATTAATATTTAATAAAAAATATAATAATAGTAAATTATGTTTGGGTAGTTAAGTTCTAATAGTACGGATAAAAGTCAGCTTCTTATTATCAATATTATACGAGATATGAATTAAAGTATGAAAAAATATTTTAAGATTGGGGGAGGGTAATTTTGGGTGCTCATAACTCACTTATTTTCAGTTCAAATTTACTGAAAATTGGTATCCGGGTCGAAATGAGCTAAATTTTTGAAATATGAAGTGAAATCTAGGGGTTTCTGTTGGAAAAAACAAAGTTGGTGCGAATTTTAATATAGAGACGGCCACTTACGCAGGTTTTATGTATAATTTTTATGTATGCAAATTAAAGTGCACATCAATCGTAAACGATTGGTATGTGTAACTTTTCTGTACGATGAACGACGGCCGAAAAAAGTACAAGTGGGACTTTTTTTTTCTCCAGCTGTACATAAAAATGCATCGCTATCTCATGCTATTTAAATCTTAGTGACATATCTCACAAAGGAAAATGTTTTTAAAATTTTATGAAGGTACAACCTTAGTTAAAAATGGGTTGATAAATTATGAAAAATATATAGTTATTTTGTTAAAACGCATGCACAAAGAAAACATCTAATTATTAAAAATAATGGAGAATATAATAATAATAATAACTGTAAATAAAGGAAAAAAGAACGTTAGAAAAAAGTTAGAGTAGATCATTGGGAGACCTTCCATTTCTACAACTTGTTAAAATACCTTTCAAACTCTTAAAAATAATTTCTAAAATTACGAATATTATTGCTGTATTTTATTTCAAAAATTCATTTTTAAAATGTGTAGTTAATTTAAGAAAAAATCAAATATAACACTAACGATTCACAACTTATTCAAACTGATTGTAAATATTCCAGTCGTGTTCCATAAATTAATAAACAGGCACATGCAATAGATTGAGTACATTTTGAAATCTAAAAAAAGTAATTTTGTTTACTTTTGGAGCAATTTTGAAGATATCGGCTGCTATAGTTAAGGTCAAAATTTGACTGTATACGAGATTCTATCACATTTCGCATTACAATGTTGATTTTTCAAAATGTTTAGCTAATTTTTAATACGGTTGTGTCAAACGTTAGCTTTCCGTATTTTCTTCAAAGAGCACAGACATTTCATTTATAGGGTAAATGAAGCTCAAGAATTCTACTAATCAAGTAATAGACAGTTGTTTGCATTTGAGATGCTAAGAATAAATAATTATTACTGAGACAATACATAATTGTCCATTTTCACAACTTACAACAAAAGCTACATAGAGAGATAGAAATAAAATGTTCAATTAAACCTTACAGTAGTTTGAAAGAGGGTACAATTTTTTTCAAGTGCTAACTTTTATACAATATATTATAATTTTTATACAAGATATGCAATGCTTATATATGCTCTTCATGGCGCTTAAAATAATTAATATGGGAAGCAATGTGATTTTAAGCATTTCATCTAAATTAGGCTTGGCTACAGCGTAATTCGCACCAGCGGCGCTTTTTGTTCGAGCAGTAACTCCGCAAAACTCGACAGCGATCCTGAAAGGGTTAAAACGTGAAAATAGGTCTAAAAGTTTCACCGTACAATAAATTAGAAATGATATAACTTTTATTTACGGTCTATTAGAGGTAACTGGGACCATTGAAAAATGTTCATTTTGTATACACTTCGATTATTAATTTTAATTCATTTATTGTAGTAAAGACAATGTTTTAGTTAATTCACTAGGAAAAAGTGTACTGTCTTTTTGATTTAACTTAATCTCGTAAACACTTCATAATATTTACGTTACATTCTAAAAGTCTTAGACGTTTTCTAAAACGATTCACAAACATAACGCAATAGACAGTTTAACAGTTATTCAAGTAATAAAATTTAATATAATTTATGAAATCTAGATTAAGTATTTAGTACCGAGATACAGATTTATTGATTACTCATTTAATATATTATTTGTGAACACTAAAGGCAATACCGCAAATAATTTGACTACCCGTTGAAAAATTTAGAAAAAAAACTTTAATGAAGCGTATTCAGTACTTTAAAGCTAAGTTTATAAATATATTCCGAAATTTATCAGATATTCAAAAGCATTTTCAGAAACATCTGACGGTAGTAAAATAGTCTATAAAAAACAGCAAACAGTAGAAAATCGTGAAAGTGTGCAGATCCCTTAGTAAAAACACAGAAGTTTGTTTCGGACAATAAATAATTTTCGATGTGATCTGCTATTCAGAGTTTCACTTAGATTTCTTTAAAAATTTACGTTCTAAGAGCCATATAAATAAATTTATTCTGCATAATGTTGCACGTAAATCGGTAACTAGAGCGCGACATGTTGACTTTTCATATTTTCCGGTGGACTTCATTAGGGTTGGCGGTTTTTCGCCAAGTATTGGCAAAATTGCTTAGCTGGGTTCTATTTTGGAGATTTATCTTTGACACCGAATTTGGCGATATTTCACAAAATGTCGCCATGGTTGCCGCAAATCTGTTGCAATTTCATTAGTATGGTCAGTAATGCTTGCTTTCCCGCATAGCTTTAGATCACACAATCTATTTACGGTTTAAAAAAAAAAAAATCAGGAGTATATTGGGCATCAAATGGCCTAAGAATTACTAGGAATCTCGGCAAAAGGTATATGAATACTAGGTCAAAACAGTTCGATCACTCAGTGCTGATTCGGCTCTTCTAGAGATGATTGCTAGACAGAGCCAACTCGTGTCTTATTCGCTACCATTTACTATGCTGGTCAGAACTGTTCTTTTCAGAAGTTCTGGAAAGTCGTATTTTAAATGACTGCTTGTGAATTTCTATGATTTGTGCTCTTAAGATCGTTTGACAAGTTTCTAGCAGCAATAAAATTCACGTTTCGTCCTAACAACTCGAATGTTTCCTGGAACATTTAGGACACTCTGAACGTTCAAGCATTCACAAACGTACGAACCCGTCAATTCAGCATAGTTTTGGGAATAATACACGCTTAGCCATACCACAGAACCAAGCACAACGGAAATGGTATTTCGTAATATTTTCCATTGTTTTATAGAAGTTTATTCGTGATGTCGAAATATTTTCTCCTTCAACTGCAGGTTGTTAAATAAACACGTCATTTAGTAGTGACTTTTAGAATTTCTTTTCAACTAATTATTTCTATTTATTTAAAATTTTCTTCAGTGATTCTTCCCACATACGTTGTAGTAGAATGTTATCGATTTTATGCTCCAACTATTTTGAACTTTTAGGTTCTACATACATAAATTTATGGTTCCACTTTAGAGCATCAAATGTTGGGAAAAGGCTTCGCTTTCTTAAATAACCCCTTTTACCAAACCAAATGTTTTGGTAAAATGTAACTCATTTACATCATAAAGAAATACGAAAAAAAGAACGCTTTTATCACCAAATATTTGGTTTGGAGATAAAAGCGGTGAAATTTGGTGATTCTGGAACACCACAAAATTTCTTCGGTATCGAAACAACAAGGTTAAGCGTTTCCATACGGCTCAGGTGATAGTGTCGAGGAAAAATTGAGCGTATAAGTACGCTACTGATGCAAATACACTCTATAACAAAAAAATCGACACACCAAGAAACAATCATCCGATTGCTTTGAAATTTCGTATGCATGAATGTTTCGAACAGATATGCAAATGATTCAAATTTGGTGTTCAATGAATGAATAGTTTGATCTCTAGCGCATCGGAACTGCGCATCCAGCAGACGTATATAAGGAACCGTTCTTCAACGGTTGTTAAAAATTTCGGTTTGATTGCGATTCAGATGACCTTTCAACAACTTAAAAAATGCCTCGCTGCAGGATTCGTGCTCATTACGAGCAACTGTCAGAGTTTGACAGAGGTCGTATTATTGGATTGAAAGAGGCCGGTTGGACTAATCGGAGAATCGCTCGCCATTTGAGTTGAAGCGATGCGACGATTCGAAGATGGGCAAGGATGGCGGAAAATGGCAGAGTGCAGCGTCAGGATGGTAGCGGTCGACCTAGGGCTACAACAGATCGTGAGGACAGAGTGATGGTCCGATCAGCTGTCACAGCGCCTTCTTCATCTCTATCAACCATCAGACGTTCAACCCAAACACCAGTGTCCATCATGACCATTCACAGACGGTTGAGAGAGCGAAATCTACGCTCGCGCCGACCGTTACGCCACCTGCCACTCACGCCTGCACACTGCCGAGCCAGATTACAGTGGTGCAGGGCTCGATCAGGTTGGAATTATGCGGACTGGGGATGTATAGTCTTTAGCGACGAATCCCGCTTCCAACTGTGTCCTGACGATCATCGAAGACGTGTTTGGAGATGCACTGGGCAGAGGGGGGATCCTGCTTTCACTATTGCACGCCACACCGGCCCTCAACAGGGAATTATGGTCTGGGGTACCATTTCCTTTGACAGCCGGACCCCTTTGGTCGGCATTAGAGGTACACTTACTGCACAGCGATACATGGACGACATCCTAAGACCTGTTTTGCTACCGTTCCTTTTACAGTGCCCTGGGCTGGTTTTTCAGCAGGACAATGCCAGACCACATACGGCTCGTGTTGCTCTAAACTGTCTGCAAGCTTGTCAAACTCTTCCTTCGCCTGCGAGATCGCCAGATCTCTCTCCCATCGAGCATGTCTGGGATATGATGGGAAGGCGATTGCATCTGGCACGGACTGTTGATGACCTCGTTCGACAATTGGAGCGAATTTGGCAGGAAATACCACAGGAGACCATCCGGGAGCTTTATCGGTCTATGCCACGTCGTGTGGCAACTTGTATCCAGGCTAGCGGCGGGTCAACACCTTATTGAACTTGTTACTGTAACTCTGAAATAAATTATTCAATCGTTCTGAAATTTTAATCATTTACTATTCTGTACATTGTCTTTCTATCCACCAATTTTCGTCTCAATCGGACACCTCCTTCTTGGTGCGTCGATTTGCTTGTTATAGTGTGTATGTTAATAACAATGTTCAAGCAAATTTATTACAGTATATATGGATTCTGGAGAAAAGAAAATTTATTTATGTTCCATAACATGATAAAAAAATATATTTATTCACAATTAATAAGTATAAACTTACAGCAAAAAATGCTTGATCGTTCATATGTAAATGAAAATCGATAATGAAAATGTCGTTTAGGCTCGGAATTTCTCTTTCCCGTCATTTTTCAGTATACGACCGTTCATCGTAAGATAATTGAACACGAGTCAATGGGAACAAATTAATGCATAAAAGTGCGCACCAAAATATTAAATATTCACTACAGTTATCAAAATACGAATAAACACTTATGGCATCATTATTACGAATTATTAAATTTTACTTTATTGACTTTATTTTCAGTCAGTGAAATATGAATTATCTCTACTACATATTCATATAATAATTATAACATGAATCAAGGTTTGCATTTTGCAATTAAGACTTCATTATATTAGGATGAATCAGTTTACATTTTACTACTGGAATTTTGTGTCATACTATTATAGACTTCAGTCAGATTTATATATTAATGACTATGTCATTTTATCTCTCACCCCCTTTATTAAAAATTGTATAAAAAATGTATCCCGAAAATGTGACATAAAAGTATGCGACATAATTTTACATATATTCAAATACTATTAGTTCACAACATCTTTAATCTATTGTTACAATATTTCGTAAGCTGTAGCATAGGCATCGCATGTACTTTTACATATATTATTAGTTCACAACAGCTTTAATCTATTGTTACAATATTTCGTAAGCTGTAGAATAGGCATCACATGTATTTTTTAATAAATAGGTTAAAATCATAAAAATTTCAATGCAGGGTTACCAGGCGAAATACACGAAAGATGCGAGATAAAATGACATAGTCAATTAATATATATAATTCGGCTGTTCGAGCCTCGTCTGGAGGAGACCCCCTGAACCCCCTAATTTTTTAGTTTCGTTATTGCCATATTAAAATGATATTAATTGACTATGCCATTTTATATTTCATACCATTTTATTTTTCTTTTATTCTTCCTTTACATTTATTTCATCGACTGGAAGTAGCAGGGTTTCCTTATCATTCCTTGCAATTGCAAACGTGGGTCGGGGATAACTGAAGTAACTTATATAATTTTTGATATCTATCTTAACACACCAAAAATTTTGCTTTTCGTTATTTGATATTGTTGAGAGAGCTTTAGGCGAGTAAGTTTGCTGTATTTCGCCTGGTAACCCTATTGGCGAGTCATCCAGAGTGGATAAGAATCCGAGGCTGTTTGGCTTATGTTTAAAATTATTCTTTTTCCACTTTCACATTCGCTAGCCCAGTATCCAATGCGTTTACACTTTTTACAAGTTATTCTTGATGCATTCTTAATTTTATGAGTCCATGTTTTATGCTTCCATGCTTCGTAATTATCTTTATTCAGCGTTTCAATTCTCCAAGTTCCAGTCGCCATTTTGAGGATGAATGACTCAGCCTTGAAACGGACGTTCAAAATCAGCAAATAAATAAATTAATCCATCTGGTGTCCATAACCTTTTAGAAATGTTAGGAGAGTTATGGCGCAAACATAGTAAGCGTGGTATTTTAACATAGCACATACTTTAATTGAACGGAAGAAACAGGCACATCACATAACAAGGTAACATCAAGAAGGAAAAAAAGTATAGAAGAAGTAAAAAGAATGAGTGCGCGAGCGCAGTTACAGCTAAGTAGATAAATGTTTATTGAGGGATGCATATTCAGGAGGATAAGACATTGCACAGTAAAAAAATAAGCAATGCAATACTCAACAATTTTCTTAATCTGTTGAAATTTTTATGATTGTAAATTATTTATAGAAAAATACATGTGATGCATATTCTACAGCTTACGAAGCATTGTAACAATAGATTAAAGCTGTTGTGAACTAATAGTATATAAATATATGGAAAATACTCAATATCTAAAAGGTTATGGACACCAGATGGATTAATTTATTTATTTGCTGATTTTTAACGTTCGTTTCAAGGCTGCAACGTGAATACGCGTTAGAACCCCTTAGAAAGTCCTCCTACCAAGACACACCCCCTTGGCAGATCGCACTTGTGTAGCGTTGCCGTAATCCCACACAAGCAAGGCTGCATCATTCATCCTCAAAATGGCGACTGGAACTTGGAGAATTGAAACGCTGAATAATTACGAAACATGGAAACACGAAACACGGACTCATAAAATTAAGGATGCATGAAGAATAACTTGCAAAAAGTGTAAACGCATCAGACACTGGGCAAGCGAATGTGAAAGTGGAAAAAAGAATAATTTTAAACATAACCCTAGTAGCAAACGGTCATCGGTTCCTGAAATGCCGATGATCGGACAGGGAGGAAGCGCAGCTCGCGCCATGCAAGGTTCTTCATCGCGTCGGGGGCTCTTATCTCGGATTTTGCTCGGGCATGTCCTCTCCCGAATAGTAGGGTTGGATCATCGGCAAGGGGGGGAAATTGGGCGTAGAGCCGTTGTATAGCCGATGCGATTGGGTTTATATTCATCTCGGAAGAGCAAACACTTTGCAACTTAGGATGTGAAGCCTATGACATTTGATAAAAGTTTTAAACTGAACAATCGATAAAAATTGGGGTATATCCCAGCTAGATAAAATTTTATAAAAGTTAAAAAAAAAAAAAGCAAATTCGAACTTCGTCCTCTTCTCTTTGAATTTTAATGCTGCCATCTGAACTTCATTTTTCAAGCTTCCGAGACTTGGTTTCGAACTGGAGAACTAATGCTTAGTAGTCGGGCGTTCTAACCACTAGACGGGGGTCTGACTCGTTATTGGCGAGACTAAAATTTGAAGTGATTGTTGTTTCAAGTTCGGAATGGAACATTTAAGTTTCTAAATAAATAAAACTAGACTTTTCCTGTACACTACTCAAAATTAAAAAGATTTTGCAATTTCTAAACGTTTTAAGCATTTGGGAATTGTGTACGGCCGTAAAAAAAAGTTTGTCTGTATGTCGTTCTGTCTTTTCTTATTCGCACATCACGTAAAACTGACTGAAGCGAATGAAATAAAATTTGTTGACATGATAAGTGGTCACTTAACTTAAAGTATAGGCTTCGAATTTTTAAAAATATTCATTATAATGAATATTTTAAAAATCTCTTTATATTTGATTTTGAGATTTTTCGAAGATTGTTTCAAACTGCGTAAATTTTTGTTCGCACATCACGTAAAAGTGACTAAAGGGAAAGGAATGAAATTTACTGACAGGTGATGATAGGCAATCACTCACCTTAAGCTATAATCGTAGGATTAAAAAAAAATTAGATTTTGAGATTTTTTCTGAAAATCGTTTCAAACAGCGTAAATTTTTGTCGGCGCATCACATACGACTTAAGTGAATAAAGCAAAATTTAGTGACACGATAGGTGGTCGTACAATTTAAACTATGCCCCTAAAGTTTCTTAAAATTTGGATTAGATTTTGAGATTTTGCGAAACTATTCAAACTGCTTAAATCGCAGCAAGAAAATGTTTGCACTTCTTGTGCAAAAAATTTGCATATAAAGTGAATATTTTGAATACTTTGAAAAGTATACACTTTTTGTGCACAGTTTTTGACAATATAGAATATTCACTTTTTAGTATGCATAAAAACTGTATATAATTTGCATAAAAAGTGTATGCTTTCAAAATATTAAAAAAATACCCACTTTTTATGCACAAACTGTACACAATCTATACTTTTTTTGCAAAAAAAGTGAAGACATTTCTAGCCGGGCATATTCATCTCGGAAGAGCAAACGCCTTGCAACTTAGGATGTGAAGCCTATGACCTTTGGTGAAACTTTTAAACTGAGCAATCGATAAAAATTGGCACATATATCGTTGATTTGCATATTAGCTTGTTTATTCCTTTTATTGTATCAATTAATTCATGTACTTTCATATGCATATATAATTTTATAACTAAATATCCTTTTCTTCAAGGGTGTTCTAGGGAAGAATGCAAGTTTTTCAATGAAATGCCATTAAAAATTTATACAAAGGAAAATTTCTTATATTTATATATTAATTTCGCACTTTTTCAGGAAACTTCCAGAATTTTTAGTCGCTGACAAGTTTTGTTTTAAAAATATTCCTTGTATCCCCTCTTTGACAGAGATTGTCTAAGGCAAGGTGCCCTTTTAGCTAGCACAAGATAGATACATACAGGAGAACACGACAAAGCTAAGAGCAGGAAGAGGACAGAATGATTCAGCATTTTGTCGCCTGTCTTGTCTTCCCGCGTAATAGCTTAGCCAATCAGCAACCTTAAAACAAACATATGGCGTACATATGATGCTCTTTGCACATTAACGAAGGAACGGAGATATCGAGCCGTTCAGCTACTTGGTAGAAAGACCGATATAAACCTGTTTGCTCGTTTTACCCTTTGCAATCTTGTAAGGGACACATCGGGAAAAGATGAACATACGAAAAATTAAGGATGATCAGTAATGATCAGGCGATGAATAGCCGATGCACCGATCATAGGCCTGGTAAAGCCCGAGCAAAGTTTGCTGCTAGGGAAGCCTAACAGCTTGGGATTCTTATCCACTCTGCAGGACTCGCCAATAGGGTTACCAGGCGAAATACAGCAACCCTACTCGCCTAAAACTCTCTCAACAATATCAAATAACAAAAAGCAAAATTTTTGGTGTGTTAAGATAGATACTAAAATTTATATAAGTTACTTCGGTTATCATCGATCCACGTTTGCAATTGCAAGGAAAGATCAGGAAACCCTGCTACTTCCAGTCAATGAAATAAATGTAAAGGAAGAATAAAAAGAAAAGCGGGTGAGAGATAAAATGACATAGTCAATTAATATCGTTTTAATATGGCAATAACTAAAAAATTAGGGGGGTCAGGGGGTCTCCCCCTGGATCGAATGGCTCTATACTAGTATAGTAGTATATATTATATATTCATTACATATCTATGTTTAAAATTGATGTTGCACTTTTTATAAGCCGCGAAATATACTCAACTTAAAGAAAAATATAAATTACAAAGGGGACGCAGCTATATAATAAATTTCCACATTGATGCTACACGAGAGTCTTTAATTCCTGCAGACTGAGGCCTGACAATCGCGTAGTGGTGCGATCTATATTTGGTTCTGCTATATTAGATATCTTTATCATGTCATGTGAAACTTTGTAAGGCAGATTCTGAATTCGAACAAAAGAGGTATCTGTTGACAGGAGTGCTAAAACGTAATAGTTTTTATGGCTCTGTGAAGGTATAGGTTCGAAATCTACAAATAACTCTCACGTTGTCGATCTGAAATATTATTGATTTTCTTCGAATGTAACGTAAATGAGAATTAATTCTAACTCAAAAGCCTCTATTGAGGTTTATCCTTAAAATTACTTTCGAACTTCAGCAAATAACATTCCCTCATTGCTCTGATGCTAACACTTTAATGTAAATATATTTTAAAGACCCCGCTTCCAATGGCGGACAAATGCCGTCTAAACATTGTCCAAGACAAATGCCAGAAGTATTAACATGGATGCATTCTGCTGGTGGACCATCGTTTCTCAAAAATCGACGTAGCTTCGGGTTTCCCAAATTTTGAACCAGTTCCAAATAAGAGATCTACACCTGGATTGACAATCCCAGAGGAATTGTTTGTACATAGAGGACATTGAAGACTCGAGCAGTTTTAATGTGCACCAGCTGCATTTTGTATACATAGTCCCACATAATTCCATTCGAAAGAAATCGTTACCCTCCTAATGGGGACCGAGCTTCAACCAACTCGCCAACTACAGGACGATATTTTAAAGTAAATTAAAATGTTTTTTAATGGTCCATAAAAATATTTCATTTGTATTCAGTGGTATATTAAGCTAAAAAAAAGCAACGTTTTTTATTTGTAAATTTGGAGGTCGTGATAGACATTTATAGGTTTTAGAGCCTAAATTGGCTTTCATTAAAACTCCAACTTTAAAAGAAATTGATTAAAGTTCATAATGCATTTGCTAAAAAATCTTACGACTTTTTAGCAAATTGATTTTAATTTTATGGGCAGTCAATTTTAAAAGACAAATGCATTAATATATTCAATTTTAAAAAATCAAACTTTAAAAAATGTTTTGAGTCAGAAACATTTAGGTGTGCTAAAATTCATCTGGATCTAGATTTTGTGATTTTCACGAAGAAAATTATTTACTTTAAACTACATGTTAATGAGTAAAGTATGTCATTCTTATGACTTATTTTGTTGATAAGTCTGTATTATTTTTTAAGTCACTTTATTGCTCTATGCAAGCTACGAATATGCTTTACTGATTTTTAAATGTCAGGTTTACTCCGAAAATTTACAATTTTTAATGCAGAATTCTTTATTAGAAAAAGCTTTTTAAACATTGATACTCACTGAATAATTAATATTTCAAAATGCGTTTTGTTTTGAGGAAAAATGATCTCTCTACCATATGAAATATTCAAGAAAAATATTTAAATTACAAAACATGAAATACGATAGCTAATTATGCGTTTTGTAAAATTTTCGAAGCAAGACGACAATATAAAATGTAAACTTCGAAATAAAGGAAATTTTAAACATACAGCAAATATTTGATGCTAAGTATAGTAGAATGATATTTAAATTAAAACTATGAAATGTTTCATTAAATTTAATACTTTAATCAAATAGACATTTTTGAGAAACATTATATTGAAGAAAAAGACAGTACATTTTAAAATTCATATTAAAAATATGGCATGAAATTCAGCATGCGTATTTTTTCACGTAATACATTTGACAGAAACATTTGATTAAATAAAACTAAATATGCCAATTACCTTTATAATTTTTCTTTCTCCAAAACAATTATTCAAATGCAAACAATGAAGCTTAAAATTATCCCTCTCAGAAGTAATTGACTTATGAGTAGATTCTAATTTACTGTAGAACAGTATAATCTGATAAAGTAATGTTAAGTATGTTTTAAGCTTTCGTAGTTTTTTTCTCTTGCAGAATAAATTAAAGGTAGCAGTGAGTTTAATACATAAGTACTAAATTTATTGTTAAATAACTATAAATATAGTATTTCACTATAACGTTTACAGATAATTCTTACGTAGTGTACAACATACAGTACGTAAACCTTAGGGACAGCAAAGTTTAGCAATGAAATGGTAAAACTTGACAATACATGTTATTAACTTTCTGAGTTTTTCTTTCTTCAAAATATCCTTTTAAATGCAAACATTAAAGTTTAAAGTTATTCCTTTCATAATTAACTGATTAATGATTACATTATGATTTAATGTAGAACAGCACAATTTGACGCAGAAATGTTCAGTTTAACGCTCACAGATTTTTTCCTATTAAAAAAAAATTAAAGGCAGCAGTAGGTATAGTATTAAAAAACTTTTTATTTATTGTTATCTGTAAGTATAGTGCAGTACTCAAAACTTAGGAACAATAAAATTTGACAAAGAAATGCTAAGCATGTTATTAACTTTCATAGTTTTTCTTTCTTTGAAATATTTGTTCAAATGCAAACATTTAATAAAAAGTCATTCCTTTCAAAATTATTTACTTTGTAAATTAATTATTTTGTAACTAAATTCTAATTTAATGTAGCACCATATAATTTGATAGAAAAATGTTAAGCATTTTTTTTTAAGTTTCACAGTTTTTCTCTTAAAAAATAAAGACAGTGGTAATTATAATATAAAAATACTACTGCTACTCATAAATATAGTAAGGTACAGTAAAGTCTCGTTATGGCAAACTTCACTTTTACGAATATTTCAGATTAACAATAAAAATGTGTTTACCAAATGAAAATAGCATGGTACAAATTTAGTTAGTTATAAAGAAATTTCACTATAACGAATGTTTAAGTATTTCAGTTTTGGTACCCGGTCCCTTCAATCCTTCCAGACCCTGCTTCCGCAATTGAGGGTACAAAAATTACCTACACTGTCTTACAGGGCAGTAAAGGCACTTTTTAATGCACATCTAATTTGTACAAATAAATAAAAACCAATTTTCCAGGAAAATTTAAGGATTAGGATTTTTAATTTCATTTTTGAAACTGCAAATTTGATCTCGGTTATGAGAATAAAATTATTTAATTCCAAAAGAAAATATTTAATCAGGTCATAAAAGGTTAAAAATCTTTAGTTTGCAATTTTATGGGTTTATACTGTCTTAGAGGACAGTATAAGCAATTTTTAATAGACGTCTTAATTTGTACAAATAAAGGAAAGCGAATTTTCCCCGAAAATTTAGTAATTGGGATTTTTAATTTCATTTTTGTAACAGCAAATTTAATCTTGATTATGAAAATAGAAATTATTTAATTCAAAACGAAATTACTTAATTAGGCATTAAAAATCTTTATAAGGGTCATTTAAAGGGTTAAAATATTTATGTGGTAATTTTACTGTACATAAGAAGATAAGGACGTCAACACTTGATAAGGAAACGGTAAGTATAATTTTCATAGTTTTTCGTTTCCAAGAAAATTATTCAAACATCATAAAATTTAAAATTATTTTTATTGTACACAAGAAGATGAGGACAGCAACACTCGACGAGGAAGCGTTAAGTATGTCATTAATTTTCATAGTTCTTCGCTTCCAAAAAAAAAAAAAAAAATATTCAAACATCATAAAATTTAAAATTATTTTTATGGTACACAAGGAGATGAGGACAAGAGCACTTTATGAGGAAGCGTTAAGTATGTCATTAATATTCATGGTTTTTCGCTTTAAAAAAATTATTCAAACATCATAAAATTTAAAATTATTTTTATTGTAAATTAAAAGACGGGGACAAGAGCACTTGATAAAGAAACGTTAAATATGTCATTAATTTTCATAGTTTTTCGTTTCAAGAAAAATTATTCAAACATCATACAATTTAAATTTTTTTTTCTTTAAGAATCAAGTAATTTATGAATACTTCAGAATTATTTCAAATAAACTAATCGAAAGTAACACTTCACTGATAAACGCCACTCACCTGCAGAAGTATATTTTCCCTTTAAATATCCCGGACACTTCAGGATCGCACGTCGGTGTTCAACGAACTTCCAGAAGGAGACTGCTTTGGGAGCCTGAGAAACAGAACATCTTTTTCGCGCACTTTCATCCCGGCAGACCAATGGGATGGCTAGGCGGGGGCTTGGAGTCAAGAGCAACATGTGATGCGGGGAAAACATCATTTTTCCCTGCTGATTTAATTTTTCAGAGCTTGTTTGAGAGGTTTTTGGCACATTGATTAGATTTGTGTGCTGTGTTTTTTTTAAGTCTTGCCCGGCAAGTCACTTAAGTCTCTTATTAGTTAAGGGGGAAAAATTTATGTAAGCAAAAAATTGAGAAATGTTCTTGATGTCCATTGCTGTCATACTGTAAATTCAACAGTGATTGTTTGCAGTCCTTTATACAGGGTGGTTCAGAATTCTTGTAAAAATATATATTAAGAATGGCTAAGAGAGTTACGACAGTTCAGAATCGAATAGCAATGTGAGTTCGGAAACGTTGTTTTCATTTGTCTGTTAATAAGCAATAGTAATCAATTTAAAATCAATCCTGTAATCAATATATAATACCTACTTAACCCACCAATGCATGATTTTTTTAAATGGTCTGAAAATAAAATTGTAACTTCATTTAGGCTTACCTATGCTAGGAAAAATATTTTTTAAAAATTTCATGTAGTTTCCCAGAAAATTCAATTTAAAAGTTTAAACTCGAAAAATCGGAATGCCTACTCTCTCATAAAACAAAAGAAAGTAATATCGCATAATTCTACTTTACGCCCTAACATTACTGCTTGTTAATAGTTTATTTATTTTCATTTAGCTATAAAAACTAGAGATAATCAAAAATTCGGGCAAAAATGCGTTCAGCGGACTGAATGCGCCGCTGTGAATTCATGATTGTTTGCTCAAAAAATAATGTTGCCATACATTTTTAAAAACTAAAAATTATTTCCATAAGTGTCTTATATTTATTTTAAATGCATATTTTTGACAAAACTACGAAATATTCTTTTTATTACGGAAAAATGAGAGCGTTGCCAACTGGTTACAGTATGCAATGTGGGGTTAAATAATCAATCCTGTTAATAATCAATTTTAGTCAAGTTTTTTCTGTGAAAGACCAGTGGCGGCCCGTGGTCAAAACTGTTAGTGCAGCCGGAAGCATATGAGCCCCCCCCCCCCTTTCCACCGGACAGGATTGGAAAATCTTTGTTACTGAATTCGAAAGCTGGCGGATTAAGCCCTCACCGAGGAAAAAAAAAAAAAAAAGAAATTACATAAAAAAATGTAAGAGATCCTATTTTACTTCCATAAAATGGACATAAATTTCAACCAGCCGCTCTTATCCTCAAAATTGCATTAATCCGTGTCTGATTCGAAGTTTCCTTAGAATTTTCTTTTGTAACGTTAACTTGAGAAGAAAAGAAAAAAAAAAGAAAACTTACTTATTTTTTATAAGTCAAATCAATCCTCCTTTCTTTTAAACTTGCGAATCGGTCAGTGATGCTCTCATAAAAAGGCGTTGTTTTAATTCAGATATCCATAATTTTAAAAGCTCTTTAAAATTTCCCATGTTTAAAGAATTTTCTCGCTCGCCATGTCCTCTCAATGCCAGTTCTTGCTTACTTAAAAACAATACTGCTTTGATGGGTAGTTGTCCATTCATAAGCGTCTATTCAGGCTTACCTTTTTGATAAATTCAGCAATATAAAGTCGAGAGTTTTCCAAACATATATTCTCCTTACCCTCTCCCTCACTTCTCGTCTGAGCCAATGAGTTAGTCGAGTTCTCAAGTTCAGCCGCCGTTAAAAAATCTTCCATCGGCTGTATCAGCTGCATACTCCCTATGCCGGAGAGGCTGCCTACGTAGCCGTTGTCATGGCAACGGTGCTGCCAATTTTCTTTTCAGCGCTCTGGGCTGAACCAAAGATTTTCCCAATTGAATTGCGGGAAGATTAAAGTGCTTTTTTTCTGAATGAGCGATCCGGCCACAATACTTTTTTTTGTTTTTTTTTTTTTTCGGAGATTTTTTTAATTTACCGTAGGACTTCCACAATTCTAATCTGAATTTAGGAAAATTAGTAGAATAAATTATTTTAAAGTATGTGCTGATACTATCAAGTGCAGCCCGGCTGTACTTGCTGTATCCCACGAGCCGCCACTGTGAAAGACATTACTTACAACTGTACGGGGTGTATAATTTTGGCGTCCCATGGCTAGAAAGTTCCATATTATTTCTGGAATGTGATTATTAACAAGTAGTATATGAAGACGACGTTTCCGAGACCCCATATTGCCATGTTATACTGAACACTGTCCTGCTTCCCTTGACCATCTGTTACATAATTTTAACTAGAGTTCTGAATCACTCTGTGCAAACTTACTTCAAGATTTTTTGTTAGTAGTACAGGAATGTACAGATATTTGAACTAGGCCTTTTTCTTAAAATTAGTAAACTTAAAAAAAAAATATTTAGAAGTGGCATACGGCACATTTATTTTTTTTCTTTTCAGTTGCCTCGTAGCATGCTAAAATTCAAAACAAAATATTTTCTTCCCTCCATTCTTAAACTATAATACACATTTTATTTTCTTAGTCCATAAGTAATTTTTAGGTGCTCACAATATTTTAATATTTTCCTTTTTTCTGCACGTTATCAGCTACAATAACATACAAACTAAAATTGCAAAAACGTTCAACAAAAGCCGGTATTCTAAGGTAATAATAATTTTTTAAACACATTGTGAAACAACTCATGTAAAAATGATACTTATCGATAAAACGATTTTTTCGGTTGGTACAAAAAGGTCCACCCTTCTTCAATTGCATTAAAAAAATGTTCCAACATCCTCATCAGCAGAAAGATTAGTTCTGAAAAAGGTTTTTTTTTCCCATTATACAGCACTTGTAGTGTCTTTTTTTCTTCTTTTTTTTGTGTGTGCGCACATGTGTGTATGTGCTTTACTGAGCATATAATGATTATAAAAGATAGTCTTGTTCCGTTTCTCCATTATATAAAAATCTGGGTTGCATATATCTTTTTCTTTTATTGTTATATTTTTGTTTTTTACATGTTTATTATTATTATTATAAGTTTCGATATTTTTGTTGTTTGTTTAAAAAATTGTAACTTGTAAGTAAAGGTGATTATTAAGCTAGACACAAGATAATGACGCAAGATATTTTAAGACACAGGAAAAAAATCTTAAAATATATTATTAAAAAAAAAATGCAGGTTGGATTTGAGTTCACTGATGGCTTAAACTCTACAACAAACTCTGCACAATGCTCTGCACACATCTGCAGAACTCGTTGTGAAGTGAAAATAATTTCACATTTACGCCCCTTTTACCAAGAGGGCTTAAACGAACAGTTTTTATACATCGACAAAAGACTGTTGTCGTATTGTTGCACAACTGTGGATTGTTCAACAGTGGACATTTCATGCAGGGGAATTTGATGTATAGAAACGAGAGTAGCTACTGGCTACTTCCTGGTAACGTGGCTATGTGGTTAAAGACACCGAGCTCTCTCAACAGTCGAGAGTTCGAAGGTTCTGCATCAGCCACCGAATCGTGTATCTGTAGTACATTTAGTTAGTAGTATATATAGGATGTGTGTGTGAGTCTGAAAAAATGGCCAAAACTGTATGGGGTGGTAGAAAGCATCTACACAAACAAATTTCGTTATAGAAAGTATGGGCGAAACGCAAATTGCGAGCCAATAGGTGGTGTTGAACATGAAAACTTGAACTCCGGAAGGTGGCGTTATAAATGGTATCGCCGCAATTTTCGTATCTTCGCAAATGTGCGTTAGTCCCTATGTGTGAAGCCTGCATTGCTCCTTTGCGAAGAAATTTCTCTTTTGAGCAATTTCTTTGTGCATCAATCCCATTACTGTTAATACAATGTTTTCTGAATATCTCCTCTCATTTTTGTGCTAATATGCCAGTGGAAAAGTACTCGTAACTTCTCGCCATTTGTGTTCCAACCAATCCTATACACCATTTACAACGCCACCTTGCGGATCGCAGTTTGCATTCCGTCCATATTTTCTGTGACGAAATTTGTTCGTGTAGATCCGTTCTATCACCCCATAAAGTTTTGTCCACTTTTACAGATTCATCTTGTACGTAGTATGTCGAATAATAAATGATTAGTTTGTAGAATTAGTGTATGTAAATAATCTATACTAGAATCAGTAAAATGTATGTATGTTGCATTAGTATGCAACTAATTTGTAGGGTTAGTATATATAAACAATAGGTAAAAGTCCACTAATTAATATTTCTTTGTCCATTAACTTTGAATGAAGGCGTAAATGTGCATTTTATTACTTAAAAAAATTTAAAAAAAAAAAAAAAAAAAACGTAACTAGCTGATTTCAGGATGAGATAGTGAAAATTCGTAAATGATGCGTAACCTTAAATTTTAATCATTGGCTGCTCCTCTGTTAATAGGAAATATGAGACTACGCGGAATTATTTCGTGCGTGGCGTATTTTTTGCTTGAGAGTCTGTTATTCTGGTCAACACCCATTTATCTCTTGCCTGGTGTTCTTCTGATTGAGTTTTGAAAGTGTTTTAAATTTGTTACATCAACATGACGTAGATCTCGCTTAAAAAAACACGAACTCAAGTTTAAAAGTAGTTTTATTTATTTTTTCGATGACCAGTTATTCAGTTTCCATTACCAAGACGATGAAAAGCGCCAGCTTAATGTTAAACGAAATCTGGAAGTTGTATCTGTTGAATTAAAAAAATCCTTCCTTGTTTACAAATTCGTAAACAATCTTCGAATTTATTTTCCCCCCGTTTTTCTTTCAAAAGAGGGTGAAATGAATGTTCTGTAATTTTTAAAATTATCAAAATGTTATGACAAATAAAATTAAAAAATTGTTCATTTTTTAGCATGTGTAAAATATCCAAAATAAAATGGTATTAGGTATTTTTTAAAGGTATTCCGCCTCTTACTTTATTTCTTGACACATGCTTTAGCTGTTTTACAGAACATAAGAATAAAAATGGTATTTTATCTTATTTGATTTCGATGACTGTATGTTTTTGATAAAGGATTTATGCGAAAAACGGTTTTTTGTTTGTTTTGTTTTTTTTTTTGCAAAAAATCATCTCTATCCGGTTTGGCAAGATACTGTGCTTATATTTAAGGAATGATACTTTCTTCGAGTAAAAGATATTCTCCCTAAAAATCTGACTGATCGCTCAAGCGGAAGAAAACGGATAGACTTTTGCGGAATAATCTCGAAGCACCTAAAACTAATCTGATTTCAGAGCGTGGTTACTGCATTTTACGATTTGAAGAAAAATTCAAGCGTGTATTATCATTACTTGGCAGCTTTTTAGTACTTTAGGTATTTTTCTGATAAAACTTTCTGAATTTTGTTTTCAATTATTTAAGGAGATTTTCTGCACTATACCTTTGCTTTAAATTTATATTATTATTTACAGTTCACTAAAAAAAATCTTTCAAATATAAAAGAAAGAAAGTAAGGGAATTTCTACAAATAAAACTCTATTATGGAAGTTGCGCAATCAATTGAATAATGAAGGTGTTAAAATTTTCATTTTGTTCAATTAACTTTGTGCTTAACTTCCTTATGTTATTCTTCTGTTTGTTATTTTATTCTGCGGTGCTTAAAAAGAGCGATTAATTGTACAGACATTTGTATTTTTCTCTTTGAAATGGAAGTTTAAAATACTTCTTTTTCTTTCGCTTCATTAAATAAAGTGTTACCTTAATTGAAATGTTACATCACGATTTGAATAATTTTTTTCTTATTATCTAGTGTAATGTATTTTCTAATATATAAAATTCTCCTGTCACAGTGTTAGTCACCTAACTCCTCCGAAACCACTCGACCCATTTTAATGAAATTTTCTATGTATATTCGTTAGGTCATAGAATAGGTTTTTAACTATTTCTCATACCCCTAAGTCATAAGGGCGGTCCACCCCAAAATGTTTAGCCCCCGAGTGCTATTAATTTCAATCAGGATTTCTGTGTAGACATTAGCGTGTCGAATCACTTTTCAAATGTGTTTGCCAGAACTACATTAATTGGTAATCCAAAATAAATAAAAATGTAATGGCATGCTGTACTTACATGTTGTTCCAAATCGCCATTTTAATTCTAAATTACGATTTCTACATAAATGCAAAAAATCGTCATGGTAACTGCATATGTTTAATCATCGCCTCCTTGGCGAGAGTCGAGGCGTTAAAGTAGGAAACAATATATAAAACGGTGAAGTATAGTTGTGATATACTTGGCGAAGATTGTAAAATAGTTTTAGTAGGCGATTTTAAGATGGATTTCGATTTCAAAGATGGGTTTTATGAAATAAGAAAGAAAAATACAGCACAGTCATGAATAATGATAACACTTTCCAACTTAATGGAATAAGGACGAAAAATAGGGACGACGCATAAATTATGATACGATTTTAATATATAGCACTATAGTGCGTATTTAAAATCTGAAACTGTTTCAGATTTTCATCCCTTTTTTTTGGGAGGAGGGGGGGGGCAAAATTTTTTATGGAATGACTATCAATAAGTCTCAAGGCCAAACTATGTCTGTTTGTGGATTATATTTGAGCACACCATGTTTTTCACACGGACAGTTATACGGGGCATGCTCTCGGGTTTTCACACGGACAGTTATACGGGGCATGCTCTCGATTGGGCAAACCATGCAGTTTGTTTGTGTTATCTAAAGATGGATAACAAAAAATATTGTATACTCTATTGCGTTAAGGGATTGATATAATTTTTTAGTAAAATTATTGTAATTAGCGATATATATAAATTTAAAGAATACATTACAATGAATTAAATATATAAATGGTTGGTATCGTGTTATTTTTATATTCCAGTATCGTTGTTCACAGCGCTCCATGCCTCTTCCAGTCATATACCACATCCTCACAAACTTACAATAAGTTAGTCATTTCTTTCTACTAAAATAATGCTAGGAATAATTTATACGCAAAACAACGTTTGCCGGGTCAGCTAGTTACATATATAAAAGAAAAGCCCATTTTTACCATTTAAAAAGCTATATTAATTATTTTTTAAATATTTTTATTTTATGATTTGAAATGTAAACTATATTATGATTTGGTAACTTTCTTATATGTTTTAAATAATTATTATTTAAATCGTAAAAGCCCTTTACGTAATGGGCCCTTGGCTGGAAAAAAGTGGAGTTGACACCTGACCAAGGAATCTAAGGTGACTAAAGAAACCTCGCCAAGAACCAACCCGCCAAAAACATAATTTATAAACAAGTATCCCAGAAACATTGCCAACCAGACAGCCAAAAACAGAATTTATGAAAAAGTGTCCCAAAAACATTGCCAACCAACCAGCCAAAAACAGAATTTATAAAAAAAGTGTCCCAAAAACATTAACCTAGGCTTTTATTCCTTAAATATTGATTGTAGGCACATACAATAAATTTCAAAGTTCCGGAAAAGGGGAACATAATTTTTAGTATCGATTGAAACTTTCAGAAGATTAAATCTTAATACATGCAAAATTTAAATATTTATATCGCCTGGTACAAAAAAAAAAAATTTCCAATTAGTAAAATGTGTCCATTTCTCTTTTCAACTATATACATCTTAACTTTGGAATAAGAGTTTGTAGATTGCACATTCTCGTTTCTTTTATTTCCTATATGCATGTAACACTTGTAGTGTAAACATTATTTTAATACAAAAATAATTCTGATATATAGTTATGCTGATTACTGACTCACTCATTCACTGACCCATTGACTTACTGATTCTGTTACAATGCCGGTTCACCCAGTCCAAAAAAAAAACACTTTTTACTGACATTAATCCAAAGCAGATTAAAAAGTTATTGCCTAAAAGCGTAATAACATTTTCACCGTTTATGCGATCGGCTTGAAATTTTCCATAATTATGTAAAGGAATGCAAAAAGTAATCTACGCTATTTTAAAAAATCTGAAAATCTACCCGTTTCATATTTTTAAGCGATTTTTTGACATTTTCAGCTCCATTTTATTTCGGAGAGTAAAAAAGTTTATCATTTGCGTTACAAAATAAGTTGTTGCAAGTGATATTGGCGTCATATTAAAATCACGGTTATCAGGCTTTGAAGGGAAATTAGATTCCAGTTAGCTTAAAATAGTTTTTTAGATTATCCAGTTTAACTTTTTTCACAACTAAAATGATTTTCTCTACATGAAGCATTGATGCAGGAGAGGATGTTACCACCAAACGAAATCATTCAAAGGCGAAAACTTTCCTTAGCGTAAGCAATTCCGATTTCCATATAGTAAAAAATTGAATAGGAAATTATTTATTTAGTGGTCAAAGACAAAACATACTGAGTGTAGACATATTTTTGACAAATGTTTTTCTAGCATCCGTTGTAATTGCATCCACTGTGGACTTTATCCTCTAGTATCATTATAAATTGTTAAACTAGTTAACACTTTCGCTTCAATAACCGAAGTCCATTTTACTTCTATACACATTTTTGCTACCCCAAGCGTCAGCATAAGAAGGCAGAAGTATTGGAGTTGCAAATCATATCTAATCTCATATGTAAAACAATCTCAAGCACTGTGTGTAAAAAAATTGACAACGCTGACTTAGATGAACAAAAATTCGACCGATTACTAAAATATTGATATACAAAAGTAAAAGCCCGTTGTGGAGGCAATTACGGCGATTACATATACGAGGTGTGTCTATAAAGTTATGTGAATGGTATTAGAAAAGAAACAAAACAGAAGATACAAATAAATTACTTTTATTGGCCTTTAAAGTAATCGCCATTGTGTACAACACATTTTTGACAACGTTCATAAAGCTTCTGAAAACTGTCAGAAAATCGCAGAAGGGATGTCACGCGTCCTTGGATGGCCGACATTTCGGCAAAACGTGGCCCTTATAGGACCTCCTTCATGCTGGGAAACAGAAAGAAGTCCGCAGGCACCAGATCAGGGGAGTACGGTGGATGATCGAGAACAGTTACGCCACGCTGAGTCAAGAATCCGCGCACGCGTATTGCAGAGGGAGCAGGCGCGTTATCGTGCAGCAGGACCCACTGCCCAGTCCTGCTCAACTGTGGCACCGTACACTTGCACCAACATTCCATGTGTCTCCGTGTCCGTTTTTCCCAATTTGTCACCGAACTTGATGTTCACTCGTTCCTCCTTTGCACGGTCACATTACCTCTCACACTGACTACATTCGACTGCCCGTTGTGGGTTTTCCCATGACAGCCACGAGGCTTCCTGCTAGGTGGAGCTCCTTGACATGTCTCTGGATCTTCATGTGTAAGCGCGTGCGCGTAGCACATGTTGCCGTTGAGATATCGGACAATTCACCGGACTTTTTAGACACACCTCGTATGTCTACACTCAATCTATTTAACCTTCGTCCACCTAAAATAGTAACTGTTGAAAGTGCGTTATAATTATCATTATTATTATTTGGTTTATCTTGAGATGGCAACGTTGCTCAAAAAAGATTCTTATGAAGTCTCATTTTGCCGATGGCAACTAGTTGTGAAATTCTATACTCTCTGATGAGTTTGTGAAGATTTCCGTTGGGGAAATAAGTTTTGAATTAAAGTGTTTTAAGAGTTCTAACGTTTTATTTTCTTGATTGTGTATTGTTAGATTGTCGCTAGTATTTATTTTTAATTTAAAATTATTGCTGCCGTGGTGGTATTTGATGAATATACAAATGCCAAACGCGTTTTAGATAAACGACTTGGTGCAATGATTAATTTTGGTTTCCACTGACTAGAAAGCTGGGTTGGTATTTTGACTAACTCGTGATACGCTTTAACAGTAACTTCATATTCAATTATTATTATGTACCCAAATCGAATTACATGCTCTTCTGGAAACGCCCGGAAAATTTTCGCATTCGAACGATTTCGTTTTTTGTAAACAGACCCTCTTTTATCAATGCTTCATGCTGACGACATCCTTTAAATAAAATAAATAAATAGATAATCTTTGTTATCAGGAAAAACTATTTTAAGGAAATTGGAATTGCAGCTTTCCCTTCAAAGCCTGAAAACCGTGGCTTCAATATGACAATAAGTCAATTTCGACAGCAATTTTTTTTTTACGCAAATGATTAACTTTTTCTTTTACTCTCGGAAATAAAATGGAGCTGAAAATAGCAAAAAATCGCTTAAAAATATGGGTAGATTTTTAGATTTTTAAAGTAGGGCAGATTGTTTTCTATATTTTTATTCACAATTATGAAAAACTTCTTGTGGATCGTACAAATTGTGTAGATATTACTACGCTATTTGTGCTTAACTTTTTAATTTTTTTTTGCCCGGAATTGTTAGAGGATTAGTGAATTAATGAGTCAGTGATCGGCGTAACTACATAGTAGGATTTCACTTCCTTCGTAAATGATAATAACCGAGTTCATGAAATTTATTTGAAAAGTACAGCTTCAGATGCTTACCGTGATACTCCGGATAAGTGAAGAAAAGTTCTTCAAGGGTAGAATTCTTTCTCCATGGATCGCTCAGATGGTCCACAGAAGAGAATTACCTCCTTTTCTTTGATTTTCTAAAAAAAATTCTAAATTATTAGGGAATACAGGGACTCTGCGCTCTACAGGACTCCAAAGCTGACGTTAATTGCTGTAAAGAATGTACCTTTAGGATGCCAATACCAGGCTATATATAAAAATCTTCATAAGAAATAGCACTGCGCGAAACTCCTTTTATCCTAGTTAGTACGTAACTCTAAGTAATTATTACTGTAATTTTCATCATACGCCGATAATAGCCGTGATGTTAAAATGCAAAACAAAGAATCAGTTTAATATTTAAAAAAAAATTTATACAGAGTATCTCAAAAAGGTGGTAACGGGCTTTAATTCTTTATCTATTAGAGATAAGTGGGCAGTGTAAATTGTAAAAGTGCTCAAAATAAAATACGTCCCATACACTCATGAAATGATGTACCAAATTTGAGCCTTTCATCATACAATATTGCAGCGATATCTTTAGAGAAATATGATCGGGGACAATACATGATTTCGAATGCAAATGTTTATTGCTAGCGTGGAAAAAAATATTTTCTTTCGTAATTTCTGTACGACCCCTGAAATGCAATCATTCGGCGTGATTTTTTCGCTTCGGGAGCAATGGAAAAGTGGTTTAAGTCAGTGTTATATCTATATCCATATCTCTGACACTTTTTATGGTATAATTCTCAAATTTTGTATGTCACCTCGTGAGTATATGGGGCACGTTTTACTAATGGGAAATTTTTGTAAGGGTGTTGTATACAAATTTAAAAAGTGTAACTTTTTGAAAATGAGCCAGAAGATTTTTTTTTCTTAACGGGGTCTTATATCCGACCTTATTTTGAATTTCTTTTTCAATTTAAACTGCCTATTTATCGCTAATAGATAAAGAATTAAGGCAGACTACCAAATTTTCGAGACACCCTGTATATTATCTACAAAAAGTTTATAAGAAATTATAATTTTTGTCTTTAATCTAAAAACATCAACCGATTATTTAAACTGTTCATCTATGAAAAAAACTAGCTTCGGTTATGAAATTCTATTCTTCTTCTGAATAAAAAAAAAAAAAAACAAGGAAAAATACAAAATGATTTTTTTATCTTTTTGGAATTTAATTGTTACCTGATTATTTTCTTATAAATATCTAAATTGCTTTAGCTTTAAATGTATTACTTTTATTTTAAGGGAAAACACAGTAACGTGCCGATTTCATTTCATTTTCTTTCGAAAATGTCAAATAAAAACTGGTATTAACGTCCTTTACAAGCTTTTTCAGTATTATAATATTTAACTTCATTAAAAGCCATTAAATTTCAAATGAGGCAAATTTTTATACTTCTTGTCATTAGATAAAATATAGTGGCGCAAATAAATTAGAGTGCTCTTCTGGTGTGGCTAAAAACTCCCTTACTACAATTTATTAATTTATTTTATAAAGTATTTTTTACAGAACTCTTAATTCCGATTTCTTTAAACTGGTATTTCTCACATCAACAGACTAGAGATTTTATGTATTAATTTATGTTTCTTACACTTTTCTTTGAAAAAAATAAGACCTGAAAACATAAAAAATCAGATATGCAATGCATGATGAAAAAACAAAATAATTAAACATATCCTGTGCAACATCTCGAGTTCTAAATGTCACAAAATTATTATTTTTGCTTAAGACAATGTAATCTGTCTTCCTAAGCTGATACTAAGTAACAGGTGAAATGATAAGGCTTCACTTTCAAAACATCGGCTGTGTTTTAGTATGTAGTTGATCTGAAAAAAATTATAGAATAATAAGAACTTATTGATGTAAAACAATACTTTTCTTTTGTCAGTATATCAATTAAAACACCGAATACCCTAAGATTTTTATTTTAGGTACTGTATACAACAATAAAATACTGCTCAGACCAAATTATTACTTACAAATCCTTACTTCTTCACTCAATAAAAATGATAATAATAATAAAAGATACGTACAATTACTGGAAAATTTCCATAAATTTTTACGGAAATTCACCGTTTATAAATGAATACATAATAATTTCTGTGTATCACGGATCTCTGGAACAGAATTTCTTCTGGAATTCACAGGAATAAAATTCCTTAAATATACGGAAATAGTGCTGCTGTCCAGTTTGGCAGCACATTTTCCGTAACAGTTTTTTTTGTTTTAAGGTGTTGAGAAAGAATTCGATCTTTTAATATTCTGAGGACGAATTTTAGTTTCATTAAAAAATAAGTATTGTATATTTCTATAACCCAAACAGAAATTCAAACCCCGTTAAAAGAAAGAAACATGATGCTAGTTGAAATGAGTCTAATAATTTGGCTAACGCTTTTTAACCCTTTGAGGCGCAACCCTTTCCCAATGCTGAAAAAAGGGCAGCCGTTGCCATCGTTCCATTTAAATACCATCAAGATGGCGGACGATCGAAACGTTCATCGCGTGCCCCATATCTAGAGACCCTTTTTTGACGACAGCTGGCTGTGCGTACAGCCAGCTGCGTCAAAAAAGGGTCTCTAGATTTGCGGCACGCGATGAACGTTTCGATCGTCCGCCATCTTGATGGTATTTAAATGGAACGATGGCAACGGCTGCCCTTTTTTCAGCATTGGACAATCTATCCAGCTGTTCTCGCATTCTTTCATTTTTCAGCAGATGTCAGTGGTGTTAAAAATAACCGTGACCATTTTTTACGGAAAATGACGTGCTAAAAAGTAAAGGATTCTCGTGGAGCTATGTCACCCGTAATTATTTTTCAAATCTATCCTTCGTGACTGGCAACAGTCAAAACGTCAGAGTTTGGTGTTCCCAGAGCGGTGCCATGACTTCACTAAGCCTAAGTTAATATTTGCAAACACACCTAAATTAAAGTTAATTAAAAATATCAAATAAACCAAATTCTTTTCCTAAAACAAATGGCATAGAGGCCGAAATAATCGTATAGTTTAAAAGTTTTAAGCCGCCAATAGACCCAGGTTCAATCTGTGCATTTCGCTGAAAAAAAAAAAATGGCGCAACGACGCCATTGTAGACCCAATAACGAGACAAAGAAATAATGAAGAAAACACTCTGTTAAACTTTAAAATCTTACATTTATTTTAAATTAACTCAAAAAACAAATTCATGGAAACACATTTTCTTTTACAATATTCAAACTTAAAATACCCATTATTACAAACATTTTAAGGTTCCCTTGTTTAAGTGCACTTAAAGTTATATTTTTAAAAGCCGACAAAAAAAAATTAAATAGAAAAAGGGAAAGAAAAGAAAAGGGAATGACTTATCATCTGGTGAAATAATCTGGGGGCCCCCATCGTTAAGTAGTCTCAGGTCGTCGGTTCCATGCCTCGAGTCAACCACATCATGTCTTGGCTTCTCTCCAAATCACGCTCCGATCTCCGTCTGAAGTTACCAGCTACTCGAAGAGGAAGAGGAAGAGAGAGACAGCTCGCTCCCTGACGCTCGCTTTTCCCTCCTCAGCCTTCTCACTTCTGTATTCATCCGACCAATCAAGTTCATTCATGAACTTTAATTTTTTCGTATCTTAGTGCATAAAATTTTAAGTGAAATTTATTTATTTGGTGGAGTTACGTTGCATTAAAAAGAAATTTAATTATTTCGTTGGTTAATTGATGTATTTTGAGGCATTTACATTTTTTCTTGCACGTGGTTGTGTTCCTCCGCCGATTTCGATGTCTGTATCGAAACTTCATCCAATCTATCGAATTATGTGAAATGATGCAGGGAAAAAAAAGGTAAAAAGAAAAAAAAACAGAAAAGGCAGAATAAAAGTTAAAGACGGAGAGAAAATTTTAGCATAAAAACTTTTTAAACCAAAACTTAAAATTTAGCAAATACTTTACAAAGCCAAAATATGATGTTTGTATCAAAAAATTTATTTAAGAAAAAAAAATGTCGGCATAAAGAAAAGGAAAAGTCGGCTCGATTTTAAAAAACACATATAAACATTTCTAACATTAATTATTTATCAAAAGTTACAATCATACCAATACCACGTATCAAAAGGAAAAAGTTTTGTTCATCCGATCTGGCAACCTGTTTTGACGTTAGCGCGCAAAACGAATCAAAACAAACTGCGAAATCGGAAAGTTTGTGCCGTGAAAGAAATAATAAACAAACCCAAAAGATAAGTAGTACCACTTAAACATTACACAAAATATTACTCGATAATTTGTTTTTACTACTCATAGATCGCTAGAACAAACATTATTTTCAAAACATTTTTCAGATCATAACAACTACCTTCCCCTCACCTTAAAAAAAAAAAGGAACTTTTTTTTTTTTTTCTTTACACCAAAACCAACAGCTCTTTAACCACACCATATGATCCTCACAAAAGGAAAAAAAAGATTCTCAAAATAACAAATGAGAAAACATAAATGCTCTAAATTGAGCTTTACACGCCACAAAACATTTGAATGAAATATTAAAAAAAAAACTAAAATATCACAGCTTTACCCAAATTGCAAAACTACCCGACTACATTGATTACTCAAAACATTAAGGTATATATATATAAAAAATATTTATATCACATCATGAAAGAAAAATTTTGATGAGAACTGTAGGACTCCCAGCAAGAAAAAAATTAGTTTCACATTATTCAACTCAAAAAGATGGCATTAACCACAAAAATAAAGAAAAAATTTACACCATACTTGACATTAACTAAAAGGTAAAAAAAAATTTCTCTTCCTAAATGAAAGAAAACAATTACAATTACACTGTTAATATCAGTTCGCAGTCTACATAAAAGAACCTCCCTACTATCAATTCATTTAGGTTAGCTACTCCTATAATTAATAGCAAAAAAAACTTTTACATATCTTGCAACAGATATTAGGGCCCTAAATAACAGTGTTGTAATACAGTTACTACCAAAGACATACAAAGAAAATACATAAAATAATACTCAATACCAAAATACATATATAAAAAAAACTTGTCAATCAAAATGTAAAAGTCCATCATTTTAATAACATTAACTTTTCACAAAACCTCTAGAGTCCCTTGGGCGAAGTGAGTATGAATGTTGCCTTGTTGCTGGTCTGGACACAGGTTGCTGTATGCTCCTACTACTGGACTGGACTGGCATCTGTTGTTGAGTCTGCCCTGAAGTCGACCTCTGTGTAGTAGTAGTCTTTTTCCTGTTGCTATTTGTGACAATTCTATAACGACGCCAAACTGGTGTGGGGAAAGGATTGTCGGGGAGATCTGGTTCATTTGACTGATCAGTTACATTTTCTACATCGCTATTGTCATCCTCAATGAGATCTTCAGGTAAAGATGGAAAAATTATACGTTCAGGAATTTTAGTTAGTCTGTCCACGTGTACATGTTGTATGTCATTTGGGTTGTTAATATGTACTATTTCAAAATTTACATTACTAGTCTGTTTTTTAACTCTGTAAGGCCCCTCATTAAACTTCGAAAATTTCTTCCCCTTCCCCGCTTTAATAGATGGAGTGTAAAGCATGACCAGATCTCCTACAACAATGCCCTTCTCCTTACAAACTTTACTCCTGTAACTCTCTTGTTTTTCAGCAGCTTTGATAAGATTTTCATGGACAAGTTTAAAAGCTCTCTGAAGGCGAAGTTCAATATCCTCACTTAATTCCCTTTGATCCGCATAACTTCTTAGAGGTGGATTGTTAATTAAATGAATGGGTAAAATTAAATCCCTACCAAAGATTAAATGAGCAGGAGTGTCTTTAATGGTGGAATGTATTGCAGTTCTATAGGCCAAAAGAGCAAAATGTAAGTATTTGTCCCATTCATTTGCAGTCTCATTAACTAAGTGCTTTAAAGAGTTGACTATTGTGGCATTGACGCGTTCAACCACGCCATCTGCCGAGGGATGATAACTGGTGGTGTACTGTTTTTTAATGTTTAATTTCGAATAAACCTTTTTTATGCTGTCCGAAAGAAATGAGCTGTATCTATCTGTAATTAGGTGTTCTGGAATTCCATGAGTGCAAATAAAACGCTCTAAAATTAAAGCAACAGTCTCAGTCTGCAGGTCCTTAACTGGATAAGCTTCTACCCAACGCGTGAAATAATCACTGATTACAATGATGTGTTGATGTCCTGACTCAGTAATGGGCAAAGGGCCTACAGCGTCCATACCAATCCGTTCAAAAGGTCTACTAGTCACTGGAACTCTCTGTAAAGGAGCCTTGTGTTTGGCTACATATCCACGTCTTTCTATACAAGATTGACATGACTTTACATGGTTCTTAATGTGGTGATTCATGTTCCACCAAAAATAATTTTGTCTAATTCGGGTAATTGTTCTCCTAATACCTGGGTGTGCCACTGTCATTGAATCATGTCCTAACGTCAAAACTTCTTTAATTAAAGTTTTTGGAACGACTAACCTATCTGTGATGACCGCACCTTCTTTGGGTTTGTCATTCACACAAAATAAAATACCATCTTTAGTAAAAAATTTAATTCCCTTATGTTCTACCTCCTCAGATTGACTCAATTCATCAAGAATACTTCTACACTTACTATCTTCGTCCTGAAGGCTCTTAATACGGGAAGAAGGAAAATTTTGAACCATTGTGTCGATGAGATTTACTGTTCTGGACAAAGTGTCAGCTGGCACATTTTGTTTCCCAGGAGTGTGAAAAATTTCAAAGTCATAATTTTGTAAAGCTAAAATCCAACGGGTAATTCTGCCACCATCTTTCAGTGTGAGAGCATAGGAGAGGGACTTTTGATCACAAAAAAGTTTGAACTTTTGTCCATAAAGATAATGTTTGAAATTATTAATTCCCCAAACTACCGCAAGAGTTTCTCTTTCAAAAACACTATAACGCGTCTCTGCATCTTTCAATCTCCTACTAGCATAGCCCACAGGATGTATTTGCCCATCAGGCCCTTCCTGACTAAGTACAGCTCCAATAGCAAAACCCGAAGCATCAGTATGTAAAATAAATTCTTTCTTTGTATCAGGCAAAAGTAAACAGGGGTATGAAATTAAGGCGGATTTTAATTGGTTGAAAGCTTGATCTGCTGAAGTATCCCACTTAAAATCCACAGATTTTTTTGTTAGGTTGGTTAAAGGTATAGCAATATTTGCAAAATCTTTAATGAATTTTCGATAAAAATTACACAATCCCAAAAATGACCTGACCTGCTTTTTGTTACCCGGAACGGGAAAGTTCTGAACTGCCTCAACATTCCTGGTATCAGGTGAAAGTTTACCCTCTTCGACTTGAAACCCCAGGTAAGTGATCTTATCTTTGACAAGTTGACATTTTGCAGGATTTATTTTTAAATTATGGTCCCCGAGTCTTTTAAAAACCATATCTAATTTCTCTAGATGTTCATCAAAAGTTTTAGATGCAATAATTAAATCGTCTAAATAGGTGTTAATGTTCCATTCTTTCAAACCAGCCAAAACAATTTCTAACAATCGCTGAAAGGACGAAGCGGCATTCTTTAATCCTTGAGGGAGTCTATTCCACTGAAATAATCCGAAATCTGTGGCAAAAGCTGTTTTGTGTCTATCACCAGGGTGGAGATTCATCTGCCAATACCCTGAACATAAATCTAACGAAGAAAAAAATTTAGCTCCCTCCAAAGTATCTAAAAGGTCTGAAATTAATGGTAAAGGAAAAGGAAGAGGTTGAGTTTTTAAATTAAGTTTACGATAATCACAAACAAGTCTATAAGTGTTGTTCTTCTTTTTAACAAGTATAACTGGTGAAGAGTAAGGAGAGTCGCTGACTGAAATGATCCCGGTGTCGAGCAGTTGATTAATCTGTGTGCGTAATTCGTCTCGTAGGGCGTGGGGAGTTCTATATGGCTTATGCCTAACGGGTATGTCATCTGACAAATAAATCCTGTGTGCTACAGTGTTGCAACCCGAAAGCTCCTTAACTGACTCAGCAAAAATATGTTTATGATTGTTCAACAATTGCATTAATTTCTCTTTTTGAGCCTCCGACAAATGAGATAAATCAAATTTACCCCCAAACAATTCACAATCATCATCAAAAAATTCATTAACTACGTTAACCTCTGCCTCAGCATCATTAACAACATCTAGTACAGGCTCAATGTTAACTAATTTACAATTTTTGTTTATGTGAATAGGAGTGTCGAAAAAATTAGCAACTTTAACAAAATATGTACCATTATCACTACCAGTATTTATTGAGCATGATATAACATAATTTTGAGAAAGAGAATGTTTATGTGGTTGTATTAATACATTTTCAGCAAGTTTGAGATTGTTTTTGGTAGTGACAGAGATAATTAATTCAGATCTTGGAGGAATTATATGTTTACTAATAGTATAACCTGTCTCATGAACATCTCTTAGACAATTAACATTGTAACCTGTACGAGTGTCAAACCAATTAATTTTAAAATTTTTATTAGAAATTGTGTGTTGCTCAAAATCTATCTTAATTTTGTTATTAGAAAAAAAATTTGCACCCAAAATAGCATCATATGACATAAAATTATCCTTACAACAAAAAAATTCAACAATAACTTTACTTTTATCAATAGAAACTTCTAATTTAACTTTCTTCTCTAAAACCATCATATTATTAGAAATCCCAATTATTTTCACATTGCACTCTTCTACACTTTTTATTTTATTACTTATTAAGGCATCGTTTACGAATTTATCTTTAATAATGGAGACAGAGGCTCCCGTATCACATAAAGCAAAAATCTTTTCTTCCTGTAGGTTTATTGGAATTAAAGGCAAAACTGACGTATGACCAAAATTCCCAAGTCCTATGCGCTCTGGGGACGTGTCTGAAAGTAGCGGCGCTTCGCTATTTCGCCCCTCAATTAGTTTCCCGGTCTCTCCCTGTAATTATTTCTAGGTGGATAATTCTGAGAAACCCTACGCGTGCAACGACGGCTGATATGCCCTGTCTCTCCACAGGAATAACAAACTATTTCACTATTTTTTCTTTGTCCCAACATTAGTTTTAAATCATTAATTTGTTCCTGGAGGTCGGCTACGCGCTTGTCCGTTTCTAATAAGGAGTTCTGCATCAGGGCTTTTATCTCCTTGAGTTCAGATTCAACTACCGATGGCTTGATTTCAGCTTGAGCTAAATGAACTGATGAAGTAGCCCTGTCCAAAGCGGTACATTGTTCTTCTTGAAGAACTAAGTCCCACATTTCTTCGAAGGTGTCATGTTTCTGTGACATGACAAAACGTCTAACTGCTGGACTGAGGCCTTGAATGACCTGAGCTGTCAACATTTTATTTCTTACTTCTTCATTGTTACTAAAACATTTATGCGATAAGCCTTGTACGCGCGTCAAAAAGGCTCTCGCCGACTCGTTAATTCCCTGAGTAGCTGTGGTAAACAAAAGTAAAGAGTTGTCCTGTGTTTTGTTCCCAAATCGATTGATCAGCGCTGTCTTAAAATCTTTATAGTTTGCTTGTTTCAGTTGTGGCTGCGAACGTAAGAATTCGCGTGCCTCGCCGATACATTTAGTCTTAGCGACAAATAGTGTTTGTACGGCGGTCCATCCTGCATGGAGCTTAACCTCTTCTAAATTATCAAAGAAATCATAAATTGTTACATTACTATTATTTCCCGAAAAGGGGGTAATAAGCGGAATGAATTCCGTAAAGGCTGGGCAAACCACAACATTTTCATTTACAGTGGGCCCCTCTTCATCGCTGTCCTGAGCCGACATTATTCAAACCTCAAACAAAATCAAGTTCAATTAAAATTATTGAAAAAAAAATTATTTCCCCTCACGGCACAAAACAAAACCATAAAAAATATCAGAGTATTATCTTCATTATTCCTTATTAAAGCTAAACACAGACTCCGAAAATTTAAAAAATGTCACGGCACCATTTTCGTATGCCATGACTTCACTAAGCCTAAGTTAATATTTGCAAACACACCTAAATTAAAGTTAATTAAAAATATCAAATAAACCAAATTCTTTTCCTAAAACAAATGGCATAGAGGCCGAAATAATCGTATAGTTTAAAAGTTTTAAGCCGCCAATAGACCCAGGTTCAATCTGTGCATTTCGCTGAAAAAAAAAAATGGCGCAACGACGCCATTGTAGACCCAATAACGAGACAAAGAAATAATGAAGAAAACACTCTGTTAAACTTTAAAATCTTACATTTATTTTAAATTAACTCAAAAAACAAATTCATGGAAACACATTTTCTTTTACAATATTCAAACTTAAAATACCCATTATTACAAACATTTTAAGGTTCCCTTGTTTAAGTGCACTTAAAGTTATATTTTTAAAAGCCGACAAAAAAAAATTAAATAGAAAAAGGGAAAGAAAAGAAAAGGGAATGACTTATCATCTGGTGAAATAATCTGGGGGCCCCCATCGTTAAGTAGTCTCAGGTCGTCGGTTCCATGCCTCGAGTCAACCACATCATGTCTTGGCTTCTCTCCAAATCACGCTCCGATCTCCGTCTGAAGTTACCAGCTACTCGAAGAGGAAGAGGAAGAGAGAGACAGCTCGCTCCCTGACGCTCGCTTTTCCCTCCTCAGCCTTCTCACTTCTGTATTCATCCGACCAATCAAGTTCATTCATGAACTTTAATTTTTTCGTATCTTAGTGCATAAAATTTTAAGTGAAATTTATTTATTTGGTGGAGTTACGTTGCATTAAAAAGAAATTTAATTATTTCGTTGGTTAATTGATGTATTTTGAGGCATTTACATTTTTTCTTGCACGTGGTTGTGTTCCTCCGCCGATTTCGATGTCTGTATCGAAACTTCATCCAATCTATCGAATTATGTGAAATGATGCAGGGAAAAAAAAGGTAAAAAGAAAAAAAAACAGAAAAGGCAGAATAAAAGTTAAAGACGGAGAGAAAATTTTAGCATAAAAACTTTTTAAACCAAAACTTAAAATTTAGCAAATACTTTACAAAGCCAAAATATGATGTTTGTATCAAAAAATTTATTTAAGAAAAAAAAATGTCGGCATAAAGAAAAGGAAAAGTCGGCTCGATTTTAAAAAACACATATAAACATTTCTAACATTAATTATTTATCAAAAGTTACAATCATACCAATACCACGTATCAAAAGGAAAAAGTTTTGTTCATCCGATCTGGCAACCTGTTTTGACGTTAGCGCGCAAAACGAATCAAAACAAACTGCGAAATCGGAAAGTTTGTGCCGTGAAAGAAATAATAAACAAACCCAAAAGATAAGTAGTACCACTTAAACATTACACAAAATATTACTCGATAATTTGTTTTTACTACTCATAGATCGCTAGAACAAACATTATTTTCAAAACATTTTTCAGATCATAACAGCGGGAACACTGCGCGATAAAGGGTTAAATATAAAGGCCGTAGACATAATTGCGTAATTAGACAATAACAGTACAAGCGAAGCAAACTGAAATCATAAACACCTTTCAAATTTGTTGAGCCCGACTAACAGAAAACGTCCCGCACATTTCTTTAGAATACGGAAGACAAAGCGCGCCACTTTATCTCCTCGCGTCAGACTTCTCCTAAAATATGGGGTATTTCCTCCTCCCAGGTCGATATTCCTCCCTGAGAAATAGGCATGCAACCGACCTGCACTGCTTCCTTCCTGTTTCTTCAGGATTTGCGCCTAATATATATGCTGCAGAGATTCATAAATATTCAACGATGTGACCAGCCTGACGCGAATTCTCCTGTTTTCATATTGTGTGGTCAGTCGCACGTTCTTTGGTTATTGTTTACTTCTTCTTAAACAAAGGAAGCCATAATAGTCAACTCGCATAATTGAGTTTTAAACGTCTTTTCAGTTAGTAGTATGATTTTGTCTGCATTCGAGTGTTTCATCTTTTAGCACATTGCAACAAAAATAAAAAATCTGGAGTGACTCCACTCGACTTTCCGAACACTTACGATTAAGATCATTACCAAGCTCTTAAATAAATTTTAATCGATGAATAATTCAAACATATATACCAAATTGAAACTCAATCGAATGCACCGTTTAAACGCTTGCGCACTTTCAAGAATTTCTCCCCATATGCCATTATGCCATAACATGAAAGGAAGTTTTGTCGTAGCCCTTTAGGAGAACTATAAGTCCTATACACACCAAAATCAATACCGGTCTTAGGATGGTGGTTTATAACATGTATACCGAATTTGAGCTCAATCGAATGTATCGTTAAAACGCTAGCGCACTTTCAAGAAATTCCCCCCATAGGCCATAATGTAAAAGAAATCTTTCTCGTAGCCCTGTAGAAAAACTATAAGTCCTATACACACCAAAATCAATACCGGTCTTGCAACGGTGGTTTATAACATATATACCCAATTTGAGCTCAATCGAATCTACCGTTTAAACGCTAGCGCACTTTCAAGAAATTCCCCCCATAGGCCATAATGTAAAAGAAATCTTTGTCGTAGCCCTCTAGAAAAACTATAAGTCCTATACACACCAAAATCAATACCGGTCTTGCGACGGTGGTTTATGACATATATATCCAATTTGAGCTCAATCGAATACTCCGTTCAGGAGCTATCGTGTTCACTCACATACACACAAACACACACACACACACACACATACACACACACACACATACACACATACATACATACATTTCGTAAAATAGCATAAATGGATTCAGAAGCCCCCAAAACGTGTAAAAACACCAAAATCTCGAAGTCGAATTTTTTCATGATTACAATACTTTCCTTACATGGTACATGTTCGGAAAGTAAAAAAAGTATGAATTAACAAGAAACTTAAATAACACCAAACAAATGGATTATAAAACACATTTTTATTTATTTATTTATTTATTTATTTTGGTCATCTTTTCACCACTATAAAGGTCTACTAACCTTTTTGGTTTTGAGCTTTGTGTGACTGGGCAAGTCCATTTATTAGAAATTCGAAAGTTTACAGTTACAAAATTTTGAAAATACAATATGATAAGTAAAATAAAAGGAAATTTGAACACTTACAAGTCAAATTTAAGCCAGACAAAATAAAAAGTGTTGTTGGGTAATACTATGATAATTGACAACTTTGTGAGTTTCAAACCAATTATGTCTTACTGCAGAATTTTGAGAATCTAATTATTTAATGGGCAAATAGAAGGGACACTTAAAACTTTTAAATGACCAAGTCAGCGGTCCACAGGGGGGCTTGACCACCACGAGGGCCGCAGATGTGGTCATTTAATTATGGGGGTGCCTATTACGTAGAACAACGTTTCTTTTATGAGTGGTCTCCTAATTTTAAACCAATTCCAGATGAGAGACCTAGCACTTGGAATAGGCACCCACAGAGGTATCGTTTGAACACGGAGAACATCGGAGCCATGTACAGATATTGCATGCACCAGTTCCCATTAGCGCACTCGGTCTCGGGATCTACATTTAATAAAAAGGGAATTGATATTTTCTTCCTCGTTCCCGCGTCTAAACAGCTTTCAAGAATTTATTGGGACTATGATAACTGGGCATTTAAACAACCAGTAAATGCACCATTTTTACTTTCCGAACATCTACCATGTAAGGAAAGTATCATGAAAAAATTCGACTTCGAGATTTTGGTGTTTTTACACGTTTTGAGGGCTTCTGAATCCATTTATGCTATTTTTACGAAATGTATGTATGTATGTGTGTATGTGTGCGTGTGTGTGTGTATGTGTGTTTGTGTGTATGTGAGTGAACACGATAGCTCCTGAACGGAGCATTCGATTGAGCTCAAATTGGATATATATGTCATAAACCACCGTCGCAAGACCGTTATTGATTTAGGTGTGTATAGAATTTATAATTTTTCTACAGGGCTACGTCAAAGACTTCTTTTACATTATGGCCTATGGGGGGAATTTCTTGAAAGTGCGCTAGCGTTTAAACGGTAGATTCGATTGAGCTCAAATTGGGTATACATGTTATAAACCACCGTTGCAAGACCGGTATTGATTTTGGTGTGTATAGGACTTATAGTTCTCCTAAAGGGCTACGACAAAACTTTCTTTTATGTTATGGCATAATGGCATATGGGGAGAAATTCTTGAAAGTGCGCAAGCGTTTAAACGGTGCATTCGATTGAGTTTCAATTTGGTATATATGTTTGATTTATTCATCGATTAAAATTTATTTAAGTGCTTGGTAATGATCTTAATCGTAAGTGTTCGGAAAGTCGAGTGGAGTCACTCCAGATTTTTTAAACATGTGATTGTATCATAAATCATGTGACCCTAGGTAATAGTGTGAAAAACGTGACCGGAGAAAATCGGTGAGAGAGCGGATTTTTTTCGTGATCTCTGAAGCCACACACACATCAATCTGTGTAAAAAGCTGCTCAAATAAAAATATTTTCTAAACCAGGAGAGTTGTATATTTTACGTCGACAGCCACAGCCACGAGGACCGGGGCACCCCTTGTGCCGAGAGTGCGGATTATTAACCAGCAGCGGCCAGAGTACAACACCAACGAGCCGAGGCCGGTCATGTATCAAGGTTTCATGACTTTACGGAACTAAGAGCGAGTCCAGCTCAAGGTTCAAAGCGAATGCGCCGCCCGACCGGCTGCCCATATAATATATATAGGGAGAGGTGGCCCAAAATGATCCCCTTAAGGTTAAAACTTTATAAAAATAACGTAAACGTTTAAATAGAACTTTGGTCCTTTGCTATCATAATTTCCACTATATTTTGCATCATAATCGGGTTAGGACCCCTTAGAAAGACACCCACGGAGGGCACCCCACCCTTCGACCTAGAGCCCACTCGGAGCTAATCGGTCATAATCCCACAAACAAACAAACAATTTTGCATCATAAACATATTTTAATAATATTTTATAAGCGCGATGAGTAATGAAAAAATTAGAATTTTTAGAAAGTGTCTAAAGCATCAATTTACCTACAACCCAAGGGCAAAATGATCCTTCATTTGAAAATAATTTTATTTATTTATTTATTTTTTTTTTTTTTTGCAAAATATAGACCTAAAAGCAATTTTGACTATATACAACGAAATAAAAAAATTTTATAATCAAACTGTACGCATGATTTATTTTATGAAAATTTTAAAATGAAAAATGTGTCAGAAACAATAAAATGGAATATTTCAAAATTATATTTTAAAAAGTGTGGCCTACAATAAACACAGAAATAAATTAAATAATATAAAGAGGAGTCACGCAGAAGTTGAGAACAGTTGAAGGGCTGCCGTGACGTCTAAGACCCGGTACTGCAGTTCCTTCAGTCGAAGGATCATTTTACCCGTTCATGCGGCTTTCCACTCTAGGTCATGGAGCGCGCTGGAACATGCTGAGAAACATAACAAACTTAGCAAGCGTAATTCATATCTAAAAACATACTCTATTCAGCAAACCTAAGTCATATTTCTGCATATTTTAAACTGTTTCTATATAAGTTAGTGCTTACCTTATAAAAGATATGATGAAACCCAGTTTTTTGAAGAATTCTACTCAGACAAGTAATACACCGATATCTTAAATACCGCATTGCTTCATCTTGACTTGCCACATCTAGTTTATGTGTTACCTGGTAGATAGAGCTGCTTGTCCAAAAGAAAACGTATATGGATCGTTTTGCCCGCGAGGATCATTTTGGCCCACCTTCCCCTATATTTTTATTAATTTCTGTGAATCATGATCTCTTTCTATGTCTTAATAGATGAACAGTTGTATTTCTGTTAATTGATAATCTCGTTTTTACTTGTGACTTTCCACGTTTGAAATAATGTTCAGAATTGTCTATGCAATGAACTTTTTTTGGGGGCATTAATTTAAGTAATCCTCTTCTAAAAGCAGTTGAATGGACTGTCCTGATAAATCCGCAAGCTGTAAAAATTGTAATTCCTATAAATTTAATAAATAAACCAAATAAAATAATCCATTTTTCAAAAGTTTGCATCATTGAATAATAGAAAAGGGAAATGCTTATTGCATTTTTTCTTAAATTCTTCTTGGAATACTTCACTCTTTAACATTTTACTCACGACTAGAGTTTTAATTTTTTAAATGCATTTCTCAAACGTAATAAAAAAGTTAATTATGATTTTCTGTAATCACATTTTTCAAAAACCAAATTATTTTTAATCTTACAAGCAGTTCTGTTCTTTAAAACGAAAGTTTTGAATGGATAAGAAAATTGTATCAGGAAAAATGTCTTGACTATAATCTTCTGAATAGAAGATGCTCCCACACTTAATGCTAAGAAAGTTAATTCTATTTATGCACTAAAAATAAGACTTTGGCCAGGAAATGTTTTTGTTAAACTGTGTAGCAATAATCCAACTAATCCTTATTTAGTACTGAAAAAAGAGTCTTAAATGTCTTGATACAAGTGATTAAAATTTTTATTTAGAATACTCAACAACAAATAGCCTAAAAATTTATAATCACAAAATATAATCTTATCTATTTAATTAGAATCTAGTGTTTTCATAGTCGCTTTTTCAAATTTTAAATTCCTTTTAAAATTAAAAAAAAACATGAAAAGCGTTTTTAATAATCCTAAATATGTATATATGAATTTTAAAGACTCAAAAAAGTAGCAAGTCAATCAAAGTGAGTAGTAACTTCACATATGCTGCGCTTGCAACTATAATAAAACTGTACGTACGTTTCAAGAAGATAAGAAAGGGGATCCATTTTTGGTCTGTGACAAAGTGCATGCTAATTCACCGATAGGGAAAAGACAAAAACAAACAAACAAATAAAAATTTACTCTGTCTTATTTAAAAAAAAAAATTTTTTTTAGGTACCTGCTACATATGAGCCCGCGATCATTTTTTAAAGCCCGAGCCTAAGCGATATGACTTAAGTCGGAGCCGGTGTCCGAAATTCCAACTAATAGATAAGTCACTTACATCTAGGGATGGATGCGAGACAGTTTTTGCGAGACGAGACTGAGATTTACAGTTTTTTGTGAGACGAGACAAACATTTTTTTCATATTACGACATGTGGATTTTGCGAGACGAGACAAAGCTTTTAGGCTGTTTTGCGAGACGCGAGACACTTATTTTCTGTCTTGCGTCAATCCTTACTTACTTCATTGACAGAATATCATAAATATTGACATTTGCGCAATAGCAAATTATTAGTGCGCTTTCTTATCCTTTGTATTCAAGTTCATCAAATAATAATAATTGTAGTTTATTTCTCCCATGAATCAAATTTTAAAATCTGTTTACAAGGATTATGTTCAATAAAGGAGAAATTTCTCACGAGCCCGAGCCCGAACACCATCCTGGATTTTAGAGCCCGAGCCCGTCTCATCTCTAGCAACTGCGCCATTCCTGAAGTTTCCCAAGCCATCAGAAAATAAGGATTTCGGAATACTGGTAGCCCACGAAGACTGTCAGATCAGACTTAAGAGGTAATTTGGAAATGGAGCACTATCCGGTTACTGGCCTGATGCCTTAACCACTGGATTACCACTTCCCATTTCTTTGTGAGTTAGTGAATTTTTGGCCGCACTCAAAAATTCAGTAGCATGAAGCTATATTATAAATTTTGCTAATGGTCTTATAATAGATCTTAAAAAAAAAGAAACGTGTGCAATATCATGAGTTCTGACACAAAAATAACCTAAAAATAATGAAGAACTTTTCAAATAACACGCATAAACACATAATTAATCTGTAAGGACCGTTTCATGTGGTATAAAATATCCACTCTTCTTTAGTTGGAAATCTTTCCACACAAGCAGAAAGTGAGATGGAAAAAATTATCATCGGGAAATTTTCATTATATTTTTGCTCAAATTTCCGTATCAATGAAGAACATCCTTGAAATTGAATGTTAAGAATATTAAATGTGTAATATTAAAAACGATGTGCTCAGTCTTGCTTAAAGCTGCGCTATCGATTTTGGGTAGAGCACTTATACCACCTCCCCCTACCAATAGGAAAAAACTTTTTCAGAATCAAGTTGCTTCAAAATTATTATTATTGCTGTTATTACTATCAATTAAATTTTTCCTTCAAAAAGTTCTCACAAAAAGATTAAAAGTAAATAAAATGAATGCAGTAAAATCATTTCGCAAGCGTATTTATAATTTATTTCTCTCACTTTAACGATTAAAACCATTAGATTAGAGTTTTAGATTTTTTAGCAATTTCATTACTTAATTTAAAACTCATTTTATCTCTCATGTTATGTCTCTACTTCTATGTGTGTGTGTGATATCGGGGTATTATATCTCTTTCAACAGATACTGTCGATTTAAATTTACATTTACCCTTTTACTAAGAAAAATACGATGCTGTACTAAAAATTTTATGGATACTTTCACTTTAGTTTACGCTGTGAGAAACACAAAGTGTCACTGCATACTCTAATAAATTATGAGCCTTTATCTTCGTGAATTTTAACTTCCGTTCATTAAAATACTCGCTATTTTCACTTGTTTATTTCTTTAAGCTGATACAAGAATAAAGCTGTGTAAGTAAAATTGTTTAATACTACTATTTTAAGAAATAGTACAGATTTTCGAAAAGGTCTTAAGGATCCAATTATAGCAGACACTCGAAAAAACTCAGTATACCGTTTCAGAAACTATACTAATGAGCCCTTCAAACTGTAAGCGAGTAACTATTAAGGAATATCCAGGCATAAATCTAACATACAGTACTTTGGCAATATTTTGGCTTTCTTTTCTTTTTTTTTTTTCTTTTCACTTGAGAGAATGACATCTCATTCAGTTTTGCAATGCATTTCTTGCTTCTAACTTTTTTCTCAAAGTTGTAAAAAGTTGTTTTAAGGTTAATATGTTTATTGCTGTTAAAAGTATTAAGCTTGGACAAAAACTCTATACTTGAGCCTCGGGCTCTTTATGAATGCTCTTCGTTTAGAACTTTATAATGAATGCAATTTTTCAAGACCAGCCTTCAATACAAAAATAATAATAATAATAATAATAATAATAATTTTAAAGCATCTCGATTCCGATTTTGATTTCATTGATATTCAAAATGTATTTCAAATACAAGGTCTTTGAAAAATGTTAAATACGTTTAGGTTGTTACAAAGGTTTGAATACATACTTGACAAGTGTCCAAAATTTTTAATATAATAGACAAGTCGACAGGATTAAAACAATCCGTTCCCAACACATGAATAGATAGAGATAGTCTGTGCTACTGCCCCCAAGAATCCCCTATTTAACTCCTTCCGACTTTTTTCGCGAATTATGTGAAGAATAACGTTAACAGTAATCATGCATGGGACTTGACATATTTCTGAGGATAAACTGTGAAAGCAATTGAAACAGTCACGCCAAACATGGTCTTAACGTCTGGCTGGATATTGATTATCGGCGACACATGAGCAGAGCAACCAACGATTCTCATATTAAAACTTATTGAAGATAAATTCTTTTAAATTATGTACATTACAATGAAAGAATCGTTTGTTTCTGAAAAGTATGTTATTAAATATGATTATATGAAATTTGTCCATTAGGATGCCAAGTTTAAACGAAGCAGAAGTCGCACCCCCTCGGAGGCAAAAGGCACGTATTTCTATGGATAGTGCAATCCATGGACTCGAACCATGGACACGAGAACAACAACAGCATACATCAAAATGTAAACATCGATTATCCTAATCATCCTAATCATTATCAAAACATCCTAACATTGCACGGAAGGTCTTTTACTTTCCCAGACTACATGTAGATTGGCTTTTATATGTCTACTGACAGAGAGAAAATCTTCTGCCTCTTGAAACGTACATGAATTTTACTTTTGCGTTTTCTTTATTATAGTTTTTAAATGTATATGTCTTTAACACCCTTTTTAAAAAATCTATTAATTGCTCGAGACGTGAGTCGAATGCTCATAAAGGCTCCTTCTTAAAATATCCAATTAACTAGAAAATAATTTCCTCAAAAGGGCGACATCAAAAGAGAAATACCGCTCTCCAAATAAAGGACCATCGATCACGCACCCAATCGTATTGCCTCACTAATGAGCACTGGCGACAAAATCCTCCGTATTAATTTAAATCTGGCGTGGAATAGGAGTGTGCATATTTTAAACAGGGTATAAATTTTCTGTTATTGAATTCCCTGAACAAAATCAATATCCAATTCAGAGCTTTATGGAATCTGCTATGGGTAAAAGTTTTCTATAGATGGAGGGAAAAAATATTTACACAAAATATATACATAAAAATTCAAATCTAATATATAAAATTCTCCTGTCCCAGTGTTAGTCACCTAACTCCTCCGAAACCACTCGACCAATTTTAATGAAATTTTCTATGTATATTCGTTAGGTCATAGAATAGGTTTTTAACTATGTCTCATACCCCTAAGTCATAAGGGCGGTCCACCCCAAAATGTTTAGCCCCCGAGTGCTACTCATTTCAATCAGGATTTCTGTGTAGACAGTAGCGTGTCGAATCACTTTTCAAATGTGTTTGCCAGATAATGTGGAGAGGGGGGGGGAGAAGTTAATAAAATGTTGAAAGTCGCACAAGGTTTGCAATTTTTGATAATGGATCGCTAAATGTGGTGCCAAAACGTGACAATTTATTATAAATATATTTCGCGTATAGTTAGAAAACGCCTGGCGTATATTGTAAAAGAGTTTTATTAGGCGATTTTAATATAGATTTCTATTCCGAAGAAGTGCTCTGTGGAACAAGAAAGGAAAACACGGTACACTCGTGGATTAGGATGCCCATTCGAAACAGCATTTAAAATGTCTTTGCGGTATAGTTGGAATATGCCTACAGGAAGAATATGCCTGGCGAAGATTGTAAAACAGTTTCAGTAGGCGATTTTAAGATAGATTTCGATTCCAAAGATGTGTTTTAGGTACAAGAAAGAGTTGATTCCTATTTTCACGCCCCCACTCTCGCCAACCTAAAAAATCCCCGTACTTTGGCGAGCTTTGCAGTCATGGGTCTCTGGGAGTTATGCACAAGTTTCAACGGTACTTAGTATTATCCCGGCGGTCTGCCAAGACAAGCAATTTTTCACCAAGATAAGTGCAGGGCACATGAAATTGTTGATGGTTTGGAATACGATTGGCAACGTATTTAAAATCTACGAAAAAGTAGTTTGGCGGAAGTGACCGTCGGGATAATACGTAAGTACCGTTTCAACGCACCCAAAAGAACTAGGTGATAACTAAAGTAAACAAACTAGCGATAAACGCGCCCGTTAAGGAATTTGAAGACATTTAATTATTAAAACTACATTAATTGGTAATCCAAAATAAATAAAAATGTAACGGCATGCTGTACTTACATGTTGTTCCAAATCGCCATTTTAATTCTAAATTACGATTTCTACATAAATGCAAAAAAATCGTCATGGTAACTGCATATGTTTAATCATCGCCTCCTTGGCGAGAGTCGAGGCGTTAAAGTAGGAAACAATATATAAAACGGTGAAGTATAGTTGTGATAAACTTGGCGAAGATTGTAAAATAGTTTTAGTAGGCGATTTTAAGATGGATTTCGATTCCAAAGATGGGTTTTATAAAATAAGGAAGAAAAATACAGCACAGTCATGAATAATGATAACACTTTCCAACTTAATGGAATAAGGATGAAAAATAGTGACGACGCATAAATTATGATACGATTTTAATATATAGCAGTATTGTGCGTATTTAAAATCTGAAAGTGCTTCAGATTTTCATCCTTTTTTTGGGGGAGGGGGGGCAAAATTTTTTATGGAATGACTATCAATAAGTCTCAAGGCCAAACTATGTCTGTTTGTGGATTAGATTTGAGCACGCCATGTTTTTCACACGGACAGTTATACGTGGCATGCTCTCGAGTGGGCAAACCATACAGTGGGCATCCAGTTTGTTTGTGTTATCTAAAGATGGGATAACAAAAAATATTGTATACTCTATTGCGTTAAGGGATTGATATTATTTTTTAGTAAAATTATTGTAATTAGCGATATATATAAATTTAAAGAATAAATTACAATGAATTAAAAATATATGTTTGGTACCCAGACAGCACATAAGCTTAAATCAAGCTTGAGATTTGGCTTGGCAATGCAAGGTTGGCTTAAGCTGGATTTTGACTTGCAAAGTGCGGTGATGGTGCCATCTGTGAAAGAGAATGGACATTAATTGTCTAGCGTCCTCAAATTTGTTGAAAGTTCGTAAAAGATGTGTTTTAACGGGGATGGGTTTTTTATTACCAGTGCCGTATTACCGGCAGGGCAAACGGGGCAACTGCCCAGGGCCTACAGATTTTAGGGCCCAAAAATCTTACATCTTACACTTTTGTAATTTTAAAATAAAATTACAAAGGATAAAAAAAAATTCAGAAGTTAAATAATTTTTTTAATTATAAAGTATGAACAGTGAAAATAATTCAAATTTACATTTGTATAAATTAATTTAAACTTATTTTTAATTCTTCGAAATGCTCTATATCGATATAGCATACCAATATATGTAGGAAAATAACCACATTTGTAAAGAGAATTTTTAGCGTTAAAAAATAGCAAAATTTTCAATTATTTGTTATTATAAGAAATATTTACAAAAATGACTAAAGTGTTTGTATTCCATACATGTTAGCAACTGTGATATAGCATTTCGAAGTAACGTTTAACTATTTGTTTCTTTGATTTCAGATTACTTAACACAAAATTTGTGTTAAGTAAGTAAACCCATTCTATATTTCCAAATATGGAAATTCTTCAAAATAAAATACAATTATACTATGAAATTGATTTCAAAATCAGTCGTTTGTCTTGATTTTGGCCAGCGGCAGTATTGCTCATGAGTGTTGCGAAAGTTTTAAAACATGTGTTGCTCTTAAGTTTATATTATATTTATTTCCCTATTAGTAGAGTCTCTAAATCACACATAAAATTATTTTAATTTTGATGCATCCCATGGAAAAATAAAAAAATAACAAATAACATATCGCCCACTTATCAATCTGGCCAGAAAACCGCTTAATAATTCACTTCAAACTTTAGTCACAGCTGCACAAGGCTCTGGTGGCTGAATGGATAACGCGCTCGGCTACTAATCGAAAGGTCCCGGGTTGTATTCTAGCCACGGACACTCGATGGAAACAGATTAAAATAACTTAAAATTACAGCATAAAGGGGGAAAATGCGCGAAAAAATAAAGTATGTGGGGCGCGTTCGCCTGCGAGCGCCCCGTGTATTTAGAATTTTTTTTTTTTTTTTGGGGGGGGGGAATTTTTTAAGCTTGAAATGTCAAGCTTAATGCAAGCTGGGCAAGTGTAAACTAGAACACTTGATTCAAGCTTGCATCAAGCTTACACGACTGGAATTTTCAAGCTTATTGACCTGATAAATCAAGTTTGCTGTGCTGTCTGGATATTGTGTTATTTTTATATTCCAGCATCGTTCACAGCGCTCCATGCCTCTTCCACTCATATACCACATCCTCACAAACTTACAATAAGTTAGTCATTTTATTCTACTAAAATAATCCTAGGAATAATTTATATGGCAAAACAACGTTTGCCGGGTCAGCTAGTATTATTATATGATTATACCTATTATAGAAATTAAACTACTATTGGTTATCTAAAAATGACAAATATCATTGTCACATTTTATCCCTTTTGTCATAGTCATAGCAAATGAAACATGATTGAAATGACCAAAGTACTTCCTTGTGACAATGAATTTTATGCATATCAGTTTATCTAAGTCTAGCCGCCTCCGGCGCCCACTTGGTTCGCCATTTTAATAAATCTTGTTCTGACAGAATCCTGTTTCTCACCGTTTTCCATGGCATTGAAATCCCTCAGATTCTGAATGAAATTTAAAATTAAGATGGTTACAAATAGGGGCGGCCTTTTCTAACATAAAAAAGAGGCCTCCTTTTATGTTCTACTTAGTTTTTAAGTTCGAAATAACGCCCCTTCAAATCCGGCGCCTCAATGCTATGCTTACCTTGCTTAGCGTTTCGGGCTGGCCCTAGTTACAAAAATAAGATGGTTTAATGATAAAAACCTACAAATAGGTACAAATCATTTTCGTCCTATATTAATACTGAAGAGCTTCTAGATACATTGCCCGTTATCAAAAAATGGAAAGAAAAGAAAATCTGAAACACTTTCAGATTTTAAATACGAACTAAAGTGCTATATATTAAAAGCGTATCATCATAATACCGTAAGCAATTAATCTTCGTTATACATGCGTCTTGCCTATTTTCTTTCATTATTCCATTAAGTTGGAAAATGTATCATTATTCATGAGTGTGATTAAACAAAATTAAAATTGATATTTCTAACATTCTTTTTTCTGGATGTAATACAATAGAAATAAAATGGAGGAAAAGAGGAGCAGAAAAATGCACAATTCGAACGGAATGAAAGTTTCAAAAACTTATTTTTTCTTTGTTTGTTTGTGTAACATGTTTTCGGATTTGTGTGCTTGGCCCGAAGTCCTATTATAAATCCATGTCAGAAGGAAAAACTTATTCAGGTGTACTCTTTATCCAGGCGTAGCAGACGATAAAGTGGTTTTATTTAAAAAACACTGCGTATTCTATAAGTTCTTTCGACTTTATTCGACGTTCGTATTCGAATACAAACGTTCTTTCGACTGTTCTGTAAAATAAAAGCTCAATTATATTCTTTTTTTCACATAAAAGATAGTTTTTTGTATAGTATAGCAAGTGCTTTCTTTTGCGCGATAAAAAGTAGCCTATAAGTTAATCCAGGACTTTAACTTTCTTTATTCCAAATTTCATCGAAATTCGTCAAATCGTTTCAGCGTAAAAGAGTAATAAACATACATACATACATTGACATTTATAATATTAGTAGGATTTCCGTTTAGCCTCCAAAACAGCTTTTCTGAAAACAGCCATTTGTTTTCTCTAGGAAAGTAACATAGCTTTGCCTTTTAGATAAATCAGCTTTTCGTCTTAAGCTATCCCTTTTAGCTTTAATTTCATCCAGCTTCCCTGGCCAAAATCATGTATAGACCTTCATTCTTTATCTTAGGATACAGTATTTTGTGCGTGATAAAATAAGTTTATTTAAATGTGAAACAATAAGGCTAGAATGGGAAGATTTTATTTGCAGTGCCTGCTAATGGGCCAGCTAATGAAGCCTGCTAATCCACTAGATATAATACAAATTGAAACAAATTTATGTCTTTCAGGTGAGCTTTTTAAGAGAAGCAACTCATCAGATACCAGGCGTATTCGGAAAGTGAGTATCGTTTTGAAAAAAAATAATAGTAAAAAAAAAAAAAAATTTCAGGTCAATTTTATTTTTACATGAAAGAACATACCTTAAACTATTTTTTTACACAGTTCCCCACCAATTTCCAAACACTTGTCGTAGCGGGTTACCAGCTTTTCTATACCTTCTTCATAGAAACTTCCAGCCAATTACGATAACCACGACTCCACAACATTTTTATTTGATCGTCTTATTCAAAGAGCTTGCCGCCTAACTCGCACTTCACGTCCAGGAGCTAGTGGTTGTCTAGTCGGACAGCAATAAGTCTAAGCTTACGGCGAGTGATCGAACTGCTCCCGACGAAGCTGTCGAATCATCTTTCGAGTGTCACCAGCTGTATGAGACCGAGCATTGTCATGGAGCAACCCAATTCCTTTACTGAGCATTCCTCTACGTTTGTTTTGAATTGCACGCCGTATTCGTGGTTATCGTCATTGGCGGGAAGTTTCTGCAAAGAAGGTATAGTACAGTTGGTAACCCGCTATGACAAGTGTTTGAACATTGGCGTAAACTATGTAGAAAAATATTTTAAGGCATGCTCTTTCATGTAAAAATAAAATTGGTTTGAAAAAAAGCTTTACTATTTTCTTTTTCAAAATGTAACTTACTTTCCGAATACACCTCCTATTTTATAATGTTATGCTCTAGACACACTATTGACACAAACTATCCGGAATTTAAGTGGTTGCATGTTTGCACAGATGGCTCTTTTTATGAAGATCTCGACACCGCAGTTCATGAGATTTTTAAGAACTCATTTTCGTTTCAAGCTACAGCAGAAGAATATCGAGCAGCTGTTGATGGAGAAGTGGTGGCTATCAGAACAGCTATTAAACATTTATTGATTTTGGAGGATAAATTTGATAAAGCTGTCTCATTTTCTGATTCCCAAGCTGCAATTCAGGCGATTAGCTAGTTGAACTAGTCGACCTTCATCAGAAGAAATCTCTCAGTGTCAGCGACATTTGAGGGATTTAACCCATTTATGCCTAACGTCCCTTTTTTGGGACGGCATTATTGCTATCAGTCGAAAACGTTATTTATTTTTCCTAGCCTTTATTCACGAGTATTGAACCTCAACTCCACAAAATATTTTAACATGACCTAGTAGGATGTTGACACTTCAATTTTTATACAAAAAGATTTTAAAGGAAATCATCCCTTGTTCAAGAAGTTGCCATCAGAAATGTATCTATTACTGCTGATAGTGGCGAAAATCGAAGAAAGTCGCAAAAATATCTAGGCACAAATGGGTTAATTTTAAAAAAGGAAATCTGTGGTACTTCAATGGGTACTTGGCGACTGAGATATTTTTGGGAAAAAACAAGCCGACAGTCTCGCAAAATGGAACTCCAGACTACTTCAAATCAGATCTTCGACTATATCATTCCATTCTATAAAGCTATCCATCAAGCAAATAATAGATCGATGCTATTAAGTAAAAAGTTTTGATGGAATAAATTTAAAGCATTGGAAGGGTGAAGATCTGCAAGAAATACCAAGCAATCGCAGACAAGCTGTAGACCAATTCCGTGACTGGTCATGACTGCCTGGAAGAGCATCTCCATAGCATTGAAATCTTTTCGAATCCTGGCTGCCCCATCTGTAATTTGGCAGATCCAGTGAATAGACACCATTCCATCGACGTGCGTCACTTTATGCTGACTACAACCTTTTACTGGCGTGCTAGATAACTTTAAAGGTAACTTCTCTGAATATTCAAATAAAAGATGCTGTATGAAAGGCCTTAAAAGAGATGCAATAATTCGCATTTCTTTCATAAAATGCGGAACTTTTATTACATTGCTATAAATAGCATTTTTGGGATAACATTTAACGTATTTTAACTTCAGCACATTTATAGGTTATCACATATAGATTACACTGATCTTATTAAAAATTCGCCTTGGGCACTTTTAGATTGAGCACTTTTTAGAATACATCTACATACGCATCTGCAGGGTGTTCTGCGATGCGGATGTCACTGCATCAACAACGCAGAGCAACAACTTATAGCAACCGCGCAAAAAATAAGATAGCTCGAGGTATCTTGATTTTTAATCAATTAAAAATGAGGAACAAGCTCCTGGATTTGCACTCTCGGGGAATTCGTTTCACAATGGAGAGCACTGGAGGCACGATCAGTACCAGCGTACCTACCTGCTCCCTTTAACCTACAGCAGCTCAGTCGAGAGAGGTTGTCACCCTCCTAAGCTCTGACAAAGATTAGTGCTGCTACACTTTCGGTGTTGTTATGAGAATCGAATTTCAACCGACTGGTCCACTGTGGGATGAAGAACTTTCTGTATGCGACGAGACTTGTAAAAATTCGTCCAACAACTTTCGATGCCGTAGAAAGATTTCAGCAATATTTATCTATCTATCTATCTATCTATCTATGTATCTATCTATCAATCTATCTATCAATCTATCTATCAATCAATCTATCTACATTTATATATGTATGTATGTATCCCATTTCTATGCTTTTATCAGTTTCTATATGATTTACTGAAATTTTCTGCTAGCCAACAAGAGATACATTATAAATATTAACATTATAAATGTGAATCAAAAATTCATACAGCTATAAGCTTCTAATTAACTAAAAATTACTTTCCCATGACAATAATACTAAAATAAAATCTCGAATTTTAAGTAAATATTTAATGATATAATAAAATCGCATTATCTTCTTAATAAGAAATTGTGGATGAATCCTGCATATAAAGTCAAATTATGATAGGAATTTCAACGAATGCACATTAACAAGATATACATTTTCCAACATTAAATTCTCTGAACAGAATCGAAAATCTCAATTCAGAGCTTTAGGGAATTAGTTGCTAAGCACTTTTACAAATATTGATAAACTTCGTGATTATAATGCAGATTTTACAAATCATTTTCATTTGGAATTATAGTATTTAAAACTTTAGGCTTAAACTGCTTGTTGAATTTTAATACATTGTATCGCTCATTAAAACTACCTTAAGAAATCCACGATTAAATAAGGAATAAATGTTTGATAACCAAATAATAGCTTATTCATCTGGAAAGAAGCAAAATCTTTTGTAGAATATTTTACAGTAGAAATTCTAATAATTTAAAAGCAATAATTACTTTTGTAGTAACAGAATGTTAAAAAGTGCAATACCTCTTGTGATACAGGTCATCACAAATTTTTATTATAGTTCTGATTATCTAGATAGAATTTCCTTATTCTAAATTTATTGTACTTTGCCATTTTTAAATTCACATATCTATCTTTTAAGCTATTTTAATTCTGTTTCTTAAATTACTATGGCTTTAACTTCTGAGATGTATTTATTGTGCGCCCTTGTATCCAATGATTTCTTTATTTCTTCCTGTTCCCATGTGGCTTCATAATTTTTCTTATGTTTCAACATCGCTTTGCCTATCCCCTCCTTGGCGATTCACATTTAATTTTTTTTTTAACTTGCATTAACGCTAACGGTCTTATCGTTTCTTTTCAATCTTTCGATTTATTTTTTGACCTTTCTCTCTGGCTCTCAGATCTATCGCCAAGTTGGTTTTTTTTTTTTGTGTTCTCACACTTTTTTCAGTCACTTATCGCTTTTGTTTGTTCAAAAAATCATGCAGTTTTTTTTGCTTTTTTTGCCTGCCATCGCACTTCTGCCTGTATTTCTAGCTCCTTGATACGAAAATAAAACAAGTTATGTAGCGATATTCGGCATGGAGTTCTTGGTTTATTGTGCGCTATGTACTTCAACACGATAGGACATACCTACAGTCTCTCTTGGGCAAAATCGCTCTTCCCGGATCATCTTCTTTATACCTCTCTTCGAATATAGCTTATATGTAAAAACCACACTAAATAATTTGAAAAGTATGGTGTTACTGGCAAACAGCAGTAAAATTAAGAAATTTGTATAAAAATCTAACAGGAAAATAAAAACTTTATGTACAACTTAAAATACGCGATGTGCAAATACCTCTCCTTAGTGTATGTACATTTTAAAGTTTGCAAATGTTCCTTCCTTGCTGTACATACCTTTCAAAATGTGCAGTCATTTCTTCAGTTTTTGCTTTTCTGTCTATTTGTGAGTTTGCAGTGACTTTGCTGCCATTGAAGAAAGGACATTTTGTACCTTTTGAAAGGTACATGCCGTTATTTTACTGTCCTGTGTGCGTTATACAAAGTTTTACTAAGCGAATTTTTGAATAATTATTTTCTTTTTATAATTTTTTCACAAACCACTTACCCACTCCAAGGGCGAGAAACAACAGCTATGAAAATGAGGACGAATTTTGAAGTAAATGGATTATTTTCAAAATTCGGTGCCATTTGTTATCCCTGTGTAAATTACTTTTTTACAAGGTAGTGGGGCCAAGGCCCCCAGACTCCCTACGCTCGCTTTTCGTATGAGGCATTCGACCCTAATACGATGCAGTAGATTTATTAGGCTTATTCGTAAAAAAGACATAATTTCAACAGACAAAACCCGAAGATTGGATCAGATAGAACGTTACGGAGCTACACATTGCTTGTTTCTTGCATGTTCATTGGTACATAAAAATTTAAACTTCACACTACAGTAGACCCCCCTCCCCCTCATAACATGGAAGATATTTTGTTATGGGAATCCGTGTTGTACGGGTCCTGAGCTATACTCCACCTGGAGTGCGAACTTCGCTTACATTCGCTGTTAAAATTATTTCCACTCCTCAGAGACACAATGATATTTAATGTTGCTATTCAAAAGTTATATTAATTAGGAGCTAAAGCGTAATAAAATCAGAACGTCTGTTTCAGCTGCATTTTTAATAATGTAAAACCTATTGGACACCTTGCGAATTTGCCACCCATGGCGATTTTTTCATTATTTGGCGACTTGCGTACATGTAAAGTTAATAAAAGCTACGGAACAGATAGGATAGCTAGCCACCAATGGCGACTTTTCATTATTTGGCGATTGACACATGCTCACAACCTATAATGACTGTTCTTTTAAGGTTACCGGAAAACCGTTATCCATGTTTTCATTTACATAATCGTTTGCAGATTGGCGTACTTAGCTCCACGACTTATACCATCTCGTCGCGCTAGCATATATCCAAAGTGTACTATAACTGCGATGGCATAATGGCATAGTTAACGCAGCCAAATATTTCTACTGGTAGCAAATAATCCAGCAGGACCGAAACGGCTTTAAAATAATCTGCATTTTAATTATTTTTCATTTTCAAGATATTAGTTATTCTGTTTTTGAAAAATGAATAATCGCTAATTCTAAACTCCTGTTGTCTAAGCGAACTTACTATTTGAAAATTGTCAACTTTGTGTAACACATTTTGAGTTACTTATTTCATATAGTTTTTATTTTGGCGTAAAATGGGCGTAATTCTAACTCATGTTTGTAAATTTCACACGATTCTAGATACTTGGAAACGCTTTGTTGCAAAGGAATGAATGGTTTTATGCCAAATCTGGCAACCATTCGGTTTATTTTTTCAGTTTTTTATCAATATCTTTTAAAATGATTCGATTTCCAAAATTTAAATCAGCTTAGCAGATTCCTCGGAATTTTTCAAATCTGTGGGCACCTTAGTCGAAACTTAAATCCCCATGGTTTAGGAGGAGATAGGCCAACAAGCTTTGACGGCGACAGCGGCCTTTACTTTTTTTTTAGAATAGAGAGATAAGGGAATCTAACTGATTTTTCTTTTTATCACAGCTTTTATCAGACAGTTTCCAGTACTGAAACAATAGATTAAAAACCCTACTGAATAATTAAAAAAAGGAAATGAGATACAAAAACATAGCTGTCCGAATCATCTAAACATAAAATATGTTATGCAGAATTACTCCTCCAAAACTAAACTATCTGCCCTGACATGCTTTAACTTGGTAAAATAGAGTTTAACTTAGATTTTGAAAATCTTTATATAAGGTTTTCAGAAAAATGCAAAATTTTTAATAATTAAATATATATATATATATATATATATACAGACATTGATGTCATGTCTGTTACTGTACATTATTTCCAACTTAAATTAAAACAACAAAATGAAATTTGAGAATTGTAACACCTGTTTAAGTGGTCAAAAAAGAAATTTAAGCAGTCATCTTGAGTTTTTTGGCATTTGACTGAAAAAACAAAAAATAGTTTGTGATAAGTATTTTTATTGTATGTCATATCTGCTACCTTAAGTAGTTGTACAAAATATTTTTATTTGTTTGTTAATTCTGTTGGTTAATTTAAAAAAATAGATTTTTAGTGTAAATTAATGTCTCTTTTCATGTTCTTGTGGAATTATTTAGACTTGAGAATTTTTGTTCTTTGAAATGCCATTTCTTTTACCGTAATATGTAACAGACATTATAAACAAAAATTTACAAATCATATATATTTTTTAATTAAATGGAAAAGACAACATTATATGTACAAAAAAACTCTATCTTTATGTAATACACTACTTCAAATTATTTTATGCTGAACATACGTGTACAAATTTCAAAAATGTCCGGTAACGGACATTTTCATCAAGTTTTATAATGAAAAATCCATAAAAATTAAGCAAAAGAAAAGATGCGGGAATAATACTCATATAATGTGTAGAAACAAGGTATGTTTTATATTATGGATAAAAAGTACTTTCATTGAAATTGTGTTTTCGCTTCTTAAATTTCCAAATGACCCCCAATTCTGAAAATGATCCAAATATTTTTCATTATTTTATTCTATGAAAGATATACTTTTTAATAATTTTGTTGGAAGATATACATGTATAATTAAGACTGGCAAGACCTCGATCAGCCGGAATTATCATTTGTAGTAAAAAAAAAAAAAAAAAAAATAAGTATAATCCCAAAGAGAACTTTACCTCTACGATGTTTTTTCCAGCGCAAATGAAGGAATATCTACTGGGCACAAGAACCTTGGCATTCAAATCTGTTTGCAGACACCACGATCGTCAGATTTGACACCCTTCGATAGTTGACTAAATCTAAGAAGTTTTTAATTTTTAAGTGTTTGTAGAGTGGTTTCGAAATATAATAAAATTTAGTCTGCAAAACATTTAGTAAAATTAAAAATACGCTTCAGTTAATAGTGAAGTTCTGGAAAGTTCCAGAGACAGATAGATATTTTTAAAAATTGATTAAGAACACCAAAATTTCTCCTGATTTTTGAATTTAAACTTGGGTCTGGGAAAAAAATAGAAATTCTAGGTCTTTTATTCAAAGATATTTTTAGTTTGAAAAACCAGATTAGAAAAGATAAAATAGGTTATAGCTTTCTGTAAATGAAAAGCGACTGCATCAGATCATGCACCAGAATAAAAATAGCGTACACAATAACCAACAACGCTTCTTAATGTACAAAACCCTAAAAAAGTGTAGACGTGCTTAGCATCAGCACCTACGTGTAAGGCTTTATATGGACGAATAACGCAATGGAAGAAAGCGCTGTTACGCGCAGGTAAAATCTGAAAAATGTTCAAATATTTTTAATAGCACGAATTTTTTTAATAAAAGTGCAGCAGTTAATGAGAAATTTTCTGTTTTAGTTGTCGCATACAAGAAAACAAATGTTTCAACTAATGTTTATGATTCAATATTTTCTGGATTGCTAAATAATTTTCTTTCTTGAAGAGACTTACATAGCTTTCATAAAGCTTTTTCATATTTTTATATCTTAATCACGTTGCAGACTGTTATTATTTTTATTTGCGTTATTTTTAACTTCGTTTGTTAGATGTATGAAATTTCAACGTTTTACTGGAGAAACTGTGCAACGATTGGGAGGATTGCATCAAAATGTGGTTATGCTATTAGATGTAAAGTTCCACGACACAGTGCGTTGTAAAGTTGAAAGAAATATACGGTTATTTTTTGTAATTTAATTTTTATTAGCTGATTGATATCTACAAAACAACATATTTTATTAATTACTTTTCTTAACTTAGGACTGCTTTCCTCCAATATGGTCCTATGTCAAATCTCCAACTTCGTAGAACTATTTTCAATAAAAAATGAATTCAGTGTTCGTATTTATATCTTTTGAAATATGATTTAATATTTCATAATTCATATGTAAAATGACATGATCGAAATTTTTCGTTATGTTTGGATTTTTATGATTTATTTTTTTAAAATAAAATGTAATGACATACATCTAATATTTTATTACTTGTGGTTTAAATTTCTGTTTAACATGATATTGTCCAATTTTCAGTGCTTTGTCATTCGTACTCTATTCATTGAAAATTTGGAAAATATTTGTCTAATTTGCGGTTTTTATCAATATGCATAATTCATATATAAACAAAAAAGTTCGGATCTTAATAAACTTTCGAAATTTTGATAATGTTTAAGTAAATGACACCGATACCTGAAGACTAAATATTTACTATGAACGATGGGCACGCCTAGTGTGACCACCAAAAAAAAGTGTGATTTGGGGGAATTTTTTAAAGAAAATTACTGCATCAAATGTAAAATTGGGAGGATTTTCAAAGAAAAAAAAATTAAATTTTCAGCGAGTTATTCGCTATCTTCCCAGTCACAAAAAACGTCCCCCACTGCTGCAGTGATTGCGGCCTTCACCTTGGCTGAAAAAAAAAAGATTATTAACCTAGAGGGTATGGCCTACACAATGACTGCGAAAAAAATTGAAATTTAACGAAATGGCAGTTTTGAAAAAAAAAATGTCAAATTTTGCCCGTAGATTTCACGATTTTTGGCCCGCCAAAATTTACAGTTTTCATACAATCAAAAAACTGGAGGGTCATTGTATAGAGAAACTTACACAAAATAAGCAAAAAAAAATAAATAAAAATAAAAAAATCAAAGTGATTGGATGATTTGTCTTCGCTACAGCTTCAGCAAATTTGAAAAATGTACTTTGGAGAAAAACGCGTTTAAAGATAAAATGATTGATGTCATTGTTATAACTAGATAAAAGTTATACTTGGAGCTAATCTGCTATACCAGGCCCATATAATTCACTTTCCTCTTCAAAAAGATCCTGCCAGGCTGCTGAAGCTCTTCTTTGAGATGATCTTTCGAGGCAGCCTGTTGGCGGTGCTCTGCTATTCGTAGTCTTGTTTCATCTTTGCTAGCGACATAATCTCTTGCTGCAGGTCCAAATATCACTCCCATTACATTAAATATTTTCAAAATACACTACTGGTCAAAAGTATTGCAAGTTTGAGAAATCTAACCACCGTTTCAAGAATAAGCCCAGAAAAAATGAACAGGAAATTTGCCATATTTAATAGTTTTGTGAACTTATGTAGTACAATTGGAAAGAATACATCTGAAAATCACCAAAAAACAAAATGAGAGCTTCTGGAACTAATAATTTAAGTTGGCATCATGAAATACCGAAGGAAGTGTTGTAAAACATTGTGGATTCCATATCTAAAAGAGTGGCTGTTTTGATCAAAGTCAAGGCTGCTCAGCAACATAATAAATGATCTTTAGTTCAATTGCATTTATTTATTATCCTCCTTTTGCAGAATAACCTTTAAATTAATTCTTTATTTAATTTTGTTCCGGCGAGCCAAAATGAATTGTGATTTCTATAAAACCCTGTATATTTTTTATGCTATTTTTTCAATAAATTAAATAATTATTTTTCTTCTTTAACTTAATGCCATCTTGTCTTCGAAGTTATTAATTTAACATGTTGACATTAAAAATATCAATTACATTGATTTTTAATTTTGACGGGGGAGAGGGGGCTTAATCTTGAAAAGGGTTAGATTTCTGAAACTTGCAATACTTTTGGCCAGTAGTGTAGATGTATAACCCTCATTGAATATTGAAGTAGCAAAGTAATTTGATAATTCAGTGGTTTTGAAACCACTGTTGAGGTGTTACGGAGCAAAGTGCGAAAGCCATTGTAGGAAGCCATTGTAGCTTTCATTATTATTTTGCGTATTATCACCTTCACATCGATCAAGCAATTCACAAGTCCTCGTATATTGGTTTGAGAGCTTTTTGAACATTTGAATCAAGTGGGAGATAATCGTGCTTGAACTTAGTCAAGTTCATTCGTTCAGCTTCCGCGAGGAGATAAGCGCACCAATTCTCTGTGCCTTCTGGACAGTTGTTATGTTTTGGATTCTTATTAGTCGAACTCAATTGATGAAATGTAGCCCAGATTGCTTTATACATTTCATCCACGTTATGCTGATGTCTCATGATCGCTAAGCCGTATTACTTTGGACTAGGCCGTAATACTCAAAAACCATATGAGATATTCATTTGAAATTTAGTATATTATTTTTGAAGGCATAGACTATCGAAATATAGAAAAAAAATCGATTTTTTTCAAAATTTCACACTAGGTGTGCCCCTTAAAACATTTAACCTAGCGAAAAGTTGACATTTTTTTACCCTGAACTTTAAATATAACTAAATATGTAGTTTAGGGCTTTTTCATGGAAGGGCGGGAAAAGGGTAGGAGAGATTGGGATCAAAAATAGCGCTGGTTAATTGTAACATTTCATTTTGAATGCGTGCTATACTTCTTATAGAATTAAGATTTAGGAGTATGGTACAGCACCCTCAAACAATTCAAGGACAAAATTGTAAAGAAATCAGTTAAGATATCTGCGTGCTGCGGTGGATAAAGCGTTTTTTCCCCTAATGGTAAAAAAAAAAAAAAAAAGTTTTGCTTCTAGTACCCAACAGACAAAACGTAATTACTGAATATTTATCAATGTCTCATACTTTTATCCAGTAGGAAGACTCAATACTATTACACCAGTGTGATAGAATGTTAACTTTGGAATGGCATCAAGGTGTCGACTGCACCAAGAGATAGAGGGGAAAGTTGTAACACTTGTGTCACCTGTAAAAAATATACAAAATGTGAATGCAAATATTAATGAAGTTGTTTTTTGAGCAGCTTTTTTATAGTCTCAATAACCTTCAAAATTTTTGCATAAATATTTTTTGAATTAATCTTCAATTTAAGAATATTTAATTATTTACCATAATAAATTCTAGGCATTCCTTAATATTGTCTCTCTTTTCATCCTGCATCATCATGCTGTTTTAGTGAAAAACGATTAGAAATGTTATGCCAAATATATTTGCATGTTTGGTAATAAATAGTTCTATGTTACAATCCCTTCAAGCTGTTAAAATTGACCCAGAATAGGGGATGACTGTAGCACTATGCAGTGGCATAAATTCAGGGTGATCAGAAAATAAGAATGCATTTGAAAAATTAATAATTCACGGAATAATGTGGGTAGAAAGGTAAAAATTTACACGCATGCTTGGAAAGACACGGGGTTTTATTACAACCTCCAAAAAGAAAAAGTTTTTAAAATGGCCAACAGATGACGCTGGATAACAAAATGTCAGTGACGCTGCATGAGAATTGTGTATAAAAGGAGCTGTAATGAGAGAGGGAATCAGATGCGTAAGCAATGGCAGCATGATGGTGTTACCAGAAAATTCATTGTTGGTGAAACTGTACTGTCAGAATGGGAATCAGCTACTGCAGCTTTACGATCCTATCCCCATAGAAATAAAGGTATTCGTACGGGTAAAGGTTCTAAGGCAGGTTCAGCTAGCTGCGAATAGAAAGATTTCATAGTTCGAAGCCATGAATTGTTTAGACGTCGCTCCCCGTAATGGCCGACCGAAATGCTACTCAGACAGTTCAGGAAGAAATGGAGATTGTAGCGGGTTACAACATTGTTCCTCGACTATAGCTATTGTTGAGGAATGACGGTCGACATGTTAAGCATTCGAGCAAAGCTGTTTAGACGCTTTGCCTAACTGCTCTTACCTCTCCCTTAAATGCAAGAATCAAAAATACCCGATGGAATATAGTGAGAAAAAAAAATTCTGTAAATTCCCGAGCAAGCGCTTTCACTCGTTTCATTCTATGAGCCATCAGTAAAAATCCCCAGCCAGGTTTCAACTGGGTAGTGAGAGAATTGTATCTATAGCAGCTGAAAAACACGACTTCGGGATGGCAACTCTCCGATATCAGAACCAGCTGAGTAAGGTCCAAGTGAAACGGAATGGCAAGAAATTCCGAAGGGTTAGCTGCTGGCAGGAAGGATTCCGAGATGATACCAGGATCAATTCTATATATCTCCCTAAGTACGTATTGGAGGAAACCATCCTGCATCTTTAGTCTTCGCGGTTTTTTGTATAGATGAGGTCCCTATCTCACTGTGAGCAACTTAATGATCTTTTCGTACAATTTTAAGGTAGCACTTAAAATATCCTTTTCCGTACTAAGTTCGTCGGTACAAAGGACCATTGCAGTCATAGGACAAGACTTTACTCCTCCGGGGATAAGATACAGAGCTTGGTTCTCAATTCGGTGAAACCTTTCAACAAGTCCTTTAATGGCAGAAGGACTGTGAAGTACAACATGGCTAAATACACATGCTAAAAGTAATATATTGATTTAATTGTTGAAAATAAGTACTAATTTAACTTTTAAAATAATTAATCTCTCGTCTTTTAAAATGAATTATAGCATGCTTTACACAGTATAAGCCGCCCGAGTTGCGTAGTGACTAATAAATCAACCGCACCACGGGTCCGGGTTCCATTCCTAGCTTGGACTTGGGTATCATTTCGTCCGTACTTAATAGTGCAAAACAGTAATCTACCTAATAAGTCCTCCATAAGAAAGAGTCCAGTGATTCCGAACTTAGCAGTGGCCAACACTGATAAATAGCAAGTGTTTGCCACTAGAAAAGAAAATCTAATAATAGGAATTGAATAATTACGAAGTATAATGTTAAAGGTAATAAATGGAGTGATAAGTTTGAATGGAATCAAAATCAATTTTATTCTATAGTAATGCACCTTTGAAAAGAACAGTCAAAAATTATTTATTGTCTTCGTTGCCTATTATTTCATTAATGCTATTTAACACAAAATAACATACATTGTATACACAGTGCTAACAAACACTGTAATATGTATTTATAGGTAATCAAATTGAAAACACACAGGAGGAATTTTCGCTAATTTATTCCAGCTATCCAATAACATTCAATTTATAAGATATTTTAGAGAAACATCTGTCTACGTATAAATACTTTCGGAAATGATATTGATTCCCGCATAATCTTAATGAATCCTCCTAATGAATATCAATAAATAAGTTAATTTCTAAATCATGAATAAATGTTTCCAGAAATTGTTTTCCATTATCTTGAATAACTTTATTCATTCAGCAAATGTACCATCCAAGAACAACATTTTTAAGGATATTTAATATGGAATTGATGTATTTATCTGTATATTTAAAATGAAAATGATTATATTTTTTTAATTAAACTGTGAAAAATAGAAACATGTAATGAATTGTGCGTTTACATAATTGGAAAATATAGTTATGTAAGAACTATATATCTTAGAAAAATGCTATTTTACGTTACTTTATTATTATATTTTAAACTGACTTCCAATGCATTCTAAAATATATAGTTAAAAAGTTAGCAAGTGGTAACCAATCTAGCAATAGTTAAACTTTAAAAAAAGGAAATTAAATCAATTAAAGATACATTAAATTACTTCCAAAGAAATAATATCAACTATTATTACTGAAATAATCGGAAACATCCTAGTGAAAAAGAAATGCTTCGAAAGCATAAAAAAAATCTATAATGAAAATTTATAACTTTTACAGAACTTACCCATTAGTCAAGGAATGGGATACACATATCTGCACTCATAAATTAATAAATATAATAGTATATAACTAACTATAACCTGTGCATGAGAAACGTAATTCTTCTCACAAAACATTTTTATTTAAGTAAAAATACATGCCTATGACTAAAAGGAAGTGGCATAATATCTTATACTGACAATCTGTAGATAATGCTTCTGACAAAAATTATGCCAACAAACTGACTATTAATATCCTTTATAGAAATTTTCTTAGCACAAAAAAAGGTAAATTTGCTAATTGTCCGAAAATACACCTCAACAAAACTTATTTCTTATTGCTGACGCGAAAAAGTTTTTGTTTTTCTTTAACTGTCCGTTTTTTGTTGTTTTCTGTGACAAATTGAGACACAAACACTTTCTGACGGATTTTGTCTCGATAGTCAGTTGCCTTTGACAAATGACATATTTCTTGGGACGTATTTATCAAATAATGGTACTTTCAAGTAACATATTTTTTTAGCTGGTCTGTTTATAAATCTTTTAAAATGTGACTTTTTTTTTTTCTCTCTTTGAACTGTTAAAAGAATGAATGTTATTATATAAACATTGCACACTTTATTTTTTTAATTTGTTTGGGTAATTAAATTGTCCACTGAATGCCATTTAACTTCCAAGCCCTAAGTAAAGGAAATATTGTTACAGCTAAAAATTTTGGTTTAAACATTTTCATTAAAACACGCTTTTAACTAATTCCTAAATTTAGTTATGTGCAATATCTCAACAGTATTTATGTACTACGCACAGGATGATTATAATTTAACTTACCTATAAACATAATTCTGAAGCTAAAACAGGTGCGCCAATTGCCACCAAATTTTGCATATGGACTGTACATGTGATGCGGCCAAGGAAATTCTTTTAAAAAAAACTTAGTTCAAAAAATGCCCGCTAGGTGGAGATTTGCATGGGAAATTCAGCTCATAAGACCCAAACTGGTTGATAAATACTCAAAACTGTTGAACAAATGTTGAAAATGTTTGCACATTTTAAAATTTGCTGTTACATCCTACAAAGTGCCACCTAGTGGACATTTCTCGAACTAAAATTTCTCTTCCACGTTCCTTGAGCGTATGTCATGTGTAACCTCTATACCAAATTTGTTGGCAATCTGTTTAACCGTTTCAGCTGTAGAGCAATTTGTTCATGGGGGAAATTTAATTAAAACGACTGTATGCTTTTGCGTGTAAGATCTTTTTGATCGACCGCGAATGCATTTTTATTAGTTTTGCAGTGGCGTGTCTGTACGTTATGTTGCGTACGAAGATACGTATGTGCAGCTCCAGATAAAAAGCCGCCCACTTGCTCTTTATTCGGCCGCCATTTGTCCTACAGCGAAGTTACATATACCAATCGTTTACGATTAACGTGCACTTTAATTTGCTATGCATAAAATTCGCGTAAGGGATCATCATTACACATAATTTGCGTCGGCTGTTTTAAATTCATTAATTAGCATTATGAAGGTATATTCAAGTTTAATACACTTAGTTGTTAAACATTTTTTATTTTATTTTATTTTTTTATGGATGGGCGGGCACTTGCTTTTCCAGCATTCGCCACTACTGCGACCGGAAACACTGGCCATTCTATTATGGGGGCACCCAATGAGCGGCCAGAATTACCCCCTATGAAGGGACGGACAAGTTAACATCCATGCCTAAGCCGAGATTCGAACCCGGACCCAAGGTGTGATAGAATGGTTCTTTAGCCACTTCACCACCTGAGCAGCAAGTTGTTGTTAGTTAGCCATAAAACCACAAAAAGTTTGGACGCTTTAAAATATATATATATTTATTGTAGAAATAGTTTAAGATAAAATTGTAAAATATTGCAGGGTCTGGTGGTGGACTAGCGTGCTAAAAATATGTGATTACTCGACAATCGAAAAGTGGTGAAGTGAGTAAAAAGATGATTCCAACACATAATATAAGATTGGCGAGAATACAATATTGGCCGAGATAACCAACGCTAATTACAGAGCTGCAATAAATTTAAACTACTAAAATTAAAGTAATCAAGGTGCTGTAATCAAGGCTATGCCGCACAGCCAGCTGTCGTCAAAAAAGGGTCTCTAGATCTGTGGCACGTGATGAACGTTTCGATCGTCCGCCCTCTTGCTGGTAGTTAAGTCGAGCGATGGCAACGGATGCCGTTTTTCAGCATCTGGCAATCTATCCAGCTGTTCTCGCATTCTTCCATTTTTCAGCAGATGTCGGTGCTGTTAAAAATAATCGTGACCATTTTTTACGGGAAATGACGTACTAAAAAGTAAGGGATTCTCGTGGAGCCAAGTCACCCGCAACTATTTTTTATCTATTAACACTGCGCGTTAAAGGGTTAAAAAGAGAATAAACACATTATTCAACGAATCGAAGCCCTATATCCCAGAAAGAATAGCCCGACCAGTGGCCAAGTGCATAGAGCTCTCAACTGGGAGACGGAAAGTGCCTCGTTCAAACCCAAGTCGTGCCCGTCGAGATAGCCATTCACGTGTTTTCCGCTGTTTTCTCCGAAACTTCGCGTAAATATTGATTAGGACCCCTTACCAAGACTCCCTTGCAGGGAACCCCCTCGTCCTAAACCCCTCGAGTAGATAATCGGAAATAATCCCACAAATCAAATCAAACTCACCAAGAATGCAGAATTTAAAAACATATTCAACAGCAAATCACTAACTATCACAGCAATGACAATCATATTGATCTGCTCTCGGTCTGTTTCATTTAACTCTACAGCGACAGAGACTCCCATATTTGTAGATTTCCAAACGAACGTGACGTATTATAGGTCGTGACGTCATATTTCTGGATTTTTCTCGATACTTCTTTCTTAATTATGATACAACCAAAATTCCATAACTTCCGAGAACTTTCTTTTGGTCGCCAAGGTAAAGGGATCACATACTCATTGCGCTTGCAAGAATGACTTAGAGCTTTCTTTGCAGCTGCCTTAATGCTGGAAAACAATATTACAGGTAACAATAATTTTCTGTATTTCCTTCTTTAATTTAATTTATTTATTTATTTTCAATTTTTTTTTTCATAAGCTTGCACATTTCTTCTCTTTTTTTTCTGTTTACTATTATTTTCTTACACATTTGCCTTTCTTCTTCGCTTTCCTGTCTATGTGTGGTTTGGCAAGCACCTAATGAAAAGAGTGTCTGTACAGCCCTTGGAACATACAAAAAGTTAATTAATGTTTTGGGTCTAAATATTTTATTTCACTTGTTTCACAGCATAATATTTTATACATAAAATGCTTTATTTTTTTATTTCCTTCCGGATTTTAATTTGATCCCTGTAAAGTTGCGATAGCGTGAGACGTACACACCTTTTTATTTCAGTCTTTTTAACCAAAGTATATATTACGTATTTATTCATTTAGTCATTTACTATTACTGATCACGTATCTTTAAGTGATAACTTTCGTCTCAAGCTGGATCAAAGCAATAGCTGTAGTTTATTGCAGCCAAATATATAAAATGTAAGTGTAATATGTATTCTCAATTGCTCGGAAGAAAGGTTGTTTCGCAAATTGCAATTTCATATTTCATTTTATAAAAGTGGCTTTTATCGCAGATTTACGTGACAATCTAGAATATATACAAATGTAGCATAACACAAATGTCTTTTCACTACACTCACAGAGACAGGAAGCATATATTTCTTGGGGACGACGCAATAAAAACTTCATCGTGTAAGTGTTCTTACGATATTAATATTTACAGTTTTCGAAAGATCTTGACAGACAATATAGAACTTTCGATTTAGGGATTTTATTAAGATGGGTATTAGATATTCTATTTTATTTGAAAGTAATTGTTGTTTTAGCGCTTTCATTAAGCGACATAATAAATTAGTGCTTTTTAAATTATAAACATTACTGAAATATAATTTTAATTCCATAATATTCAATTTTACTTTGATTTCACTTGTCAAATCTTTTCTTATATCTAACCAAGAGATTAAATCAAATACCCGTTTATTAAACCAAAATCAATTCTGTAACTTGGTTTACATTATAATATAAACAAATTAATTAAGTTAAACCAAACTTTTTGAAATTAATTCAAATCAATTGATTTTATAACTTTCAATATACAAAATATAAAACAGACGACACTAAATCACAAGTTTAATCCAAATTGCTTAAAGGAACTACAAAAAAATTGCGATAAACTTAAAGCAAAAGCATTATTGCACAATCAAGTCTCATTCATAGAACTACAAAATTTTGGTGTTATCAAGTCTCGAAATGAAAATACCTTTAAAATTTTTGAAACTTCGCTTTGCTAGACAGGGAGAATAATGAATAGAACCAGTTAAAGAAAAAAACACTAATTAAGAACTAAATTAAGAACTTTTAAGAAATTTGCATAAGGAGCCATATCTCTATATTCAAATTCACGCCAACTTTTTTTTTCCCAATAACAGCCCCTAGATTTCACTTCATATTTTAAAAATTTAGCTCATTTTAACCCCAGATACCATGTTTCAATAAATTTGAACTGCAAATGAGTGAGTTATAAGCTTCCCAAACCCCCTACCCCTAAGTTAAAATATTTTTTCACACTTTAATTCATATCTCATATAACATTGATATTAAGAAGGTGATTTTTATTCATACTATTTGAACTAAACGACCCAAACATAATTTACTGTTATTATAATTTTAAATAAAATATTTATATGGATTATGGATTATTAAATTAATATTTAAAAAAATTGAATTACGATCTATCTAAATTTCGGTGGAAATAGATGCAGAAAGTAGTTTTACATGACTGTGCAAAATATCAAACTTTTACGTTCAGTAGTTTAATTTATATTAATTAAAATACCTTGTTTTCATGAGTTAAGGGGCCATATATAAATTTATAAAGGTCACAATTTTTTGAAAATTGCATAAAAATGTAAATTACATTTATTTTGCACGAAACAAATAATGTAAGCGATATTAAAAAATAGGAAATTTTGAAGCAAATAAATTGGAGGTCAGTACAGTTCGGTGGTGATTTCATAAAGCGTCTATTGATGATCTATGGGTTGCGCCCACTACTATTTCTCCCAAAGTAAAATATTTTCCATGGACAGAATTAGATGCAGTAGATATATGTCTTCAATACAACATCCTGCTTTTAAAAAACTAACATCCTCAGCATTCCAGGCATGAATTTGACCTTTTTTAAATCTGAAACATGAGGACTACCCCATACTTTATCAAACATTCAACAAATATTCAATATCACATTTTTGGTCTAAATTTTCATGAGATTAAAAATTAAAAACCAGTTGCGTATCCATTCTTCGCACGGTAGGAAACGAAAATTTTCCTAAAATATAATCGTACCTGTGCGAAAAGAAAATCTAAAAAAAAAAAAAAAAAAAAAAAAAAAACCTTCAAGTAGTCTTTTTGTTGAAACTACCGCGGGATATTAACGCAACGTAGGATTATAGTTTAATTAGTTGTAAGACGATCGAGCGCGTTGAAAAATGATGAATAGAACAATTTTAATTTCACGAATAGGGATGGACGCAAGACGAAAAATAAGCGTCTCGCGTCTCACAAAATAGCCTAAAAGCTTGTCTCGTCTCGCAAAAATCCCTATATCGTAATGTTAAAAATGTGTGTCTCGTCTCGCAAAAAAGCTGTAAATCTCTGTCTCGTCTCGCAAAAAAGTCGTCTCGCGTCCATCCCTATTCACGAAATATTTATTAACGTGATATACTGTGCTTTCATCCATATTAACCTAACAAATCTTACTATTACTGCTTATTACTTATACTATATATTACCTACATTAATATTATCTATCTTCGTTTCTCCTTCCTATTGCTCAATCTAAAGAAACAGATTAGATATTTTAAACCAATGGTGCTTTTCTACTCTACGATAATTCTTTAGAAGTTATGTATTGCCATTAAAACAGCTCTCCATATATTTTTAAGCATAAATCTTATCAGATTGGGGTATTTAGCGCCGCAAAATATTTCATCTCGACGTGGTGGAAAATATCCAACCTGTCCCAGTATAAATATTTACCTCCATGGTTGTCTCGTGTAAAACATCAAGCTGTATAAACTCGAGGAACTATTTAGAATAGCTCAAATTGCTAATATGACGTAAAATTGTGTTACGGAGTTTACAAATTTCGCGCAACTTTTAATTTATGACGTCACGTTCTGACCCCGTGTGGAGTCTGGTTATTTCTCGCAGTAGTTTTCAAACGGAGTAATGTTGAACCATACCACGTTGGAAAACTCTCACTTGCAACAGAACTTATTAAAGTTAATTTGAGAGATGTTAATCGGTATCCTCGTAATTCCTAGTTAATCGGTATTTAAATATTTTCCGGAGCTATTTTGCAACTGGTATAACTTTTCTGCAAGAGCTTGCTAAGTTGCTGGAATTCAACAAAAAAAGTATATCTAATATATATAACGCCAAAAGTCGTCCAAACTTCGCGACATTTTGCATGATTTTTGAGAATACATACGACGACCGTCGTCAAACCGATAGCGAACTATACTATATATTATGTTAATTAGTATTTTCCACCTTTAGGCGACATTCGAATTTCCCACGATTAAAAAAAAAAAAAAAAAGTTACCTTTCGTTATTACGGTGTCTGAAAAATCACAGTATTCAAAAATCGCCATGGGTAGCTCGTGCATGAAACAAAATACTTTGGGTTTTTATAATATTAAATTTTTACGGCAAAGCCGTTTTAATACGGCTGGGATACCGACTCTATTTACCGTCATTAGAAACCAGTTTATTGACCGATTGTAGTTTTATTATTGGCTTAAAAACTGGAATCGTCAATAAAACTGGTTTATATTGACGGTCAATAGGGGTCCGCATCCCAGCCCTAATTAGATTTCTAACTCATTTTTAAACTCATGACGCCAGAATGACATCATTCTCAGTTTCGATATCTAACATGAATTAGTGAATGAAGAAGAAAAAAAAAAAACACGCTGTTTTACTTTTCTACATAATCTGATAAGGTGGAGGTTTATTATTTTGCGCGTGGTGTAATTTTAGTAAACTCTAGTTAACCTAATGAGAATTTCTAATGCATTTTTACACTCGTGACATCAAAATGACGTCAATCTCACTTGAATTATTGAAGGTAATAAATAAATAAATCTAACTCTGTCAACTATTCTCACGAATGTGCTCAAAGTGGACATCTGAATAGCTTTCTATCCTGAAAATTGGGAAAAATCGTAAAAAATTAGGGAACCTGTGGATTTCCAGAATTTTAAAGTTGACTATTCTATGTCGTTTTACATACCTGTGCAAAATTTCAAGCCCATCGGTCGAACGGTGTGGCAGGAGTTCCCGGACGAACAAACAAACAAACAAACTTTCACATTTATATAACAGAAGATTATTCTTTTTTTTGAGAGGGGGTTGACAATTAATGTAGTTTTAATATTTAACCCATTTATGCCTAGCGTCCCTTTTTTGGGACGGCATTTTTGCTATTAGTCGAAAACGTTATTTATTTTTCCTAGCCTTTATTCATGAGTATTGAGCCTCAACTCTAAAAAATATTTTAACATGACCCAGTAGGATGTTGATATTTCGACTTTTATGCATAATGATTTTAAAAGAAATCATCCCTTGTTCAAGAAGTTGACATCAGAAATTTATCTATTATTTCTGTTATCAGTAAAAAGCGAAGAAAGTCGCAAAAATATCTAGGCACAAATGGGTTAAATTTCTTGAAACTCTTTAACTGGTGCGTTTGTCGCTAATTTGTTCTCTTTCGTTTTCATCTAGTTCTTTTGGGAGCGTCGAAACTTGTGCATAACTCCTCATGTGCTTCATTACCATGACTGTAAAACTCGCCGAAGTGCGGCGATATTTTAGGTTAGCGAAAGTGATTGGTGATTGTGCTCAATTGATTGAGAATCTCACATCATCAAATCGATCCTTTCAGAAGAAATTTCCCAAATGAATACAGCTATTTATATCATTTCGGAAAAACGCATCACCTGATATCCACGTATCAACAATTTTAAAATTTATGAACTTTAAGAAATACATTTCGACTTAACTCTTTATCATGCTTTTTAATTTGACGTGAAAATGACGTAATACTTTATGAACATCCGTACTTATATGTGGAGACAGACTTTTATTCTGGTTACTGATTGGTCGAGGAGAGTATTATGATCAAAGCGCGTGGCCAAACTGCATGAGAAACGACTTCAAGAATTGTGTTTCGAGACGCATTAGCATTTTAAGATTATATATAGATATATTCCCTAACAGCATCTAAAGGTGTTTTTCAGTTTTGAGTCTAGGCGTAGGGATACAGTTTGCTTAATGAAGCACAGGTAATCTTATAAAAACTGCAAAAGTGCAACGCCATGCACTTTTCATGGAGTTTCAGGAGCTGTCTTTCTCTTCTATTTGACAAGGGCTTTAATTCCGTCTGGCTTTCAAGTGCAGTAATAGGAGTAGAACAAGCCGCTCTCAATATATATGTATTCCTAAACATCAAAATGTTTAGTCAACAGCCTAATTAGCTCGAGTTTTACAATAAACAGTTTTTGAAGAAACACAACTATGTACACAAATTAAACGTGCTCGAATTACGTTGAGGCACTCAAATATATAACCAAATGAAGCAAAAATTCCTCTGAATAATGGACTCTTATGCCGTTCTGGCTAATTAACAACCTGATTTATTTATGTTGAAAAATAATTTCTGAGAATGTAGCTGTTAGAAGATCGTGTCTTCATATTTTGTAATGAATCTGGTACTTAGAAATGTTAGGATAATAATAGATTAAAATAACTCTTCTTATGATATTTGAAAATGTATTTCTAACAGATACCTTTTTTCCCCAATTTCGGATCCCTTAATTTTCTGAGCGATTGAAGCATAAATTACTGTTAATAAGAACACAAAAAACTTGAATTAAATGGTTGGAACTAATATAGAATTTTTTACATATATATGTATTATATTTATATTAATATATGTGGTTCTCACTTTATTAGCTTTAATAAAATCCTGCGTGCTAAACCGTTGCCTACGTAATACTTAGACAAGGCCGGGAAAAGGTCGTGTTTTTCAGCAATAAAATGGGCGAAAACTTAGTTCACTAAAATGACCGTTGGGGGCGCTTTTATGACCCTTCAACATTTGTGTTTTACCGCTGTTTGAATGTAAACAATGTGTTTTCGAGACGTTTAAACATGTTAATAAGGCAACAATGAGTACTTATAGGACTAAAAAACGCCATCTACATTTTCCCCAGTTTTGAAAGCCGCATTTCCCGGCCTTGTGTAGTATTACGTAGGCAACGGCTAAACCTGCGGTTTTAACTGTCATGCAACTAAACATTTTATTCACTAAAACACACATAAATAATACAAATAATTTATGATTCTGAATGTTTAATGATTGATGAAAACTTTAATGATTCCAAGTACATTTAGAACCTATTTTCTTTCATAGTCAGTGTTCTTTTTATTCGATTGTTTTCTTATACAAGATGCTCGAAGAGGAAAAAGTTTGTGTGGAATTTCTTTTAGGGGATGGATCATCCTTTTTTAAACTTTAAATATTGAATTCAAGTATTATATGTTCAGTCCTATCGTTGAATGGACATATATTAGAAGTTTCTACTTCTGTTTACAGTGATATTTATCAGTATGGATGTTTTGATGGCTTGCTAGAAGACAAGTGTTGCTCTTCCACTGAATTTTCAAGACATCAATAAGTCATTTCGAACAATTTTACCAAATATTTTTTCACTTTTTCTTGCATTTTAAAGTTTGGACACTACTGTAAATTGATCAGAATTTCAACACAACTTCTTTTTACAGATAGGCACACGTATAGAGACTAACACACAGTTTATTAAGTAATTTGCATCTTCTGTAAAATTTTTGTTCCAGAATTAAGATTCAGTTAAACGAAGTATTTTAACCCGAATCATAAATCCAAACAATTTTATTTTTCACTTTGAAATAATGTTCCAACTGAAATCATCAGACAGTTTTTAAAAAAAAGTATTTTTAAACTGTAGCAATTTTTTTTAATCATACTTTTAGTGGAATTCAAATAAAAAGCATTGTGCCCCAAAACTTATCTTCAAGCTCTATTTAATTCAAATTTGAGCTTTAAGTGAGGATTTGAAAAATCATTTTACGATAGTTCTCATTTTTTCCACCAGTTTAAAATGAAATCACCCAAGACTACTCGCACTGCAGTTGTAAATTTTACAAAATAAATACCCTTTTAATGTAAATCGAGTGATAACTTTTGCTTTCACACGAATTTAATTGCATTATATTTGTTCTGAAAATAATAAAAATGTGTCTTACTCACAAAAAAATGCCGTTGAAACTATATATCTAATTCACATACCTAATTTATTAAGTCAATTATCTGCAGCCATCAAAGCCATTATTGTGTTTTGGACTTTGCGATCATGTTTCGAAGTTTTACTGTTCCGTAAACAAGTTATCAGATTTTGAACTGTGGCTTTATTTCTCTAATTGTGTATTCCATGAACGTCTGTGTCAGGAAGTGATAAGAGCTGTACACTACTTTGAGAAAAAGGGGGATCAGACGGATAACCGACCAGAATGTAAAGATAGAAACCTGAGTAAGAAAACAATCATTTAAGTTTTCTTATCCCCCAGCCTTCCCAAAAAAAAAAAGAAAGTTTAATGGAATGGTTGGTAAACTGCGTGAACACACGCCAAATCTCTAAACATATATAAATCCATACACTTATAAATCCATCAAAATAAAATTATGCCGTTGCGAAAGTGATTCTGATTCTGTGCATTGTTAAAAAAGCAAGTGTTAATTCTCTTAAAAACACTCCGTTCCCGTACGAACACGGAAAGTAAAGCAGCACTGAGCCAGTGCTTGGGAGGGTGAAATCTTCTCTCGGCTGGGCTGCTGAGGAACCGTGTGTGCTAAAGGGAGCTGATGGAAAACAGTTTCTCTGTAGCATACTCACAGAAATTTGTAACAAATTATTTATAGCAATAAAAACGGTGCTGTGGTTACTAAACCTGGTGGAAAAATCAGAAATTAATAACAATGTTTCCTTGACCAATAAATGATGGTGTACCGTCCTCTTAGTGTCCCACCCCTCCCCACTCTCCCCTGTATAATATCAAAAGAAAAACAAAAGTTTCATTGTGAGTAAAAATTTTAAGGTCAACAAAAATATGCATTTAATCAATTTGATATAAATCTGTAGAAACTTTGACCCACTTTTGCAGTTTATTACTTTTCGAACATGCACCATGTAAGGAAAGTATTGTAATCATGAAAAAATTGGACTTCGAGATTTTGGTGTATTGACACGTTTTGAGGTCTTCTGAATTCATTTATGCTGTTTTTACGAGATGTATGTACGTGCGTGCGTGTGTGTGTGTGTGAACACGATAGCTCCTAAACGGGGCATTCGATTGAGCTCATATTAGGTATATATGTTATAAACCACCGTCGCAAGACTGGTATTGATTTTGGCGTGTATAGGACTTATAGTTTTTCTACAGGGCTACGACAAAGACTTCTTTTACATTGTGGCCTATGGGGGGAAAATTGTTGAAAGTGCGCTAGCGTTTAAACGGTAAATTCGATTGAGCTGAAATTGAAAAAAAAACTAGCGAATTTTTGCTGAATTATTCATTGATTGAAATTTACTTAAATGCTTGGTAATGATCTTAATCGTAAGTGTTCGGAAAGTCGAGTGGAGTCATTCCAGATTTTTTTCTAATATATTCATATTTTCATCAACAGAATACATTTTAGACAAAATTCAACAATAGTTAATGCTATTCAGTTCAGTTTATATGGTTTAGTACAGGGCTTCCCAACCTGTGGTCCGCGGACCCCTTAGGGGTCCGCCGGCTCTTTCTAGGGGGTCCGTGGCTAACTTTGAACAGCGGCTGCGGTTCACAGTTTAAAGTTGTTTCCATTCATCATTAAATCAAAGACTCTTGATTCGTGGTGGGGTTATTGTAAAAAATCTCACTTGCATTATGGAGTTTTCAATTCCGATGGGCTTCGCGTTGAATTTTAACAGTTACTGTGCTCTTGACTGACTGGGGTCCGCCAGCTAAAAAGGTTGGGAAGCCCTGGTTTAGTATATATAGTCGATAACAGATTTGCGGTGAGGGACCCATTAAACTGAGGTTATAACAAAATGTCCTTTCCTCTTCTCATATCATGGCAATAGACCTTCATTCTCTTGAAATCAATTTTTCTATCACAAAAAAAAAAAAAAAATACCCGAAGGTATTAGTCATCACAAGTCAATACTTGCTATTCAGTATCTAAACACTTCATTTTGCGCATGTTTAAATTTTGACGTTACAGCAATTTTACTGAATAATATATACCATCAAATCGATTATGAGTGTTCACTATAGATTTTACACAAACGTCTGTCTAACTCAAAGACTCTAAACGCTGTTTGATGTACTCGATAGTTACCAGACATCGAAATAAAATTTTGAATCTTTCAACAGAAAATATTCAGTTTGCTGCAAAAGCTTGAATTTCCGAGTAATAACAATAAATTTCAGTTATTTATTTATTTATTTATATTTTTTGCTTCTTAATTAAAAAAAATCTGATGTGTCCAACACATGACTTCCTTGCACGTCTATTAATTCAAAAATGTTTTTTACGCACTTCTTCTAAACTTATTTGTTTGAAAGAGATAAAATATAAATAATAGTAAGGTATAGCGATTTCTAGCCAAATATTTCGATATCGCCAAGCTGAGTTCAATTTGAAAGATTTCCTTCTGACACTTTATTTGGCGATATTTCACCAAAAGCCGACAAACTTGAGATAGTTTGCGAGATTTTGGGGATAGCCAAAGTAGTCATTGACCACTGACTTTCAATGAATTGAATGCATCCATACACCTTAATGTATTTAAAGTCATTTGGCTCACCCTGTAAATAAATTCCCAGTCGATTGCTGTCAAAAAAGATATTGAAAACAGTTAGATATTATAATATAGTTCTAAATACAAAAGTTCAAAATTGTACGGGTTAAAGTTTTAGAGTTATACAAAATACGAAATAATTTTTGGCGCCAAATTTGGCGATATTTCGGCGAAACTCGTCAATGTCGACGACATTTGGCGAGATTTTAAGCATGGACCAACAATGACAGATTATCGCCAAATTTGGCGATATTTCGCCAAAACTCGCCAAGAACGATGACAAATGGCGATACTTTGGGCATGGACCAAATGACTGACTATCGCCAAATTTGGCGACATTTCGGCAAAACTCGCCAAGGTCGAGGACAGACGGCGAGATTTTGGGCATGTACCAAACAATGACTGACTACAATTGTATTATATTGAAGATGTCCATAGACATTAAAGTACTGAAATTCTTTTCGGTGGTCCTGTAAATAAACTCTCCAGTAGATTGGAACCAAAAATCGAGATGCACAACTAGATGTTACAACAATCTTACATATGAAATTTCATAATAGTTTTTGAGATTTGAGAGTTAAATATGCACACACGTACACCAAAAGTCGCCAAGCTTGGCGACTTTTGGCATAGTTCTTGAGGGAGGCACGTGACCGTGGTCGGACCATTACCTAACTTATGTGGTAGGACGGTATTGTGCTTGAAATGGATGAATGCCCCTAAAATTGCCATTGACCGTAATGTATTGGAAATCTTTTGAGTGTTCCTGTAGCAGAACTATAAATGATAAAGACACTTTTTTTAATGGAGAAATTCATTTTCTAACTCTTTACAGCATATATCACTTCTGAGTCGTTTGAAATAGCCCAATACCTCTAAAAAACGCTTTGATGAATTTCGGCCCATAGAGCGTAATGTATTTCGAATCTTTTGGGCGGTCCTGTAGATAAACTATCCAGTCGAATGGAACCGAAAGGGGAGGTGCACAACTAGATGTTACAACAATCCTAAATATAAAGTTTCAACATTCTACGCCTAATAGTTTTTGAGATATGCGAGTTTAATGAATTTCGGCCCATTGAGCGTAATGTATTTCGAATGTTTTGGGCAGTCCTGTAGATAAACTATCCAGTCGAATGGAACCAAAAGGGGAGGTGCACAACTAGATGTTACAACTATCCAAAATATGAAGTTTCGACATTCTACGCCTAATAGCTTTTGAGTTAGGCGAGTTTAATGAATTTCGGCCCATAGAGCGTAATGTAATTCGAATCTTTTGGGCGGTCCTGTATATAAACTATCCATTCGATTGCCACCAAAAGGGGAGGTGCACAACTAGATCATAGAACAATCCTAAATATCAAATCTCAACATTCTACGACCAATAGTTTTTGAGATATGCGAGTTACATACATACGTACGTACGTACGTACGTACGTACAGACGGCATGGAAAAACTGGCCACAGTAGACTCGCCGCTGGTCAAAATGAGTTGCAGACGCGTTAATATGATCGTGCATGCTAGCCTACGATGAGATGCATCGAAAAAATTTTTTAAATTAAATTTAGAGGTAGTCAAAATCGGTTTTTATGTCGAAATTTGGCCCCCAAAATTTTTCGGGATCACATTACTTCCTTATACTACGTACAAGGAAGTAAAAAGTATTTAATTATGCAATAAAAGAATTCGCTGCAAAAGCTTCATTTTCCGCGTAATAACAAAAAAATTTCAGTTATTTATTTATTTATATTTGTTGCTTCTTAATTTAAAAAAATGGAATTTATACAATAAAAAGAATGACAAAAAATATGCTTCACTCTTCTTTTAATTTTTTAGACCCTCAGTACCCAACTGAGTTCCTTTATAACTTCCTCATTTCCCGTATATCACTGTGATACAAATACTTGTATTGATTTTTATTAAATAACTAGCTGAAGTACCCGTTCTTCGCACGGGAATGAATGGACTTTTTGATATTAATATTTGTTGTGATTACTATTTATTGTAATAAAGAGATATAGCAAAATGGATATCGCGTTAAATTGTGTTCAATAATCATGCATACTGAATTTCAAGGCAATCGTTTTTACGGTGCAGAAGGCGATGCGGCGTAGCACAATCTAGTGGCGAGTTTTAGCAAAACGGATACGGCAAAAATATTCTTCGCATTCAGATATCGATGTATACGAATTTTCATGACGATCGGCTGAATAGTCTTGAAGTTCATGTGTTGACGCGACATCTAGTGTCAAGTTATAGGAAAATGGATCGTGCCAAACTCTTCCCCGTGTTCAAATATCTATGTATACCTATTTTCATAGCGATTATTCGCACAGTCAAGAAGTGATACACTGCAGGGCCATCTAGTGGTTAATTAAAGTAATGATTTGCTACAGCGCCGTCATGTGGCGAGTTATAGCAAAATGGATAACGCCAAAATATTCTCATTGTTCAAATAGCTATGTATACTGATTTTCATAGCCACCGTTTGAATGGTCAAAAATTTGGCCTGCTGCAGCGTCATCTAGTGGCGAGTTAAAATAATAATGCATTGCAGTGCCATCTAGTGGTGAGTAACATCAAAAGTAACGCAGTTAGAATATATTCTTCGTTCTCAAATGTGTAAGTATAAAAAATTTTATGCCGATCAGTCGAACGGTATAGAAGTTGATGCGTTGCAGCGCTATTTAGCGGTAAGTTACAGCAAATGGATAGTGAAAAATATTCTCCGTGTTCTAATATTCGCGTGTACCAAATTTCATCGAAATTTGTTGGACGATATTCGCATAGCAAACGGCTAAACGGAATAGAATTCGACGTTCTGCTGCGCCACCTAGTGAAAAGTTAGAGGAAAACGGATAGCATAAAAACCTTCTCCATGATAAAAGACTTAGGTGAACCAAATTTCATGGTGATCGGTGAAACGGTGCTGGAGTTTTTCAACCTCCTACACACATACCAACATTCATTTTTATCTATAACCAGTCTTATTATACGTATATACCAGTCTCAAGTAAAATCCAGTTTCAAATCTAAGCCTCGCCAAAGTGCCAGCATACGCCATTTTGCAAGAGTTTTTTCAGGGAATCATTCGAAGCATTGACTTAGCAGCAATCAAAATGGGAAATGGTTCGACCGCCAGGCATTTATTTGAAAAGTGGAATCCCTTAATACAGCCGCATTTTTTAAATTATCAACTATAACATGTTTTATTCATCGTTACCTCGATGTACTAAATGCGAAGATTTCAATTTTCTGAAATTTGGCGGATTTCCCCCAAGTTAAATCAATGTACTCAATTGGCGAGAATTCTGAAGCTACATCGCTTGAAATGCCCTAATAACTGCATTATTTCTGCACGGATAGTTAAAATTTAATGCTGTATTCTAAGAAAACCTATACACTTGTTTTCAAAAATGCTATTCCCTTAAGCTCTCAGTAAATTGAGCCAAAAAGCCTAAAACTGTGCAAACCGCTAGAACTCACACTCTAAAAATCGGCCTATCAGCCATTTTATTTTTCGCCAAACTAAAAAAAATTACATATTAGTCTCGGATATCTTCGATCCTCATTGTTTTGCGTATAAAACATTTCATTCCTGCTCTCATTTCTTATGCGCACACGATATTATAATTAAAAAAAATAACCTAAAAAAATAAACTAAAAAAATCATTATTATTCTTTTATTTTTACTTTAAGAATTTAAAACATTTTATTCGGCAAAATCGCCACACATGGCAACCAAGATGCTTATTTCACACACTTTTTTCACTACAGGGGTTAATATTACGTAAAGCTTTCTGCGTGGAGAACATAAAAAATCTCTTAAATTCCGGGAACGGAAATTAAGGGAACCCTTCAGGAGGAAAACGTTTTTAAGTGGAGTTTCAAAGTTTTAAAGTGGACTATCATTTATTCTATATTATTTTACATATCTGTGTAAAATTTCAGGCTGACAGGTCCATTTTTGTGGAATTGTATACTACCCAAATCAACAAATTGACAAACAGAATTTCATTTTTATTTATAAGATAACCTACGCTTGTTTTTAAAAATACCCTCTCATTAAATTGCGCCAAGCGCTAGAATCATAGAAAATCTGACACACTTTCAGATTTTTAAATACGCACTAAAGTGCTATATATAAAAAGAGTTATAATCCATGGGTCTTCCCTATTTTCGTTCCTTCTTTCATTAAGTTGGAAAGTGTATCATTATTCATGAGTGTGATTAAACAAAATTAAAATTGATATTTCTAACATCCTTTTTTCTGGATGTAATACATTAGATGCAGAAAAGCTGCTCTGAAAAATGCACAATTCCAACTGAATGAAAATTTCAAAAACTTATACGCAGGTGTATTCATAACCCAAATAGCAGACGATTAAATTACGATAAATAGCGCCAAGCGTTAGAATCCTCCTCAAAATCGCGAGAATGCTGAAGATAGATCGCTTGAAATCCCTTAATAACTGCATTATTTTCGCAGGGATCATTAAAATTTAACGCTGTATTCTAATAAAACCTTTGTACTTGTTTTCAAAAATCCGTTTCCTTAAGCTCTCAGTAAATTCGCCAAGCCGGAAACTGTGCAAACCGCTAGAACTCACTTTCTCGGCATTTGAGCCATTTTATTTTTTCGCCAAACTAAAAAATTTTAACATATTAGCCTCGGAAATCTTCAATTCTTATTGTTTTGCGTATAAAACATTTCATTCCTGCTCCGGTTTCCCATGCACACGATATTATAATTAAAAAAAATATAACCTTACGAATATAAACTAACAAAAAAAAATCATTATTATTCTTTTATTTTTACTTTGAGAATTTAAAACATCTTATTCGGCAAAATCGCCACACATGGCAACCACGATCCTTATTTCACACTTTTTTCACTACAGGGGTTACAATTACGGAAAGCTTTTTGCGTGGAGAACATAAAAAATCTCTTAAATTCCGGGAACGGGTGGACTTTCAAAGTTTTAAAGTGGACTATGATTTATTCTATATTATTTTACATATCTGTGCAAAATTTCAGGCTGATAGGTCCATTTTTGTGGATTTGTATACAACTCAAATCCACAAACAAACAAATAAACAAACAAACAAACAAACAAACAAACAAACAGAATTTCATTTTTATTTATAAGATTTTGCTTAAAAAATTTGAATCCACTACTTTTAACTGATGTGAATGTAAAGATTCTGCACTATGAAACCCAGATTTTTCGGTTTTGCTTGGCCGTTATTTATATTTTCTGCGCTACGTAAAAATATCTGACTGTTAGATAGAATTTCCATTTTGAAATGATGATTTTCTTTTCTTTTCTTTTTTTTTTTTAATCCACGAACTTGTAGGACATCATTGAATTTTAGAAGCTTCTTTATAATCGTCGTTTATTGATGGTATTAATTATTTACTATTGAGAACAGATATTGACAATTAGGCGTTATTTAAAGAAATATTTTTTAAATTGTATTTTGTCGTTTTTATATTTTAATAGATTTGTTAGAAAAAGTTATGAGATTTTTCTTTAATTTGAGATAAAAGATTTATGTCAGTTATGTAGAGAGAAAGGCATTCCGTAATCCCATTAGTAACCTTAAAATATTTCCGATATAGAAAAAAAATGCTCAAGTAATAAAGTTTTGAATACTCGCAGCTGAGATTATCAGTTACCACGTAAACTCTTTATCATAGCGAATATTTAGACTGATCTCATAGTACCCAACTATATAGTTACGCTAATCCCAGACTCACTAAAACACTGATTCACTGACTCTGTTACATTTCCTGTTCAACCATTCCAAAACAAAACTTTTACCGTCCTTAATTCAAACAGATGAAAAAGATATTGCCTAAAAACGTAATAAAATTCACAGCGTTGGTGCGATCAGCTTGAAAATTTTCATAAATAAGAAAAAAAAAAAATGCGCTTTTTTAAAGTCGGAAAATGCATTTCGTTCCCTGATTTTTTAAGCGATTTCTCGCTTTTTCAGCTTCATTTTTATTTCTATCCCTTTATTAATAAAAACTTATCATTTGGGGGTCAAAAATAGGTGTCGCGATTGACATTGTCGTCATATTGAAGTCACGTTTGAAGACTTTGAAAGGAAAATTACGATTCCAATTCACTTAAAATAGTTCTTCTAGATTACTTAGTTAATTTTTTTTTCACAAATAAAATGATTTTCTATGCATGAAGCATTGATATACGGGAAAATGTTCTCACCAAACGAAATCTTTCGAATGCGAAAAGTTTCCGCAGCGTATGCAATTCCGATTTTGGTATATAATAAAAATTGAATATATAAGTTATATATTTTAATTGGTCAAAGACTAAATATACTGAGTGTAGGCATATACTTAGGTTGCCTTTTATGTTTTTACAAACGACCAATAGGAGGTGCTACTGAAACGTGTCTTCAGGATGTTCGTAAAATTCACATTTTTTAAATCTAGGAATCAGTGGCATAATAGAAATTGCCAGCGTATTTTGTTCACATGAGTGTTCTAAAGAAGCCAGTGAGTGAAAAAAAATGGAAAATAATTCGTAAAGATTTCCGTTGGATGATTTTTCGAAGACCTCCTCGAAAAGAATGCTTAGTATCATTTCGTGAAACTTTTGGTAATGAAGCACTATCAGAAAAGACTGTTTACAATTGGTTTGCAGAATTTCGTAGTTGTCGTGCGTCAGTCAGTGATGAATCTTGTAAGAACGACCGATATCGGTAGTGATTCCACACAACATCGATGCTATGCGCAACATGATTGAAGAAGATCGGCATGTCACATTTCGTGAGATAGAAGCAAGCATCCCTTGGCATATCACAGACTGCTATACATTCGATTTTGCACTTGATTCGATTAAAAAGATTTGTTCCAGATGGATCCCGCACAATTTGACAGAAGCTCAAAAAGAGGATTGTGCAAATTGGCTTAAGGAAATGCTAAAAAAATTCCAATTGGGAACAGCAAAATCCGTATACAACATTGTTATAAGTGCCGAAACTTGGATATATTCGTATGAGCCGAAAACTAAACGACAATCCACTGTTGGGGTGTTTCCAGATGAACAGAATCGAACGAAAGTTGTTCGTTCATCAAGCACTTCCAAGAAAATGCTTGCTTGTTTCTTCGGTCTTACAGGTTATATCTCAACCATTCCATTAGAGGATCGAAAAACTGTTAACACTAAATGGTAAACAGAATTTGTTTTGCCAAAAGTCATCAACAAAATCAGTAAAAACAACAAAAATCGACGCATCATTCTTCATCACGACAACGCCAGCTCCCACGCTGAACGTCAAACAACTGCTTATTTGAAGGATAAAAATATCAAATTAATGTCTCATTGCCTGTGTTCTCCTGATTTATCGCCTAACGACTTTTTCTTGCTCCCTTATATCGAACAAAAAATGCGTGGGCAGCGATTTTCATCATCGCAAGAAGCTGTTGATACCTTCTAAAACCATGCTTCGAGATATTAATTTCAGAGTGAAAAAACTGTTACAAGAATTGGTTTGAACGGGTGGAAAAGTGTATAAATCTTAAAGGCGAATATTTTTAAAAGCAATAAAACAGTTTGTTCCCCCCCCCAAATTTTTTTTATTCCTACTTTTTGTAGAAACTTAAATGGCAGCTCTCGTATTTGTCAATATCTTTTCTGGTACCCGTTGTAATTGCCTCCACAACGGGATTTATCCTCTAGTTTGCCATAGCGACTTATCTCGATCCCTGGTAGATTCTAACCTTTTTACTGTTCTTCCGCTGATAGAGAATAAATACTTAAAATTTCTGGGGGGGGGGTTCCATTAATTTTCCTTAAAGAATAATTGAATTCAGTTTTAGATTCTTTTGTTAGTTTATAAACTTGGCTGTTGACAATTTTCCAAGAAGAAGAGAAAGGACTCGAATTTTTCTCGTTTATATTGAGATAGTTTTTTTTTCTTTTGGTATTTATATAACAATAATGATTATTCATGAACTGAATAAAAATTTGCCAATCCTTTCTGTATATCATTGCAGCTAATGGCGAAAATGTAGAACAAAAATGTAATAACAGAAAAATATTTACTGATAGCGCCATTTTTTTTTTACTCCGACTGTAATTTTATTTTTATTAGTATAATTTTTTATGTACTTAAATGTTCATATCTATTTTGTTTTTGCTTTACTGGCATTATTTGAATTTAATTAATTGTAAAAGTTTTCTCAATTCCTCGTTATTTAGCATTAGTTTAAAATATTTTAATTGGCTTTGTAATTGCTACTCGTGTGTAGTTTTCAGAAGGCATCCTGCCGTTGAACATAACAAATTTCTTCTGGAACACTTACCACACAGGTCTGTAAAAGCAGCTCTTAATCATAGAAAATTTCTTTCTTTTACTTACACAGTCGCAGTGGGAGTAAAATAGATCTACTTTTTTACGCTCTTGTATTGGTGAAATAATACATCATTTCCTTCGTGAGAAAATGCCTTAGATACGAACCAATTTATTCATAAGGAATCTTCAATAATGGCTTTTGTGCTTTGCGTCAGTGAGTTTCGGAATTCTGTATGTAGTTATGTTTGCTAAGTAAACAAGCTACTGGTTATATTTTTCTTTTCTCTGGTTATCTTATAAAATATCAAAATAGTTTTTAATTACTCACGACAATCTATGTAAACAATTAAGGCAACTTTCATTTTTAAAATAAATAAATAACGTATATATGAAGTGACTGCTTTATCACTCATAACATTTTCTGTTGTTATTGCATGTTTTTTTTTTTTTTTCAATACTGTTTCAGACTCATAATAATTTGAAGGTAAATCGCTTTATAGTAACTGATTCCCATGAAAGGAAGCAATAAACCATCTGGTTTTATTGCTGCAGATTGGTATAAGTAATAGAAAATTCGAACTATTTTATTCATAATAGAATTAAGAAAAACCCATAAAGTTATTGACTGTCATGTAGTTCAGATCGATATAGAATGAAAATTTAGTTTTAATAACAATAAAATTCAAGTAAATTATCTTTTCTGTTCTTCATGATTTCATTCCACATTTTTTAAATCGCCCGTGACCTTCCCGTAATAATTAAGATACTTAACTTACATTATATACCTGTTAAAATCAACTTTAAGAACAGGTGATTTTTGAGCAGATAGATTCATATTGTACAAAACGAGATATACAATGTACAAATACAAGTACAATGAGCACAATAGAAAATAGGGGTGGACAATGCTTCGAAAGATTACAAAACACCGAAGGAAATAAAGTATCATAACACCGGTGTGACATTTTCAAAGCAAACGAACTTCATAAAAAGCAGTATCTCGTTTCCATGAATTCTAACGGTTTCTCTTCTTCTGTTTTCCGCAAACCCTTTTCTATATCTCCTTATGATCTCTCTAATTATCCTTACTAGCAAATTCTTTCTGCTATTTATACTTATGTGTTCGGTGCTTTCAAATTTTTTTCTGACTCTTCATCTCTTAATAATCAGATTAATTACTTAAATTCCTTAGCGGTCTCCCGAGGTTTTAGCCTCTCTATTATTCATAAGCTTCTTTCTAAATTTTATAAGGCTATTTCTTCCTTTACTACTGTTAATTATCTTAATCAGTTGCACTACCTTTCTTTTTACCTTTATGCTACAAAATTAATGAACTTCTCAAAAATTTCGGTTTCAAATTCATCTTTACACTGGTGAATAAAATAAAATTATCTTTTCTCGAAGATCCTATTTTTACTGAGAACCGTTGAGTTGGTTAAAAGAATTTTTGTAGATCTTGTGATTTGCGCTACATTGGTCAGACCAGAAGAACTCTCAAATTTAGTCTCAAAGAGCATGAGAAATATGTTTCTAGGTAATAGCTTTCCAAATCTTCAACTGCCTCTTGTTTTGTAAATTTTCTAAATCTAAGAACTTGTGAATTCCTCAGTATAATTTTTCGGAAGGTTGTTTCCTCTACCCAGCACCTGAAGTGTCTTGTGAACGACGGTTCATTCATTCCTTTTACTCATTCTGCTTAGAAACAGTCATTGTAAAGTTCTGTTGACTTTCTTCCTCTATCCCCCTTCCCCCACCTTTTTAATTGTTTATTTATTTTTAATTAGTTGATTTATTTTGTTACTCCGTGTGTTTTTCTGTAATTACTTTGAATGTACTATTTTTTTTTTAAATATTTTCCTGTTTATTTAAAGAAAGTGTTTTGTTGTTGTTGTTACTGATCTTATCTTTTTTTCTATTATTATTGTATGCTTCTGTTTTGTGTTTTTTCTAGTATTTTATTAATTTATTTATTTATTGATTCCTTTGTTTATTTTCCATATTTAATTTTTGTCTATTTTCCTGTTTCTACCAATTTCTTCTTTCCTTCCACCTTTTTTTCCTCCTCCTTTTTTTATTCTGCCTGGTTTTTTGCTTTTTCCTTCTTCCTACTGGCAACTCGCGTAATTCATCATTTATTCATTTTCCAAGCAACACTGCAGTGCACGCTACGCTAGATTTCATTTTTTGGGGGGTAAATATGAAGTTTTTTATGAAATTCTGTTCAATGTCTAAACAAACCTATGAGTGAACATTTTTATTCACATTCGTACAGAGGAAGATCTACGTACATAAGGTTGTTATATGGTCCATAGCATTTTATAATCTGCATTGAAAACTTTGTTTGATATTTTTTTTTTTACTGTCGGGAACTTGCCGGTCACAGGCATTGCTCACTACTGAGGCCGGAAGTATTAGTGACTTTATTATGCAGCAACCTAATGAATAGGCCTAAGATTCCACCTGCGAAAAGACGGACGCAATGGCACCAAAGACCCTGCCGAGAATTGAGCCCGGACCCATGGTATAGTAGAATAGTTCTTCAGCCAATGCACGATCCAGTCCTTGAGAGGAAATTTATAAATTACTGAACTTTTACAATACATGGTGTTTCATAAAAGATGGGTAGAACTTAAAAAGGTGATAGTGCACCTCTAATAATAATGTAAAATTTCTTCAAAGAATGATTTGATGAAAACTTTCATCAAAGAATAGAGGGTGCCGAGCCGGAGATGTTATTTTACGTGGCAAAAACACACACAGAACGGTTAAGTTACAAAAGCAAGTTTAATGACATGTGATTGTAATAAGTGTTCTAGACAGTGACCGCTAATGGATATGTACGGGATAGGCGAAGAAAGCAATGATGACATTCATAAACCCCCCCCCCCCCCCATCAAACTGCACACTTCCACTGCAGCGAGAGAAAGTTTGGCTATGTGTTCTGCAGAATCAATAGGAGTCCCATACGCAACAGAGATAACATCTGTCTCCGCAAAAAGTAATCAATATCTCCCGCCCACAATAGCCATGCTACAGACCCACTGCCCCCCTCGACCCATCCATCCGTCCTGAAAGTATACCTGCACATAGTTTCGGCCCTCTAGTTATTTTTGCATGATGAGCTGGTGCTCCATAAGTCTAGAACCATATTCTCCGCCGGAAGTTTAGGTGCGCGTCTTTCAGCATATCTCGCAGCACCTGTTGAAGAAACGCCGGTTAGTTTCCTCCGCCAAGTCCTCATGGCAGGAGGTATGGTCGGAAAAGATGGTCGTCTGTTGTGCCTACCAAAACGTTGATAGAAAAGCACTGCTTATAAGCATGTGGATATGCATCTACTCATGCATGTTGATTAAAGGTAAGGTAGATTTAACAATGGAAAGCACCTCTGACGAAACTCTAGTACCTTTGCGTTTGAATTCTGACCTCTGAAAGTTTTGTTTCGATTGGTACCGCCATCTATTTGATAGTTACCCATCTTTAATGAAACACAACCTGTAAAAAAGCAAAAACAGAAACTTCATAAATGTTCGTATTATCAAACTTGTTAAAAAACTTGATAAAAAAGCTTCACAAAAGTAGAAGATATTCAACACTGAACAGTTTAAACGGCAGATTACAGCTGCTCATGACGGCATTACACCGTCTATTTTATGCCATATTTTCCGGGAGAGAGGGGGAACCTGCGGCAGTTGTGTCAGTTTGTGCGAGGGGGACACACTGGGGGGTACTACGAGGGGTACTAAGAGTGTACCCTGATAACTGGTGTAATGCCCTCAAGAGCAATCAAATGTAATCTGCTATTTAAGCTGTGTTCAACGTTACATAATTTCCCCTGGTACAGCTTGGATTTTATAAATCTCGTGAAAAAAAAAAATCTAAGAGTGGTCAAATCTGGTAACCGTGGAGCCTACATTCTTGACAAGCATTGCCAATCCATCTGGCAGGGAAAGCATAAGGAAGTTCTTGAGGAAGTTCTGAACAATCAGGGTAAAATGGTGTAGTTCTTTGACGTATTGCAGCGCAATGGTACTCAAGATCTCACCACTTCAAAACTGTGGCTCGAAAAAACTTGTGACACCATGTCGAGGTACACGTTACCTCGTGCACGCGATGTACAGCTGCGGAAAAAAAAGTCCCACTTGCTCTTTTTTTCGCCGTCGTTCATCGTACAGCAAAGTTATATATACCATTCGTTTGCAAATGACGCAGACATTTACATAAGGGGCCGTCTTCATATTCAATTCTGCATCAGTTTCGTTTTTCTCAATGGCAACACCGTATTTTGACTTTATTAAACGAAAGAAAACCTTCAAATTACCCTAAATATAAATTTTCATCAACTTTCTACGATAATTTTCGGAGATATTGCGCATTAACTTTTGCGCGTTTTTAAGGGACTTTCTGCAAATTGAAAAACGCTATTTGTAGGTTCCGAGCTTTTCGCCTTTCATTGATTTCGCTCGCGAGAGGTAAAAGAAATAAATATTGTTTTCAAGGAAAATATTGTTTCCTTCTGTCAAAGTTTTTTGTACTGAGAATATCAAGGGTAGAAATTAGAATGTTTAGTCTGTGGTCCAAATGACCCGTAAGTTCATAACTTCCTTGGTCCGTACACATGATTTAAGGGGAAAATGCAAAACGACTGCTCACGATTTTGAAAATCTTTCTAATTTTGAAATTGTTATTGAGTATTTCCCTTGATGGTTCTCTTAGACAGCTGAAATGTTGGCAGGAGTTAGAGGCTGCTCCCTGCTCTTCTGACTACAAGCATGAATATTACTCAGCTATGGTCGAACTTGAAGAATGGTTTCATGATTGAAAATTTATTTGTTTGAATTTCCTGTAAAAAACGCAATTACTTTTTTGCCAACCCAATATTATCACTGTGTTTGTTATTTCACTTTCTTCATTTAATACTATCGTCTGCAATGTGCAATATTCTTAAGACTTTTGGCGGTATTTTAATTTATAGTCAGATGAAAATTTAGACAGAAAAACGTGATTTTGAATGTTTTTTTGAATGTTTGATAAAGTATGGGGAAGTCCAAAGACCTAATGTTTCCGATATTAAAAAAGGTCACATTCATGCCTGGAAAGTTGAGGATGTTAGTTTTTCAGAAATAGGATGTTGTAATAGAAGACATACATCTACTGAATCTAATTCTATAGCTGGAAAATATTTTATTTGAGGGAATATGGTAGCGGACGCAACAATAGACGCTTTATAGAATCACCATCAAACTGTAAAATCCTCTAATTTAGTTGCTTCAAAATTTGATATTTTTTAATATCGGTATCTGTTAGTGTGTTTTTGCAAAAATTAATCTAATTTACGTTCATTTTATGCAATTTTTGAAAAATTATCACAATAAATTTATATATGGTCCCTTAACTCGTGAAAATAACATATTTTATTTAATATAAATTAAACTACTGAACGTAAAAATTTGAAATTTTGCACAGCTATGTAATATTACTTTCTGCATCTATTTCCATCGAAATTTGACTAGGTCAATATTCATCATTTTTTTGAATATTAATTTAATAATTCCTAATTAATATTAATCCGCTCTTATATTAAACGAGGAATGTTTGTGTGTGTGAGGGTGTGCGTGTAAGTCCGAACGATATCGAAAACTGCTCTAAGGATTCTTTTTAAATTTTGTACCTGGGGGTATTTTGGGCCCCTGAAACGATTGAGCTAGGTCAATTGATTGAAAAATCTCTTAAAAAGCTCAATATTTAAAATTTAAAATTTTTGGACGGTAGCGCCATCTATTGAGCGTTTGAAAAACACACTTGATGCAATCTTCCTAAAAGGGAAGCTCAAATAAGTTTGGGGCGGATTAAAAAATACACGCCATCGATATATAATAGTAAAAATTAATTTCGCAAAGAAATAAAATAAATGGAACTTGATATTCAGTACACAGACAAATAAATATTTTAGTAACTAGATATATTACACCATTCAGCTACATAAATTTGTTTAGAATTAAAAAGTTAGTTTTATTTCAAAATATCGTCCTGGCAACCAGCGAAAGAAAAAGCGAAAAGAGTCTTCGTTGCCATCCCCGCAAGCACCTTGATGTAATATACGTAAATAATTTAATTATTCTTAATTCATAGTTATTAATACAAAACTATTCGTAAATCTTATGTGAAAAATTGCCTGCATTTATTACAATTATCCTTTTGTAACTAACGTAAAGCTAAATGTATTTTCGCGTATATACTAAAACAATAAATATTTTTCATGTATTTTATTGATCCATATGATGCGAATTTCAAAAGTGCATAAAAGTTTCAGCTTAGCCGAATAATTTAAATGAAAATGACACCCTTTTCAGTCATTCACAGTAAGAAAAAAGATCCTGTGACGTAACATGAAAATTCCATTTTTTTTTTAAATAACCGCACTAGGTTGAATTCTATTTTAACTGCCTTATTCCGCCAAGTTGACGATAAATATTTAAATGTAGTTACCCTGACGATTTTTTTTTTTTTTAATGGGTCAACCGTTTATAATGAAACGATGTTCGAAACTCCGATGAAAAAATGATACGATCGATTCCTAAATTGGGCTCGCAGCCGATATTCAAATTAATTTTGCAGATGATCAGCCATCAGTTTAGTTTTCATTCACTGCAGTTGATGATTTCAACTCATTTATTTTATCATCGTATGGACAACCTTTTAAAAGTTGCGGGCAGAACTTTACGATAGTGGCCTCCTGGGCCTGACTTCAGGATGTTAGCGAAATCGCGGGCCGTATAATTCGGATTTATATGGAAGTTTGAATGTTTTATATAGGTTTTATACAGGGTTTTGACTTGTTCTGAGGGCTGGTCCAAAAGCCATGGCGGGCCCCATCCGGCCGCAGGCTGGGAGTTGTCCATATGTGGAAGCAGTAAATTGGGAGGCTGAAATCTGGTTACTAAGATTTTTTCTAATAAATTTTCAATTCTTATTTAGAAGTGGATTAGACTGTGTTGTTTTGTGTTGTGTACTATCATTAAACTAAAGGATAAAGCCCTTTGTGGAGACAATTACAGCGGGCGATAGAATGTCTACACTCAGAATATTTAATATTTACCCACTTAAAATCAAATAACTTCATATTCAATTTTTATTATACATCGAAATTCGAACTGTATAATCTGCAGAAACATTTCGTATTCGAAACATTTCGTTTGGTATCAACATCCTCTCCTATATCCATGCTTAATGCATAGAAAACCGTTTTATTTTTGAAAAAAAGTTAAACTGAGTAGTAATTTAGAAAAGCTATCTTAAGCGAATTGGAATCGTAATTTTCCCTCCAAAGCCTGATAACCGTGACTTCAATGTAACGTCAATGTCACTTGCAATAGATAATTCTGACACTCAAATGATTAGCTTTTTTTATTCTCTTAAATGAAATAGAGCTAAAAATACAAAAAAAAAAAACGCTTAAAAATCAGGGAACGGGTGGATTATCAGATTTTTTCTTTCTTTTTTTCTTTTTTTTTACATAATTATGATAATTTTCAGGCTGATCGCACCAACGAACCGTGTGTAAATTTTAAGTTATTAGACAATACATTTTTAATCTGTTTGGATGGTAAAAGTTTTATTTTGAGTGGTTGAACTGGAATTGTGACAGAGTCAGGGATCAGCGTAACTATATAGGAGCGATGTATTTTTGATTTATTCGAGGTTAGAAGTCCATTTTCTTCAGTCCATCCGTTTGTTCTATTATTGTGAACGTTTAAGTAGTTGTTAGGGTTATTATAAAAGAATATTTTTGATCTATTCTGTTTTTGATTTCATGATTTCGAAGTGTCCTTTTGTACTAATAATTTAAATTGCGTTACACTTTTTATTTTCTTAAGGGTGAGTTTATAAAATAAAATTATGTTTAAAGCATATTTATGTAAGATTATACTTTTATGGCATCTATATTTATGTATCTATAAGATTGAATTTACGTTTGTAGAATTTGTTTAGGCATGATGTATTTTCTTTGAATTAGAAAAAAATAAGTATTTTATGTTTGAATTGAAGCACTATAGAGAAATTTACAATTTCAATCGTAAAGAATTATCATCATAGATGTATTATAAAGACGTAAATGCATGAAAGTGTAGCTCAAAAACGAGCTGTGGAAACATATGATCACCGACAGCAGCACTTAGCCCAAATGTGTGAACGTGCAGTTAAAACACAAGCAGATGAAACAGATGATTAGTATTTGGAAGGAGAACGACATGGAACAGCTAGACGTCGACAAATACTTCGGGTAAACAGTGTAAGTATCTACAAAGCTGCCACAAATGTGGGTACTTATTATCATAGTTTAAAACTTTTTAACATGGATTGCATTCACCCTGGAGCTTTGCATTTTTCTGAACAGTAAAAACAAAAATTAACCGAAACCATTTTGGGGACTGTAAGATTGATGTAGGACATTCCGAATTTCCTAATGAATTGGTGTGGTTGTTTCTTCGATGTCACCCACATTTCAAAGAATTCGAAATTTGAAAGCATACTTTACAATGGCTTTGTTCACAGTATATGACGAGTAAAACTATTAACGATTTTGGTGTGTACTGCTACGTTGCGAACAGTGTATAACAGACTTGATGAATTTTTTTTATAAACTCATTCATCTGACAGTTCAACCAACTCAAATTCTTGATGCTGAATTTGAACGTCCTCAATATGGACAGATATATTTCTGAAGTAATGAAGACGCTGTTAGTGAATGCATCGCCCAAGATCTTCGCTGATACCCTCGTTGATCTGCTACAGAAGGAAAGGAGGCACCTTACGTTAAACTACTTTTTGCTCAACTCTGATGGCACCGACCATCGAATATTTAGCATCCCTCTTCAAAACAAAGTATATACCATTGTAACATTGAATGCCGACCAAAGCTTACCTGATAATGTATGGGTGATCCGACAGCGATGAAAATCTTTGGCAACCATGAAGATTATTGATACGTGCCAAGGCATTTACGTATTCATTATTTTACACTTAAGGAGCCTTTAGATTCTGAGCATGGCTCGGTAACCTGGTACTATTTTATTAAAAATCATAATAACATTAAATTATGTTTGGGTCGTTTACTTATAATAGTACGAATAAAAATCAGCTTCTTATTATCAATATTATATGAGATATGAATAGGAGTACGAAAAAATATTTTAATATATGGAGAGGGGGATTTTGGGTGCTCATAACTCACCCAATTTCAGTTTAAATATCTTCAAAATGGGTATCCGGTGTTAAAATGAGCTAAATTTTTGAAATGTGAAGTGAAATCTAGGAGTTACTATTGAGAAAAAAAAAGTTGGTACGAATTTTAATATGTAGATGGTCCCTTATGCAACTTTTTTTCATAGCAAATTAAAGTGTACGTCAATCGTAAACGATTGGTATCTGTTAGAGGTGAATCGGGCTCTGTAATTCACAACTGCGTTCGGGCTCGGGCGGGCTCGGGCTCGTGAAAAATTTCTTCTTTATTGAACATACTCCTTGAAACAGATTTTAAAAAGGGATTCATGAGGAAAATAAAAGTACTTATAAAAAAAAATAGGGGCACGGGCGCCTAGAAGGTGCGTGAAGCTCTTTGGGTATTTCAGAACGGCGGCTTAAATTACTTAGTTAGTCATGAGATCCGACATTATTTGATAAATATGGATATAAAGAATTAGAAAGTGCATTGACAGTTTGCAACTATATTTGTCTTTAATTTGCATAAAAGGCAAAATTTATTGTATTCTATCAATGAAGTAATTGAATTTTTTTTTTAATCTTTAGCTGAAATTTCGGGCTCGGGCTCCGGCTTAAATAAGATTGCTCGGGCTCGGATTAAAAGTCCTCGGGCTCGGGCTTCAAAAAATGAGCCCGAACTCATCTCTATTATTCAGCATAGTAGTTTAACTACCTAAAATTTAAATAAACAAAGAAATCTTTTAAAAAGGTCGGTCTCATTCTTATTTTTCCACATACTCTGGATGATTCGTATATTTATTTCTTCCAACATTTTTTTTTTTTTTTTTGGCCTTTCCTTCAAGAAAAATGGTGGAGGGACCTTTGGGGATTCCTGCCCCCAACAACTCAAATGAACAATAACCAAATCAATTCACATACCAATCATCACTCAATTGAACCAATGAAAAGCCGAATCAGTCCAAACCACCAGCATGCCAAGTCGTTAGCATCTCCAGTCCTGCAGGGAAAGGTGACTGCATCCCGCTAGCCACCTACTGCCGGACTGGTTCATTTGCTGACTGTATACCAGGGTAGGACTGGTACTTATTCCAGGGTAGGACTGGTACAGAAGCCGGTACCTCCTACGTGAAACCAATGTTGAATTCAAACCACTAATATGTCAAATCCATTTACATATCAATCACCAGTCTACTCGAATCCATCCCAACCACCAGAATGCAAAGCCGTTAGCATCTCCAGTCCTGCAGAGGAAGGTGTCTGTATCCCGCTCGGCACCATCTGCTGGACTGGGTCATTTATTAATTGTATACCAGGGCAGTATTGATACTTATTATAGAGTCCGTACAGAACCGGATACTTCCTGCTTCAAGGACTCTACTATGCGCCCTTACATAACAGACCAACAAGGGCCCGTACTTTTATAACTAGAGAATCTATAAAAGTTTTCCAGTGTTGAAAACCACGCTTGTCAACAATGCAATAATTGCTTTCTCGATTTGACTTTTTCTTCTAGAAAGTTTTTCATTGTTTTAGACAACGCTGGTCAACAATGTAATAATTGCTTTGAATTTTTAACAATGTTAAAATCCCAGTATTGACGAGTGGATAAAGACACCGAGCATGTTAAATGGCTGAAGTGTGAAGTCCCCAGGTTCGGGTCCATCGCGCGTCCATTGATTTAACGGTCTGTAGTTTTGGACGGTTTCTTCAATATGTAACATAAATACGCAGTAGAACACATTGAATAGCTTCTTTTACAAGGAACCCCTCCTTAGGCAAATAGCCCTCTACGCAGTATTGGTACTTACTACAGAGTCCGTACAAAACCTGATACTTCCTGCTTGAAAGACTCAACTATGCGATCTAACGTAACGACCAAAGTTAATGCAGGTTTACCAAAATTTAAATGTGATTCGCCACTTGGGCAACCCACATTTAAATTTTGTTCAAAGAGAAGTTGTAACATAAGAATGTTTCTTGAAACCCGCGGAAACGGCACGTAAAAAGAGGAATCCTCGGACAGAAGGAATTCTGCTAAATACATTACAATAGTTAAAACCAAAGTAATTTAAGAAACAATTAAAATAGCGTAACGGGTAGAGATGAGAATTTAAAATTGGCCAAGAGTATTAAATTTAGAATAGGGAGGAGAAAATTAAAGTTAATTATAAATATGGGATAAACAAGTCACAAATGGTTTTGTAATTCCTCCTTTAAATAATAAAAAAATAGATATATGAGTTTAGGGAAGAGTAGCTTCCTTACACGGCGAATGTCATGAAATGAATTTTTCGATGTTCGTGTGTGTAATATTTTACAGCAAGAATCGTAGGGATAACACTTTTTCTCTTTGAAATAAAGAGAGATAAGTGAAAAGAACGTTTTGTCTCTTTATCCTCACAACCCCACCCAACTGGTTATGAATTTTAGGAAACCCTCTGTTATTGGGATAAGTTAACCCCTTCCTTCTCGCTCCCGTCAAAATCAAAGGCTGAGTTTTCTCCCTCTATTTTTCGTGGCCGTGAAATTTCCGGGCAAGAGTGTTCAAAAGATAAGCGCCAGAAAAATGACAGCCCTTTCGGCTCTTATGCACGGAATTCTTTTGTATCTCATTTTGCATGACAGATGAGAGTACCAGACTATTTTTAACTTAATTGGAGATAGTTTGTTTTTAAATACATGGTACCACTACTCAAATATTTGTATTTGTGGTATGCATTTTGCAATCTTAACTCACTTTTTTTTTACTTATGTTCAAAGAAAATTTTACAAATATTTATTTATGTTACGAAGTATGTTTAGTAAAATTCTCGTTCAGTGTTTCAGACACGCATTTTTAATGTTTCCCTGCTTAATGGAAAACACACATTCAGTTACAAAATAACCCTAAATGTTTATTTTTCCTATAAATTTGCATATCAATTTCATAAAAGATCATTCCCAGCAAACACACACAGGTTCTCTGAACGTCTATTAACGTTCAGAAGACGTCTTCTGAACGTTAATAGACGTTCAGAGAACCTTTGTGTGTTTGCTGGGTTTATAATAGTCCATAATTTACGACATTAAATAAAATATTTCATATATATGCATGGAATGCTTTCTGTTTTCTTTTGTAGCATTTTCCATAAAAATATTAGATACAAGTATATATTTTATGAACTATTTTTCAGTTATTACATTTATTATAAAATTAGACCTCGCTACAGCTTGTTAATTTCAGCTTTCATTTCTCATAGAATTTAAGGCACCTCAAAAAAATCACTTAAACATAGTAGCGAAAATTTTATTCTACTATGAAAAATTTCATTATAAAATGACAAATATTGAAAATGTTTGTTAATAATTAATGACATTAAATATAATGTATTAACTGTGTTTGCAATTATCTCTGTTTTATTCATAGTTTTTTTCCGAATCGCCTTTAACACCCAAGCACCCAATACACCACAGGGTGAGTACAAATGATGGACCCGATTAAAAAAAAAAATAAAAAAAAACATATTTTCTTAGCTAATGCACATATAACAGTAAGTGATGCATGAATGAAAAGAGAAATAAACCAAGTATTTTTTCAGTTTACATACGTTCAATCTGTAATCCAGTTAGTTCTATACATTTTGTAGCATCACTCTATCAATAGTTCGTAATGCTACACAAATGCATTCTGTAAGTTCTGTCAGTGTTTTCGGCATGGGTGGCACATAAACAACGTCTTTGACTTAACACCACAAAAAGAAATCACATCGTGTTAGATCTGAGGATCTCGTGGCCATTTGATTAAGAGTAAATCTGTTTCCTTGAATTAATGATACCATCGCAGAATGTTCTTCTTGGTTGCTGCTTCTTTTCCGTTACGATATCTAAATGCACGTTGCACCGTGATATCTAAAAAGACGCTTGCGTACTCTAATCCGCAAAATTTTCTTCTCTGTCATTGTCGCCATGTTTGCAGTTCAATCACAGCTATACTGAATGTGTTGCCATCCGTTGATCATGGTGGAAAAAAAAACTTTGTATATTTCTCTTTATATTCATATATTCCTTTTTGTAATATGTGCAGTAGTTTCGAAAATATGACATTTTAAAATCGGTTCCATCATTTGTACTCACCCAGTACATTTAGTTTGGGGAAATCAATTAATTTGGGACAAGTATTTCGTTTTTATTTAATCTGTTCTTAATTTCTTATATCCAGGGATTCGATGGTTTGTCTGCCATTTAATTCTTTAACAGTGATTATTGATTCTTTCTGTTTAAGAGTAGAGTGGACTTGAGCTACAACGTGATTTGACTTAATGGGATTTTACTCGAGTTTTTCACGAGTACATATCTTAAAACTAAATCTCGCCTGCAAGACGAGATTTTCGCCAACACTAAGAAGCGCCAAAAATCCATTTATTCATTACTTTATGTTGGAAATAGTAATATATAAATTAGGTAATGGTTTAAAATGTTTTGAGGGATGTTTATAGGCGTGTAAAGTAATTGTGTATGTGTTTCAAAAGACTTTATACAGGGTGAGTCTGAAAAAGTGGCCAAAACTTTATGGGGTGATAGAACGCATCTACTGGACCAAATTTCGTCACAGAAAGTATGGGCGGAAAGCAAACGGCGAGCCGCTAGGTGGCGTTGTGAGTGGCGTAAAAGGCTGATCTGAAAAAAGCGATGAGAAGTTAAAAGGTAGTTTTTTAATAGCACATTTAAAGAATTAACACGAGAATGAGAGGAGATATTTCAAAAAACACTGAATTAAAGGTAATAGAATTTATGTACGTGCATGCTCAAAGAAATTGCTCAAAAAACCGTCCGCCAGCTGTAACACATGCTTTATACCTATGGGATAGAGAGTGATGCACATTTGAGAAGATACCAGGCGCTTCCCGAATATCGGCGAAGAGAATGCCTTTGGAAGCGAGGACCGACCCTTTCATACCATTTATTACGCCACCTTTTGGCGTTCAAGTTTCCATGTTCTACGCCACCAAGCGGCTCGTCGTTAGCATTCCGCCCATACTTTCTTTGACGAAATTTGCTAGTTTAGATGCGTTGTACCACACCATAAAGTTTTGGCGTAATAGTCTATTGTATACAATCTTCTCTATATCACATGTACACCATGAAAAAGAACTTTGCAAGAAATGCCGTTAGTTCAAATTAACTATTGCACTACAGGTGTCAAGAGCCTTTATTATTCAATGGCATATTTTCTACCATTTCAGACAATTTTTCACTTAATTCATAAGCTTTAATGCTCAATAATCGGGTTATATTATAATTTTTTGGAAACGAAAATACTTACAGCAATGAAATATAATTTCCAAAACATCTGCTCAAATTTACACTCCGAACTGATACTTGAAATAATCTAAAAGTTAATTATAACTCAAATCTATTAACTATGAGACTTGAACTTTTGGAAACACTTATCAATTTTCTAACAGTTAAATTCGCTTAACTTATATGTTGTCAAAATAAGCTCGCTTGATTCAACTTTGCCCTTTGAAGTTTATTAAATCCTAGCTGTTGTTATATCTTGACATCTGAAACTTTATTATATCCTTTCCACCCTGTCTGGGTCGATTCGACCCATTTCTAAAATTGATCTTTCGATATCTTCCACAGGTTTTAATTTAGATCTTTCAAACTTCATGTATTCCACGAAAATGTGCACTCGTTTAATATGTGATTTTTTCAGAGTCGTAAGAGTTTTCTTTATTCACTCTGAAAAAAAGTGACATATTACCTGTCTGGGTCGAATCGACCCATGTTATCATTATACGTAGAAATATATGGAAAACCCATTCATATTTTGAATATACTTTATTTTATTGTGTGGTCGATAGACGACGGCAATATATTGAAGGACAAATATGATATATTATTTGGCTGGTATGCTTAGCCAGTTCTTTTTTAGTTCAATAACATGGCAATTCGCAAACGTAAACTTTCTGAAGAAGAGATCAGAAAACTCTTACAAGAGCTTTCAAATCTATCTGATATAGGTAAATATGAATGTGTTGAAACAGATGAATCAGATCACACATCGAATGAAGATATTTCTCATGAAGAGATAGATACGTCATATATTGAGGAAAGCATTCAGCCAGCGTCTACGTTTGTTAGTAGAAACAAAACTGAATGGTGTAAAGTCGCTCCTACTTCACGCAATGATCGGCAAGTAATCTAATTTCAATTTATAGTTATTTTTCATTTTATTTTTACAAAATGTATTATTTATTAAAAAATGTTGATATTCCTAACTATTTTATTATTATTATTTATTTATTTATTATTTTGCTGTATAGACAACACAACATTATGAAATTGAGTCCTGATCGTACGCGTTATAGAATTCAGCGAACAATTGAGCAGTCAATAACAGCCGTGAAACTTGATGGTGTTTATAAATCAGCAGGAGAATCTCTCAGAGTTGTGCGGCGAAGAAGATGGCCGAGCTATTTTTCGTGCAACTATGTCTTTACAACGCTTTAAAACAATTAGACAGTTCCTTAGTTTTGACAACAAAGGAAGCGGAACAAGTCGTCGACGCCTGGATAAATTGGCACCAATAAGATCATTATTTGAGATGTTTGTTGCACAATTTCCGAAGATGTTTGTGCCTTACGAATGTCTGACGATAGATGTACAGCTCGTGTCATTTCGAGGTGAGTGCCCATTCAGGCAATATTTATCAACAAAGCCAAGATGGAAGTATGGAATTAAATTATGGTTGAAGTCGGATGTAAAAACAGCATACGTGTTCAACGTTGAAGCGTATACTGGAAAGCCTCTTCATGGTGAGCGTGATATAAACCAAGAAAGAAATGTTGCTTTGCGCCTGGTAAAGGCAGTTGAGGGCACTGCTCGGAACATAACGGTGGATAATTTTTTCAGCGATTATATCCTTGCAGAAGAATTGTTAAAGAGAAAACTAACACTTGTTGGGACTCTCAGAAAAAAATAAACCGTTTATTCCTAGTGAATTTCAAGCATCACCTAATAGGGCTGTATTCTCCTCAGTGTTCGGATTTGAACAGGATAAGACTGGTATCGTATGTTCCAAAAAGAAATAAGTCAGTGATTCTTCTTTTCACTATGCATCAGGAAGCTAAAGTGTCACAGAATAATGAAAAGAAACCAGATATAATCTTATAATGAAAATAAAGGTGGTGTGGACACAACAGATAAACCAGCTTCCACCTATACATGTAACAGAGGAACATGGAGGTGGCCGGTGTGTTTGCTTTATAATATGACCGATCTAGGTGCAATTAATGCTTTTGCTGTTTTCATGCACATAAATCCGTCATATAATGAACGCAAACTTTTCAAAAGACGGTTTTTCAGAAAGAAACAGGAAAACAGCTGACACACTCTCAATAAAATCGCCGGGAAAAAACGAATGTGTCGGTAGCTATAAACAAGAAGTTACCAGCTGTAAAAGAAGGCGATGCAGATAATTTGAAAACACCTAAACGAGGAAGGTGCAAAGAATGCGGCTCTAAGAAAGATAGAAAATCAGACTAGATGTGGATCTTCTCAGTCATTTCTTTGTCAAGAGCATGCAAATACTTATTGTAAATATTGTATTAATGCGTAAAATAATATGTAATGTGCAATAATATTTCATATGTAATTAAAATATGTAGAAATAAGTCAAATAGTAAGTAATTATTTCGTGCGTTTAAATATTTTAACAAGCCACATACGCAATCAGGGAATCGGTCGAACTGGGAGAGAGGGGGGGGCAGAAACAGTAAAAAGGAGGTATGAATGAGATAAAATATACATACTTAATCATTAATTAATAATAGCATCCAAAATGAGCCAAACGGGAACTATTGTAAAAGACTTGAGTAAATCTACACGAACTGGGTCGATTAGACCCATCCAGGTAAAACGTAACTTTTTTTTAACAGGGTAGGAAGGATATCTTAGTTATTCCAACCACGTTGTTCCTCGCGGGAGCCGCTATGTTTATCTAGTTACAGGTATTAAAGCTGACTTCCGAATAGATATGAAGTATTTTTTTCTCTTGTATCTTTTTTTCTATAAATAGTAAATGGAAAATATTATTTTGACCAAATTATTATTAGAATGGCCTTGTTATGAAATCTAAATAAATTGGTTCAATGTGTTTTTTTTTTTTAAGTTTCCTTAATTCCAGGAGGATCATTGTGATGTAGTTATTGGTGTTAAATTTCATCTCAGATTTAATTTTATTTTCTATCCACAGTAGAAGGAAAATAATATTTCGTATGGTGAACAAAAATGTTTACTATGAAATGTAAATAATTTGTATAAAAGTATTTTTAAAATATTTATTGGTATCACAAGAATCATAGTGATGGCATTACGTGTCTAAATAGTGCTCAAAGTTAATCTTGTTTTGATTCCACAATAAATAAAAAATAATATTTTGTATCAGTGATAGAATTACGTGTCTAAGCAGTGCTCAAAGTTAATCTTGTTTAATTCCACAATAAATAAAAAATAATATTTTGTATTAAGTCAAAATATTGGAAAGGGCTTGTTATGAAATATAAATAATTTGGATCAAGTTTGCTTTTAAAAATTTCTTTAATTCCAAGGGTGATGTGACACTATTAGCCCGATATCCTTATTAAGATGGTCACATCTCCTAGGTCACATGACTTTTCGAATGCAAAAGTGTGTGACCAAAATACCAACGTCGTAGTCTGTACATCTTGTCAGCGATGTTGAAGAAGTGGATGAGGATAATTTAGGAGGGACCCATAGTGCATGAACATGGTGCGGCAATCTTGGAAATCGCTATAATGATCCGTGGTCGATCTGTGTCAAGGCTTAGAAACGAGCTCATCTCTAAAAATTGCAATGTGCTAGCGTTGAAGTTTTCTCGAAGCGGACAGTATCCTGTTTGAAATATAAGTCCAGCGATTATTCTCTGTGAAATTGTCTTCCGAAGACGTGTTAAAAAGTATGATTCTTCTCATTGGTACCTTCGAAACTGTATGACCTAATGATAAGATGTCGTCGGCATCATTCGAAGACTAAAAGTGGTGAAGCAATTCTAATCAGAAAAGAATAATCTTCGCTGTTCCGTCTTTGGAATGATAAAAGTGATCATGATAAATAGCATTATATTTTTACGAACTTTACCATGATCTGATTTCTTAAATTCTGATGTGATTAATCCTATGACTGCTTGATTGCTGAACCAAAATCGCTTCAAAACTTGTCTTTTTTTTTGTTTGTGTTTGACAAACGCTTTTAAATTAAAGCGGTAGAAACCAAGAAAGGTGATCTTGTGCGGACAACTATGGTCATCTCTAAGCTAAAATTGAAATCAAATGTTAAATAATGTGTGTGTTATTATCATTCAGAAAGTGAACGAACGCAATTTCAACATAACTCCCGAGCATCTCAGAGCACCAAGGCCGAGCCTGAAGAATTACATTTTTTATCTCAATTTTGTTTGCGTATTTTCACGTTTGAAGACGTTGTTAGTCGGTAATCATGTTTAAAAGAACTGATCAGCTAGCCAGCTGTGAAGTAAGATCCGTTAATAGGATTTTTAATGTGAGAAATGTTCGGCCTTAGGAAATTTATTGTCAGGTAAGTGAAACTGCGGAAAAGTGAAGCGGAGTCGGCTTCTGTGAGTGCTTTTGAGGGTGACAATCTCTCTGGGCTGGACTGCTGCGCAACCGTGTACGCTAGAGGTGAGACGGGCTCAGCCGAGCCGGCCCGAACGGGCTCGGGCTCTGTAATTCACAACTGCGTTCGGGCTCGGCGGCTCGGGCTCGTGAAAAATTTCTTCTTTATTGAACATACTCCTTGAAACAGATTTTAAAAAGGGATTCTGTGTATGAGGAAAATAAAAGTACTTATCAAAAAAAAAATAGGGGCACGGGCGCCTAGAAGGTGCGTGAAGCTCTTTGGGTATTTCAGAACGGCGGCTTAAATTAGTTAGTCATGAGATCCGACATTGTTTGATAAATATGGATATAAAGAATTAGAAAGTGCATTTGACAGTTTGCAACTATATTTGTCTTTAATTTGCATAAAAGGCAAAATTTATTGTATTCTATCAATGAAGTAATTGAATTTTTTTTTTAAATCTTTAGCTGAAATTTGGCTCGGTGGCTCGGGCTCCGGCTTAAATAAGATTGCTCGGGCTCGGGCGGGCTCGGATTAAAAGTCCTCGGGCTCGGGCTTCAAAAAATGAGCCCGAACTCATCTCTAGTATCTGTAACTTTGCTGTACGACGAACGACGGCTGAAAAAAGTACAAGTGGGACTTTTTTTTGCCGCAGCTGTACAAGGGGAACGCATTGAAATGTACTAAAAGTGTATTTTGACGTATATGTTTGAATCATTCCAAAATTTATGCAGTAAAATATGATTATCATGAGAATGTAAGCTACTTTATTACCACCCTGTATATATGATAAAAAGTTTTTTAATGAAAGGGTTTATCTTATTTATTTGTTTTTCATTAAATTTTCGTGGTTTTTTTTTAATTTAATGTCTTGTAGTAGACGTACATCATCATTTTTCGGCCCAAAAAGTAATTCAGCCTTTGGCATTGTGAAAAATGTACGAGTTTTGTTAAATTTGGTTTAAAGGAAAAAAAATTTGGATTTTTGTATATTTGCTTATTTCTTTATTTTGGGTTTGACCCATTTCCAAAAAAAAAAAAAAAAAAGTCTCAAGCACAATCCTTTAATAAGATCCTTCCTTCTCAAGGAACTCCTCTAACAACATTCATCACGGCTTCGTAGAAGAACTAACTTTTAATCAAACGTAAGTGTCTTTACATCCCTTACTAAGCCAATTGCTTCGGGATTAGGAATAAAATGAATCTGATTTTTTTATGCCCTTGCATTGTCTCCAACGAAAGAACGCCCTTTTCCCTTGTGGCGAAAGGCATGGCTACTTAGTCATTTATTCATAAGGAATTCTTTCCCGAACTACTCTTCAATAGAGTACATTAGGTTATTGTTCTAGAAACTTTTGCAGTTATCTATAGTAAGAATATAGACAGAATTTTTTTTTTTTTTTTGGCTTACTTTTATGTTAAAAATGTATATCACTATACTTCGTGTTTTATATTAGTAGATTGAAACTTCTCCGACCACCCTCCGTTTCGCAAAAAAATGGGTCGTTAAGAAAGGTGGTCGCTCAAAGAAGAATAAACATTTGGTAGAGAAGAAAAAACTGCTAAAAAATATTGTTTATTTTGTAATTTCAGAAACTGCAAATTAGTACTTAAGTAATAATATAAACATATTTTTAAAATTTAAATTTTAATAAAACATTTAGAAATTCGGATTGTTCCATTTTTTTTTCCTCCCAGAGATAACTTCTACTCTCTACTTAATTTTTCGCATCTTCCAAAAAAGCATTTATCCTGATATTCTATAGTTAATCTGAATTTGTCGTAGTAAAACATATTTTTTTTAAACTTGCTTTTTGTATTTTTCCACAACCGAAAGTAACCACCAACTTCCTCTCCGAATTTCTTTTTTCGCGTGACTCAGTGATATCATTGCGCTGCTCCAATAGTAAAATCACCGGCTCATAGTTGCACAGTATTTTCTTTTTTAACAGATGCATTGAGTTTCAGTTTCTGTGTTGTGGCAAGCATACAGAAGGGGCATCTGCGTTTGGGGGGGAGGTGCTTTAGTTTGATGGCATTTTAGGGGCTCTAACGCATATTCACTTTAAATCTGGAGAAAACTGACGAAAATTTCAGATCATTAGATCAACTGCTGCACGATAGTCCCGAACGCAAGACCTACACTGTTCATTCGCCTACCATATTCAGGGTCTTATCCGATCAAGCATGGTGGAGCTAAACAGATGCAAAATGGATTTCATACGGTAAATGTAAACTCACTTCCAAAAGTTAATCACAGAGCGGTAAAATGCGAAAAAATGGGCAAGTGCTGTTTAGATTGACTCGAAATACTTTGAAGTAAGTACTTCTATATTTATTCATGAAACAAAACAAAGAATTACATACAGAAATTTAAAATATATATATATATATATATATATATATATATATATTGAATTTTCACATAAATTATAAGATAAAGTCATATTTGCGTCATAGAAAGGTGATGTTTAAATGCAAAACAAACAATAAAACCCGGTATTACTAGGGTATGTGAGCACCCCCTCACCTTCATACTAAGTGTACAACGCGTGAGAATGCTTGTTACGAGGGGATCAACCACCGCAGAGTCCAGTAATCGCCATTCCTCCTGTAGGGCAGTTTCTAAATCTCTGAGATAGCCTGGAGGTCGAAAACGTCTACCTATAGCACGGCCGAGGGCATCTCAGAGATTTTCAGTTGGATTAAGGACAGGCGAGTAAGCCGGCCTCTCCACATACGCAATCCCCTCACTCTCCCGAAAGTCATCAACGATGGCAGCTCCATGGGGACGAGCATTATCGTCCATTGAAGCAAAAGAAGGACAACTGCTGCAGCGTACAGTTTCCCAATGGGGTATAGGATTCATATCGATACCGTAAAGCTGTCAAGAACCTCGCCTATAGATGTGCAAATTGGTGCGATATCCCAGTGAAATCAATGCCCAGACCATGATGCTTCCACCGCGGAATGGATGATGTTCTCGGGTCGATTGTGTGTGCATTGTTCCCTCTAAACGCTTACACGCTTATCATCTAGATGTAGGGCAAATCTGGACTCATCTGTTAGTATAACATTGCCCCAATCAGACACAGCCCAATTCACACGCTGGCGGCATCATTTTATCGTGCTGCTCTGGATTGGACGGACTAAGGAACACAAACTCTTCGTACTCTGGCTTATAGATCATTCATTTGCAGCCTTCGAAGCTCAATAGTGGCAGATATCGTATACCAATATACACTGCAACCAAAAGTGTCACATGTGTAGAGGTCGATCTTCAATTACGCTTATTTGCAACAGTAATATATCGATCTTCAGCGGGAGGTTGTAAACCTCGGAAGACCGGCTACAGATCTTCGGACATCTATTTGGATGGTTTTCAATTGTTTCCATAATCCTTAAATGACAGAATGAGGAATTCCGAAGAAAAGAGCAACATCTGTGACAGACTGACCGGCTCAATGCATCCGACAGCCCGCCAACGGTCAGAATCTTCCACTTGTCTTTTGGAAGCCATAGTATGAAAACAAATCGTACGAATGTTCTAAACACCTTTCATCAGCACTTACATGAGACTCCTGTAACCCTTCACAATGCCGGTTTCTTATACGACTGCCTATTTTGCATATTTCTTCTCGCGAAATCGTGATTGGCTGTTACCTAACATATTTGCATACTTCCTTCTACCTTTTCAGGAAATTTAAGCTTCTTTAATTCAGATTGGTTTCCGGAAATTAACATTTTCCTCTCAGTGCTTGACTTTTGGAAGTAAGTGTATTTCTTATATAAACCAGATAAATAGGACTTGACAAGACGTTACGTTTCGTGGCACCAAAAGGATACCCTTCTTCTGTTGCAAAAATTTTACAAGATTTATTTATGCCACTTTGGCTTGAAACACGAGGGAGTAACGAATTTGAACATTTTATTAGAGTATTCATTATTTATAGCTCAATACAGTGATCAAATTTGCACTCAACAGTTGTAGTTGCTTGTCCAGCTGAAAATGTTTAGCGGAAATCCATTTTATCCAAACAATTCACAAAATGGATGAAAAAGAAATTCATCGTTTCCACGGGATATTTCTCAAAGTTGAAACGTTGTCCTTTCTTTAACGTAAAACTAAGGATTAACTAGAAAAAAGCACATTTCTCAGAAGAGAACGCTTAGAAATATTCTGAATTTTCTAACTATTTTTAACTTGCAGAGATCCCATATAATTATTACTTCATCTCCTTGATATAACGTAAGTCACAATAAGTAAATATGTTTATCATAAATCTTTTTCCAAGTTGCGAATTTTTCAAAGTAAAGTTTTTAGAAAGAAAATGAATGCAAAATAAAATTAGATGCTGTTTAGTGGTTTATATTCTTTCTGAAAAAGGCATTTTTTACATGAATAATTTTCTGTCATCTATTTTTGTAATATTTCTGTCATCTATTTTGTATTTTTATTTTTGTAATAAGTGCATTGTACAATGATTTAATATTGCACCCGCATTCGCATATATTTATCCATGTATAGCAAGGCGGTTGGTTTCTTTTAACGATCTGTTATTGCAAAAACTTTACTTCTTACAGGACCATAAAATTATTTCATGGATGTCATCAAAGCTCTAAATAAGCAAAAAAATATGTCAAATTTTAATTTATAATATAGTTTACGAGATAATATAAGGTCGAAGTATAAACAAGCAAGATACATGAATTCATATTTTTTTTTCCCTTTAATTTGTTATCAGCAACGAATTACCATCTTTGAATTTGCTTTAATCTAAAAGGAACAACAGCAAAAAAAAAAAAAAAAAAACCACTTAATCCAGGGAAAGTTCTCCATCACAAAATGCAAAAAGAGTGAAAGAAATTGATGGTACCGGTCTTCTTAATTCTTTTATGCGTTCACCGCAGTCTATTTTGTTCAGACAAGTGAATAATTCTATTACAAGCAGATACCTGCAACCAGATGAATTTGCTTTCTCATCCCGAAAGTGATCTTAAGTAAGACTGACAAGTTAAATCTAAAAAGAATTAGAAATGGCTTTTATTTCGGCAAAGTCAACAAAGAATATCAGGTAAGTGACGATGCCTTTTATTGTGTTCTAAATAAAGACGGTTGTATATAACGATACATCCTTTTACAAGATCTTAAATTAAAAAGGAAAGAAAAAAGACATGTTCTACGACTTTATTTCGCATGTTCTTTTTATTCACACTTTTCAATAAGCCTAAAAAGGGCTTATGTCTGTCTGTTATTTATTTTTCTTGTTACTAAGTCTTATGTGCACGGAAATAACTAAATGGATAACATTACATTTCTAAAATAAATGTCTATCTACACTTTAAACGAAAATTGTGAGTGTTAGAGCTTACATGGTTTTGTATTGTGGAATTCATCTAATAGCATAACTGAATTTGCCATGAGCTGTCAGTGGCGGCTCGTGGATTATTTAAATGGAGGTTCACAAAATTAAATATGCAGATACGACGCACCTTACGAGTTAAAATATATTTGCATTTCCAGCAGTGAAAGAAAAGCAATGCACGCAATTGAAAGAAAACAAGCCATCTTGGGTCTTACATTTCGTCGCCAAGATAAGTTTTAGCAAAAATATTGTCTCGATTTTTTATTTCAATTTTTATTTCAAAGGGTAATTTTGAAAAATGTCATTGCTGTAGCTCCGAAACACTTATTGGACTCCCATCTTAATTATTGACACTAGTTCGTAAAAATTACTGTAGTGATAAATCATAAAAAATAAGAAAATAATAAGAAAATGAAATAAAATGGATTAACTAACCGAGCACAACAAGCCAAGACAGTATCCGGAGGAGATAACGGTAAAAAAATCTGCTGTGAGCACAATAAAATTGTGCGAACGGAAGCGCCTCTCTTCCCCCGCAGCTCTCTCAGCGTCTTTCCTCAGAGACCGGTCAAAAGGGCCACTCGGTCGATCGCACGTGCGAGCGACGGAAGACTATGCTGTAGTAACTTACGATACAGTGCGTTAGTTATAATACATGCGTTTAATAAAAGTGCGGGGTGGGGGAGAGTAAAACTCATCTTTTTAAATTCACAATAATCTAGAAGTGCACTTCATATATATATTTTTTTAATTTGTTAATGTGTGTATTCTTTTGTTTTTCCTCTGGGGGTTCACGTGCTCATATGCTGAAATGGAGGAGCCGCCACTGAACTAACCTCCAAGGTGTACAGCGTCACCACCCCATGTCATACTGCTTTTTATACTTAGTACAGTGTTGGCCACAAATTATTGGACTCATTTCAAAGAAAGTCGTAGCTCCCTTTTTTTTAACAGTATTTTTCACTCAGTTTATTTAGGTTAGGGTTGCTACAAATTTTGGGTGTCATCATAAAAGCGAATGGTGACCGTGCCAAGTACTGACATTACAAAAGGAATGAAAAGACATAATTCGTGTCATTTCCATTCATAAAATCATTATAAAAATAATTTTATGGGTAATTGTAACTGATAGCGAGGTTTATAAATTTTTGCATAAACAATTTTTAATTACAGCAGCTGTGGGCTTATTCAAATTAATGCTCAGTGCGCTGCCGCTCCGTTCATGAGCTCCATGGCTCTGCTAATGGGTCGTTTTTTTTTTAAGAACACCAATGTTAATGTGCCAAAGTTACTCAAGTAGCAAGCGGTCACCGGTTACTGAAATGCAATTGCAGGGATAGCGAGTGGCGAAAGCTGGGTTTGAACCCAAGTGCTCTGGGGGCTCGGAAGGTGCCCCATTTGGCCGGCCCTTAATTGCCGTTTGTTGTGTGCGCGGAGGTAATCTCGTATCGCCACACTATCATCAGCTCGAGAGGAAGTGCGAGGAAATCGTGCAAGGTTCGTGATTGCATCAGGGAGAACTTACCTCAGCTCTTGCTCCCGTATCGGCAAAGGTAGGATAGATCATCGGCACTGAGGAAAATTGGGCGTGGAGCCGAGGGGATTAGGAGCTTTCTTATCCGAGAAAAACTCAACGCCTGCAAGTTATAATGGAATCTATAACTTTTGTTAAAAGTTGTGCAATCGAAGAAAACTTGGGGGAAATCGTAGCAATACATATTAGCTTGTTCACTTCTTTTAATGTTTACATTTATTCATATTTTTATTCATGCATATGTTTCTTTTTTATGTACTTAATATCGCAAACGTAGTGTCACGAAAAATTTATGGCACATGTGAGATATTTTTCGTACTGTAATGACATTGCCTTTAAATTTTGGGGAGAAAATAAGCTTTAAGTAGTCACATATTCAAATCCCATTAATGCTTGTGTATTAATAGGATTTGAATATGTAACTACTTGTAAAAGAGGCTTGATTTCAAAGGTTTATTAAATCAGTGCTCACGGAAATTGAATGTTTAGGTGCATTTACTAACACACAGGAGACGATTGCTCAGTTAATTTCAAATGATTATTGAAATTAATATGGATTATGATTACGGTTAGTATTTAAAAAGACTATGCTTACGGTCAAGGCTAAATTTGCAAAACGTTCAGTAATATTGACCTTAATAAAAAATATTTAATATAAAAACAGAGAGAGAATAATGCAAAATGAAAATATTTATGTAAAATCCATATATTACCATTCTTACAAGGATTACAGTCAATCGTATTAATCGGCCCGAAATCTGCTTACCAGGACTTAAGATAACCCTTTGAGACACAACCCTTTCCCAATGCTGAAAAAGGGCAGCCGATGCCATCACTCGACTTAACTACCAGCTAGATGGCGGACGGTCGAAACGTCCATCGCATGCCACAGATCTAGGGACCCTTTTTTGACGCAGCTGGCTGTGCTCGGCACAGAAGGAAATCTTTCAAACTGAAATCAGCTTGGCGATATCGAACTGTTTCGCTAGAAATCGCTAAACCTTACTATTACTGATATTTTATCTCTTAGATGAACTGCGCCGAAAATATTTTTGATTTAATAGGCGTGCAGAAGTCATGTCTGTTGTCCACATCAGATTTTTTCAATTGATTTATGATATTTAGCTCTTATGTGTGTTTAATTTGTTATGCGCAAAAATTTAGAAGTCATTCTTTCGTACATTATGTTTTAACTTTTCAGACCCGATTTCACTTCTTCAATTAATAATAATAATAATAATAATAATAATAATAGTAATAATTACTATATTCAGTCTTTTTCAGACCAGAAAAAGACAACATTTTCAAAAAACATTAAACATCTATTTTTTGTTGCCAAACTAAAAACTGTAAAGACGTCAGAAAGGTGAAGCTTCAACTCTCTGCGGGTTAAAATAGATAAGATTTTAAAATATATGTCCATTGTAATGAACACTGGTCCTGAAGGGGCTAAAAATGTCCAATATCTTATTAAAGATTACGAATAACCCCTAAGGTTACACGAAATTTAGACATTTTTTTTTTAAATTACATTAAATTTTGGTCATACTTTCTACGAAGATCTAAATGCCAACTCTGCGAAAAACGTATAAATAATTGGATATTTATTTTATTGTACCACAAGAGATGAACATTTTTTAATCACTCCATTATATAATTAGTTCTAAAAGTAATAGCTGTTCTTTAATTTTCAGCGTTTAATGATATTAATGCTTTTATAGGATTGCAATTTCATTCTGGAAAAAGTCTTGTTTGGAAGCCATTAGCAATTTTATTTTAATTCTTGAATGCAATTTGCTCTTAGCTTTCGTATTATCGTTTAACTTATAAAGGTCCGTTTTAATGCAGTCACAAATATGAATGTTTTATCGGATAATCAAGAAATCCAATTAAAGATTCACGCAAATATTCAGTAATGACTTGAATTTGGTAAAGAAATTTTTAAAGCAATAATTTATTTTCATGCAAGTTAGGTCTAAATCTGTTTTATTTTTTATCTTGTTTTGTCCCTAAATATTTAATTACAATAAAACTGTTTAACAGGATTTTATTTGAGAAATGGACAATCTAACTCAAACATGCATATAGAGATTTTCATTAGATTTTAAGCCATTTGTCACATTCTCTTGTTTTTGAAGATCATTTCAATGATAATTTAAAATCGTGTATTAAATTTGAAACTAAACAATACTGTTTTCATTTTAATATGTATCCAAAATAAGAAAGACTTACTTATCTTTTAGTCATCCTGTAGCATTTTGTAAAAATCAATCAAATTAATCTTGAAACAAAGATGAAAAAATAGGCTAGTGCTTGCTTAAGAAATTTTGCGATAGATCATGTGAATATTAAGGGAACAATATAAATGTAGGGGCAACAAGATAAATGATTCATTTAAAAAACACTAAATTATAAAATTACCAACATTTCTAAATGATATTCTCCTACAGATAGAAATCACGAACTAGCACCATTGTTAAATATGATTTATGCATGCATCAGTTAGGCTTCATTCAATAGAAAAAAAGCCTCTTTGAATCCATAGAAAAATTGTCGAGCAAATTTACATCTAAAATTTTACAATAATTATTTTATTTTGGTTTTACTACTTTTCTTAGTAAATTTACCATTAATATTATTTAAACTAATATTGTCATTTAGAAACACCGAACTGGACATGCAATGGGCATTTCATTAAAAGATTTAAAATAGTAATAAAAATAGTAAGGGAATGAAAAAAAGAAAATTTCAGCATAAAGATTTAGTAAATATTTTCTTTCTTAATATTGACCCTTCGTTTTATGCAAAATAACTTATTCTTTGCTGCAGTTCTACATTCTCTAAAATTCCTACCTTTATAAAAAAATCTTACTGAAATATTCTGATGCTTAAATAATCCATAAATGCCCTTTTAAATTTTTAATATATACAGATACATTACATTTAATATTATTAATAGTGCCATGTTAATGAGTAAAGCTCATTAACATGGTAAGTCATGGCTCTTTAACATGGTAATCAAGTAATGAGCTCGTGCTGAAGCACGAGCATATTTTAGCATAGGTAGAAGAAGGTACTTTATAAAAAAAAAAGTAGTTCCACTACAATTCCTAAATAATCGGCCAAGCAATCCATTTTTCTGTTGAAATGTATGATTCGTTATATCAATAGGATTTTAAATTTTATATAAATTTTGCCTTGTTATGGATTTTCTTTCCCAAATTTACCAGATCAGACTTAACATTTTACTGTCAAAAACTATAATTATTGAAAGATAAGAAGAAACGTTTAATAATTTTTTTCCGAATTAACACAAATAGTCACAAGTATGATTTTTTAAATTAAAAAAAATAAATAAAACCGACATCAAATTACTTCACTTTAATGGCAACTTATTCCGTAAAAGCTTGGATATCTGCAATCAGTGGCGACTTTTAATTCTTGGCGATTTCTGTATGCGCATAATCGATAATCATTTCCCATTAATGTTGACAGTGAAACACTTCACCAACTATTGTTATTCATAATCCTAAACAGATTGGCATATTTAGCCCGTGAAATATTAAATCTCACCATGTGGCAAATATCCATATTCTCCATTACTCATATTATGAAATATAGGTGTTTTGTAATTTCTCGCCAAATCTAGAAGCTATCGACAAGCTGAGTTTATGTTTAGGAACTTATATTTCGAACCCAAATTTGCCAATAAGTCGTAAAAAGTGACAAACCTCGGCTGTTTATGTCATATTATTTCTAATGGTTGTTACTGGCAACCCTTAGGCAATGGTTTAAGAACGTGGTTTTTTTTTTTCAATTTTTGGAATGATAATAGCATTAGAATGTGACCAACTTAATAGGGGACTGCCCCATGGCTATTTTCATCCGAATAAAAAAAGAATTTTGGAAATCTATCCACGTGGTAAAAAGTTATATGTGCACATACATTATATATATATATATATATATATATATATATATATATATATATATATATATTATATATATATATATATATATATATATATATATATAACTAACAAGTAAAACACAAAACATACTACAAATAAGACATATCTCGCATAAAAATATAACAGCTATTAGCAAGAATTAGAAACCAGATTTTGAAGCCAAATAAAGTGCAAGAATTATTGTGATAATATAATGGAACGGAAATTATAACCACTGTCACCATCGTCAGGGGCCACAAACAGTGGATTATAATTTACAGCAAACCAAATAGTAGGGTTTCGGTTGTGTGGCATATCAGAAGAGATATTAACTCCACACATCTGGGCCCTACCCTACTATATAAAGGAAAGAAGAAATCAAAAAGATAACAAAAATTAGAAATAGGAATTATAATTTTACATACCAGACCTTGAGCAGAGCACATGGAAATTTCATTTGAACAATTGATATGTGTTGCCAATGCTAAGAATTGTAAAAAGTGAAAAATGGTGTTGCCACCAAACAAAAGTGTAAAAGTGGAAAGAAGAAAGTATAGGAGTTGCCAAATACTAAAAGGTAATATTATTAAATTTTAAGAATATCCAGGTATATTAATATAATAAATATATATTGAATAATAATAAATTAAAATGATTGAATAAAATAAATAGTATAGCAAAATTAAATATAACATATTGTTTAAAAAATATAATGATTATTATTATTGACAAAGTATGTATAATAAGTTATTGTATGACAGAAGATTAATCTAGTAAATAAGAAAAAAATAAAAAATAATGTTTAGGACAGAATAATCACAATATAGGAACCCCGTGTTTTTTTTTTTTTTTTTTTTTTTTTTAATTCCTTCTGATATATATATATGCATGCATATACACATCCAAATTGCTTTTAAACATATTACTTTTTTTTAATTAATGAGAAAATATATATATATATTAGATACATTAGCATATATTAGAAAAACGCGCACCCAGGGCAGCCATTGTTATTATAGAAACAATGCAAAATACATACAGAGAAGAGGAGTTCCCTCTGCTCTGTATGAGGGAAGCGCTTGTCACATGAAGACCGAAAGATTTTTTTTGGTCGAAACGATCGCTACACCTTATAGTCCGGGAGCCAGCGACAGATTTTGGTCAGTTATTTCTTCTCGGCCGATAATTCGTGAGATGATTAAGATAGTTGTGTGTTGAAGCCTGGTGATCGTCAGCTGCCGCACCATGGGTGGGTTGGGCGGCGGCCGCCTTCCAGAACGTAAAAAAAAATTAAAAATTCAGTCATTTCCTCCCGGTTGAAAATTTCTGAAATAATAGCTGGCATAGTACTTGTTTGAAAAAAAAACCGTCAGCTGGCCAAGCGGCGGTGGATTATACGTCAGCTGCTCATACGAACATGTAAAAAAAAATTTTTTTTTCAATGATTTCCTCCCGGTTGAAAATTTGACAGATGTTAGTTTACATTCTACTTTAAATAAAAAAACAAGTCAGCTGGCTGTATACCGGTGGAAAACCCGTCAGCTGGCACAGTGAAAATGTGGCGCGGAAAGGTAGTGTGGTCGCCGCTAGCCTATTTCAATGGACCAGCTGACGGGTTTTCCCCGGCATAAGGCCAGCTGAATTCTTTTATTATGGCAAAAATTATGTCAACTATTATTTGAAAAATTTTCAACCGGGAGGAAAAGTAGAATGTAAAGTAGAATGTAAACTAACATCTGTCAAATTTTCAACCGGGAGGAAATCATATAAAAAAAAAATTTTTTTTTACATGTTCGTATGAGCAGCTGACGTATAATCCACCGCCGCTTGGCCAGCTGAAGGTTTTTTTTCAAACAAGACTATGCCAAACTATTATTTCAGAAATTTTCAACCGGGAGGAAATGACTGAATTTTTAATTTTTTTTACGTGTCTGGAAGGCGGCCGCCGCCCAACCCACCCATGGTGCGGCAGCTGACGATCACCATGCTTCAACACGCAACCGTCTTAATCATCTGAGAAATTATGGGCTGAGAGGATTTTGGTAGCAAAAATCTGTCGCTGGCTCCCGGACTATTATAAGTAACTTTTATGTGTGTTTCTTTTCACAAAGTGTTTATCTATTTTTGCAAAGTTCTCTGTTTAAACAGATTAAACTGAATTTGTCCTAAAATATTTTCCTTAATTACGCATTACTTGAATTTTCTACAGTTGCATTCCATTATACCGACTTTTTCTTCTCAATTCGATTCGCTTCGGTACTATTTGGGATATTGTTTGAATAAAAACTGCACTGAAAAAATGTTTTGTTGAATCAATAAAAATTTGGTTAAATCAACAAAATTTTTTTGGTTCAATCATCGACGACGAAATTTTTTTTTTTTTGGTTAAACTAAAGAAACAACTTTGTTAAAATTATTTCGTTATTTCAACAAAACATTTTGTCAATTTAACCAAACAATTTGTTTAAAAAACACTGTTGATTTAATCAAATTGTTTGTTTAAATGGTTCATTTGGTTAAAATAATCCATATTATTTGCTTGAATCAATAAAATTTCCTTATTAATTTGCGGTGGATTTGTTCATGACTCATTTAATAAAATCATTTTGTTGAATTTGCTACGTTATATTTTTTAACGCACCAAGCAGTTGGTTGGAAGCTTGGGCTAATTAAATGGTAAGGCTAATTAAATTATTTATTCATCAAATTTTTATTTTAGTGTTTTCATATATCTACAATTTTAATATGAAGAAATTCAAGTCACTCTCTTTGTTGTTGTTGTTCATAAGACAGTTGAATAGCCAGAATCGTTCTTCGGTTCATGGTAAAATAAATTTGTATCTTTAATGCTAAATAATGCCCAAGATTGCAATTTAATTGAAAAAAAGTGTTAAAGAAAGATTTCTTCTAAGTGTTATTTTTTAATGGAGTTGTCTCGCTTTCATGTGTGGAGATACATCAAATCAAATTTATAACTTGGGCGTACAGTTTCAGATTTAGATTTAATGCTACAAGTAAATGTTGACTATCTCAATCGATAGTGAAAACCAAATAATTCGGCTAAAGTCTCTTTCACCTCCTGCTCTTTCATCTGCCAGTCTTCAATCTCGAAAAGGATGTTTTGTTTATATAGTCAGCACGGAAGACTTAATTAAGTTACACTCTGACTTACTTTTTCCCTTTAACATCCCAAATCCTAAACAGTCGTCATAAAAGTTTCAATAAAAGTGCAGAGATATCTTAACACGGACATGTACGCCCTTCTAGTTGTTTTAACGAATTTGCCTAACGGTCCAAACATGAGTTTCTCTAAACTAATCTTTATAAAAGCACTAAAATAAAAATATATTTTTTAATCAATATATAAAGTAATTAGACTTACCTTTGAAACTTCCAATTAACTCAAAAATAAAAATACACTTTAATAATTTTGCATTAGAAATCACTCATGCTTAATTGTATTGGCAGACATTGGCAGGGTTCGGAAAAACCCGGTCGACTAAATTTATCCCTTGTCGACTAGCTTTTTTCTTTTTTTCTTTCCTTATTCTCATTAACATAATTCAAAATATATGATGCTCTTAAAAATTTTATCTGGCTCCTAAGATTTTACAACTTTTTTTTTTACCTCTGGACATAAGCGCAAATACTCCATTTTCGGCTAATGAACATGGTCATTCTCTTCTCCTCTCGAGGCTTACACCGTACTTCACTCCTGTGCATGCCCTGGACGCATGCATGCATTGACTATACAACGATTTCAAATGCTATTGATTCTGAGTTTGACAAAAAGTATTGTGCTGGCAAAATAGCATTTTGGCGTCTTGTTAAATAAATGTGGTTGAATCAAACAAACTTTTGTTGAATCAACAAAATGAAGCTACTGAACTGTTTAACCAAAGAAGTTTTGTTAAATTCAACAAAACACTCTTTAGATGGTGTTTTGGAAAGTTAGTACTGCGTAGTTTTTTTCCGAACAAATCAATTTAATAATATACTATTTTAGATAAAAATTCTCAGTTTTAAAGTGCAAAATTAAATAAAATGCTTAATATGTCAAATGCACAATAGATCATCAAATTCATACTTATAAAGTATTTTTAAATTCAAAACATTCCATCGCTGAGTAAAATGTAATTTAAAAGGAATTAAGATTCACAAAAATATTGATGCTTTTTCAAGCTGCTCGTACAGACTAACACCACACAAACACCATTGCACAACAAATATAATGTAAACTTGTTTAAATCGAATTTAAACTTTCATTTGCAGTCAAATATTGCATTATTCATAAGCAAACTCTCATTTAAATATCATTTGCTAACATTAAGTATTCTAAATCTCGTGTGGTACGGAAATAAAGTAGTTATTTAAAACTACTACTTCAATACATAATTTTTCTCTCAATTCTAAACACACAGCCTTTTCTGATTCTAAATTATGATATAAGAACTTTTTTTATTTAATGAATTTAAGGACACAAAAGTAGCTTTTTTAAATTTTTCTTATTGTGATAAAATTATGAATATCCAAATGATAAAATACTAAAAAAGCAACAAATGCTTTCATGTGTTTAAAAGCCAAAGAAAATTTCTTTTTAAAATTACACTGTTAAAACAATTTTTGTTACTTTTTCAATGAAAATTTAAAACATTGCCTTTTAATGTGTTTCAAATATGCTGTCTTTGAGAAAAGGTTTATACGCAGATTTAAATAGATACATTTACTAAATAATAAAGTAAAATATCTATAAATAAAGGAAATTTTTAATGTAGTGCTTATATTATCTTATAGAGGATTTCAGATAATGTATGGCATTCTAACTAATTACAAACAGAGCAAAAAATAATTAAAACAGTCCTCAAATTGTAAGAACTTTCGAGTCATCATTAAATGAAATTATATTTATAAGTATGATTTTTTTAAAACCTGAAATAATTTTATATTTTGTAAATACGCACTAAATTGCCATACTATATTAACCCTTTAAAGCGCAGTGATCCCACTCTGGGAACACCCATTTCTGACGTTTTGACTGTTGCCAGTCACGAAGAATAGATTGGATTTCTATAAAAATAGTTGCGGGTGACCCAGCACTAGGAGAATCCTTTCCTTTTAAGCACGTCATTTCCCGTCAAAAAATGGTCACGATTATTTTTAACAGCACTGACATCTGCTGAAAAATGGAAGAACGTGAGAACAGCTGGATAGATTGCCCAATGCCGAAAAAAAGAGCAGCCGTTGCCATCGCTCGATTTAACTACCAGCAAGATGGCTGACGATCGAAACGTTCATCGCGTGCCACAGATCTAGAGACCCTTTTTTGACAACAGCTGGCTGTGGTAAGTCGAGCGATGGCAACGGCTGCCCTTTTTTCAGCATTGGGAAAGGGTTGCGCCTCAAAGGGTTAAAAGCATATAATAATCCATGCGTCCTCCCTAATTTTTTTTTCATTAAGTTGGAAAACCCATCATTGAGTTTGCAGTATTTTTCTTCCTTGTTACATAAAACACTTGTTTGAAGTCCGCGTCGTTGAAGGACCTCCAGAGATCGTCCACGAAATCTACATTAAAACCGCCTTACTAAATCTATTTACCGATCTTCCTCAAGCATATTCTAATTATACTAAATGTTTATAAGTACTACTTGGAAAGTGTATCATAATCCATGAGTACCGTATTCATTTTTTTTCCATAAAACACTTCTTTGGAATTGAAATAGATAGTAAAACTGTTTTACAATCTTCGTCAGGCATATTTTATCTATTCCATGGGCGACGGTAGCATAGGGCAAGGGGGGGGGCAATGATCCCCTGGATTCTTGTATGCAGTGATTTCCGTTGCTTTTTTGCTCTTTCTAACATGGTAACCATACGTTAACCTTTTCCCGGCGGGGAAATTTTGGACGTGCTGTTTCAGAAGAACGGGAGCTTCTGAAAAATGCTTTCCCCCATTTCAGTGACTCTTAGCTGAAGCTGCTATTTGTGCAACAATCATTGATGGATTACTCTTTCCCGCCCCTGAAGTCAAACGAACTTCTTGAATAAGGGGATTACCTTTACGCGTATATTCTCCTTTTCAGGAACTAGGGTGCAACTGAATTGATGGATGGATGTTGACATCTCTCCCCGCCGGTCCAGTACAGGTGAACAATTACAGAGGGGGAAAGCATTAGTTGGTCGAAATATGAACTAAGCCCGTCCTTTAATGTGTTCTACTGCTTGGTAGAAAAATCGACCGCCCGTCTTCAAAGCGTTAAAGTAGTATTTCTCCCTCCCGGGAAATATTCTGCCGGCGCCATGATCTATACTTCATCTTTATAATAAATTGTAACGTTTGCCAATATCTCGCCAAATATGAAAGATATGGCTGGTTTCAACATTGGGGAATTATTTTTTGGCTCCAAACTTGGAATAAATCATCAAAAATTGCAAACTTGGACGACTTTCAAGATTTTATTTTCTCCTGCCCCCGGGTTATCTGGCAACTCTTTTGAAAAATTCAACGAAAACGTCTCGTCGCAAATCTGTCCAAAAAAAAAAAAAAATTCATCCTACAAAAATAAGCTCACAAATTTATTTTCAAAACAATATGTCCACAAAAATGTGTTGACAGAATAACCCGGAGTGAATGAAATAGCACTTTCGAGCTAAAAAGGAAAAGAAAATACACTTCAAATTACTTATTATAAAAAAAAAAAAAAAAAAAAATCCGGAACAGCTTGAATATTTGTCACCAGGGTCGAAATTTAAATTTTTGGTGATTTTTACATGAAATCAATAATCATTTCTCATTAAAGTTGCCACTAAGACAGTTCTCGTTATATTTTTATGGAAATCCTTGAGAGATTGGCGTATTTAGCACCACGAAATATTCCATCGCGCCATGCTACAAATACTAAAGCTGTACCATTATTTCCATTATAAAATAGTAGCGTTTAGCAATTTCTCACCAAATATAGAAGATTTCGCCAAGCTGAGTTCAATTTTGGGAGCTTATTCTTTGGCGCCGTATCTGGAGATATATCGTCATTGGCTATCCTTGGCACTTTTTGACATATTGCTACTAAAGTCGTTGCTGGCAATCTATTACTCGATGGTTTAAAACTTTAATAGTTCATATTGTGTAGAATTATCGCTATACGTAAATAATGTGACCTCTTCTTCTTTATTGAACTCGGTAATAAAATACTTAACCCATTTGTGCCTGGATATTTTTGCGACTTTTTTCGATTTTTACTGATAACAGAAATAATAGATAAATTTCTGATGTCAACTTCTTGAACAACGGATGATTTTTTAAAAAATAATTATGCATAAAAATCGAAGTATCAACATCTTACTTGGTCATGTTAAAATACTTTGTAGAGTTGAGGCTCAATACTCGTGAATAAAGGTTAGGAAAAATAAATAACGTTTTCGACTAATAGCGAAAATGCCGTCCCAAAAAAAGGACACTAGGCATAAATGGGTTAAAATACTTTATAACGCGTTGAAAAAAAATGATGATTTATAATCTTACAAGTCGCCAAGGCGGCCAGCGGCTGCCCTATACCTCGCTGTTCCTTATACTTAATACAGTGTTGGTCGAATTACTGGACTCATTTAAACGAAAATCATGTTTCTTTGTTCCAACAATATTTGTCATTAAATTTACTTATTTTAGAGTTGCTACAAATTCTATCCGTCATCATAAAAACTGAAGGTCTTGCTGCTAAGGACAGACATTGCAAAAAGTATGAAAAGTCATAATTGGTGACATTTCTATTTATGAAATTGTTGTAAAAAATAACTTCATAGGGTGATAACGAGTCGTACAAATACCTTCATAAATATTTCTTAATTACAGCACCTGCGGGCTTTCTATAATTAGTGTTCAGTTCGCTACCGTTCCCTTCATGAGCTCCATGGTTCCGCTAATGGTTACTTTTCCGTTTTAATAACACCAGTGTTGAAAAAATCCGCTTTAATAACACCAGTGTTGTTTTTTTTTTTTACATCTCATATATATATTGCTAAAACACTAGTAGCACAATTAGTCCAAAAGACGTTTAAAACACGTTTTTTAACGTCAAAAAACGTGTTTCCAACGTAAATTCAACGTTTTTTGAACTAGTTGTGCTACTAGTGAACATGCCGATGACAGCAAATTCATATCTACTTTTTATGTTTACGTTATTACTTCATTTATTTAATGACAACAGGTGCAAATAATTTAACTTGGCGGAGATGACGATGAGTGATGTATCATAATGGGAAAGTGCCCACTAATATTTACATCTAGTTAGCAATTACAGCGTAGAAATATCGTCAAGTTTGCTACCACATACGTTAGTGAAAGGTATGAATAGATTATGTTTACCTTATTACTCCATATATGTGATAGCGACAAACACAAATAATTTAACTTGGCGGAGTTGCGATGAGTGATGCTATTATAAATGAAAAACGGAAATGCATCACCTTAACGTTTACATATAGTTGTTGCCAGTCCCAGTGTCGATTTTGGTGCCGCATATATTATACGTTAGTGTAGAGCTTCTCCAAGGTGCAGAGAGTGTATAGTACGATTATTACAGACTCACATAGTTTAGCTTGTTGAATGAATTTTTCATTCAACACTGCATATAAAATGCCATTCAGATATACCCATAAATTCCTTTTATTTCTATAGTCATAAATTCCATATTACAATGCGCAGGGACGTACCCAGAAAAAAATTTCGGGGAGGGTCCAAAAATTTCGGAGGGGGTTCAAACGCTGAGAAAGGGAGAATTTTCCACAGGAAGATTTCATCATTATTATTTTGCTAACAAAAATCGAAATTTCAGGAGGGGTCCGGACCCCCTGGACCACCCCCTGGGTACGGCCTTGACAATGCGCATTGTTTAAGAAAAGTTTGCTGGATTTTAAGTAAAATTTATTCTTAGTCTACATACATGTATATATTAAGTAAAAGTTATATTATCCTAAAATTCGAGAGTATTAATAACTAACTACGCTAATTGAGTCACTGCGCACTGAAACTAATTATTCAATTCAGATAAAAAGTATATTACTAAGCAACTTATCAAGTTGCTGTGTTCCATCAGTTGCTTATTATGTATTCAGCTGATTAGAGGAATAAATCTTTATTTTCCTGTTGTTAGTTTAAAAACTGCTTTGAAAATTGGATATTCACTGAACTTTCACCAAATTTAATTTAAACTACGTCTTGGTACTTTATTTCTTAACTTTTGCTAGTCTAGATGTGTTTCATATTCCACTGGGATAAGTTTTAAATGTAATAGATTATTAACTGTATTAGTAAAATGAATATTGGCGAAATATTTTAAAATTAATATTTTTCTTATGTAATAAAATTTCTGTTTGTTCTTTTTTAACTTTAAGAAGATGATGAAGTTGTACGTGGTATAAAAGATAAATAAATAAATAATCAAATTTGCAAGATACATGAAACCGTTATAAGGTATGTAAATTTTAAAATACGGCCATTAGTAAATTAATTTCAGTTACTAATCTAAATATCAAGTAAAATATATCATTTCTACTTTCCAAACATGTAAAGAAAGAATTATAATCATGAAAAACTTCTTCTTTTATATTTTGATGTATTTACATGTTTTGGGGTCTTCTGAATTCATTTATGCTATTTTTGCGGTGATATTTGTATGTGTGTATAAATAAGAGTGAACCCGATAGCTCATACACGTTGCATTCGATTGAGCTCAAATTTGGTATACATATTAAAGATAACCCTCGCACGGCTGGTATTGATTTTCAAGTGTATAAGAAATATAAAATTTTTACATGGCTATAAAAAAGAATTTTTTTATGTTATGACCTATGGACGGAAATTCTTGAAAGTGCCCTGGTAATGGGCATGAATGAATGAAACAATACGAATTAATCGATTGTTAAATGCATTTAAGATAATCAATTTTCAAGAATCCTTAGAACGCTCAGCATACAACATTTGAACAGCACTCGGCATTCGAAATTTCGAATACTATTCGAAGAGTGAAAACGCGATTACTTTTAGAGCATTCGAATAGTAAAATCACTATTAACTGTGAATATTATTTGAACATTCGAATAATAAAATCGCGATTAACCGCGAATACAATAGGAACAGTGAAATAGCGAATACTATTTGAATAGTGAAATCGCGAATAGTATTTACATAGTGAAATCGGTAATAATATTCGAATCGTGAATACTATTCCAGTAGAATGCGTAAATAAATTGTTTATTCAATTTCAATTCGTAGAAGAATAATAAGTGCATTAGTACAATACGGTGGGGATTTTGAACATATCTAAAGAAGGGGGCCATAGCAATAGACAATGTGGGGGTCAAATGCCACCTTAACTGATATCCCTCTTATATGCTATATCCCAACTTCAAGGTTCACGTTAAATTAGAAAATATTGGTTTGTTAGAAAGTATTGACGTGTTCCCAAGTCATCAAGCTCCTTTGAATACAACCAGTTGCTGCTTATACACCCATTTACGAGTATGCGTATAGAATACAAGAAATCATTTTAATTTGAATACAATAATTGAATGGAAATTCGATTAGAATTAGCGGATGAGTGTTTTTGTGTTTTTCTAGAATTGAGAGTAATAGCTTTCTGAGAGCGACGGGGAGAGCGTACGCTTTAATCTTTGAAATTAAAAAAAAAATATTTTCTTTTGTTCTATTTTTAGTACTACGGTGCTATTAAAATCAATCACGGATATCTGTGGTAGCAGTTGCTTAACTTAGCTGGCCATGCGCAGAATTGCTCCATCTTGCATGAAGGCAGTGGTCTGCAAACATTGCCGTTCCTGCAAAGGATTAATGGCCTGCTGTTGAAGGAGTTCACGATGCCGTGCACTCGTGTCAGAGCCTGCTTAAGACATTGTGCAGTGAGAGAGAGAGAGAAAAAAAAAACAGTCTGGGGATAAAATCGGCAATAAATTCCAGGGCTTCGAACCGGAACAGAACCTAAAACTGAAAACCGAAAAAAAAACCGTTATTCTGGTCTGAAAAAAAAAAAAACCAGAACTTAACCGAAAAATAAATTATAGGTTTATTTCGGTTCGATATATCTTCAGTCATTTTGTTACTGTAACCAACTTATCAATATTTTCTAATATAACGTCAACCCTATAATTATCATCATTACATTTACAGTCTGTTTTCGTTTCTCAGAGCCTTCCACTCATTTACGCATGCGTCAGATTTGATTCGATTTCATCAAAATAGGAAGGGGGGAGGAGCAGAAGTTTAGCTACTCTCTTTGGTGTTCATAACTCTGTTTATGCTTGAACTACCAATGACAACAATGGTTTCTTCCGTACTAAGTGCTTCATCTTATAAATAAAAATGAAATTCTGTTTGTTTGTTTGTTTGTTTGTTTGTTATTTGAGTTGTATACAAATCCACAAAAATGGACCTATCAGCCTGAAATTTTGCACAGATATGTAAAATAATATAGAATAAATCATAGTCCACTTTAAAACTTTGAAAGTCCACCCGTTCCCGGAATTTAAGAGATTTTTTATGTTCTCCACGCAAAAAGCTTTCCGTAATTGTAACCCCTGTAGTGAAAAAAGTGTGAAATAAGGATCGTAGTTGCCATGTGTGGCGATTTTGCCGAATAAGATGTTTTAAATTCTCAAAGTAAAAATAAAAGAATAATAATGATTTTTTTTTGTTAGTTTATATTCGTAAGGTTATATTTTTTTAAATTATAATATCGTGTGCATGGGAAATCGGAGCAGGAATGAAATGTTTTATACGCAAAACAATAAGAATTGAAGATTTCCGAGGCTAATATGTTAAAATTTTTTAGTTTGGCGAAAAAATAAAATGGCTCAAATGCCGAGAAAGTGAGTTCTAGCGGTTTGCACAGTTTCCGGCTTGGCGAATTTACTGAGAGCTTAAGGAAACGGATTTTTGAAAACAAATACAAAGGTTTTATTAGAATACAGCGTTAAATTTTAATGATCCCTGCGAAAATAATGCAGTTATTAAGGGATTTCAAGCGATCTATCTTCAGCATTCTCGCGATTTTGAGGAGGATTCTAACGCTTGGCGCTATTTATCGTAATTTAATCCTCTGTTATTTGGGTTATGAATACACCTGCGTATAAGTTTTTGAAATTTTCATTCAGTTGGAATTGTGCTTTTTTCAGAGCAGCTTTTCTGCATCTAATGTATTACATCCAGAAAAAAGGATGTTAGAAATATCAATTTTAATTTTGTTTAATCACACTCATGAATAATGATACACTTTCCAACTTAATGAAAGAAGGAACGAAAATAGGGAAGACCCATGGATTATAACTCTTTTTATATATAGCACTTTAGTGCGTATTTAAAAATCTGAAAGTGTGTCAGATTTTCTATGATTCTAGCGCTTGGCGTAATTTAATGAGAGGGTATTTTTAAAAACAAGCGTAGGTTATCTTAAAAATAAAAATGAAATTCTGTTTGTCAATTTGTTGATTTGGGTAGTATACAATTCCACAAAAATGGACCTGTCAGCCTGAAATTTTACACAGATATGTAAAATAATATAGAATAAATGATAGTCCACTTTAAAACTTTGAAACTCCACTTAAAAACGTTTTCCTCCTGAAGGGTTCCCTTAATTTCCGTTCCCGGAATTTAAGAGATTTTTTATGTTCTCCACGCAGAAAGCTTTACGTAATATTAACCCCTGTAGTGAAAAAAGTGTGTGAAATAAGCATCTTGGTTGCCATGTGTGGCGATTTTGCCGAATAAAATGTTTTAAATTCTTAAAGTAAAAATAAAAGAATAATAATGATTTTTTTAGTTTATTTTTTTAGGTTATTTTTTTAAATTATAATATCGTGTGCGCATAAGAAATGAGAGCAGGAATGAAATGTTTTATACGCAAAACAATGAGGATCGAAGATATCCGAGACTAATATGTAATTTTTTTTAGTTGGGCGAAAAATAAAATGGCTGATAGGCCGATTTTTAGAGTGTGAGTTCTAGCGGTTTGCACAGTTTTAGGCTTTTTGGCTCAATTTACTGAGAGCTTAAGGGAATAGCATTTTTGAAAACAAGTGTATAGGTTTTCTTAGAATACAGCATTAAATTTTAACTATCCGTGCAGAAATAATGCAGTTATTAGGGCATTTCAAGCGATGTAGCTTCAGAATTCTCGCCAATTGAGTACATTGATTTAACTTGGGGGAAATCCGCCAAATTTCAGAAAATTGAAATCTTCGCATTTAGTACATCGAGGTAACGATGAATAAAACACGTTATAGTTGATAATTTTAAAAAATTCGGCTGTATTAAGGGATTCCACTTTTCAAATAAAGGCTTGCTTTACTTTTTCGCGGTCGAACCATTTCCCATATTGATTGCTGCTAAGTCAATGCTTCGAATGATTTCCTGAAAAAACGCTTGCAAAATGGCGTATGGGTGCTGGCACTTTGGCGAGGCTTAGATTTGAAACTGGATTTTATTTGAGACTGGGATATATAATGACACTGGTTATAGATAAAAATGAATGTTGGTATGTGTGTATGAGGTTGAAAAACTCCAGCACCGTTGAGCACCGTTGCACCATGAAATTTTGTTCACCTAAGTCTTTTATGATGGAGAAGATTTTTGTGCTATCGGTTTTCCTCTAACTTGCCACCTGGTGGCGCAGCAGAACGTCAAATTCTATTCCGTTTAGCCGTTTAGTAAGCGAATATCGTCCAACCGATTTTGATGAAATTTGTACACGCTGATATTAGAACACGGAGAATATTTTTCAGTATCCATTTTGCTGTAACTTGCCGCTAAATGGCGCTGCAACCCATCAACTTCTATACCGTTCGACTGATCGGCATAAAATTTCTTATACTTACACATTTCAGCACGAAGAATATATTCTAACTGTGTTCCTTTTGATGTTACTCACCACTAGATGGCACTGGAATGCATTATTATTTTAACTCGCCACTACATGACGCTGCAGCAGGCCAAATTCTTGATTATTCAAACGGTCGCTTTGAAAATCAGTATACATAACTATTTGAACAATGAGAATATTTTGGCGTTATCTATTTTGCTATAACTCGCCACTTGACGGCACTGTAGCAAATCATTACTTTAATTAACCACTAGATGGCGCTGCAGTGTACCACTTCTTGACTGTGCAACTGATCGCTATGAAAATAGGTATACATAGATATTTGAACTCGGGGAAGAGTTTCGCGTTAGATGTCGCGTCAACACATGAACTTCAGGGCTGTCCAGCCGATCGTCCTTAAATTTCGTATTCATCAATATCTGAATGCGAAGAATATTTTCGCCGTATCCGTTTTGCTAAAACTCGCCACTAGATTGCACTACGCCTCATGGCCTTCTGCGCCGTACAAACGATTGCCTTGAAATTCGGTATGCATGGTTATTGAACACAATACAATGCGATATCCATTTTGCTATATCTCTTTATTACAATGAATAGTAATCACCACAAATCGTAATATCAAAAAGCCCATTCATTCCCGTGCGAAGAACGGGTACTTCAGCTAGTGTAAGATAAATATGTCTGTCGTAAAATTCTTCATATACAGAATGTTTTTTTTCAAACTGACGGTACTCAGAGACCTCTGTACCTTGAACTATCAGTAGCAAAGCCGCCAAATTTTGTACGGGGACAATTGACGGCATTGGAAAAAGGAAGCCGGATTTTGCATTTTGGAATTTTTCCTTGTGTTTAATGCAAAATTTTAGCTGCCTTAAAGTGTAAAGCGCCACATTTTCCACTATCGGCAACTTTTAGAACTATTTTTTTTTTCGCGGATTCCTTTTTCCCATGTCATCAATAGTCCCAGCGCAAAATTTGGTGACTTTGCGGCTGATAGTTCAAGCTACAGAGGTCTATGATCTCATTGATATACAGGGTATTTTTTTTTAAGTGACTGTACTCAAAGACCTCTGTACCTTGAACTATTAGGCGCAAAGCCACCAAATTTTGTGCGGGGACTGTTGATGACATGGGGAAAAAGGAATCGGGATTTCGCATTTTGCAATTTTTGCCCGCGTTTCATGCAAAATTTCGGCTGCCTTAAAGTGTAAAGCTCCACATTTTCCCCTATCGGAAACTTTTGGAACTAATTTTTTCCGCGGATTCCTTTTTCCCCATGTCGTCAATAGTCACCGTACAAAATTTGGTGGCTTTGCTGCTGATAGTTCAAGCTACAGAGGTCTCTGAGTACCGTCAATTAAAAAAAAAATACCCTGTACATCAGTTGAAATATTTCCTTTACGTAACATAATTATGAAATATTTCTGGGATATTCCAGAAACAAATTCTTGGAAAGTGAAGCCTTGATATCATACAAAATACACCTATACACATTCAGGAAAGCCTTAGACAGACAAAAAAAAAAAAAAAAAACCGCAAAACTTACTTTTTTGCAGTTCTGGACTATAGATGCCTTTACGTGACTATTAATTGTGTAAAATAATTTAAATCTTTGAAAATAACACCATGAAAGTTACTTATCAGCTGTTCCGATCGAAAAATTGTTCGATCTGCTTCAGTAGCGATTCAAGCTACGAACGAAGATCAAACAATTTTCGATTGAAACAATTATATAGCAACTTTAATGGTGCATTTTCAATATTTTTAAGTATTTATTTTATCTTTTAAACCCCCCAACTTTTATACTGAACACATCTATATTTGACTTAACTCAACGTCTGGCGCAGTATGTCCTCTCTGGACCTTGTGCCAAAAAAACCAACCAACCAACCAACCAACCATCTTTTAAACCCCGGTTATTTTGAGTGTTGTTTTTTTGTTATTTGCGTATTTTGAGTTAATTGTACAACTTACTTTGAGTTAATTATGTAACCTAAATAATCCGTGTTGCTTGGAGTAAAATACAAATTACTTTTTTCAAGAAAGTCTCATAATGTATGGACGACAGAATGAAAAATATATGGACGAATGGCGTTATTGAAAACTTATTTCGAATTTAGTAATTTATTTTATTTTAGTAGAACAAACTTTGTAGGAAAATACAGACCTATAAATAATTATTTGTTGGAAATATTTATTTCTTGACTAGAAAATGAAACTCAACTTTCTAAGATTCATCTAGTATCTATTAATCAGCGGAAAATGTTGGATAAATGATACCGCGCACTCTTCTCAAAGCATTATTTCAAATTATAGGAGCATATCAAAATACACTTTTCACGACAAAATACGATATTGTGTGAAGAATTTTCTTCACTCCAGACACATTTATCAATAAGTAATTCATCATTAGACAGTTTACTTAACACATGGATATGATTTTCTGTGAGATATTAACTTATTTATTTAAATAGAAATAAAACATGTATAATGTAACTCCATTCTTAAGCATCGAATGAAAAAAAAAAAAAAACAGTAAAAATATATCATAAATTTTGAATAATTAGAATTTTGAATAATTAGAATTTTGAAGACTTTGCAAAGATAGTTATTTTAATTTACATTTTATAATTCCGTATCTCATGTTATGCGCATGCAGATCAGAATTTTATTTATTATTAAATTGACCTATCAGCAAAGTATAGGTTAACAGATTCCCTGCAGTAGAGAAAACAAAACTCTTGTTAATATCAAAAATTCCCCAGCCAGTTAGCACAAAGGCATGACGAGAACAACAGTTTTCTTCACTAAATTTTGTTGTGCTGCAATCTTTAAGTAAACGAGCTTTAAATGCTCGTATTTTCTTGTCCGCTTCGCTCACTCTCAAAGCAAAAACGGAAATGACCATAAAAGACATTACAGCATAGACTGATATAAACCCAAGCTTATACTTCAGCGTTTTAGAGTGCTCAGTATTTTGAGCTGCACCTGATATAATTAGCGGTTTGAATATGTAACATATATTTTGAACTTGCAGAATAAAAGTAATGAATCTCATTTTTTCTTCGAACATTTCGAGAGCTCTTAATATTTTGTTATATTCTTTCCCAATCCAAAGTTTTTTTGACATCACAAAGATTTTTTCCTTTTTGTAGAAGTTTTCAAGTTAATTTAAATGATTTCGAAGCAACCTTTCTCTGCCTTTGCTTCTCAAACGAAGCAAAGGCAAACGTAAAGTTCCGAACCAACTGCACTGAATCAACGCTCCCTAGAGAGGAAAGCCGCGGCGCTTACTTGTGACGTCACACCGAGTAGGTAAAGCAAAGCGTTTCCATTGGGTTTCTCCTCTCTCCCGCGCTGCGGGAGAGAAACCCAATGGAAACGCTTTGCTTAACCTACTCGGTGTGACGTCACAAGTAAGCGCCACGGCTTTCCTCTCTAGGGGGCGTTGACTGAATACAGTTGTGTAAAAGTAGTAAACGGCCAGAATAACCCATAACAAAATGTAGTTAACATTGTCGTCTAGTTTATGTAAATCGTAAGTGTAGTACCTCATATATCGGTTAGTTTCTTTCGTCGATTTCACAAAAGTCAGAGGTCCGAGAACTTGAACTAAAAATATACGGAAAATGAATACAGTGGTGGCAACACGTTTATTTACTGTCAATCGGAATTCGTCGATCAGTGCTTTGAAGAGGCGAATCATTTCAAATATTTCATTTTTCTTAACAAATAAGCTCCACCACAGTAGGATAGAACTCAGCTCTATTAATTTCCTTGAGGAAGCTACTGTAAAGTCCGTCTCAGCCAGTTTAAAATCCGAAATCACTGTCGAAATATGACTCATAAATATAAGGACGCAAAATATTCTAGGTATGATATATTTAGAAAACTGTGTTCTATTTTTATTTTTATTTCTGGTATTGCCTCCTATATCAATACCGTACAAAAACAGTAGACCTTGAAATAGAGAAAACATGCTAACCCTAGTATTTTGAAGATGTTTTATTATGATTTCGTTCCTTCTGGTTCAGAAAAGTTATGAAACTGATGGTTTCTGATAGATTTTCATTTGTGAGTAGGACAAAATTGAAAAAAGTTATAGGAAATCAATATGTCTTAAAATAATTAGAATATTCTATCCAAATAAAAGTTTGTTAGTCTTCGTTTAACATGTTTTACCGTAAAATGAATTAAATCTAGACATGTTGATGTACAACATATGTCAAATACAAGATTTTTTTTAAATCCTCGATTCTCTTTATAGCTAGTAAACATTTTATAATCGATAAAATCACTTTATTATTTTTTGCTACTTATTAAGATTTAATTAATTTGAAAATGCATTTAAAATATTGATAAAATATATTAAATGCATTAGTTTTTGTTACCTATCACAAAAACAATTCATAAATTATTATTTATTTATTCTTTAATGCCGAAAACTAATTAGAAATCTTAGAGCCTTTAAGACCTTAAAAAAGTTTCTTTCAATATTGCCTCTACTGTTGACTGCAAAGAAAATATTTTTTATGGACAATATTTTATATTATCCTGTAGTGGTCTGGGTGCTAAACTCCGTTCCCATAAGAACGCGGCAAGTGAAGCAGCATCCGGCATGGCCAGTGCTTGGGAGAGTCATTTCCCTCTTGGCTCGACTGCAGTGGAACCGTGTACGCTAATGTGAGCTGGTGTGCGTAAAATCCGTCTTGGCTCCAATGTCCTCCAAGTTGTTAAACGATACCTCTGGGGGTGCCGATTCAGGTGGTGGTTGGTACCTCATCTGGAATCAGTTTAAAGTTAGGGACCAACAAGTAGAAGTCCAACCCCCTCGGGGGGCAAAGGCACCCATCTTTCCATGGATAGTGTCGTCTATCCATGGACACAACAACAGCAAACAATATTTTATGTTGCATACTTAATATACATATTGTACATACATTTGCATTAGATTCATACTTCTTTTTTTTATTTTCGATGATTGATAGCGGCCAGTCAGGTGGTGTAGTGGTTAAGGAACCATTCCATAAAGTCTCGGACCCGGTTTCGATTCCTGGCTTGAGTGTTAAAGACAGCACAGAAAAGGACAATCACCTTCTTACTTGGACTAAGGATGCCATTCACTCTTTTCAAAGTTGCAAGGATGACCTAGCCAACGCTGCTACCTCGGCATATCATGCATCCGAGGACAAGCTTCCTCTTGTAGCCGACGCTTCGGACACAGCCATTGGGGCTATCTGCAAGCGCTGACTCTTAAAGGTTGCCGACCTCTTGCCTTCATCTCATGGGAGCTTACAACTGCAGAAACTTGATACAGCACGTACGATTGAGAACTCCTGGTAATCTACGCTGCTGTGAAACATTTTCGACCTTTCCTGGAGGGTAGAGAGTTCATGATCTTCACGGATCATAAGCCAGTGACTTATACTTTTGCTAAGAACTGCAATCCATCTTCCACATAACTTTGACAGCTAAACTTTATAGCTCAACTTCGACAAATATCATGGATGATAAAGGCCAAGACAATGTCATTGCTGACGGTCTGTCATTGGCAAATGATATCTCCTTGCCCTCCGACATTGACTTCTTGCCGCTATCTGAGGCGCAACAGACTAACGAGGAAATAAAGTCCATTCAGTCAAGCTCTACCAACAACGGACTCAAACTTGGATCCTTGAAGATGGACAGTCAGGCTACTTTAATCTGCGGCACTCCTCAAGGGATGATCCGTCCTTATTGTTAAAAAATTGTAATGTTGTTTTACCGCATTAATGTCTGCTGCTGGAACGAGAATCATGCAGGCGTTTTTAGAACTCAAATGAGTATGTGACCCCTTGACATTGGTGAAAAACTTGACGACCTGAAGAAAGTTTTCGAAAGTAATGGAATTTCAACTGTATCTCAATAAGGAAAGAAGTTACGATAAAAAATCCTGAAATATGATGTCACGTCTTATATGACATTCCTCCTGATTAAAAATCTATAAATGGAGAGTCTCTCTTGCTGTCAAGTTATGTCGCATATTTGGGATACATTTGTCGGGCAATTTTCAATAAAGGGAGTGAGAGATAAAATGACATGTCATTAATATATATAAATATTTCATTCCGATTGCCGAGTCAGTTGTCGATATTGGTTTGACTGCTCCGAGAATCGGTGGTGTTCATTTCATTAGGAGAGTGCTCAATAGATGCCAATGCTGATACCTATCAGTGGTCTCCTAATTTTGACCAAACTCCAGAGGGGAAACCTAGCACCTGGACTAGTACATCCAGATCTAATAGTTTGAAAATGAAGGCCATTTAAGCTATGACAGATATTACGTGTACCAGCTCTCTTTAGAGTAAACGGCCCCAGAGCAATCCACTCTAGAGAGTTTTCCACCTTCTCACCTTCCTTTTCATTGTCCTAACGGGAACCCAGTTTAACCGAATTGTCCACAGCCAGTCTATTTTTCCAAATATGTTTTCTACATTTTCTAATAAAAATGCTGATTGGATAAATGGTTTTGTTGATTACTGGCATTCTTCCTGCTGTCCGTTGATATTCAAGAAATACAATTCTTAACCATTTGTGCGTAGCGCTCCTTTTTTAAGGCGCTTTAATTTTAGCATTTTCGTTATCAGTCACAAAAATTTGTACACTTGATTATAAAATTGGTGACAGATATTTATCTACTGTAAAATACAGCAAAAGCGCACCCCCTCTTCTCTTGTGCATTTCGTTTGCTCTTAAAATACCGAATAAACTCTCCCCTTAGGGTGGATTCATACTGGCCGTTCCGTGCCGCTAGACTCCGCTCTGCCCCACTGTTGTTTTCCATTTTGAAACTTTGGCCCGCGCACGAGCTTGAGGAGCCGCAGTAAATGCGCCAATGAAATCACGCCTTATACCAGCGAAGTGTGACGTAAGAACAATGCTCTTTGCTTCGTTGAGTAACGTCATCGCGGCGTCTTAGCGATGCGGAACGGGCAGTATGAATCCAGATTGACTTATTGAAGATAGAAAGGGAGCTTGAAGGGTATATATTTCCAATTATTGCAGTTTATCCGTTTCCTGCCCTTACATCGCGATTTTCCCTGAAGATTTGAGGGGGGGCGGCTTTTGCCGTATTTAACGGTGTTATTTCTAGCATCAGCAAATATTGGAGAATGTCTTGCAAAAAATCTGTGTATAAATAGACTAATTTAACAAACATTAAATATTCTTTGCAGTTTTATCTGCGAAGATCCGGAAAATGTCATTTTTTTATTACATTTTCCGGCCTTTTATGCTTAATCTACCTACATTACTATACATACAAATTCATATTAGCCGATTTCACGTGGAAACCGGACTATAGTTAGAAAAGTTCCAATCTTAAATACAGGATGTGCTATTTTCTATGTTCCAAACACAATCGCTACATGAGGAATAGTTAAACTTTTCAAACTTGTCCGAAGCGTTGAAATTGGTTTTTCTTTAACAGCAACTGAATTATGAATTGAAGCATTTATCAACAGATTTAGAGCTTAACTTAGGAAGATAAAGAAAGCTCGCTCCATCTCTCACTTCTACTCACATATAGACTAAACATGATGAACTTAGAAAATAGACGTGCGTCATTTACACCCGCGGATTAAAATTCAGAAACGTTTTAAAACGCTTCAGACGAAATTCCGCCGTTTTCTAATTAAGTTTAAAATCCTCCCTTTTAGAAAAGGAAATTGAAAAATCTGTCAAGCGCTGGCGATCCTTTAAAAGTTTAATCAAATGACAATCCTTCAGAGAGTAAGAATAATCGGTATATCAAATGCAATCAGTCGACAGGAATCAGAAGCTCAATTTTGTGAAAGTCTTTAAAAATCGAAATTATTTACAGAAAATTTCGATTATTTTGTGCAACGAACATTTGTGGAAGTATATCACATGAAGAGGGGATTTCATTTCACGTTCGTAAAACTTTATCACTGGACGAGCAAATTTTTAATTCTTCATTTTGAATTAATTCTGTGAAATAGTCATTTTTTTCTCTTAAGGAAAGCTGTGTGGCGGTAGAATGCTGCACTTTAGATAGTTTAGAACTGTTGTAACTTCTGGTGGTGCATTTCCCTTTTATGATTAAAACTGAGTATAGTTTATTTGAGTCGTTCTCAATAATGTTACATATGTCCCTTACATTCAAGGACATTTGATTTTCTCTTGCATGCTCTTACAGCTTTCAAGTAAAGCTTTTAAAAAAGAAGATTGCCTTAACATATTATTCGTTTTTTTAATTGAAAATCCCTAAAATATCATCCGAAATACGTATATATAAAAAATTTAGTATTTTCTCAAAATTCCTTCTCTCGCTACATATATTAAAAAAAACAGTGATAAAATTATACAATATAAAACAATTCAATGAATGGAACATCCTATGAAAGATAACACCTCTGCCTTTTTTACACATTATAAATAACTAAATTTGTTCAGCTGCATATTATATTTTGTCCCCCGAAATTCTGATTTTTGAAGTGAAACTTCTTTAGGCGCGTTGAGAGTGAAATTTCAAGTTCGCGTCACGTCAATAGCGTCCGATGAGGCTGGGACGATTTTGGATTTTAACAGACGGAGAGAGCTACCGGGTAGATCGCCAGAGAGAGCTATACTCTATTACTGCAGAGAGTTTTCTTTCTCCTCTTTGTGCTACATTCATTCCTATTTAATTTCTGATTACTTTCTATTTTATGTTATTTCCGATCGTTTTCTGTCTTTGCCTTACGAAAAAGAAGGCTTCCGATCGTCCCAAAGAAAAAATAATTACACGATCGGAAAGAGGAAAGAGTTTTCTTTCAAAGAGACTTTCATTTTTGAATTAGCTGCATTTCCCGATTTTTGATAAATAAAAATCGACAACCCTTTTCTCCAGCAAATTTGGGGTGAATTTCAGAACGAGGAGCCTATCTCAGCTCGCATCTAAAAAGCTATGGCATATTTCGACTAAAAAAAATATACTGTTACGGACAAACTGCTCAGCTTTCGTTTAAAAAAAATCAAGCTTCTAGGATAATTTTTTGATCAGCTAAAAAATTAATTAGTAAAACTCGTACGAAAATAATTTGAAACTTCCGAAGTCAGAAGAAGGGATTTTTCGACTAGCTTCACGTGACATAAAAATAAAGAACCAGTGAGGGAATAATTTTTTCTTCGGTGAGTGTGTGGGTGGAGGTCCGAAAAAAAAATAAACACCTTTCTGTTTTTTTTTTGGTGTTTTTTTTAAAGTGACTAGGGACCAAGGCCCCCAGACTCGCTACGCTCGCTTTTCGTATGAGGGATTCGGCCCCTAATCAGGCTTATTCGTAAAAAAGACATAATTTCAACAGACAAAACCCGAAGACTGGATCAGATAGAATGTTACTGAGCTAAGCTACACATTGCTTGGTTCTTGCATCTTCATTGGTACATAAAAATTTAAACTTCACACTACAGTAGACCCCCAACCCCTCATAACACGGAAGATATTTTGTTATGGGAATCCGTGTTGTACAGGTCTTGAGCTATACTCCACCTGGATTGCGGACTCCGCTTATAATCGCTGGAAATTATTTGCACGTCTCAGAAACACAATGATATTTTAATATTGCCATTCAAAAGTTATATTAATTAGGAGCTAAAGCGTAATAAAATCAGAACATCTGTTTCAGCTGTATTTTTAATAATGTAAAACCTATTGGACACCTTGCGAATTTGCCACCCATGGCGATTTTCCATTATTGGGCGACTTGCGTACATGTAAAGTTAATAAAAGCTACGGAACCGATAGGATAGCCTGCCACCCATGGCGACTTTTCATTATTTGGCGATTTACACATGCTCACAACCTATATTTACTGTTCATTTAAGGTTACCGGAAAACCGTTATCCATATTTTCATTTACATAATCGTTTGCAGATTGGCGTACTTAACACCACGAATTATACTATCTCGTCGCCCTAGCAAATATCCAAAGTGTGATATAACTGCTATAATGGCATAGTTAACGCCGCCAAATATTTCTACTGGTAGCAAATAATCCAGCTGGACGAGAACCGGCTTTAAAATAATCTGCATTTTAATTATTTTTCATTTTCAAGATATTAGTTATTCTGTTTTGGAAAAATGAATAATCGCTAATTCTAAACTCCTGTTGTCTAAGAGAACTTACTATTTGAAAATTGTCAACTTTGTGTAACACATTTTGAGTTCACTTATTTCATATAGTTTTTATTTTGGCGTAAAATGGGCGTAATTCTAACTCATGTTTGTAAATTTCACGCGATTCTAGATACTTGGAAACGCTTTGTTGCAAAGGAATGAATGATTTTATGCCAAATCTGGCAACCATTCGGTTTATTTTTTCACTTTTTTATTAATATCTTCTAAAATAATTCGATTTTCGAAATTTAAATCAGCTTAGCAGGTTCCTCGGAATTTTTCGAATCTGTGGGCACCTTAGTCGAAACTCAAATCCCCACGGTTTAGGAGGAGATACGCTGACAAGCTTTTGACAGCGGCTACGACAGCGGCCTTTACTTTTTTTTAGAATAGAGAGAAACTTTTTAATACTATGCCTCAGTCCTTTGACTACCTCGACATCTCACTTTTGATCTGTTTGCAAATGCTATCTTTAATTTCAGTCTTTCATTTTTATCTCTGACTACTTATTTGACAATCGAACAGATTTTAATTAATCTCGCCAAAGAAGTTTCACTTCTGACACGTGTACTCTGTACACATGCTCTCTCTCTCTCTCTCTTTTTTTTTTTTTTTTTTTTTTTTTTTGAAATATCCATTTTGTTACTGAATTTTTCTTTGCTAAATTTTCCAACATATAACTCTGTCTTACTAAATAGTTACATTATGTTTTCATTAATTTTTTCCATAGCTGCAAAGAGTAATTTAATGGTTCTTTTCAGAAAAAAATAAATTGATTAAAATATATTAAGGTGAGTATATTTATTTAATATCCTTATTGTTGCCTTCTTTATTTTGAACTGTTATGTCATTAAGGTTAAAGTAATAAACTTTTTTAAAGCCCCAAGTGAAATATTATTTTTTTTTACTAACGTGTTACCACATGTCCACTCTGTTACTGAGAGTTTAACTTAAGTTATATTTTAACTTTTACATGGACATACTTAACACATACATTGTTAAAATCTATTGAGTAGGAGCTCAATACATTTATATTTATAAAATAATAATCTTTATTAAAGTAAAAATGACTGTCGGGAATGAACGCCACATAGTGGTCATATTTTAATGAAAATTTGAAGAAATGCCGTAATTATTTAAATACATATAATGGATATTCACGATGTTTATTACATGCCAAATTATACATACAAGCACTAAAATGACTATTTTACCTACAGTTTTGTTTTATTTAATATCTGGTAACAGCAAGCACACATTTTTTCATCTCTTTATTAAGAAAAAAAAAAACTAAATTTTTTTGCTTACACTAAAAATATGAATTTTGATCAGATTTATCAGACCAACTGGTTTACTGGTTTATAATAAGTAAAAGTTGTACAAATTTTTGTTTGTTTGTTTTCCCGCACATTGTCAACTGGTGATATTACAGAGGGTCTCTAAACACAGTAAAAATATTAGAGTCAGTGCAGAGTCTCTGCTTAAACTGCAGTATGTAGTCGTTGAAGTATTGTAAAAAATAAGTGTTTTAAATTTATTTCATTTCATTTAAAAATTAAATAGGTTAAAATTAAATTAAATAAATTTAATTGAAATATGTATAACTTATTAGACTTACAAGAAACTAATGTTTTGTCCTCATTATATATATTTACTTATTATACTCTTGTAAACTATGCACACATTTTAATTTAATTAATAAGAAAGATAAAGTACATTAAATACATACATTATTACTCACATTTCCGTAGTAACTTATTCGTCTCATTAACATCTTACAGCTTTACAACCAAATTGAAAAGTGCTTATGATCAAGGACGTATTTAAGCAGGATTCCACCCCCCACCCTCCCTCAACATCAAAATTTGGATTTTTGTTACAAAAATGATGAAGTCTTTTTGTGAAAAATTCTCCTCTTTTTTCTTTTCTCTTCTTTTTTTTTTTTTTTTTTTTTGACACCTTCCAAAATGTTTTTTTTGGATACGTGCCTGCTTATGATTCCTCTATCTGTCGGTTCTTCTGCTTGACTATCCAAGCTCTATTTGCTGTAAATATGCATCTACAACGTACGCAGTTTTCATGTTATTGATATGTAGCACACTATATTCCCTGAACTGATAGGCACCCTTTTTTTCTGAATGTTTTCTTGGAATTCTTCTTGAACATCGCAAAATCAAGAAAGTGTAAGGAAACACACCAAAACTATGAAGAAGTGCTTTTTTGACTGATGGATTATGTTTCCTGTTTTATTAAGCTTAATATTCGGACCATCATGGACCAATATCCATAAAATCATATTCTTAAATCAGATATTCGAAATAAACTTTCGTCAAAAACAAATTATGCGTTCTAAGTTCTAAAGTAAAATGACGCTTAATCTCTTCTAAAGAATAAAAATGTAGCCGAAGCATGCATTACTTACATGTTGTTCCATGCCTGGCGGTATACAAAGGCTTTTCTTTTAACCAAAGTATTTTCGGAAGAGCCAATATTCATTTCATAAACATGCGAGTTTTCTCTTATTTTACTTCTCAATAACAATTAATTAATTTGATGTGTAGGAAACTGTATACTTACATAGTTTGGATGCTGGGAGCTTTAACTGGTATTTCATGCCTCATGAGTGAATATTCACTCTCTTAGTTTTAGAGCAGTTGTTAGGAGTTTTCAAACATGTGAATCAGCGAAATTAGGAAAAAAGTATTTTGCAGACCGACTTTAGCCAAAAATAAAAACAACTTATACCATGGAAATATGTCCTAATATATTTAATTATTTTGAATTAGAAAAAAAAGGTGGGGGTGGGGTTGAGTATATATGCATATTTTTATGTAGGTACAGTAGTAATTCTCTACGATTTGAACCTTCACCATGATTGTTTATTATTGAAAGGGGATAACTTAAAGAATGGTCCCTTCTGATAATACAGTGGAACTCCTATGAGCGACCCCCTCCTCCAACGACCAATTTCCTGAGGCACCGAATTTTTACCCTATCTACTTAATGTTAAAAAGTACTCTAGAAGAGACCACACAAACCTCTATAAACGACCGGTTCCGGCTCCTTATCAGAAAATTGTCTAGCATTTTTCTGGAAATAAAATAAACTAAATCCATATTAAAAACCAGCATTGGGTGCCACCATAATAAAATGACCACAATACCTCGGGTCATTTCTTAGTTCTAGTGGGCAATGCCTAATCGACAAATGCCCGCCCTTTGAATAAAAAAGAGCTAATCCAAACCAATCGCTTTACTGAAAATCGAGAGCAGGTGCAAATCTTGTAGGTTAAAGAATGAACATGCCTAAGAGTGCTTTTAACGTTGGAGCAGCGCATTGATGTGATCGAGTCACAAGAAACAAGAAATTCAGAGAGGAAGTTAGCGATTACTTTTGGCTGTGAGAAAACGCCAAGAGCAAATAGATTTCAATATGCCAAATTCAGAATGCATGAAAAATATCAGGATAAATGCTTGTTTGTCAGATGTAAGAAATAAATTAGAGAGAGGAGTAACTCTCGGAAAAAAGGGATTAAAAAATCCGAAATTTCTAAATATTTTATTAAAATTAAAATTTTATAAATGTGTTTGCATAATTACTTACGCATAAGTATACAATTTCATAAATAACAAAACAAACAACATTTTTTAGCATTTTTTTCTTTATCAAATGTTAAATGTTTATACTTCTCTTAGCGACCAATATTTTTTGCGGAACGGAGGGTGGTCACTCTGGAGAAATTTCATTCTATTATCATTTAGAAACTCGGAAGAAGCATGTTTTTAAACTTTTGCCTAAAAGACTGTTGGTGGAGGTTGTAAGTCAAAAGTCGCCGATATTGGCCACATTTGATGATTTATCGCCAAGTTTTTCGTCACAAAATAAGTTCCCAGAACTAAACCCAGCTTGGTAATATCTTCTGTACTACCGAACCCTACTGCTTTAACAGGGAAGTAATCTCTAGTCAGTTTTCGTTTTTTTTCTTTTTCCGTTTTCTTTTTTTCTTTCTTTTTTTTTAAATTCAGACTAGTTTATGCATTTAAGTTCACACGTGTGTAAAGAAGCTGAAAGATTAAAAAAATTAGCAAGGTCATAATAGTTTTTAATTTGTTTTTGTACTGGCACAGGCCCGCGGACCACTGGAATGGATACACTGTTTTAGAGCATATCTGCAGATATATTTATTGTTTTAATGTAAATAACACATTTAAAGTTACCATCCATTTTGTGAGAGTATTAGAGAGGAAGACAAAGGTTCAGTTGAACCAGTGACTACAGCCGTCAATCAAATTGAGGAGCGAATTGGAAAGCAGTCCTAATCCTGTCTCCCTCCTTGATGCTTAATCGACTAAACATAACCCGAAATCCTAAAAAAAAAAAAATATCAGTAAGTCCGTCCATCACTTTAAAAGGGCCCCTCAAAAATAAGCTATCGCTGGATTTCTGAAAGCTAGAACTAACTCTTCAGGTTCTCTTGAAACCACCGTTGGATATAAAGTAAATAAAAAACTTTGTAAAAAACACACATAAGAAGTTAGGTAAGAGGATACGCACGTTTCAACCAAAAATTGTTTTGGCCTTCTTCAGTCCAAGCCCTACGTTGCAAGCAACATAGGGAACTGAAAAGAGAAAAACAAGCAAGAAGCAAGATGTTGCCACAAGGGGCAAAGACGTAGGGCTTGGACTGAAGAAGGCCAAAACAATTTTTGTTTGAAACGTGCGTATCCTCTTACCTAACTTCTTATGTGTGTTTTTTACAAAGTTTTTTATTTACTTTATTGTTTAACACCAGTATTTTGAGTGTTTTTTTCCACCGCTGGATATATTAAGGTCGGCTTTCTCATCGTATAGTTTGTTGTAAGGCCCCCGATGAAAAATGATGGATAGCGCACAGAATATTTAGTAACAACATAAATTTTGCTTAATCCATGTTTTTTTAAATATAGGCGGTTCCTATTTTTTAAAATTATAATCTTGTATTGCCATTACAGAACTATAAAATAAATTAAAATAAAAATAAAAATGAAAGAGCATGCCCCAGTCTAAAAATACAAAAAAAATCGTGAGTCATGCGAAATTTTCAGTTTACATCCGCCGCCATTCAGCAGATGAAAGTCTAGTTTATTTATTTTAATCTCGGGAAAAATGTCGAAATTTCACTTGAAGAACTGTTTAAAGTAGCAATAAAACTGCGAATCTATTTTGATTTGACGTATATTTTGTGTCAGAAATTATCTTCTCATGCCCTTTTAAATTAATGACTGCACGATTTGGAATGACGTAAGAAAAACCTCAGTTAGTTGTTCATCCTGATTAATTCACTCGATTAGTTTTCTAAAGGAACCAAATTGAAATTTACCGCAAAGTTAGAAAAAGAATTCCTTTCCATAGAGCCGTTATGTAGCAACATTGAAATGTCCGTCTATCGCTGGTAGTCGTATGCTATACGTTGAAAGCGTACTTCTATCACTGTTAGGAGACCTCCTCGAAAATATATTTATTATCGCTGCACCTTTAAAAACATTGCACAGGAAAATGCACAGGAATGATATCAAAACCTTTAAAAAACAAAAAAAAAAGTACAAGAAAATGCACAGGAATGATACCATTGTAGGAGGCCTCCTCGAAATATTCTACCTCTGGTCCTAATGCAAAACAACAAAACAGTTGCATAGGAAAATTCCACGACTAGGTTGACGGTGCAACTCCCATATGGATTCAAATTCATCAACAGTGCAATTCGGCCCGATTTCCACCCGACGGATGTACCAGACGGATGTAATTGAGTATCATAAGGAATTTATTCGACTGTCATTAAATCATTAAAAATATGGTACAGTCGCCAAAAAAGTCCCCTTTTTGTAAAAAGCAAATTTTTAAAATTATGTACAAAGAAAAGTAATAATCGAGTTAGTAGCTAACATAACCGCAATCCAAAAAAAAAAATCGATCGTCCTCCTTAAAGGCCCTCAAATAACTCGTGGTTCGAGCTAAATCAGTTAGTGAGCTTATCGACTTCTATTATTCTGAACAGTCAAAAACTTCTTAACTCTGTTACTTTTTCTACAAAAATAGCTTTAACAAAAAACAAGAAAATCTGAGAATATGTTTTTAGACGCCTAATTATGTCCCGGGGGCGATATTGAGATCACAATAATCAGTACGTAAACTTAAATTTTATCTTTAAAGGTAATTATTAATAATCATAATTATTATATATAATCAGACTTTTATTAATCATTGGTATAGTTTAAGTAATTTTAATTCTCAAAACAGATTGCACAAGTAAAATTTACTCCTGGATTTTCAACACAATCCTCATGCATCCATTGGAAACATTTTGTGCATCTTATCCATTTCTCTCCCTTCGCATCTTGAGAAAATATTTTCTGACATAACTAACTTAAGATTTGGCGTATTAAAACTAGATGGCGTTGTTTAGAAAAAGATATACCGACGGGGATAAAATTAAGCTCGGAGACTGAATTTGGCGACTGTACCTTAATACGAATTTTGGAAAAAAGATGGTTTTATGTTCTCGTGCAGTTTAAATCTCATGCAATACTGCAATTTAATCGGACGTTTATTTATTCAAAGGAAGAACAGCTGACATAGAAAACCATCACTTTTTTTTTTTTTTTTTTTTGTACTGATTGGCTAAAAACTTTGCTGACTGTTATATAACAGCATCATCTACCAACGAAACTTTTTTTTTAACTTACTGTTTTACATATTTCTACAGATTGCCAGATATTTTTTTTTTGTGATATACAATACCAAATCGAATATTACCTGAAAAACTTAAAAATATTTCTTTATGCCCCGTTTACTTGATGAAAACATAAGGTAGCGTGATCTTTATTTAAGTACTCCGGAACCAATTTTAAGAATCCGCTGGGGTCACGCATGGCCACTTAAAATAGCTTATATCTTTTTTTCTCAAAATTATTCTATGATCACGCAATCGGTGCGTGCAGACGTTTAACAGAGGGAATTTTAAGAAGAAGTTTACTTACTGTTAATAAGCTTATACTTTAATTCTCTTGAATATTCCATTAGTTTATAGACGCGGAGATCCGATAAGTAATGCAATTAACTAAGTTATCTGCAACAACACTTCAGCTTAAAACAGTAAAATTATGGAGTATTTGATTGAAAAAAAGCAAATATATTTCTACTAGCCGCGTACCTGTTCTTCTCACAGAAAGATTCGAATATTTTTGTTACTCATCGGATCGAAATAGGTTCTACCGTTTTGAAACCTCAAAAAATGCGAAATTTTTTAAATCTTTAAATAAACTTTCTTTACAGGTACTAATTTGAAATTTTGTATAACTCAAGTAAAAAATAATTACAGAGATACTCCAGCGTGCGTTACTTGCAATAAAATAAAGAAAATAAAAAGAGTTTTGAAAACAAATCAATTTACTTCCAAAATGCGTTATTTCTAAAGACCAAATTTTACTTTCTAGGTTTAAGCTCTAACTTTTAGCAGTGCGCCTCTAAAATAACGTCAAATGTCTCGCACAACATTTACTTTCGCTTTTAATTCGTAAGCGAAATCATTTTGCCCAAAACCGCGCTTTAATTGGTTCAGTAGTTCTTTAGTGTAATGCAGGGGTCTCTGAATTTTTCAGCCCGAGGACCGCATTAACTATCACAAAGCAGCTTGGGGTCCAACTACACACTCCAGGTCCAAATAAAAAGGAATCAAAACATAGATATTGATTTTTATTATTCATTTGGTATTATTTTATCTAGTTATTTTTTAATAACTAGGGTCCAAGGCCCCAGACTCGCTACGCTCGCTTTTCGTATGAGGCATTCGGCCCCTAATAAGGCTTATTCGTAAAAAAGACATAATTTCAACAGACAAAACCCGAAGATTGGATCAGATAGAATGTTACTGAGCTACACAATGCTTGGTTCTTGCATCTTCATTGGTACATAAAAATTTAAACTTCACACTACAGTAGACCCCTCCGACTCATAACACGGAAAATATTTTGTTATGGGAATCCGTATTGTACGGGTCCTGAGCTATACTCCACCTGGAGGGCGGACTCCGCTTATAATCGCTGAAAAAATTATTTGCACTCCTCAGAAACTCAATGATATTTAATGTTGCCATTCACAAGTTATATTAATTAGGAGCTAAAGCGTAATAAAATGAGAACATATGTTTCAGCTGTATTTTTAATAATGTAAAACAAATTGGACACCTTGCGAATTTGCCACCCATGGCGATTTTTCATTATTGGGCGACTTGCGTACATGTAAAGTTAAGAAAAGCTACGGAACAGATAGGATAGCTTGCCACCCATGGCAACTTTTCATTATTTGGCGATTGACACATGCTCACAACCTACAATGACTGTTCATTTAAGGTTACCGGAAACCGTTATCCATATTTTCATTTACATAATCGTTTGCAGATTGGCGTACTTAGCACCAGGAATTATACCATGTCGTCGCGCTAGCAAATATCCAAAGTCTCCTATGACTGCTATAATGGCATAGTTAAAGCCGCCAAATATTTCTACTGGTAGCAAATAATCCAGCTGGACCGAACCGGATTTAAAATAATCTGCATTTTAATTATTTTTCATTTTCAAGATATTAGTTATTCTGTTTTGGAAAAACGAATAATCACTCATACTAAACTCCTGTTATCTAAGCGAACTTACTATTTGAAAATTGTCAACTTAGTGTAACACATTTTGAGTTCACTTATTTCATATAGTTTTTATTTTCGCGAAAAATGGGCGTAATTCTAACTCATGTTTGTAAATTTCACGCGATTATAGATACTTGGAAACGCTTTGTTGCAAAGGAATGAATGATTTTATGCCAAATCTGGCAACCATTATGTTAATTTTCAGTTTTTTATTAATATCTTCTAAAATAATTAGATTTTCGAAATTTAAGTCAGCTTAGCAGGTTCCTCGGAATTTTTCGAATCTGAGGGCACCTTAGTCGAAACTCAAATCCCCACGGTTTAGGAGAAGATAGGCGAACAAGCTTTTGACAGTGGCGACGACAGCTGCCCTTACTTTTTACTTCCTTGTACGTAGTATAAGGAAGTAATGTGATCCCGAAGAATTTTGGGGGCCAAATTTCGACAAAAAAGCCGATTTTGACTACCTCTAAATTTAATTTTAAGAATTTTTTCGATGCATCTCATCGTAGGCTAGCATGCACGATCATATTAACGCGTTTGCAACTCATTTTGACCAGCGGCGAGCCTATTGTGGTCAGTTTTTCCATGCCGTCTGTAGGTACGTACGTACGTATGTATGTAACTCGCATATCTCAAAAACTATTGGTCGTAGAATGTTGAGATTTGACATTTAGGATTGTTCTATGATCTAGTTGTGCACCTCCCCTTTTGGTCGCAATCGAATGGATAGTTTATGTACAGGACCGCCCAAAATATTCGAAATACATTCCGCTCAATGGGCCGAAATTCATTAAACTCGCATATCTCAAAAACTATTAGGCGTAGAATGTTGAAACTTTATATTTAGGATTGTTGTAACATCTAGTTGTGCACCTCCCCTTTCGGTTCCATTCGACTGGATAGTTTATCTACAGGACCGCCCAAAACATTCGAAATACATTACGCTCAATGGGCCGAAATTCATTAAACTCGCATATCTCAAAAACTATTAGGGGTAGAATGTTGAAACTTTATATTTAGGATTGTTGTAACGTCTAGTTGTGCACCTCCCCTTTCGGTTCAATTCGACTGGACAGTTTATCTACAGAACCGCCTAAAAGATTCGAAATACATTACGCTCTATGGGCCGACATTCATCAAAGCGATTTTTAGAGGTATTGGGCTATTTCAAACGACTCAGGAGTGATATATGCTGTAAAGAGTTAGAAAATGAATTTCTCCATTTAAAAAAGTGTCTTTATCATTTACAGTTCTGCTACAGGAACACTCAAAAGATTTCCAATACATTACGGTCAATGGCAATTTTAGAGGCATTCATCCATTTCAAGCACAATACCGTCCTACCACATATGGAAATGGTCCGACCACGGTCACGTGCCTCCCTCAAGAACTATGCCAAAAGTCGCCAAGCTTGGGGACTTTTGGTGTACGGGTGTGCATATTTAACTCTCAAATCTCAAAAACTATTATGAAATTTCATATATAAGATTGTTGTAACATCTAGTTGTGCATCTCGATTTTTAGTTCCAATCTACTGGAGAGTTTATTTACAGGACCACCGAAAAGAATTTCAGTACTTTAATGTCTATGGATATGTTTAATATAATACAATTGTAGTCAGTCATTGTTTGGTACATGCCCAAAATCTCGCCGTCTGTCCTCGACCTTGGCGAGTTTTGCCGAAATGTCGCCAAATTTGGCGATAGTCAGTCATTTGGTCCATGCCCAAAGTATCGCCATTTGTCATCGTTCTTGGAGAGTTTTGGCGAAATATCGCCAAATTTGGCGATAATCTGTCATTGTTGGTCCATGCTTAAAATCTCGCCACATGTCGTCGACATTGACGAGTTTCGCCGAAATATCGCGAAATTTGGCGCCAAAAATTATTTCTTATTTTGTATAACTCTAAAACTTTAACACGTAGAATTTTGAACTTTATTATAATATCTAACTGTTTTCAATATCTTTTTGACAGCAATCGCCTGGGAATTTATTTACAGGGTGAGCCAAATGACTTTAAATACATTAAGGTGTATGGATGCATTCAATTCATTGAAAGTCTGCGGTCAATGACTACTTTGGCTATCCCCAAAATCTCGCAAACTATCTCAAGTTTGTCGGCTTTTGGTGAAATATCGCCAAAGAAAGTGTCAGAAGGAAATCTTTCAAATTGAACTCAGAGTGGAGATATCGAAATATTTGGCTAGAAATCGCTAAACCTTACTATTATTGATATTTTATCTCCTTCAAACAAATAAGTTTAGAGGAAGTGCGTAAAAAACTTTTTTGATTTAATAGACGTATAAGGAAGTCATGTGTTGGACACATCAGATTTTTTTTAGAATAGAGAGAAACACTGATACTCTACACATAAAATCCTGTATTAATGGAAATTGTAAAATTGTTTCTCCTGGTTTTCGAAATAACAGACATGGCTGTCTTTAGATTGAATGTACCTAACATCAACAGTGGCCTGAGATTGTCATCAGACAAGTTTGATCTTCTACCAAATAGGCAATTTTATCGTACCATCTCGTTGAGTGTGGACATTAGCGGAAAAAGTAAGGAGCAAATAAGGTTTTGCAATGTGTGATCAGTTGGAAAACATTACACACTATTTTGCGCATCTATTTTAATTCGGTAAAAACGTTAAGTGCACGTGTAAGCGGTATCTGATCTTGACAGGATACTCGTAAGTTTCTGTAATTGTAATTTTTTCCGTAGATAAAAAAATCTCTACGGGCCGGGAGAGAAGGACTTGCGGGCCGTAGTTTGGAGACATCGAGTCTAATGGATATAGTTTGTTTAGTCTAATATATTGATCAGCGTTTCCCAACCTTTCTACATCTGCGGACTGGCAAAAATAGGAAAAAATTTTCGAGGACCTGCGTCATCAAAAAGTAATTTATATTTGATGAGCATATATTGCTCGGAAGGTCTTTCGTTGCTCGGAAGGGTTGCTCGGAAGGTAATTTCGTTTTTTCCCGACACTGGATTTAATTGTATTTTTCCACAGCCAACTTCACGCTTAAGCCGCATAATCATTTTATACTTTGATAGCTCACATAGCAAGCTTGCTTGCGAAAAATGTTTATATTCTGAGCAGTAGTTTTTGGGTGGTATACTTTCAAATATGGAAACTGAAAAATGGAATTTTCGACATTTTTTATTTTTCTCTATAGAAAAGGTGAAAATACTGTTTAAAAATACTGATAGAAATCATTATCCTACGTTTACGGAGAACCAGTATTCAGAGAACGCGAGTGTCAAAACTGGTTTTCAAAATTTTGATCAGGCAATTTTGATGTTGAAGACTTACCCTGTTCTGGAAGATTAGTTCAAGCTAATGAAGGCACAATAAAGGCTTTAACTGATGGAAACCAGGGAATAAGAACTGTTTAATAAAAAAATAACGGTTTAGTTAAAAAATAAATAAAATAATAAAATTGCCGATTTGACATGCGAAGAAAGACCTGACAGTTGAATAGAGGGTTCTTACTTAATTAAAAGTTCAATAGTACTCTTCTTAAGTCACAGCAGTATTTTAAACCATATTAAAGAGATTTATTACATGAAAAGCTCAGCAATTCATTTTGTTATAGTTCAGTACAAAAAACTATTGACAGAAATGCACATAAAGTGCTTCCTTTTTGTTCTTCAAGTCGGAAATTTGGCTTAAGAGAAGGCTTTTTTTCTATTTTTAGAAAAGAAAAGTGATGATACAAAGGCGAAATCCTAGAAATAAGCATTATTTCTATTTTCCCCCTTTTATATCAGAACATAAAAAAATCATGAAATTCCATCTAAAGTGATAACTTTCCTCTGATGCAGAAAATAATGTTTTTCATTTCTCTTTTTAACTCACAGTACATTCTTTTAATAACAAGAGACAGGAAAAATAAATTTTATTCTACTGACTTTGTTTTGAAAGAGATTGATAAAAAAAAATGGAACAGTCCTCTGAAATTCAATTTTCTTTTATGATCTTTCAGTAACGGGAATCAAGAAAAAGGGTGAAAAAGCGCATCGCAGAGCCAACATAGATAAATATATTGGTGGTGTTCTTTGACATCAATAAACCAAAAAATTTAATTTAGGTCCAATGTAAGAATTTAATTGTTATGTTGAAAATAGACTTGAAGAAAGACTGGTTTGAGTAATTAAGTTAGCAGCAAAAAATATTGTTGTGTAAATGGCTTTGTTGTGTAAGTGTAAAACAAGAAAAGTAGCATCGATGCAATAAAAATTGATTATAAAACATTCGGTAACATCTTATTTATTTGTAGGTGTACAACTTCATAACGCAGGTTGGGGATGAAACTTTTTTTTCAAAGGTTAGAGTGTTTTCTTTGTAGCTTTATGCATGTTCAGACGCTAGTGACGGTACTAAAATGTTCTACCGCATATAGTTTTCACAAAAATAAACAATTTCTTTTCAACAGATAGAATAACTTGAGCTATACTGTGAAATAGCCCTTTGCTAGTGCTATGTGAGCGTCGTGTTAAAGAAAATTGTGTTCTATTTAGAGCATTGTTCTCAAAAGGAGTGTTTATCAAGTCTCTAAAAGTAGGGGGAAAGAAACTGTTCTTGAAATCTTTGATGTCGAGCCAAAGTATTCCTGCTTCCACTGCATGTATAAAGTGTCTTCATAAAACATTTCATGTTACTCATGCCAAAAGGGAGTTGCTCAAGGGAATTTTTCAGAACGTTTAGTTAAAAGAATGTCTACTAGATGGCACTTTGCATGGTGAAATCAGCTCAAATATTACCCAATTTAGTGAATAAATGCCCAAAAACTATTGAATAAATGTTAAAATTTTTTGTATATTTCGAATTTTTTATTTGGTAAGTTAAGTTTCCGGTATCGTCAGAAGCGAAGATGGAATAAAAGGTTTGCGGGTTTATAATGATTTGATCTTCCGAAATCTTTATGACCAGAATGAAAGACACTGAGAAACAAATTTGACATTCAGTAAAGCAGTTGTAAAAAAAGTAGTTTCTAGGCCGTCAGAAAGACGATGACTTCAAAATCATCGTATAAAACACACTGGAGAACAAAAGTTTAGCCACAAAGTTTTAAAACTTTGGGGTTGCAATTCAGGCCCGTAGACAGATTTTCTATTCAGTGGGGCAGCCTCTTTTATCAGGGGGTCGGCACCCCACCTTAATTGGGGATCATATATATATATATTTAATATGATAACTTTTTTATCTACAGGGTGGTTATAATTGAACTTCTCCTTTGAACGGTGCTCTAAAGCTAAAACGGGAGAACGGATCGTAACCAAAATGTATATATTAGCTATGCGCTCAAGGAATTTTGAAAAATATAATGAGTTCAAAAAATGCCCACTAGATGGCGTTTTTTATTTAGAAAACGGCAAATTTAATGATGCAAATGGCTAATTCGAAATATACAAACAATTTTAACATTTATTCAATGGTTTTGGGGAATTTATTCATTATTTTGGGTAACATTTGAGCTGATTTCACCATGCAAAGTGCCCTCTAGTGGACATTTTTTAACTAAATATTCTGAAAAATCAACTTGATTGCACATTCCATATGCCAAATTTGGTAGCAATATGCTCACCGGTTACAGCTGCAGAATGCTGTTTGTAGGGGAAGTTTAATTATAACCACTCTGTATATTTCTTTATTAAATATCAGCATAAGTTTATAATTCAATAAATTCTTAAAAGTCAAAAAGTCCTAACGGCTTCCAAGGAGTTGCAGAAGTTGTGAGTTTTTGAAGAATCGTGTTTATGAAAGTCTTTGGATTTTTCGAAAGCAGTTTTTCAATTTTTGAACCCACTGTTGTTAAGAAGATTCTCTTTTGATACACAAAGTTGAAATTACGACAAGCTTAACGGAAACTGCATATCTAGAAGGGGAATATCCTGTCCAAGAGAATTTTTCAAACCATTCTTTCCTGAAATTCCGCCCATCTTTATTGCTTGGGTATGCAAGGAGGTTCAACTAATGGAGAAGCCTATGTTCCCCGTTTTTCAAGCCAAAAACCACGTCCCCTCATCCACCCAAAGCATTGGATATCGTCATTGGAAAACATGCAAATTTATATATTTGAAATTATACAAAAAAAACAAGTTAATACGGGTGAACAACCTTCCATAAGCGTAAAATGGATAAACAAATTGGTTACTAACTCTTAAATTATTTTTATAAACAATTTCCGGAACTCGTTTTTCAATGCATCTCTATGCGTTCTTCAATCTTTTAGGGGCATAAAGGGGCGTGGCACAGGCCTCACTTTCCTAGCACTGCGTAGCGCAACATTGGCAACTCCATTAGTTAAACCTCCTTGTGGGTATGACGATAATCTGATTTGAATAATGTTTTCTCCAATGGTGGCAATGTCTTTTGGTGGGTTAAAATTGTCTGCTTGCTGATGCGATGATGAAGATCCACCTTTTTCAGCATATCTTTTAATGAATTTACCCATTTTAAAATGTCTAGACACTACAAGGATTATGCCGTAAAATTAAATATTGCTGCTGTTGTGTTGAGGAACACAGTGCAGCTTTACGGAGAAAAAAAAGTCATTCCCATTGCCGATCAACAGTGTGAGGATGTGTTCAGAACATTTACCTAACAACGTGCACAACAACTATTGCTACGGTAGGCGCAGAGAGATATGGGCCTTTCAGCTTTAATCGTAATGCAAATTACTATGGCCGCGTACAGACTGCCACTTTTCAGTAACTCGAGTTACTTGGGGAAAACCCAAGCCGTTCACGATGCCCTATTTGAGCTGCTCATAGAAATAAACAAAGCGCTCACGCTGCCAAGCTGAGTAACTCGAGTTTTTTCCCAACTCCCCAAAGATTTTCCTTGGGAAGTTGGGGAGATACATCACGCGACCTTTAGATGTTCCTTTCGTTGCCTCCCATTGGCTCCGCTGGGTAGTAAATACTTGCCACCATGTTTTTTCCCCTATTAATCCTTTGAGGCGCAACCCTTTCCCAATGCTGAAAAAAGGGCAGCCGTTGCCATCGCTCGACTTAACGACCAGCAATATGGCGGACGATCGGAACGTTCATCGCGTGCCACAGATCTAGAGACACTTTTTTGACGACAGCTGGCTGTGCGGCACAGCCAGCTGTCGTCAAAAAAGTTTATTCAACCTAGGCAGAATATACAATAAAGCAACATGTTACACTAAAGCGCAATTTTATTTTCCTTTTATTATTTAGGTCTTCTAACAATAACAACAAAAAAATCTTGCCTGCCTTGCGCACCTATATCAAGTCAAATTTAGGGCAATTTGTTAACCCTGTATACGCCAAAAACCTCCCAGTATACGGCACTAATAGCACGATCATTTTGCACATAAGCACTTTCATGAAAACATGCTGTAGGTTTTTTAGAGCACAATTTAACTGCCAATATCATTACCGTTCAAAGAGAAAGTCTACTGTTTTTCCTTCTTCACCGGCACCGTAGGCAGCAGCTACAAACAGTGCACAAAAGAAATCTTTTTTTATTCTATTTATTTATTTAACCCATTCGTGCCTGGAAATTTTTGCGACTTTCTTCGATTTTTGTTAACACCAGCAGTAACTGATAAATTTCTGATGTCAACTTTTTGAACAAGGGATGATTTCATTTAAAATCATTATGTATAAAAATTGAAATTTCAACATCCCACTTGGCCATATTAAAATGTTTTGTGGAATTGAGGTTCAATACTCGCTAATAAAGGCTCGGAAAAATAAATAACGTTTTCGAATGATAGCGAAAATGCCGTCCCAAAAAAGGGACGCTAGGCATAAATGGGTTAAAGCAACCACACTTAGAAAGACATCTATAAATTATTATATGCCGCAGAAACTCACTATAAACCAAAAAAAAACCAAAACTGCCATATAGAAACTTTAAAGCAGAAGCGATATGTTAACTGTCCACTTCGGCCAGTGCCCATTTGTCCTTATCAGATCTCTGGCTTTTTAGTACCTGTCAAAAATACAAAAAAGTTAAAAATACAATTTTTCGAGAGAGAGAGTCATAAAAATTCTTGATTTTTTCTAACTACGACAGATACTAAAATTAAGTTAATGAATACTACTACAGATTAAACATTTGCAAAATTCATGTTATTCTTTTCAGCTGTACAAATGAGGTTTTTTGCTCTATTGGGTCTTCTGAATGATTTAACACTGTAACGCGCAGTGTTCCCGTTCTGGGAACACCAAACTCTGAAGTTTTGACTGTTACCAGTCACGAAGAATAGATTTGATTTCTATAAAAATAGTTGTGGGTGACAGAGCTCCACGAGAATCCTTTACTTTTTAGCACGTCATTTCCCGTAAACAAAATGATCAGGATTATTTTGAACAGCACTGACATCTGCTGAAAAATGGAAGAATGTGAGAACAGCTGAATAGATATGCCCGATGCTGAAAAAAGGCAGCCGTTGCCATTGCTCGACTTAACGACCAGCAAGAGGGTGGACGATCGAAACGTTCATCGCGTGCCACAGATCTAGAGACCCTTTTTTGACGACAACTGGTTGTGCGGCACAGCCAGCTGTCGTTAATCTTGCTGGTAGTTAAGTCGAGCAATGGCAACGGCTGCCCTTTTTTCAGCATTGGTAAAGGGTTGCGCCTCAAAGGGTTAACCTGCAGATGAATTCGCTTTTAGTAAAATCCTATTTATGTGATAGATAAAAATATAAGTCTCGTCATTTCTGAAATAAGAGCATCGAAACACACTCACAACACAGAAAACTGTGCCGAAAGAATACAAAAATTTTTACTTCGTCAACCTCCGTAATTAAAACAAATAAAAAATTATTAATTCTTTTTTTTAATCAACGAGTTTTACATTGTATTTGTTAATGTAATTTGGTGATTGTCTTCTTTTTAATGTCTCGGGCAGCTGTCAACTGCAGGCTTGACCTCTACGGCAGCCAGAAATATTGATCATTTCATTATGGAGACGTCTAATAGGCAGACTAATATTGTCTGCTAAAAGCTGTCTCCAAATTTTGAAAAAAAAAAATTCCTAATCAGAGACCTAGCACCTGTATTGACACCCCGCTGTGGTATCATTTGAACTGAGGAAATGAGAGACAGAAGACTTTTCATTCGCGTGCTCCTTTTAGCGTACATAATACACAGAAACTTCAGTTGAGAGATGTGTTCACCCTCCCAAGCACTGGTTTAGAGTCCTACTGCTTCATTTTCTGATTTCAATCGAGTTGAAACCGACAGAGCCAATACCGAACTGCTGAGCTGATGAAGGAAATTTTATACTACCTTCATTATTTTTACTATTGAGAACGTTTCATAATATATGTGTACTACTCTTCTTTTTCTTCCCTAAAAATGTACTTTAAGCAATTTGTACCCATGTACAGCAAAGTATTGTAATTATTTTGTGTATACTCAAATTTTGGTTCGCCTGAGATTAATGTGTCTAGAATACATTTTAAGTAATGACTGACTACTGGCTGTAATAAATTTGGAATACGCTTGTTGCTCCTGTCAAAGGACTTTCAGTGCCATGTCCATTATTTTGAATAGTGTAAATGGGCTAGTACATAATTTAACATGCCAATTTCTTAGTAACTGCTGTTATTTCCTGTAGTTAAAACAAGCGTGAAATAATGGACATGCTAATAGAAAAATTGTAATTCTAACACCTTTGAGATGTGAAAAAGGTAATTGACTTACAAAAAGAAAAATGAAGAGAGAAAAAACAGCTGTTTTTATTTGTTTAAAAACCATAACTATTAGATGTACAGCTTTAAAAAAATATTTGCGCCTACCAATAGCCGAGTAGACAAGACACTGAACGTTTTTCGTTAGAAGATCGCTGAAGTGTGTAGGTCCAGGGTTCTGGACTCTCGCGAAGATGTATATCTGACGATCTGGAGTTTAGGCGGTTCTGCCTTCATGTAACATGAATTGGTATTAGAACTCCGTAGAAAGTCCCCCACCTAAGACGTTTCCTATCAGGTCCTCGTGTATCTTTGCCTTAATCAAAAACTAACAAACAAACAAAAATGTTTGCTGAACGGTAAGAGATAAATAATTTAAGGGAAAGTTTCATTTTACTTATTGAAACGGTCTAATGATAAATTTAAATGTGACATTGTATTTAAAAATGTGACAGGAAAAAAGTGATAGTCTAAGCTCTTTATTTAATGCTTGTTCCAAAATGATTTTGAAAACATATGCATGCATATTAGGGTGCAGTGAAAAAAATATTTTTTTTTTTAATTTCAAAATCCAATAGCGACCAAAAGTTGTGTTTTGTATTGAATAAGAAAAATGCAGAGTTTCAAAATTTTTGAAATATATCTTGAGGGTCCACTATTGCACCAAAATGTCACAAAAATTCGAAAAACAGAATATTTTAATATTATTTATAAAATTAAAAAAAATATATGATTTATAATATACAACAGCAAAAAATAGTTGGATTACATGCTGTTCAATAACTGTACAAAATTTTAGAATTGTCGGAAAATATCTTGAGGGTCCACTAAAGTGAACAAAAAAGTACAAAAAAGAAAAAAAAATCATTTTTTTAAACAAAAAATTGCTTGAAGGAAAAACGTTTCAATATGTGAAAACTAGAGGTGATGTTCAAGACTCGATTCTTGGAAAACCTGATTTTGCCCCCATACGAAGAAATTACGCGGTTTCATTTGTTTGTACAGAATAACTTGATAACAATTCTAAGGAAACTACAGTCAGCGAAATTTCTGTAATCATGGCAGATAGATTAGAGTTAATTTGAAATTGTGCTCAATTCCAATTTTTTCTAGAGAAAGAATTCGTCAAATGATTCGATCATTTCGCAGTAAATATCAAAACCTTAACCGTTTAGAGGCCGAATTATGAAAGAGATTGATTTTACACTTAGATTTACTTAATTATATACACTTATAGGTCCCTTATAAGTAATCAATAAAAATATTTCAGTAAAAAATTTTTTTACATAGAAATTTTAGATGTTCCCAAATGGGAACATTGGCATTTGCAATGTACTTTTTATATATATTTTCTTTTATGAAAAACAAATGAACGAAAAAGGTTTTAAATAAAAGATTATGAAAATATTTGCCAATTTTACAAAATTACCATTAAGTTTGTTTACTTACTACTTTGTTTGTTTGATTTTTACAACTAATTTCAATTTTATTTTCCGTGATATGTGGGAAAGCATGCTTTATGCATCCTCTTGTCACGTTCAGCACACATGCTGCAGCAGTTTTTTTTGTTTTTTTTTTTTTTTTTTCAAGCAGCACAATGTCTTTGTGATGCAGATGCAAGAAAATGGTTATCGGTTTTTCTAAGTTCACTTGGAACATGTTTTTTTGGGCCTGGTTGAGATAAGAGTTTTAGTTTGAAGTTCAATAGGTTCATCGTCATGTCTCGGTAGAATTCTAAATGAGGCATTGATTTTTTTCTCATGAATATCTCCATAAAGTAGCCAAGGTGCTATAGCAATTATATTTAGAGTGTTTGCAAACAAATTCCAATACGACTTTTTCTTTTGGAGTTGCAGTCTATACGAAGAAAGAAGCTTATCCAGAACATCCACTCTATCCATTCCCTCTTTGTAGAATTTTATAAGAGCAGGTTGCACAATATCAATTTTCTTTTTTTGCTGATTTTGAATATCACTTTGTATTCGAAATAGGCTCATGCGTTTGATGATTAAAGGCAACTGTCGCAATTGGGTTATTATTCCATCGGCAGATGATTACAGTTCCATCACTTCAGTAATCCATCGATCCTCTGGGCTCTTTGGCAATTCTTTTAATCTCTGGCATTGGGCATTACCTGATCTGGTTACTTCGGACTGTACCTGTAGCTCTAACTCCAGAATCAGCCACTTTCGATAGTAATTTATAAAATGTAAAAAAAAATCAAAATAGACATTGTGCCTGCTTGGATCTGTAATTTCGGAGAGTAGCTGTGTTACAACATCTTCACGTAGGGTCATGTCAGTTGGTTCATTCCTCTTTCCAGAATAAATTTTCATCACATATGGATATCCCGATGATGAACATAACATCCATATTTTAAAGCCAAATCTTACGGGTTTACCTTTTATGAACATTTTACAAGTGTGACGGCCATAATAAGGTACCATCGATTCATCAATGTTCAATTTCTTGTGAAAAGTACCAAACTGACATAAATTTTCCCCCAGTTCTTCATAAATGAGCTATTTCTCCAAATTTATCATCCAACTTCAATTTAGTGTTATCATTTATGTGAAAAAACATTTTTATCATGCAAAATTGGTTTCTTGACATGACTGTTGAAACAGTGTCAACTTTCATGTCTTCAGCTGTACTCTAATAATAATTTTCCTTTGGCACCCAGTGGTAACCACTCAAGAGGAGCAGCCGAAATAACTGGGAAATATCTGACCCATCAACAGTAATTATATGTCCTTTCTAACTTGCGTAAAGTTTTGTCACAGATGCTTATATTTGAATACATTCTTCATGCAGTAATTTATGAAAAATTTCAAATTTTGTAAATCTTGTAACTCTGGAAAACCTAGTTTTAGATTTCTTGGTTTTTCATCAGAAAATTATATGATTAAATTGTGTATTTTTATTCCATCTTGTTCCAAGTTTGATTCTTTTTTTTTCCTGTTGAGATCACATTTCCAGTTGAGAAAACTTTTACCTGTGCTTTCTGTACCTACTCTTACTCTTGATGTATATGATGTTGATAGAATGTCACATGCATCTTCCTTACAGAGTATATCCAGTTCTGTCACATCTGTTGGGATTATTTCTCCTAAATTTTCATAATTAATGTCCTCATTTTCAGTTATATCACCACTTTCATTTGGTGGAATAATGCACAAATCAACATTTGAGATATCAGACTCATTTGAATTTAGCATATTGAAATAATCGAGAGCTTCTTCCATAGTTTGAAAACACTTTGAGTCAGCCATAATTAATCAAAATAACATACTACTGAAACTCATAAAAACTTATTCGTAACCGAGTGTGAATTTTCTTTTCCTCATTAAACACGTATGGACCGTACATAAATGTGGGGGTAAGAGCACAAATTTGACCTCTAACTGCTCATAAGATCATAAAGGTAATAAATCTTCCTCCTCTACTCTTCTTCCTTGCAACTGTGACTCATTTGTTATAATTTTGGGTAATACTGAACTGAAATAGATAGTCCTAGAAAGAACTAGCAATAATAGGTTGTTTCCATCCAAAGAAAGTCTGTAAATTTTTATCCAATCCGTGAATTGCAGTGCGTTGAAACGTATAAGAAAAGTACATGGCAAGCGCCAATGTTCCCATTTGGGAACATCAAAATATTTCGCTTCAAGAAATTGGAAATTTACATTTTTATATAACATAATTGTATTAAATGTAAAATTTTAAGCTTTTTATTTCATAATTCCTCAGAGTTTAAAATCAATTTATATTTTAAGTATCATTTTTTAAATTTATAGTTTATTGATATGAAATGTACAAAAATTTGCATAATCTGTCATTTTTTTTTGCCTTGAGTAAACTAAATTACCCAAATTTAAAACATTTCAAATATTTTTTCATAGTTTATAATTTATGAAATTAAAATCACATGAAGATATCTCCAAAATTAAATTTTAGGCGAATTCTTTTCACTCATGTTCCCAAATGGGAACATTGGCATCTAAACGGTTAAGAAATAGTTTGGCGGTTATAGAAAACAGAGGGAGACTGTTAACAGCAAAAAGTTAATAGTTTTTTAGCTGAGTTCAAAAAGTTGTTTGATATTGCTGCTTGCAAATGTGAATATGAATTCGCAAATGCGAACGTTCTCGTACAGTGCCCATAAAAGAACAGGCTTTTCTGAAGGACCAGCGGGGCGAACAAAAAATCATTATTATCGGTATTAATATGGAAAAATGAGGAAAAATTAAAAAAGATCTTTGGAAGCAAGCCGTCTTGTAAAAGACTGAAAAATCCATTATAAGTATTCAGCGGAAAATTTTGATGAAGAAGAAATTTCAGACAATAACTTTCATAAATTAACTTATCCTGATTACATATACCAAAAAAAAAAAAACAGCATTTCGCAACTGACCGAATTGACTGACAGCATTTCGACTGAAAAGCCTCATGACATATACTTGGGTCATGTTTCTCTTGCAAGTGGTACAGCGGCACCTTTAAAGACGCCATTATGAATAATCTTATAAAGAAAAGCCTTAACACTGACACGCTACTTGCTGTTGGCTGTGATGGCACAGTAGCTAACACCGAACGTAAAGGTGGTGTCATCAAACTGATGGAAAGATAGCTTCGAAAGCCACTGCAATGTCTAATTTGCCTCTTCCATGCAAATGAGCTGCCACTTGGGCACTTAGTAGAACATTTAGATGGGCCTACTGTTGGACGACGAAGTTTTTCTAGTACAATCGGGAAAATTGTGAACTACTGCCTGTTGTTAAGTTTGTTCCTATCCCATCAGAGATATCAGAGGTTTCTTCTAAAAATTTAAGCACTGATCAGACGTATCTCTTGGAAATAAATCAAGCTGTTACTACACGACAAAGTTCTGAAAATGTAGCTTACAGAAATCCCGAGAAATTGTCCCACTTGAGGTGGTTAACCACGACTAACCAAATTTTGCACTTTTACGTTGCTGAGCCAAATCCTTCACCTGCTCTCATTACATTAATATCCTACATTTTAAAAGTATATTGTCCAGTTTGGTTTATGATAAAGGCTACTCCATCATGCAAGGATGGAGCTGTCCACTTATGGCCTATGATCAATCTCTCCCGATACCTTGGTGAAGAACTTATGTCAGTGACAAATCCTGTTATTCAGCGAAATGGGTTTTTCGCCCACCCTGAAAACATTCTTTTGTCTATGCTGGCAGGCAAGAGAACACACCTCCAAGAAATGGCAGCTCGTAGAATTTTGAAAGCCCGAGAAAAACCCGAAATCCAAAATGTAAGAGATTTCAATGTTCCAGCACCATTACATTGATCTGATTGATTAGAAATACCCTATTATCCAAGTTACTTCACTACCCCTTATTTCAGAAACCGGGAAAGATGAATTGAAGGAAATCAAAGGAATGGAATTTACAATCCCGATTTTTCGACATTTTCAAAATACCATGCTGCCAAAAAAATTTCAAAATGTTATGACGTAAAAAAATGTGCCATTATAAATAACCGTTAAACAGTCACATTTTCTTCTTCTTTTTACATGTACTTTGTCAAACAATTAAAACCATTTTCGGGCAAGCAGTTATTTGTAATGAAAAGATATTTTTTTCCCTCTATTTGCACTTCACTGTTCCCTGCAGTGGACCCTCAGGATATTTTCTGACAATTTTAAAATTGTGCACGACCATTAAATAGCATTTAACCCAAAGTATTATCAAAATTGGATTTTAAAAAAATATTTTTTTTATCATTAAAGAAATAAATATTTTTTTAATATTTTTATTATTAAAAAAATATTTATTATTTACAAAATAATGCTAAAATACTCAATTTTTCGAGTTTTTGTGATACTTTGGTGCAATAGTGGACCCTCAAGATATATCTCAAAAATTTTGAAATTCTGCATTTTTCTTTTTCAATACAAAACACAACTTTTGGTCGCTATTGGATTTTGAAATTTAAAAAAAGTTTTTTTTTCACTGCACCCTAATGCATATGTATGCATATATATGCTGGGGTCGATCCAGGAATTTTTTACACCGTCCCCCTTTTGTGAAATCTGTCTATTTTTGTGAATTTCAACATCTTTTTGTGAATTTTCATACCAATTTTCGTAAAAGTCACTTTTTTGATAAAATAATTTACAAATATATATCTAATGTCTTTGTTAATTTACTGGAGGTTGGGTGGGGTTTTGGTTTTAAGGTTGTAATTGGATGGTTGGGTTGGGCGGAGGAAGTTTTTCTCTTATATATATATATAAAAAAAAAAAGTAATATGTTTAAAAACAATTCGGATGTGTTTATGCATGCATATATATATCTGGAGGAATTTAAAAAAAAAAAAAAAAAAAAAAAAAAAAAAAAAAAAAAACGGGGTTCCTATATTGTGATTATACTGTTCTAAACATTATTTTTTTCTTATTTACTAGATTAATCTTCTGTCATACAATAACTTATTATACATACTTAGTCAATAATAATAATCATTATCTTTTTTAAACAATATGTTATATTTAATTTTGCTATAATATTTATTTTATTCAATCTTTTAAATTTATTATTATTCAATATATATTTATTATATTAATATACCTGGATATTCTTAAAATTCAATAATATTACCTATTAGTATTTGGCAACTCCTAAACTTTCTTCTTTCCACTTTTACACATTTATTTAGTGGCAACACCATTTTTCACTTTTTACAATTCTTAGCATTGGCAACACATATCAACTGTTCAAAATAAATTTCCATGTGCTCAAGGTATGGTATGTAAAATTATCTTTCTAATTTTTGTTATCTTTTTGATTTCTTCTTTCCTTTATATAGTAGGGTAGGGCCCAGATGTGTGGAGTTAATATCTCTTCTGATATGCCACACAACCGAAACCCTACTATTTGGTTTACTGTAAATTATAATCCACTGTTTGTGGTCCCTGAAGATGGTGACAGTGGTTATAATTTCCGTTCCATTATACTATCACAATAATTCTTGCACTTTATTTGGTTTCAAAATCTGGTTTCTAATTCTTGATAATAGCTGTTACTTTTATGCGAGATATGTCTTATTTGTAGTATGTTTTGTGTTTTACTTGTTAGTTATATATATATATATATATATATATATATATATATATATATATATATATATATATATATATATATGGTAAAATAACAGAGAAGGATTGTTTTAATCGATTATATTTTTGTGAAGGGGCCATTGTAATCGATTATAATTTTGTGAAGGGTCCGCTTTAATCGATTGTAAATTTGTGAAAGGGTCATTTTAATCGACTATAATTTTGTGAAGAGGCCGTAAAACGGACCCAAATTTCGCTTGCATTCATCCCTGATATGTCAGGACTTTTAAAAGCATTTCAAAGGTTTATTCTGAATAACATAGAATTCCTTTTGAAACATAGAAAATACATGCTAAAGTAAAATGAACAGTTGTTCAAGCGATTTTTATAAACATGGAGAATTTTTAAGAGGCTGAAAGAGGGCGGGGAGAATTTTGACACACCATTGCATTTTGGAATAAAATATACAATCTCTAAAAGCTCTCCGCCGGAGAAATAGGTTTGCATGTGCACTATGTTTGCTTAAAAAACACTTTAGGTAAAATGCATTCTCAATATATACGAGTTTAAGAAAACTCATGTTAAAATCATCTGAATAGTAAAAAAAAAAGGTTTTTTTTCAGTCAGTTGAATATATGTTTATATATATAATGGTATGTATACAATAAAAATTTTATTTGGTTATTCATTTAGGATTATTAAATACTTTGACGAACTTTTCTAATTGGAATTATGTTTCGATCACATACGGTTTAAAAAATAATCGCCTTAACATCTATTTTGAATCACCTGGTATACTTTGTTAAAGTCTCCTAACTAGGAGCGTAATACATTTATATTTATAAATTGATATTCTTTTAAAAGGCGGAAAATGTACTGTGTGGGTTGAACGCAAGTAACAATGTGAACATTTATAAATAAATAACTTGAATATATGTATCTATTTAAGTATTATAGGTAGAGGTGCGGAATTTTCATTTTTACGAAATAGATGCAAATTTATGAGAAATTTTTGTATGACGACGAATAAATGCGAAATTTAAGCTATTTCTGAATAAACGCGAATTTATGGGAAAATTTCTTATTTTTCTGAATAGCTGCAAAACATATCTTTTTTTAAGAAAGAAAATTACGTTATCCTTTAAACGTAAATTTAAGATTCAAATAAGCTTCATATCTGATGTGTGTCCGAAATTAATTAAATTAAATATTAGAAGATTCAAATTTCCCATTTGCTCACGATTTGTGGTGCAAATTACAAGGCTTGATAGTAACTCTTGAGAGACAAAATTAGGGATTTGGAACTAAACACAACAGATCCAATCGCATCTGAAAAACTTTCAATAAACTTTCTTTGCACATGAATTGTAACACAGCAAATGAAGCCTATTTTCATAATAGTCAAATATTTTTATATGCATTAAAAGTTTTATACTTCAGTTTGATTCTCTCTAATCTGGAATATTGCAGTCTTATTTGGGATCTGTATTATAAAAATAAAATGAAAATTCTTGAGCGGGTGCAGACTCAGTTTGCACGTTATTTATACTACAAAAGTAATCCTATTTACATTCCGAATATTTCTTCATCTTACTTGAGAAGTGTTTTTGGTCTTCCTAGTTTAAGTTCTCGTCTTGATCAATTTTGTTTATGTTTTTTTTATAAAGTTCTCAATAATACGGTAGACTGTAGTGATATTCTTCAGAGTATTTGTGTAAATGTACTGAGCAAGTCTTTTCGTAATAGTCATTTATTTGTGGATCCAATTATAAAATATAATTACATTTACTTTTCGTTATACAAATTTTATCTCTAACTCCATACTCATAAGAATAAATAACTATTTGCTACCCTGCTAGAATGTTTAGTTCCCTTATTAATAGTTCTCATTTTAAAAAAGAATTTCGTCTATTCAGATATAAACATTTACACAAAATAAACTTTTGCTGCAAAAAATCTCTTTTATTAATATTTTACTCAGTATCTACACTGAATTCATCATACATAATTTAGGTTATTACAAGCTAAAGTAAATATGGATATTATTAATCATTAATACCTGTATTCGTAAAGATTTTTTTTAAATCACACTTGAGGAGTTATGACTTTCATGTTTATTAATTAAAGAAGTTCAGAAAACTATTTTAGTAATATTAAAAAGTAACATTAAAATTTATTTCTATTTTTAATTTCTCAGAATTCTCTTTTTTCAAGCATATTTTCAAAATGTCATGCTAAAAGTGACCCCTATACTGTGTTATTTAATCAGAAGCAGATCTTAATTTAGTGGAAAATTTATGAAATTTGTGCACAGACAATAGCATAGAAAAACTCTTATTTTCGGTCCTTTTGTAATTAATTATGTCTGAAAAAGTTACATTTTCCTTAATGAAAACTCTTACATCGAGATACTTCTTTTTGAAATACCTTAGTTTTTTAACGTCTTGTTCTTAATGTTTATGTGAAATCGTATGCATGGAAATATAACCTTTTTCTGTTTAACTGATGTGCATACATCCCTTGATCTCACCAAACCGCTACGCACACACACACAGCATTATTTGAGAAATATTTCTCTATTTATTCCCCATTTTGCAGCATAAACATATCAATATCAATAAAAATATATTTGAAAGTATAAAAATAATATTTGGCCTACGTGTGAAACTTAATAATTTAGAAAATGTACCCGTAAAATAAAGTATAATATTTATTCGGATTTTAAAGTCAAAAATTTCCTTTCATTTACATTTTGATGGGTGTATGTCATACTCCAGTGAAACTTTGTTATTATGAAAAGAATATAATTTAGTTTTGGACTTCTTTCGCATATATTAAAGCATATTTTTTATGTCTATGTTTTTAATGTTCCTTCAAAGTTATTTTATCTAAGGAAAGAAAATGTTCTCTCTAGTTTGAAAAATTATGAGCAACGTAAATTTCTGAGGAATTTCCAGTAAACGGACGATCTCTTATAAGAATGTATTTCGAAGAAACAAAATATTCCTCATAACGTCAGTACGCAAATTAAAATATATGGATTGCAGAGACTCAAAAAAAAAAAAAAAATTGTGCGATTCATTATAAACTGCACTGCACTCTGAAATAAATAAAAAAACAGCGCCATTTGTGAAACTTTCAGAAAAAAAAAACTAAACATGGAGTTTCAGATCAAAACTTTTCAAAATGAGACGCATTTTGCAAAATTTTCGATTGTTTTTCTTTTCTAACATTTCATTTGATATACGTTTTAGTTTATTTTAGTGTACGATATACCTCGAAAAAGGGTATTCTGAATCAGTGGTTCCCAACTCAACTGAGACCGCGCACCTTTTTTCCACTTGCAAATTACCCACGGACCACATAAAAGAATTCTTTCCGGGGGAGAGGGGAATAAAATCTAAAGAAAACGAACAAAGAAATTCAAAATATCCTCACAAAAGACTCTTCAATGAAATGGAAATGTATACATGTGGGATCAGGTTAGTCACTGACTCCAATAAACTCACTGGTTTTATTTAAAACGAGACATTTCATGATCTTAAAGTGCATAGCAAAAAGTTGCACGCACAAAATTTATTAACTACGTGAAAATATAAAGATTGGGTTGTTCTATAGATTTTGAGTGTGTGTATAGCATAATAGCTGTTTAGCCAAAAGGGCTTGTTTGATAATTAAAAGTATTTTTTATTAGTTTGTTTATTTATTTAACTGTAATCAGCCTTCAGCTTCCTACAAATAGTGGCTCTTTACCGGGATTGATTTACGGACTAACGTTGAGTAATGTTATTGCAGCATTTCAACCATTGAGTAATCCAAGGAACTGTGAGTAGAAATTTTATTATATCTTAAAGGAAGAAGTTTATTAAGAAAATATGTCTTGCTTAACGAAAGCTAAGAAATGTGATTTGTTATCATTATGCGAAGAGTTAGGTATCAATGTTCTGCCAAATATAAAAGTACCTGCGCTTTTAAAGTTAATTAAAGACTCTGAGGTTTTTGATGAAGATTTTGTCAAATCTCGCCTTGAGGTCATAAGAGAAGAAAGAGAAATGGCAATCGCAAGAAGAGGGAAGAAAGAGAAATAGCAATCGCAAGAGAGAGGGAAGAAAGAGAAATAGCAATCGCAAGAGAGAGGGAAGAAAGAGAAATAGCAATCGCAAGAGAGAGGGAAGAAAGAGAATTTGAGTTACGACGGTTCGAAATTACTTGTAGACGAGAAACCACAATAGAAAATCCGCTTGAATCTAATAATGAGAATAGAAAACAAACTCCGCAAAATATTATGACGCGATTCGACGGATCGGGAGATATTAGTATTTATCTAGCACTATTCGAAAAACAAATCGGCCGATTAGACATACCTAAAAATGATTGGGTAATGCATTTATTAAGTTTGTTACCATTAGAATTCGTAAATATAATATCGAGAGAATCGGATCGCTTAGCAGATGATTACGATCACGTGAAAAATCTTATTTTAAAGCGTTTTAAGTTAACGGCAGAAGAATTTCGGCAGAAGTTTATCTCTCACAAGAAACAGCAGTCCGCCAATTGGCGAGATTTTGCTTTCGAGCTTCGTAACTATTTCGATGAGTGGATTCACGGTATGGAGGTTGGCGATTTTGAAAATCTGAAGGAATTAATTATAACGGATCGCATAAAACAGAGTTTGCCGTATGACATTCAAGAACATTTCATTGATGACCTCCCAAGTATTAAAAAAGTTGATGTGTTAGTAAACAAGCTAGATGATTATGAAGCCGCAAGGCGTAGTTTCAGGAAGGGTAATCGAAGTTCAAATAATTTTGAAATGACTAATAAAAGATCCTACATGAAGGAATCGGATAATGAAAAGTATTTTAATCGTGTCCAAAATAATAATAAATCCAGGTATTCAAATAGCGCGAATAATTCAAATGTTGACTGTGCGATAAAAAATAGGGACAGATCAAAAATTAAGTGCTTCGGCTGTAATCTCTACGGCCATGTCGCTTCTCAATGTTTAAATAGAAAGAATGATTGCCAAATTTCCCGCCAGGATTCTCGACAAAATAAAAATTTCAACCAAGTATCCACTTCACATACCAAAAAGGAAGCTAACTTCTATAACTCTATCTCAAATTCCAATAGGATGGAAAAAGATATTCAAATTAACGGCAAGAATGCAAGATGTTTGATCGATACTGGAAGCGAATTGAACCTTGTGAATTACGAAACTTATATAAAAATTGGCTCTCCAAAACTATTTTCTGATGATGTAAAAATATCAAGTATCAACAAAGAAGTAGTACAACCATTAGGCTATTTTCCAACGGAATTGTGTATCGATAATATTACAATTTCTGCTAATGCTTACGTTATGAAAGATCTCGCGCATGAAATCGTTTTAGGAGTCGACGTAATCAACAAATTAAATTTATCTATCGATGAAAATGGATTAAAGGTATTAGGCAAGAGCGAAAATGTTTGGATCGGCTACATTAAAGTAGTAAAAGAATTCGTAACTGGATATAAGGAATCGCCTAGAATTCAGAATATTGAAAATAAAAACACTTTTCAAATAAATGAACTGTTGACGCATCAATATTCGCCTAATGAAACGGATTCAAGCGAAAATACTTGTATAAAAAAATCTTATATAAATCACGAGAGTAGTGTAAACAAGGTCTTAAATGAGAATCAAGTTTTCCTTGAGAGCAAGGGGAAAGAATTTGAAAATGAAGGGTTACCAGAAAATAATTTTTTGATTAATCTATCCGAAGCTGTAAGCTCTGAAGAAATAGATTTGAGTCATTTGATTAAGTTAGATTGTAAAGAAGAAATCAGGAAGTTGATTGCAGATTACAAACCAAGAAAAACGAAGACTGCTGAACTGAAGATGAGCATAATTTTAACTGACGATATACCTGTGAGCGAGCGTCCACGAAGATTTCCTTTGAAAGAACAGAAAATAATAGAAGATCAAATTCATGAATGGTTAATGGATGGGATAATTAGACCTAGTTATTCTGATTATGCTGCACCAGTGGTGTTATGTAAAAAAAAAAGATAACTCGTATAGGTTGTGTGTAGATTATCGAAAATTAAATCGGAAGATCGTTAAAGACCGTTTCCCTTTACCATTAATTGAAGACGTATTAGATCACTTGGAGAAGGCGAAAGTTTTTACAACTTTAGATCTGAAAACCGGATTTTTTCACGTCGAAATAGATGAGAAGAGCAGAAAATATACTGCATTTGTTACACATAATGGGGAATATGAATTTTTAAAATGTCCTTTCGGGTTAAGCACATCACCAAGTCAATTTTAACGATTCATAAATAGAGTTTTCAGGGAGTTGCTGCGTGATAATACTATTGTTATTTACATGGATGATATAATCATTCCATCCAAAGATGAAGAGGAAGGAATTGAAAAGTTAAAGAGAGTGCTGACTGTTGCCTCTGAATACGGGTTGGACATCAATTTTAAAAAGTGTCAGTTTTTGAAAAGAAAAGTTGAATTTCTCGGTTATGTCGTGGAAGACGGAACGATACAACCTTCACCCAATAAGTCATTAGCCGTTCAAAGGTTTCCTCAACCTAAATCCATTAAGCAAGTTCAGTCATTTCTAGGGTTAAGTGGATATTTTCGCAAGTTTATACCCAAATATGCCCAGATAGCCAGACCATTGAGTGATCTACTACGAAAAGGCTCCACATTTAAGTTTGGTCCTGAACAAGAAGAAGCATTTAACAAATTGAAAGAAATGTTGTCCCAAAAGCCAGTATTACATTTGTTCAAACAAGGATCTCCGTTAGAATTGCACACTGACGCAAGCAGCCATGGTTTTGGTGCTGTATTACTACAGAAAGGAGATGATGAAAAATTTCATCCTATACAATATATGAGTAAGAAGACAACTTCTCAACAAGAAAAGTATTGCAGTTATGAATTAGAGGTACTCGCAATAATCGAAGCCCTAAAAAAATTCAGAAACTATCTGTTAGGTTCAAAATTCAAGATCATTACTGATTGTCAGGCATTTCAGAAAACGTTGAACAAAAAGGAATTAGCGGCAAGAGTTGCCAGATGGGTTTTATTCCTAGAAGACTTTGATTATGAAATCGAACATCGAACAGCAGATCGAATGAAACATGTGGATGCACTGAGTCGAAACACTGTTCTAATCATCACTAGATCTTTAGATGGGGTAACAGCCCGAATTATCACTTCACAAGAGCAGGATGAACATATAAAAACAATAAAAACCTTAGTTGACAAGGGAGAAGAAAACGGTTACTTCCTTAAGAATAATGCGTTATACAAGTGGGAAAATGGAAGAGAGTTGCTAGTAGTACCTGAAGAAATGCAAAATGAAATCATTAAAAAGATGCATAACAGAGGTCACTTTGCTGTCTCCAAAACAGAAGAATTAGTAAAGCAAGAGTTCTATATTCCAAAATTGAGAAAACAAGTCGAGACGGTAATAGCAAACTGTATTGACTGCATTTTACACAATAGGAAACGCGGTAAAGCCGAAGGATTTTTGAATCCAATTCCAAAAGAAAACTTGCCCTTAAGCACCTACCATATTGATCACATTGGCCCATTGCCATCTACAGACAAAAGATATCAGTATATTTTCACAGTAACAGATGCTTTCACGAAGTTTACGTGGTTTTATCCTGTTAAGTCTACATCAGCCAAAGAAGTCATAGACAAACTGAAACTACAACAAGTAGTGTTCGGCAATCCTTCAAGAATAATATCAGACAGGGGGTCTGCATTCACATCTAAAGAATTTGAAGAATATTGTGCAGAGCAAAGTATCGAACACATAAAGATAACGACCGGATTGCCTAGAGGGAACGGACAGGTCGAAAGAACGCATGCCATCTTGATTCCAGTCCTGTCAAAACTCTCTAAAGAAGACAGTTCAAAGTGGTACAAGTACGTAGCCGACGTACAGAGAATCATCAATAGTTCTACCACAAGAAGTACGAAATTCACTCCTTTTGAATTATTGATAGGAATTAAAATGAAAGATAAGAATGACTTGAGAATTAAGGAGATATTAGAAGATGAATATATGAACTACATGATGAAAGAACGAGAAGATATGAGAGAAGAAGCGAGGAAAAACATCATGAAAATTCAAGAAGAAAATAAGAGACAATTTAATAAGTGTAGAAAGGAATCAAAGAAGTATAAAGTTGGTGATATAGTGGCAATCAAAAGAACCCAATTCGGTTCAGGCTTAAAGCTGAAAGAAAATTATCACGGACCTTATAGAGTATCGGTTGTAAAGCCAAACGATCGCTACGAAGTAGAAAAGGTAGGAAATCACGAAGGTCCAAATAAAACATCCAGTGCCGCCGAGTATATGAAGCCTTGGGGAAAATGACTTAAGTTTCAGTCGAGGACGACAGAACTGTCAGGACAGCCGATCTGTGGGATCAGGTTAGTCACTGACTCCAATAAACTCACTGGTTTTATTTAAAACGAGACATTTCATGATCTTAAAGTGCATAGCAAAAAGTTGCACGCACAAAATTTATTAACTACGTGAAAATATAAAGATTGGGTTGTTCTATAGATTTTGAGTGTGTGTATAGCATAAGTGCTGTTTAGCCAAAAGGGCTTGTTTGATAATTAAAAAGTATTTTTTTATTAGTTTGTTTATTTATTTAACTGTAATCAGCCTTCAGATTCCTACATACATTATCTTTTAATGAATTAAAAAATGAATTATAACTATTGCAGGTTTCATTTCTGCCTTTCCGGAGTTAATGTGATTAATTAGCACCTGCTTCTTTGACTAGCTGTGGGAGTGTTGGATTCTTGCAAGGATTGCAAGGATTATGGAACTATTTTTATTATTCTCTGAAAACGACCGTAAACAATTACACTTTTTTGCCTTTTTACCTCATGAAATTGTGACGATGCAATAATTTTTTAAACACTCACTCGCAACTTGTTCAGGGACCACCAGTTGTGAACCACTGTTCTAAATACTTTGAAATGCTTGACTTAATTAGTTTGTTTGTATTTATACACCAAAATCACGTGATAATTTTTAAAAACACCATTATAAAGAAAAATTTCTACTATCACTTAAAAAACTACCAATAACCTCTTAGTTGCCTTAGTTATACTTGACTTCTGATATACTCACTTAAAATGCAACTCATATCTGTAAAAGCTGAGTAAACGTATTAAGTTAAAAAATATTTAAATAGATTTATTTGTTCGTACAATCAATTACATTGTTTTAGTTAGTACGTTGAAAAGTTTTTATAAAGTACATGTATGGTTATTTATATTTTTCTAAAGAAAATAAATAACTGGACAACCTGCCTAGTTCAATTTTATTCAATATTGGAATTTGTAAACAGTTTTTGTTCATACTTTCATTTATAATTTGTATTTCTGTCAAGCCTTGTGAATTTCAATAATACTAGAAAAGTTTTCTTGAATTCTGTAGCAAACAATTCAAATTGCCAAATATGGTAGGAAAGTTTTCGGAAGTTTTATTGTTAAACTACCTTTAATAAATAGTGCTATTCATTCAGCACTGACCATCCTGCCATTGGAGATTTTTGCAGTTGAGGAAGGATGGACCTTCTGTACTACCCCAAATGATCATACTGTGGTATATTTTTTATTTATTTGTGTTATTTTACAAATTCTTTTTATTAAACTTAGCTTTAAACTCTTTTTCCTTGTGTGTATGTTTCTTATGCTTGTTACTCCCGATTTAAAAGTGAATTTATCATCTCAGTAAACTATAAATCGAGATATTTTTCAGTACTGCATTGTACTAAAAGCAAACAATTTTCTTATAAATTTTTAAGGTACAAAGCATAACGTTTTAAAACTATTTAATATTACTTTTTTATGAAAATGTAGTTTGCACTATTAAATGCAATATTAAAAATTTTTTATAGAGGTATTCGGGAAGTATTAAAAAAATCTCCATTCTTATTCAAATTTGTTTTGAAATGATTATCCTTAGTTTTTAAATTGTACGCGATAACAAATTAAAAAAAAACATCTTTGAAATGTGATACATAATTGATGTACATTTAATATATTTAAAAATTTGTGAATATGGATTCCCTGTGCCTATCTATGAATTATTGTATTTACAGAGATATAAACAGAAATTATTTTCAAAAATTTGTTATCACATTATATTTCATACTATTTATAGATATAATTTTTATTATTAAATCATGAAAACACGTTTTAATCTGACATAAAACAAGTTTTTTGTTATTTTTAGTAATTTTAATATTGTATTTGTTCAATTATTTTGTTTACTTAAATTTAAATACATTGGTTTAAAAGATCTCTAATTTTCATTTTTATTTATTGGTTCATTTTCTAATGCAAATTTATAACATTGATTTCATAGAAAAATTGAACAATAAATTTACTTTCATTAATTATGAAATTTTTATTAAAAAATAATTAGATTCTCTGAAATAACTATGGCAAATTTATTCCCTTGTTCCAGATATAGATGTTTGCAATTAAAGGTTGCAAAAAAAAATCTTACGTTCTTCTATACTTAAAAAAAATATTTTGTCAATACTTAATGCGCGTAATTTATTCATCGAATTACAACATTAATCCTTTCTTTCTTTTTTTTTTACACTGCATTATATTCTGCTCAATTAAAGTATCTCATTATTTCTAATATTTTTGTCTGCACCTACTTTTTGATAATTCCTTAACTTTAATCTAAATTCATCTAAATGTATGCTGATACGGATTTTTGGGTTGTTCTGCCATCAAGAGTTAAATGTAGTTTAAAATTCGTGTTCTATGGATCGAATAGTTAAAGTTTGAATTTTGTCGCATGAAAAACGGTTAACAAAAAAGCGAGATAAGCAGTTTTGGGTGACCCCATTGTTTAACATAGAATTTTCTGGAATTCTCGAGAAATTTTGGTGCTATGCTTAATTGACTTCACTTTTGGGAACTTATTTTGACGTAAAAATTGGCGACCAAATCTTTTTAATACAGTATGTACGGAAGAACACAAAAGACATTAAACCATCATATGTTCTGCATTCTAAATGTCTTATTATCCAGGGATTAGTTTTATTTGGAAAATATAAATGATAGAGAGAGCTATCATTTATTTTTCCCCAAAAGCAACGATATAGCAAAGTTACTTTCGTTAATATATAAGTATGCATTATTAACAATAAGTTACGTTAAAGATATTTTGGGAAACTCTTTTGAGAAATCTTAATTTAGTCATGTAAATTCTTTTCCCCATACATTAAAAGCATATTTTGAATATTTTTGCTTCAAAATTATATGATTCTTCCAAGCAGAGTGCTGTTACATTATATTAGTCGATTTGCTTGTAATGATTAAATGAATCGTTTTGCTATTATACTGTTTGTATTGATTTGTTGCTCTAAAAAATAGATCTTGCAGATGCTTGATTTAATAAATGTGTACTTGCTACGAAATCAGTACTATTCAACGAGTACTAAGTGATACACCCTTTTCACCTCCACACATCGAACAGACAAACAAATCCAACTCATGTTTTTCCGCAGCTTTTAATTGTTATTGGCCAGAAAATTCTTTTATTTAGCAAAACTTAACAAAACTCGTAACTTTTCCCATCGTAAATGACAGAATGACTTTTATGGATTACCAAAAGGTGACAAATGTCTAGTCTGCTACCAGACATTAAGCTAAAAGAAAATTAAAGTTAGCACATCAGTGTTTATGCACGTTATTTGCCAGGTAACAAATACCATGAATGTCTTATAGCATTTAAATAAACAAATTTGCTCTGTTGACTAATAAATACACCTTCGTTCTATTCCAAAGAGATTACATTTTCCGTTGTTGTCTAAAAGAAAAAGAAAAATAACCCATGAAAGATTATTATTTTAAAAATATTAGTTTATAGTTTTCCTTGTTACTATGTTTTATCAGTAAATACCACGTTTATCCATGTATCTACAACAAACGGAATAAAAAGGAATATCAGATCGGAAACTTTTTTTAAAAACAGTCTTGTACATTTTTAAAGACCTGTACCGGCCAAAGATAAATAAATCACGGGTAAAGACACAAGCCGCATTTACCAAGTACTTGACTCCCGTCTTAACCCACCAAAACGAGGGTGACATGTCGAATGGATGTACATGTCGGCGAAAACGGCCGGTATTGGGTTAACCGAAGAAACACAATCTTATGACCGGCAGCCTAACTCGAAAAAAAAAAAAAATCTGAAACACTTTCAGATTTTGCACACTAAAGTGCTATATATTAAAAGCGTATCATAATCCATGCGTCTTTCCTAATCTCTTTTCTTATTCCATTAAGTTGGAAACTGTAACATTATTCATGCGTGGGATAAATCAAAATTAAAACTGATATTTTTAACATCCTTTTTCTGGAAAAAGATGCGAGAAAAATTTACAATCGAACTGAATGAAAATTTCAAAAACTTATTAAAGTGTGTTCTTTATCCAAGTCAGGCGTAGCAGATAATAAAATGAGGTTTAGTCATTATTTTAGCATCATTTAACGATGATAGAGCATGAGTGACATGACAATACAATGGGTTTCTTACAAATGTATGTTAAATGCTGCAGATCTACTTTTTAAAAAAATTTGTATTTTTGCACGCCGTAAAAAAAAAGCATGCTGATGGTTTGTCACGTGATTCATTCAATTAAGATTTCGAAACATTTGAAAATTTGAAAGTTTGTCGAGATCTATAGCTCTTTTATAGCTTTAGTCTCAGTTGTTCCGAAGTATAAGTTCATCTTTTTTATTTCAAAGTACAATTTACAGCACAAGGACGGACAATTATACATCCACGCCCAAAGCCGAGAGTTGAACACGCACCCCAAAGGATGGTATTAGGGCACGCTCGCCACTGCACCACCTGGGCGGCAAACATAAAATAAAAGGAAATCTGATGTTTATTTATTAAAAACTACGTATCCTATAAGTTTGCGCCATCTGTCGATGTTCAGTAAAATAAAAACTCAGTTGCATTCTTTTTTTTTATGAAAGCTAGTTTTTTTGTATATTATAGGAACAGTGGGTTTTTTCTTCGCGCGATAAAAAGTAGCATGTTTGTTAATCCAGGATTTCACTATCTTTATTCCAAATTTCATCCAAATTCGTCAAACCGTTTCAGCATGAAAGAGTAACAAACATACATACAAACATTGACATCTATATATTAGTAGGATAGGATTTATTATTGGCATAGAAAACGCACTTATACTGATTAAAGGTATATGAATAAAAAATTTGCATAGACAGGGTGTCCGAAATTAAACGACCCTATTCTAAAGTTCTCTACAGACGATAGTATTGTTGATAAAAATGTGAAACTCTGTGTAGGACATAGTGAAGGTATGCGAATTCGTTTGAGCGAATAAAAAAACAATCAAAATTCAGATGTTCCCCGCCAGGGTGCGTATTTTTTAATGAATTACACATTAAGCATTATGAACGTTTACAAATATTAACATACAACAAAACATGTTTAACATGACGGCCATCATTCTCAGCTACCATCTGGAATCGTAAGAGAGCACGCTCCACAGCTGACCGCAGTGTGTTCGGGGGAAATCTCACGAACATGTTGTGAAATGCTGTCATAAGATCAGGCAAAGTTCTTGGATTCCTGCGACTTACCAAAAGTTTCGAAATCCAAGGCCAAAAATTGCATGGATTGAGGTCTGGGGACCTGGACCCCCCCTGGTGGATAATATATGAATTAATTCTGTTATTCACTCAAACTACTGCCCATGCCTTCATTATGTCCTACACAAAATTTCGTAGCTTTCTCAACAAGTTTCGTCTGTAGACAACTTTAAAATAGGGTCGTTTAGTTTCGGACACATTGACATTTATAATATTAGTATGATTATAACCATAGAACGGTACTAGCTACTATAGTAACCAATAATCATTATAATAACCATTAACCGATGCGTGAAAACAACGTCTGAACTCTTAACTTCAATTATGAATAAAAAAATTCTAAACAAAAAAAAGTTCAAACCACTTTTTATTTATATGTACAATTATGATTAGCAGGAAAATGTGTTAATAGCATTTTTTGCAAATCTTGTTCATAAGTATTTGAAGTTAGTAGAAAAAGTAAGATGCCTCATAGAAAATACCGTTTCTAGCATAAAATGTAAATAATTACAACCTTTCTAGCTTCCTTGATATAATGAATATACATAATCGAAATCAGTCGCGTGGAGTTAATTTAACTCTCTGAGCTATAAATACTCGTGTGAGACAAATCAATATTTACGTTCTTCTCATATTTGAGAAATTAAAATACCGCAACTTGATCAAGATTTTTAAATCAGAGGCGAATATCATTCTGCCGATTTCGTTCGTTTAAGTAAACAAAGTGTCAGTAAAATGCGTTAATATTTCTGAAATCTGAGGATTAAAAAATTAATTTATCATTTTAAATGGCACGGTTAATTTAATAGCGATTTCGATGATTAGATATTACGTTATTTAAAATTTTCTACGTAGAGATATTTTAAATGAGAAATGGTTTAGTTTAGTTTTCGGTTGACGAGAAATTACACCAGGGATATTGGCCTGAGGGGATCAATACCTTGGGGGGGGGCGGAGTTTAAGAGGTTATAATACGCATTCACGTTACAGCTGGAGAAAACCGTCCAAAATTCCAGACCGTTAGATCGATGTCCGCTCAAACAACTAAATGGCTTCCTTTATAAATTTGAAAATTCTGTCTGACTTGCAGGCTGCAATCCAGTCTATCGCCTCAATTGACACCCCTCTCTCAAATAAGATTCTTCAGTGCCAGGACTTAATTAAATCCCTGGAGTCTCATCACAAACACATAGTGCTGCAGTGGATTCCTGGCCACTGTGGCGTTTTTAGTAATGAGCGGGCAGACTCTCTTGCCAAGAAGGGTGCTGTTCTGCTGAACGGTGGGATAAATGAAATCTCTTTTATATCCGCAAAGCAGTTAGTTCATCAGACAATTCCTGAAGTCAAACTATCAGCTAGAACTACACTGTAAAATGGCCTCCAAATATACTCATCTGCCTTCTGTTCCGGGAAAATCAGGAAGGGAGGCTGTGGCCGCCTTCCGTTTATTGACCGGGCACGACTGTCGTATCGGCATATATCATCTATGTCGTATTGGCATATTTGCTGACGCTGCCTGCCCGTTAAGTGACTCTGGTGAAGACATGAACAGACACAACCTGTCCTGCTGCAGGGCTCTCCACGGTGATACGGACCCTACTAGCAATTTTGCTCGGGATACCACCGGCCACGCTGCCAGCCGATGACGGCCCGAGCAAAATTGCTAGTAGGGGAGACTTCCCGTTATTGGGAGGCCAGGAACCTTCTGAGACAATAGCCGGTGGCTAACTATGAACTTTTTTTATGTTAATACTTGTCTTTTCATTAATTTGTTCATGTACCTCTGCCATTGGAAATAAAAAAAAAGATCGATATCCGCGTAAGAGGCCGCGCCACCAGTGGCCAAGCGTATAGCTCTCTCAACTGGGAGAGCCTCACGATGGCGCAGTGGTTATGCCACTGAAAATGGTAGACGGCCGAGGTGTGAAGGTCCCGGGTTCAGGTCCCATCGTGCGGCTGTCGATCTAACGGTTTGGCGTTTTGGTAGGTAAGTGTAACGTGTACACGCGTTACATCTGAAGAATCCCGTCCCTTAGAAAGTCCTCCTACAAAGGCACCCCCCATCCTAGGCAGATACCCCACGTGCAGGTTTGCCTTAAAACACAACAAACTGTCAACTGGGAGACGGAAGGTGCATGGTTCAAACCCAGGTCACGTTCGTCTATCTAGCTGTTCGGAGTTTTCCGTCGTTTTCCCCGAAAGGTAGCATAAATACGTAGCATACCCCCTGGAAAGAGCCCCCCACGAAGGGAATCCCCCCCCCTTCGGCCTAAGATTCCTAGTGTAGATGTTGATTTTTGGCCATACACAATGGGATTAAAAAGTTAGCATTTTGGCGCCCCTATCACGTCTTACAAGGAATACGTTGAATTGTCAGTAACAGTGCATAATGAGTTCAGTTTATTATGGCTTCATGAAAAATTAATTTAGCATTTATCTCTGACATATTTGTTATCATAAAATGAGTGCAAGACAAAAGTATTATTTCACAAACTATAAATGACTTTAATATTGAAATCGCTGGTACTTTCATTTCAAGTTACTTTAGGAATGTTTTAATTGTTTGCAAGCGGTGTTTATTTTAAGAAAACTTTAAAAATGTTAATAAAATGTACTTTGAATTCCAGAACCAAATATATCAAGTACAACAGTAGGATTTGTTAGGTGAGAAGTTAAATGTAATGGGAGGGTAAGTAAAAATTATCGTTGACATAACTCTTCTTACATGACTTATAATAATCTTTGTTCTCGATTACTTAACTATCAGCAAAGTTTTTAATTATGATTAAAATGCTTTTCATTACCGACTCCAAAAAGCAGGAGGCACTATTTTCAATGCGTATGTTTTTTTGTTTTTTTTTTATGTATGTGCAGCGATAATTTTTTACCACTTGGACCGATTTTTTTAATTCTTTTATTTATTGGAAAGGGGTGGTCCCAGATTTATTTGGTTACATTCTGGTGATATTATCGTTCTGAAAATCGGGAAAAAACATGCTTTTAAGCAATTGATTAAAGGGTTTCCAGTAACACTGCTGGTCATAATTATTGTAAAGTCCCCAAGATTGTCCACTTTTTGCGATTTATCGCAAAGTTTTGCGTCAAAATGTATGTTTCTGAAAACCCTTGGCGTTATCTTCTATATTTGGCGAGAAATTGCCAAAACCTACTATATTTTACAGAGGTAACAATGGTACAGCTTGAATATTTGCCACACGAGTAGAAGAAATATTTCGTGGTGCTAAATACCTCAATCTGCAAAGGATTATTTTGAAGTCCTTTCTTTTAAAAAAAAATTATACTTGTGTTAAGTGAATTGCCTAATTTTTAATTTACAAATCTATAGAAAATTGGAGCTACTAGTCGCCAAGGTTGGCCAGCTTTGTCCCCCTATGCCTTGCAGTTCTTTATACTCAGAGCAGTGTTGGCCAAATCTCCTTTCAACGAAAATCGAGTTTCTTCGTTGTAACAGTATTTGTCATTAAATTTGTTTAAGTTGGGTTTGCTACAAATGGTACTTACGTATTATCCCGGCGGTAATCCCCGCCAAATTATTTTTTCATGAAATGTGCCAGCAAACAGTTGTCAATCGTATTCGGAACCATCAATAATTTAATTTGTCCGGCACTTATCTTGGCAAACTATCGCTCGTCTCGGCGGACTGCCGGTATAATACTTAAGTACCCTACAAATTTTAGGTGTCATCATAAAAGCCGATGCTGGCCATGGTAGCGATGCCAAGTACTAACATTGCAAAATGTATGAAGAGACATTATTGGTGACATTTCCATTCATATACTGATTATGAAAATACTGTATTCTGCTAATGGGAATTTTTGTAGTTTACTAACACCAGAGTTAATGTGCCAAAGTTAGCAACCCGATGTTTGTATTATATGGTTGCTTTATTTAATACGTATCTTCGATAGCAATAATGTAAAAGAAACAGGAAATGGGGCTAAAATGTGCTGGAGCCCACTTCATCGCGAATTTTTTTTTTTTTTTTTTATGTGCGATAAACGCGCCAAATGTTGTAAATTCGATTAAAACTGTGAAAGAGTCCGAAAGATCTTGTATTTTTGTGTATGTATCCAATATTGCTATTTTTTAATCTAGCTACTGCGTGACATGCGCTTGCTCCATTGGACGTCATTGAACGGTTCATTTGGATTTTTGCACATGCGTTATTGTTATTGCACTCATGTTTACATCTAGCTGTTGCCGTTCTCAGCGCGGAAATATCGTCGAGTTTGGTACCGCATTATGTAAGCGGTACCAAATTATGTTAGCGTATGTTGTGTCTTATGTATGCGTATTATTTGGTTGCGTATTATGTAAGTAGATAGTGGGAAAGGATTACACAATTTTATATTGCAAGATCAAATTATTTTGTGGGTGATTTACGAATTATCTGATACGTCCATTAACCCTTTTAGGCGCAACCCTTTCCCAATGCTGAAAAAGGGCAATCTATCCAGCTGTTCTCACATTCTTCCACTTTTCAGCATATGCCAGTGCTGTTAAAAATAACTGTGACAATTTTTTTACTGGAAATGACGCGCGAAAAAGTAAAAGAGTCTCGTGGAGTTATGTGACCCGCAACTATTTTTATAAAAATCAAATCTATTCTCCTTGACTGGCAACAGTCAAAACGTCAGAGTTTGGTGTTCCCGTTAAAGGGTGAAAAAATGTACTCTAATGCATGGATAAAACTTGAAAGACATTAAGATTTCTTTTGCCGTCGTGTACAGTATTCTGTCTATTTGTATTTATTTTGACTCTGCCTAATTGCAGTCAGTAATCCATATTCATCAAAAAGGAAAATAACTTCCACATACATTTTTCCGGCCATAGTGCTTTTTATCAGAGATAACCGATAGAAGCGTTTAAAAGCAAGCAGTTAATTATTGAGCGCAAATCAGGCGCATATACGTGTTCCTAGAAAGATTAATTAAGCGCCATTTTCTGAGAATCGAACAGGTATTCACTTGCATGGAAGGAATCTCATTAAGGGAACAACAGCAGGAGTTGCAATAAAATGATTTTTCTGAGTAATCCTTTCTAAGCTTTCCTGCAAGCAATTAAAGGTTAAAGTATATACATGCTCAAAAGAATATATATATCAGTAAACTATTAGGTTGTAACGAAAGTTTCCCGCCACCGTAAACATCGTCAGAAAACAGTTCTCGTTGGCGTATTTGCTCATATTTTGTCAAACGATTTTTGGCATTTGAAAGAAAGAGACTTACTTTATAACACTGTGTTATGAAATCTGTAAAATAATATGGTTATCATTAAGTACAAGGTGTGTCAAATGGAACTATCACTCTAGAGGATTGGAACCATCATTTACTTCCAGTTGTGTTGCAAAAAGTCAGCTACAGAATATCAACCAATAATGAGTACAGCTTTAAATACTATTGTTGTATCACGTGACGCTGTGCAGGTTTGATACCGAAAGATCAAAAAGAGTTATCTAAGGAGTTGGAAGTTGGTTTTTCAAGCAGATTTGGCGGAAAACTTTCGTTACAACCTGATACATCATGTATGTATATACAAAATATATTATGTGAAGGCAATTTTTACGTAATATTTTTAGATTGCTTTCTTTGTTGCTGAGCGTAGCGGAAGGCGAAGCGAAGTTTTGAATTTTGCGGCATTTGTTCGCTTATTCTTCCGAGAAAGCTTATGCGAACTTTATTATCAAATTTGACACAGTGATAGTGGCCATGGCTAGAATGCGACAGTAGAGAAGAAATAACTGTTGGTAGCAAAGGCAAGCCTTAAGTGAAGCATTCACACCTGCCACGTGACTAGTGAACGGTGGGGGTAGATTTCTTCGAAGTCTACTATAGTTGACAATGGGAATGAAGTTAGCGTGCATTTTTCTAACTTTAAAGCATAAGGCGGTTTGGCAACAACATTACTAAAAGCAGTGCTCTGTATGATACTGTTGGGCTCTTTCTGAGATTGTTAAAGTTGCATAAATAATAATGCGTAATAGAAAACTCATTTTTTTAAATTTCGAATAAGGAATACTAAATACATATGCAGTTATGAATTATCGAATCACTACTTCATCAAACTTCTAGGAATTTCGTTAATTTCATATTGAATGTCAAAACTGAATTATGATCCCAATAGTAATTTAACGGTAATCAAAACTGCAGAATTACCACAAAGGAAAACAGTGGGCATTTTATATTTCCATTGCAAAATGTAGTGCAAGGGGATAACCAGCCAAATACGGCACTTTTTCTACCCCTCACTGCTATTGAACTTTCGTGCCAAATTTCTCTTCGAGATAACGAAATTATACTCATCTATCTATTTCTTCTTTGCGGATGGTATTGAACCCAGACGGTAGTGATTGGTCATCTCTTTGATCACTGAAAGAATTTCTCCCGTAGATTTAATACTGTTCTCTCGTTTTGCATACATTTTCCCATTATTACTTCCTTGTACGTAGTATAAGGAAGTAATGTGATCCCGAAAATTTTTGGGGCCAAATTTCGACGTTTGCCCAATTTCGAGTTATTTATTTCATATATTTTTTAATTTGGCGTAAAATGTTTGTAAATCTATTTGATGTTTGCCAATTTCACGCGATTCTACATACTTTGAATTGCTTTGTTGCAAAGGAATGAACGATTTTACGCCAAATCTGGCAACCATTATGTTTTATTTTTGCAGTTTTTTTATTAATATCTTCTAAAATAATTTGATGTTCGAAATTTAAGTCAGTTTATCAGATCCGTCGGAATTTTCTGAATCAGTGGACATGTTTCTCGAAATAAAAATTCCCACGGTTTAGGAGAAGATAGCCCAAGAAGCTCTTGGCAACGGCGGCCGTTACTTTTTTTTAGAATAGAGAGATACTTAATTTAAATTAATTTATTATTAGTGGGCTAGTATTAATAACAAAAGCATCTATGAAAAAGTAAAATATTTATTTGAAAGGCTAGACAAATGAATAAAATTAGAGAAATTCAATCCTAGAATGTCTATATTATGCTGCTTTTGAAAGTGCGTATCTCTTTCTAGAGTGCAATTAAATTATTTAACTGAGCAAAATATCCGTTGCGATTCAGTTGATGATTTCGCTTCTTTTGATTAGATTTCAACACCGCGTCTAGAAAAATTAAACGTAAATAGTTGATAATTCTGTTTCCCACTCCCATTTTATAATGGGAGTTGGTGTTGATTTAGATGCAAGTTACTTCTACCGATCAACAGCAATGCAACTGTTATCACAAGAATGGTGATGTGCAATGAGTGTGGTGCTGTGCTATGGTTAGAGCTTTAAATAAAAGATGTGCTATGATAAATTATATACACGAATGTATTTTTATCATTTTGTGAATATATACGACATTTGCAGACCAAATAGAAAGATACACAGAGAAACCGGATTTGTAAGTGATTTTAGAATTTACTAGAAAATTTAATATATCATACAGAGAATATTTGGGGATTTTTTTTTTCAAATGAGAATGGGACATCAATTATTTTTAGCTTGTTAAGGTATATACCAGGCATACATTAAAATAACAAATTATGTTTGTAAAATTCTGCTCATTGACTATATGCATTTTTTATGTTAGTTACAAAAATAATTTTCATTGGAAAAAAATTCTTTATTTATTTTTCCACTTACAATCTATAAGAAAAAAACATTATTTTTTTAACTGTCAGATCATCATTAAAAAAGAAACTAATGGACTTTTAATATGCAGTCAGATTTTTTCTTTCAATAAAAATAGGGAAAAGCTATTTTTCTTAACATCCTCGTAACTTTCTCATCCATTAACATGTTTTATAGCTTTTGGGTGTGTACTTTTTTTTCTGAATATATGCTTAAATATATATATACGCTTTCAAGACAAATTATTCATTCGCTTATAACATATCAATTAAATTAACTTCAAAACACTTCGAGCACAGAAATTTAAATTAAAGTTATGATTTCTGAAAAGAACAGAAAATATTACAATTTAAGCTGTGCGTTTTTTCTCAAAAAAAAAAAGAACTTCATGGGTAAAAAGAGAAAAATCTAGCTGGAGGTGAAAGCAAAATTGTTAAACTTTTTTTTTTGTCAAATGACTTTTTTGCATGACTGAAAAAGCATTTCAATTCTTTTTATGATCTTTTATCGAATGAAGTTTATAAAAAGAAGCGGTTATTTGTAGAAGAAGAAAAAAAATAGTTTCCCAATTTTCCTTTCCATTTACGATAGTGTTCATTTCCTTCTGTAACTTTTTCGCTTATAATACAAACATATTTAGCTCATAAGTGCGTTGCATTGTTTTTCGTCATATATATATATATATATATATATATATATATATATGTATGTATGTATGTATGTATGTATATGTATGTATACCAGGGTACTATTATCTGAGCTAACAAAGGTAGCTGTGAAATTTGGTGAATACCAGTTTTCATAAAAGTATTAGCCAAACTCTATACTAGTTGACACATTTTAATTTTTCCAATAAGAAAAAACGAGATCTTTTAAGGTAAATCAACGAAAAATTCAATTTTTTTTCATGATCTTAGCATAGAACTAGCAAAGTCTTTTGCCTCATTGCTGTGGCAACAGTGGATGAGGATGAGTGGACCAATGCAGCGCATGTGACATAAGCTTCATGTATAGCATAAGGCTTCATCAGGCCAGGATACGCCCACCGGGAAGCCCGGAAATTTTCTGGTAGGCCGACACTCGGGTAGGCCGAAACTCTTCTGGTAGACGAAACTCGATAAAGTATCGAAAAAAAAAAAAAAATCCGCACAATTCACTAAAGCGATGTACTGTCGGGATTGGGGATCATTCAGGATATGAGTTATACGAAAATCCATGGTCGGCAGAAACACTCCATACCTGCAAGCGAAGATGAAGCAAAACGAATAGAGCATCAGATTACCAAAATGTTATCCAGCAGTATATCCACGAAAACGGAAGTCATGCCATGCTGAAGGAGTTGAATCGGTAGATAACGGTGAACAACGGTGGCGAGAGACGCGGGCATTTTCTAATCCACCCGAGAATGCTGTGTCTTTTCGCCTGAGCTTTAACTTCCGACTGTCCGAAATGATTCCATCCGAGCGCCGTTTGCTAAGCCACCACCGAAAAATGCAACACAAGTGCCTGGGTAGGCACCAATTTATGTAAAAAAGGTTATTTGACTGGGTTGTTTTAAAATTACTTAGTTGCGTTGTGACATGAAAATCCAGGTTCGATATGCACTTGGTTGCAGTAAAGAAAAGACATTGAATGCTTAAAAGTATTTATTTAAAAGATACTATTGAAACATTATTATAACGGGCGGTGGTGGCTCAGTGAAAATAAAAATACGTCCTATATGGACAGTGAAATTAAGGTGGAATAAAATAAAAAATACGCCAGCACAGAATTACACATTGGCGAAAACAATAACTTCGCTGAGATTAATAGCGCCAATTCCAGAGCAACCCTAACAGTTAATCCAATAAAATTACAATGACGTAATCGCCAGCAAATAATTTTAAAGTCGTCGCAGGGGAACAACCAAATAACTTACGCCAGCAGGATGCCAAGAGGAAACTCAAAAAGGCCGTTGATTTTGCAAACGGACGCAATATAATCTATTTTTAGCACACCGGTCTAAAGAGACGAAACAATTAAGAACAAATAGAAAAAGAATAGTGCATACGGGAAAAGCGAAAATACAGATTTAAAGCCGAAATGGCAGAAAAATGAAAACAAAAGTGATTTAGAATTCTTGAATTTGGATAGATTACATTAAAGAAAGCCAAAGTAAATGATTATTAAATTAGATATGTGATCTTCATCACAGTTACCCCGCTCTGTTCTTGATTCGTTATCAAGAGGTGAATAAATTAACCCTTTCCTAATGACGAAAAACTGCAGCCGTTGCCATCGCTCGATTTAACTACCAACAACATGGCAGTCGATAAAATCACCCATCGCGTGCCACAGAGCTAAAGAAGAGTTTTGACACCTCTGGCTTTGCGAACACGGCCATGTTGCTGGTAGTTAAGTCTAAATAGAGAAAGATTCTCGTGTAACTATGTTCTCCTTAAGCAATTTATTGAAATCCAATTTGTTCTTCGTGAATCAAGACAGTCAAAATGTCACAGTTGTGCCCTTACAGCGAGGACACCGCACGTTAGAGTGTCAAAATCCCTTCCACAAATTTCCGGATTGCCAATCTCTAAATTTTAATTCAGAACATCAGGCGCTATTTCTTTAAATAACAACAGACTCGTTCATTTACATGACACAAATAAAAGTTTTAATTCCAGCTTGCAAGGAGGCCAAATTATTTCAGATTCTCCATCAAACTAAATTTTTAGACAACTCGCATGTCTCGTTCACCTCCTATCTGAGAGATCTCATTCTCCAGTTTATTGCAGCACATTTTCTTTCCACAGCTCACTCATGTAATAAGACATCGTTATACAAAGTTAATTTTTAGACCATGGTTCCTGGTTCGTTCAAATTTTTACTTATGTTTTATTTAACTATACAATTGCATACTCATTTAATGTTTTTAATATCTAGAACGAAGACAGATCTTATAATGTATTTGCGCAATTTTATATAATAACCCGGAAAGCACCCGTACCCCTTCCTTTAATCTTTTCATTCTCATATATGCTTTAAACACTTACTGGAGTGAGATAGCCCATCTTTGGAGCCTGCGATACGCCACTGACATATGGCTGCATTTACAATTTTCAGCTATATGTATTTTTTATTTTTAATAAAGTATATCTTTACACCTGGTGACCAAAAAGTTCGTAAAAAACTATAAAAAATTCATTTAAAAAGAACAAATAATGATAGAAAATTGCGGTTTGCACCAATAGGTTTATAGGGTCATGGGATTTTTTTTTTTTAATGAGAAGAAAGGCTGTAGTTCCAAATGTTACCGGTAGCTGGCGCTGACATGAACATTGGGAAAGAAAGTTTCCAATATAAAACAAAATACAAAATTTCTCTAATGTTATCCATCAAATCTCAATTTTGTAACTTTATTTCATCTTTTTTAATGAATTTTTGAAGTTTTCACGAGCTTTTAACGCATCCTGGGTGCATCAAAGTTTAAAAATTCATAAAACAGAACAAATCACGATACAAAATTGTAGTTTGGATGGAAAGGATTAAAAATATTTCGGATTTTTTTAAAATTGGAAACTTGTTTCTCATTGTGCATGTCAACGCCAACTATCGGTAACATTTGAAACTACAAACTTTCTTGTCGTTAAAAATAATCCCATCACCCGCAAAACCTATTGGTGCAAACCGCGATATTCTATCATTATTTGTTCTTTTTTAATGAATTTTCAGTTTTTACGGACATTTTGGTCACCCGGTACTACAAATCTAATAAGATGTAACCCTTTAACCATATTTCCTTCTTAAAATGTTGTCCACAACAGGAAAGCGATTTTTAATGAACAAGTCATGATTTATCTTTATCAATTCAGCTGGTGCATGTAAAATATACCGTGGTCTAATGTCCTCCATGCTCAAATGATACCTTTGGAAGTGCCAATCCAGGTGCTAGGTCTCTTATCTGGAATTCGTCCAAAATTCAGAGACCACTCACAACGAGCTACGTTGGTCGACCTAATAGGTGCCCCCATAATGAAATGACGAACGTCTGTGGCTCTTGTAGCGGTCAAGCCTACAATAGGCCACTTACCCGGCCATTAGAAAGAAAAAAAAAGATTTTTATCAATTCAAACTTATGTGTGTCAAAGTAATAATAATAACAATAATAATAATGAAGTGTAATGTTTAAAAAGCCTCTTACATCTGTAAGTAATTATCCAATCGGGTGCATTACTCCAATAATTGGAATTATTATCTTAAAAGGTTTATTTAATTATGATAATTAAAGTAATTTGTGCCTTGAAAAGAAAATTAAGCGTCACGTGTTAATTTCATAAGTCATCTCTATGTAAATGAAAAAACTAATGTCGTTAATTGCCGCTTTAATGTTTGAGAAAATCTGATAGCCTCAAGAAAGAAAATGAAAACGCTTCTTAATCTCTCGAGACTTCAAAATTTACTTTTTAAATTTAATGAAATTTATTTTTTAGCTCATTCATATTCATCATTTCATCATTTTTTTAATGTAGTAGTTTTAACTTTTTTTCTGAACTTTTAGAGTGAAAGTGAAATTGAAATCTATTCACTACTTCTTTCTCGTGTTGCCAGTATATTTTCAAACAAATAAAAAATTAACTGCCAGTTTAAAAACTTACGAAGTAAAGCTTTGCGTAAAGAAAGAGACTTGAATTTTAAAAACATTAACTTCCACTCTGATTTCTTGAAAAATATAATAATTTGTCATATAATGCTTTACGAAATAGAAAAGTCATGACTTAAAAGCTTCGGTGTGATTTAAAGGTAATTTATTTTGCAAAATCTATATTTTGTAGGGAGACATATTCTTTCATAATTCAATGTAATAAAATGCGTGATCATATCTTAATAAAAAATAGTATGATTAAAAATTTAAATTATTAGATGGTTCCCAAGCAAGAGGCTTTAAGATTAAAGTATTTAAGTAAAAAGAAAAATAATGTATATCGACGGAAAAAACACTCAAAAAACTGGTGTTAAACGATAAAGTAAATAAACAACTTTTACAAAGTTGTTTATTTACTTTAATGCATATCGAATTGCTTTAAAATTATTGAAACAGCAATATTATTTTTATCTGACTTCAAAAAAGGAAAAGTTCTCAATTCATTGGATATTTTTATTTATATTTTTTTTATATATGTTCAGAAATAATATTCTACCATGTGAAACATAATTACTCTTTTTTTTCTTCTTCTAGGTGGTTCCATATTAATTTGGTCAACTAAGTTCTGATGATATAATTAATGACAAAATAACAGAAATCTTAAATTTCTTGCGAACACACAAATGATACTTCACCAAATCTCTTAACCCTAAAATGCCCTGAATTTTAAATTTGATACCGGACTTTTAAAACCCGATCACAGCCGGATTAGAGTACAAAACAAATTTCTTACGTCAGTTTCTCATATAAAATATAGTTTTTATTAATAAATGATTCATGTCGTATTTAATAAAAATTTCACATACTTCTTTCAAAATGCATGTTTGTTTGTTTTTTTAATTTAATTAGTTATTCACAAAATTGATATAGGAAATGTAGCTTACACTCGTGGCTATTGCGTGATCCGCAGAGAATATGTTTAAAATTCAGGGATGATTCTTTTAAAGATTAATTCTTGCGTTTATTTATTCACTTATATATTTATATATTTATATATTTATATATTTATTTGTTTTGTTTTGTTTCATTTTAAATCGGCTTTTTTCCAGAAAATCGCTCTCGTTAAATGTAAGAAGAAAAACAAATTTTAACTGAAAAAGAATATTTAAAATATAATTAATAATTAGATTATTAATTATTATTATCAAGGGAAAAATTTTTAAACTCAGATTTTGAACTAAGGTATTATATGTAGAAGCGTTATACATGTAGCAGTGAATGTGGGCGTTTGAGTGAGCGTATACGTTTAATTATTCTCTGCTACCAACAATCACGAGCCGTTTTTGTGTACCTGTCTCTTTGTGGGTGTTATTGGACATGAATTAGGACTCATTTTTTATGTCTCGAGTTGAGAAGCTAGTAATCCTAGCAAAATAGAGTTTATATAAACCAGAGATAAAAATTTTGTGCACTTGTTAATTTATTTAATCTCCAAAAAATTTTAATCGGTACCATAAAATTCTGTACCTTTTTTTTCACGTAACTTTGTAGTATGTTGTACATGTCTATTATCAATATTTAAGGAATAAAATCCGAGAAGATTGTTTCTGGGACAACATGTATAAATTAAAGTTAACAATGCCATGAAAAATCTTATAAACTTTGAAATAATACAGGGCGATTACAGTTAAAGTTCCCTTTTAAAAGGATCAGAAAAGAAGAACTACTGGACCAAATGTTATCAAACTTGGTAATTGTGTAAAGGTGGTCAGGGGATTTATTATCTGCGAAAAGAAAGCTCGAAAATTCAACACCAGGGGCAAGGACGTATTTAAGGGGGGTGGTTCAGGGATCCCCACATGAAGAACATTTGGATGGGGGTCGAAAATTTCGGAGGGGGTCCAAACGGTAAAAAAGGCAGTATTTTTCTCAAAAAGACACCACATCATTATCATTTTAGTAACAAAATCAAAATTTCGTGGGGGAGGAGGTTTGGACCCCTGGATCCCCCGCCTTAAATAGATCCTTGCCTCTGGTGTTGAATTTTTGAACTTTTTTTTCGCCGATAATGAATCCCCTGACCACCTTTATGCAATTAGCTAGTTTGATAACATTTGGTCCAGTAGTTTTCCTTTTCTGATCATTTTAAAGTGGGACTTTGATTATAATCACCCTGTACATTGGAGGCACAGGTGCAGGTGCCTCCAATGCTTCTGTTAAGAACAAGTACGTTTATTACTTGCTCTCAATGGACTAAAACAATATTTTAAAATATGCTTGCCGGAACGTTAAACCTTTATAAGTGCAAGCATTTTCACGTCTACGTTGATGTCCAGCAGGATGGACTGACCAACGCTGAAAAAATGCAGCCGTTGCCATCGGTCCACTTAACTACCGACAACATGGCGGTCAAACGAATAGCCAATCTGTCGCCACAAACATCAAGAAGTTTTCTGACGCAGCTGGCTGTTTCAAAAGACTTCATGGTGATAGTAGTTAAATGAAGCCATGGCAGCGGCTGCACTTTTTCAGAGTTGGGACCATTTAACCCTATTTTTTTGCGACTAGCAGTGAAAGTGCTGAAATAAAATAGTTCCTCGGCGCATCCACCAAGCGTCAAAGGGTTAAATAAGAGATGATTCTCAGATGAAAAAGGGTTAAATAAGAGATGATTCTCAGATGAATTCCCAATCCACTGGAGGATAAGTGGGAATTATCTCCCTTTATCTTTGCGTGTGCACAAGATGAAAAAAAAATGATTCTTTACAAACTTCAAAAAAATTCATTATTGGCTGTCTTACAATATATTTCCGATGAATATTATTAAGTATCTTTATCTGAGATTAAAATATTTTTTTTTTTCAGTCATCCGCAATATTAACCTTCAAGAAGGACCAAGCCTTCTTTTAGTAGTTGAATGAAATACGAGTACACATGCTTTTATGATCTTTATTCCGAGTTTGTCGTCATTCTCCATCAAATACTCTCACGGGGTTTGTGCTAAAAATAAATAAAATTTATAGCTCACTAGGCGCCAAGCATAAAATAAGGCTATTATGAATATAGGCTATTTTTAATCAAGATTTATAGCGCGACTAATATTCTTCGTAAACGTAAAAACTCTAATTTAACGTCATAATACATTAACATATAACCCTTTCAGTAGTCGAGACATACAATTCCGTTTATTGTCCTCCAGTTTTTTCAACTATGCACTTTCACTTTCTTTCGTCGAACGAAGTAAAGGAAGGGAATCTCGAAAAAATTAAGTACTCAGAGTTGACGAAAAAATCACTTCTTACCATGGATGAATTTACTGTGACGAGTTTTTACGCAACGCCTCTCCGTGCATCAACGTACATGTATGTACGTATACATGCAGAGCTATTTTTGCAAACCGTGAATACAGTTTGATTATTTATGGTATGACGTCTGTACGTAGGTATGCATCTCGCATAATTCAGAAACAATTATCCGTAGAGTGTTCAGATTTTGCATTCATAACTTTTGTGTTATCGATATCTGCACCTTTCTTTGTTGTATTCGATTGAATAGTTTATTTACAGGATCCTCCACAATACATTCAATACATTAAATTATATGGACAGTCGTTTGTTTGGACCATGCTAAAAATCTCGCCAGCTGTCGCCAGGCTTAGCAACTTTTGGAGAAATGTCACCAAATTACCAGAACTCAAATTGTTTTGGCGATAGATTCTATATTTGCCGAGAAATCGACATGCTTTATTATTATTGAAATATACTGCATTATCAAAGCATAAGTTTAAATTAAGTGCATCAAATGAGTGTATAATGCAATAGATACAGAAGGAAATATGTGAAATCCACATCATATTTTTTATTAAAGAAATACTCCCACGTGTAATATAAATTTTTCGTCAACTTCTTCTTGGTGATCATTTGTGGAGATTTTGAATGCAATTTCCAAAATCTGGATTAATAATAATGTAATTTCTTAAAAACCTATAAAAAAGCTAAAATTTTTGCGTGTTTTTCAGACGATGGGAAGTAAGCTGCCATAAACGTCTGTTACATAAACTTATTTTATTGTGCTTGAATTTATTTAATGCCTCAATACAGCCACAAACCTTAATGTAGTGGGATTATTTTATGTGCTCCTATAAAATAACTATAAATTCTGCGTGCACTCTTTTTGATGAAGAGTTAGATTTTATAAACTTCAAAAACATAAACTTTATTTTGTTCAAAGGATTTACGTCATCAAAATACACTTTAAACAATGACTGCGAGTATTTCATAGCATATAGTCCAGTCATTTGGTTCAAAAAAAGAGGTTACCTGGAAAATTTACCGGGAGTTTTGAAAATGGTCAATTTTATAGATTTCGATGTGCTCTTTCCGAATTTCAACTTTGCCCCCCTCGTATCCTTGCCGCTCGCCCAGCCATATTCGAAAAATAGTGCCTAAAAGCAGTTTTTAGACAATATCTCCTTTCCGACTGATTTCACGAAAAAAAACAATTACAAAAAAAGAAACTAGGGAAAATTTCCTGCAATTTATTTAATTACTTTTTTTTCATAAAATCAATAGTTTTAGCCTACGAGCGCCCGCAAAGTGTAGTTCAGTATGCGTTTTTTTTTTTTTTGCCAAAAAACTCATTTCCACACCACCTTGTGAAGTCGAGGAATGGGCGTGTTCTTTTTTTCGCTTCGCTGTTCTTGATGGACCAAGGGTTGCGAGTTCATTGGCGCCGGTCGAAATGTCACCGCCCGAAATTTCTTCCACATCAGCCGCGATGGGAATATCAGTTTCATCGCAATCCTCTTCGTTCTCGATTTCATCATACGTTTGCTAAAAAATACCCAGCAAACACACACAGGTTCTCAGAAAACGTCTTCTGAACGTTAATAGACGTTCAGAGAACCGGTGTGTGTTTGCTGGGTAGTCTCCGATTCTTCCTCGTTATCGCTATCTTGTAATGGAACTTGCGAGTTATCCCAGGTGTACCGGTGCAATTCGTGCATATAACGGAGTACTTTAACGCAGCCTCTCTGATCCACAGGTATTCTGACGTCTCTTTCTGCATTTGCAAGAAATAAGTTTTAACAAGCTTTCCGGAGCTGGGAACTCGAGTGTGGTCACAGGAATCAGCCCGTCCTTGTTTCTTTTCCGACCCCATTGCTCTGCATTTTGTTCATTCCAGGGGCGGATCCAGAGAAACCATCTGGGGGGGGGGCTCCGTTTTTCATTAGGATGATTCATTGATTTCCCAATAATTTTTCTCCCAATGTATAATTAGACATGGTATATCACAACTAAATAAGTATGTTGTCAGCTGCAAGAACCGTCGAAAGAAAACTCGGAAGGGGGGGGAGGGGCAGAGCTGTCGTGTGCCCTATACCGATCAAGTTAAGGCCGATGCTCATAAGCCACATGTTTTATGCGTTTCAATGGACGACGGGACTGATACAGGAAAAAAATGTTCCGTTGCTCTCCCCATCGTGTGGGGGGACAGGGTTTTCAGTTTAACACATTAAACTTTTGTTGGTAGATGCCGACTGGTCATTAAAAGTCATAAATTTCGCCAGAAAAATGTCGCCTTAACCCCTGTAGTGACAACAAGACGAGGCTAATCAGCAACGACCTTTATTCACGTTGTTGTTCGCGGGCCCTGCCCATTAACATTTTAGTGTGTACTGAGTATAATTGTTGAATGCATTATTGAACCCATTTCACAGCCACCGTGCAATATGCAGTGTTCACAGCATACATTTTCACATTTTAGGATGGCATTAAGTTTTCCAGATTAAGTAATTCCCATCCTTTTCTGTGAGGACTGTAGTAAACCAATCTCAATTGCTATTTACTACTATTATCACTATTACCTGTTATTTACAATTTGACTTTTCTTTTTTAAAACCAGACCAGCTATACATTGCCAGGTACTCGCTTTGTCTGATATCTTAGTTTGTTTTACTTTTACTATGTTTTACTTTTATAATGAGGATTTGTACCCATACGTCTGGGTGGTGTGGACAACTTATGAGAGCAGTTGAAAGAATGAAAGCTGTAGAAATTGCGGAGGGTTGGCTTGTTCGTCTATGCTTCAGCATCACTTAAGGCCGATGCTGATTGCCGCTGCGTCTAACGTGACTGCAGTGGGTAAGAGGGCATTCTCGTCACGAATTTTGCGACTTTTTAATGGCAATTCGGGGTTTACCGATAAAAGATTTCTGCACTAAACCGCAAACTCCGTCCCCTATAAAATGGAGAGAGCAACGGAAGATATTTTCCCCCGTATCAGTGTGCCGTCGTCCATTCAAATACGGTGGAACCTGCAAAAGTGACCACCTTGGTAAAGAGATCGTCTGTCTATAGTGACAAATTTAATACAATTTCACTTTACAAACAGGGGCGTAGCCAGAAATTTTTCATGGGGGGGGGGGGTTACGACTACTGCAACTCATATATATGTATACATATGCGTGATAATGTAATGAAGAATATACATTTTTTATGGCAAAAAATTTCTCATGGGGGTTTATGACCCCCCTAACCCCCCCTTGGCTACGCCCCTGTTACAAACATCACACTTTACTACGTTTGAAAGGTGATCGTCTTTATAAGGTGACCAGTTTTGTTCCTCCTAAGGGTAGTCCCATTAGACAGGTTCCACTGTACAAATAAAACTGGGAACTGTGCTCCAGCCACTGTGAAGATAACGAGTCAATAAAATTTGCCCCTCCTTCTGTTTAAAAATAAAAGCTCTATCATTTTTGTAAATAGAGAAATCATGTTTAGTCCACAAGGATTCAATAAGTATTGGTGTAAATATTCTTGGTATATATATATATATATATAAATATACTAGCTGACCCGGCAAACGTTGTTTTGCCGTATAAATTATTCCTAGGATTATTTTAATAGAAAGAACTGACTAACTTATTGTAAGTGTGTGAAGATGTGGTATATGAGTCGAAGAGGCATGGAGCGCTGTGAACGATGTTGGAATGTAAAAATAACACAATACAAACATTTATACTTTTAATTCATTGTAATTTATTCTTTATATTTATATATATCGCTAATTACATTAATTTTACTAAAAAATAATATCAATCCCTTAACGGAATAGAGTGAACAATATTTTTTGTTATCCCATCTTTAGCTAACACAAACAAACTTCATGGCTCGCCCATTCGAAAGCATGCCACGTATAATTGTCCGTGTGAAAAACATGGCGTGCTCAAATCTAAACCACAAACATAGTTTGGCCTTGAGACTTATTGATAGTAATTCCATTAAAAATTTTGTCCAAAAAAAAAAAGGATGAAAATCCGAAACATTTTCAGATTTTAAATACGCACTATAGTCCTATATATTAAAATCGTATCATAATTTATGCGTCGTCCCTATTTTTCTTCCATATTCCATTAAGTTGGAAAGTGTATCATTATTCATGACTGTGCTGTATTTTTCTTTCTTGTTTCGTAAAACCCATCTTTGGAATTGAAATCTATCTTAAAATCGCCTATTAAAACTATTTTACAATATTCGCCAAGTATATTACAACTACACTTCATCGTTTTATATATTGTTTCGAATGCGCATCATAATCCATGCGTGTACCATGTTTGTCTTTCTTGGATTGATTCCTACTTTAACGCCTCGACTCTCGCCAAGGTGGCGATCTTTAAACATATGCAGTTACAATGACAATTTTTTGCATTTATGTGGCAATCGTAATTTAGAATTAAAATGGCGATTTGGAACAAATGTAGCATGCCGTTACATTTTTATTTATTTTGGCTTGCCAATTAATGTAGTTGTAATAATTAAGTGTCTTCAAATTCCTTAACTGGTGCGTTTATAGCTAATTTTTTTACTTTAGTTTTCATCTAGTTGCGTTGGGAGCGCTGAAACGGTACTTATGTATTATCCCGGCGGTCACTTCCGCCAAGCTACTTTTTCGTCAAATTTGCTGGCAAACTGTTGCCAATCGTATTCCAAACCATCAACAATTTCATGTGCCCGGCATTTATCTTGGTAAAAAATTGCTTGTCTTGGCGGACCGCCGGGATAATACCTAAGTAACGTTGAAACTTGTGCATAACTTCCAGAGACCCATGACTGTAAAGCTCGCCAAAGTACGGGGATTTTTTAGGTTGGCGAGAGTGGGGGGCGTTAAAATAGGAATCAACTCTTTCTTGTACATTAAAACACACCTTTGGAATAGAAATCTATCTTAAAATCTCCTACTGAAACTGTTTTACAATCTTCACCAGGCGTATTCTTCCTGTAAGCATATTCCAACTATACCGCAAAGACATTTTAAATACTGTTTGGAATGGACATCATAATCAATGAGTGTACCGTGTTTTCCTTTCTTGTTCCACAGAGCATTTCTTCGGAATAGAAATCTATATTAAAATCGCCTAATAAACTCTTTTACAATATACGCCAGGCGTTTTCTAACTATACGCGAAATATATTTATAATAAATTGTCACGTTTGGGCACCACATTTAGCGATCCATTATCAAATATTGCAAACATTGTGCGACTTGCAACATTTTATTAACGCGCCCCCCCCCTCCACGTTATCTGGCAAACACATTTGAAAAGTGACTCGACACGCTAATGTCTACACTAAAAACCTGATTGAAATGAATAGCATTCTGGGGCTAAAAATTTTGGGGTGGACCGCCCTTATGACTTACACGCTTAAACCCAAAGAGCGAAAAAAAAAAAAAAACGATACATTGCGGAGCGATCCGTCTCCATGGTAACTTACCGGTTTTTCCGCGAAAGTGCTCTTCAAGTAGTCTTTTTTCTGAGAACGCCTTTTCTCCTCCCGTTTTTTTCCAGAAATTCTCCCCTCGCTTGTTGTTATTTTCCGCTCCGCTCTTGTGATCGAAAAACGCTCCTAAAGGAGAATTTCACTTTTGAAAACTGGCTCACTTTCCACTCCGACTGATCAAATTTCGCTCGTTTGGTTTAAGCGTGTAGGGGTATGAGACATAGTTAAAAACCTTTTCTCAGACCTAACGAATATATATATAAAATTTCATTAAAATCGATCGAGCCATTTCGGAGGAGTTTGGTGACTAACACCGTGACAGGAGAATTTTATATATTAGATATATATACAGGGTGTCCAGTGCTAACGCTGTCCAATGGCTATTTCCTAAACCGTTAGTCAGAGACACATAGTTCCATTTGCAAAAATGCTTTAAATTGTATAAAAATTAAGAAATTTAAATTTTTATACGGTCCAACGGTTCTATCGGTCATATTTAGAAAATTTTTCTTTATGCAATTTCATGCACAATAAAAAAAAATTCGTCCTTCTACGACCAAAATTCACCGAGTTACAGCTGCTTAAAGTTAGAGCACTTTTCCAGCTATGAAACAGGGGTTGTATACAAAATGAATTTGAGAAAAATTAATGTACATGGTTTGAGCTTTGCAATATTTATTAGCAATTTCATTAACTATTTTATGAATATAGATTGCAATAAAGAAGATTAACGTTTAACAATGTGTTCCAATAAAGTAACATAAAAATATAGCTTATGCTGAAAGTAGAATTTTTTAAACAGGTTTTTTAAATGAACTGGCATTAAATAATTTCCTTCGACTGCAATCTGAATATTCACTCGTATAGAAAACTCTTCCCGTACTTTTCGCAGCACACTCTTATGTTACACATCTTCATGCTACATTTGGCGCATGCTACCTATCTTCTGTTTGTTTCCTGGGTTCGTTGTTCTAAAGTCCAGTTGGTGTCATGGGCGCCGGCAGCATAGGGCAAGGGGGGCAATGCCCCCCCTGGATTTTAGTATGGGGTGTTTTCCCTTGCTTTTTTGCTCTTTCCAACATAGTAACCATACGTTGAAGTAGTCTTTGCCCCTCCTTGAGTAGTCTTTGCCCCCCTGGAGTAGTCTTTGCCCCCCTGGAGTAGTCTTTGCCCCCCTGGAGTAGTCTTTGCCCCCCCTGGGAAATATTCTGCCGGCGCCCATGCATGGTAACCATACTTTGAAGTAATCTTTGCCCCCCCTGGGAATTATTCTGGCGGCGCCCATGGTTGGTGTAGAAAGTTCTAGTAAAAAGTCACTTGTCAGGATGGAACACAAACTTTATTGCTGTTAGTTGAACAATCAGATGTACAAAATTCACAAGCACACTTAATCAGTAATGTGCTATTAACAGTCCGCTTAGATCAGAAGCTCTCACAAAGGCTGTAATTCTCACACAAAATAAAACACTTCCAACAGGTAAAATTCAGTGGAAATGTACGAGGGATAACACTAATAATCCCTCTAGACTCAACAGTGAAGAATTTACACAAAGCACTTTAAAAACAGCTTCGAAAAGAAGCGCGAAACGCCGCTTCTATGAAGCGTACTCACACTGAGAGAGCTCTTCACACACTGGGCGTTCACCTCGCAATGAACTGGGGCTTCAAAAGCGCTTCAATTTATAGCCGACGCAGAAGGTACAAGAAGCTTCCAGAAAAGTCTATTTCTCGAGGATTCCACATAAAGCGGTAATTTTGATTACGTCATAGAAGAGAAATGATAGGTTATTATGCGTTTTTAATGCAGCAAAAGCAACTTTACCGGCCCTCATAGGGAAAATCCCGCCAAATGACCGAAATGTCGCCAAGCTTGGCGACTTTTGGCGAAATATCGCAAAATTTGGCGCCAAAAATAAGTCCCCAAAAGTGAAGAGATCGAAGCCCTAGGACCAATATTTCTCGAGATTTCTGGAAAATTTCTCGAGATTTCTGAAAATTTTGCATTCTAAATTTTTCTTCCACAATAACAGCACTGCAGTAATTGCTTCATTTTATTTTATTTTGGTAATACGAACAATTATCTACATGAGGGATCTAGGCCGAGCACGGGGTGCCCTACGTGGGGGTTTTTCTAAGGGGTCTTAATCCGTATTTAGGAGAAGTTTCGGAGAAAACTGTGTAAGACTCCGAACGGCTAGATTGACGAACGCGACCTGAGTTTGAACCAGACAATTTTCTTCTCCCAGTTGCGAGCGCTATGCGCTCAGCCACTCGTCGGGCCTCCAGAAATTGGAGTTATGTGTTATGTGATGTTATGTGGCAAGCCCATACTAGATGCATAGCATCTGCATTCTGGGGTGGTTGCCTTGGTCGGACGGTTTTTTCAGAGGTTAGAACGCGTATTCACATTAAATCTGAAGAAAACCATCTGGAAAAACTCCAGATAGTTAGACAGACAGCCGCGCGGTAGGCCCAAACGCGGGACCTTCCCACTTCAGCTGTCTATCATATCGAGTCTCTTATCCACTCGGCCATGGTGAGGCCCAGAAATTAGAATGTTCGATGCTCTTGCTTCATGCAACCATTTGCATGCAGAAATGCCTTGGCAAACTCTTCCAATCGGCCACATTGACTTTTCGGCCGTTTGGATTTGGATCTCAAACTAAATTTTTGTGCTGCTTCAAGAACTTTCTCTTTGCTTCTAAAACACCTTTGAGAATACATTCAGGAGATTGTCTTGCGAATTGCACTTTTGACATTCCACGACACCTTTTCCCCACTCTTCAAAAATATTTCCTCTGTTCCTGTAGCGTAAGATGAAAAAACAAAAATAACATAAATTGTTAAACAGAAACGACGTCGTATTTGAATAGAAATTTTTTACGTTGGAGTCAGGCGCGTAGCCAGGAAAAATTTTTTTTGGGGGGGGCGGATATGAACTTATAATGTGTATAAATAGACGGAGTTTCATCACTAATCCAAAAATTTGGGGGGCGATATATCCCGATTTCCCCTCCCCCTGGTTACGCCCCTGGTTGGAGTTGCTGGAACTTTGAAATATCGTCTTTGGGAAGAGATCATCGTTAAACAGAGAGTCGACTGTATATACAGTGTTATTTTTTTGAATTTCAGTTCATGTGAAAATTTACAATTTTTTTTAACTTCTGTAATCCATAGTGTATTTCTAGCTCTGGGGGGACTCGAGCTCCCAGAGCCCCCCCCCCCCGTGGATCCGCCACTGGTTCATTCCCATACCAGTAAACTGGTTAAATTGGAACAACGTGGCGCTACGGCGAAATTATTGGTGCAATATTTCCGAATGGTTACACTTGTAAAACAATTCATCGAGGCAGAAAGAATTAGCAACTGGAATTTACATCTTGACACTGTCCAGAATATGATGCCTTATTTTCATGTCTGTGGCCACTTCTTATATGCAAGGTCTGACCATTTCTATTTCCAAGATATGGTTGATTTGACAGAAAGAACGACAGCTGAAGAATACGAACTTTTCACAACTAAAGGATACTTTACAATCTGACGTTCCTTCAAATTTTGGTGTGGTACGTGGTCAGATATGACAATTGAACAATCCCTGATGAGTACGATGAAATGTCTACCTCACCTTGCGAGGTAGAGTAAGCGGCGCGCTTTAGTTTTTGATTGGGTTGAACCCCGATGAGTTGTTTGGCCAAAACGCAAACTGAACTACACTTTGCGGGCGCTCGTACGCCAAAACTTTCTATTTTACGAAAAAAATGTAATTACCTAAAATGTAGGAATTTTTCCCTAGATTCTTTTTTTTTTGTATTTTTTTTTTTCGTGAAATGAGTCGGAAAGGAGATATTGTCAAAACACTGCTTTTAGGCACTATTTTTCGAATATGGCTGCGCAAGCGGCAAAGATACGAGGGGGCAAAGTTGAAATTCGGAAAGAGCACAACGAAATCTATAAAATTGTCCATTTTCAAAACTCCCAGAAAACTTTCCAGGTAAAACCACCAAATGACTGGACTAATAAGGAAATTTTTTAAGTACTGCTGTAAGAACTACGCATGTTATATACATTATCTTCAATAGTTCAATCATATAGCACGCAGCAATAACATATACAATTTTCTAAACAATCGATGAATATTTATGACAACTGAAATACAGACGGACACAAGCTGAAATCATAAGCAGGTTTTTTTTTTTGTAAGTAATAAGAATCTGGGATCCTGAATAACCTCTTGTAATACTCAAAAGCTACTTCATATGGGGAACCTCTTGGTGACTGAAAGAGAAATGATAGACTGACAGTTAGAAGAACGTATAGAGGTAATAATCCATGTGAGACAACGTAAAAAGGGAAACACACAAATCCATAACTATGATGCAGAAAATCTTTTACTGATTACCTTAATTAGAATTAAACGTGTGAAGCATAGATATACTATTTAATTGACTATAATTAGTTTTGGTACTCTTTACCTATATTTAAATCTCAAAATTGAAACCGATCATTTTGGTACACTTATTTTGTTAGAATTTTATGGAAAAAAAAAAAAAAAAAAAAAAAAGAAAATCCTCATATTCAAGCCTAAATCCTATTTTCAGAACATTTATTTTCTGTTTAACGTATTATGTTAAAAATTGGAAGAAAAATATCCTTTCTAAAGCATAAATGTGTTTTTCAGATATATTTATTTGTATTTAGTTTTCAAAATTATTTTTAAAAATATCATTTTCAAGCCTAAGTTTTATTTTCAGATATTTATTAACATTCTTAAATCTTCAAAATTGTTTTAAAAAATGCATTATACATATGTATGTTTGATCACACAAATTTGTTACAAAAGTAAAATGTGAGCTATTGTAAACTAACTATTTTTATAATGTATTGAAATTATGCATTTTACCAACTGTAAATCAAAAATTGTGCTGTAAAAATTAATGGAAGCCGCTGCCAGTTGGACCTAGGCCTGCGGAGGAGGTTCAGCAGGGCAGTGGCAACTTCAGGAAGAGTAATAGTCCTTAAATCAAATAGTTTGTCCGTTCTTGAAGGCAGTATCCTATAGTATCTATACCTAAGAGATGGCAACGCTGAGATGAATACTACGTTATTTATTGTGGTTTAGAAGCTCTTTCAAACGATATTTAAATCGTTTCACAGAGACCCAATAATTTTAAGAAAACATAGCTAAATCTGATTGCATCGCATTGATTTAGCTTCCGGTACATGGCGTACCGGAAGTAAGTAAATAAACAAACTTTCAGAAGCGAATTTAAAAGTAAATTCTGTCAAAATATTTCAACACGGTAATTTTAATGAAATAAATAAAATGTATAATTGGGAACTTCAAAGGAAAATATACAATCTATAGGAACTCACAACAGTACTTTAATTTAAAAAAAGAAGGGTCGCACGTGATCAACTGTCAGTGGTAGGCATAATACATAAAAAATGTTTAAAATACTTTCCAGTCCCGATAATCCGAATTTATATGGACCGACACCAACTCGGATACTAAAAACTCGGATTGAGCGAGCTGCATTACATAAATGGAAGAGAAAAATTGTTTTATTTCATTATGGTCAGAGAGATAAAATAACGAGCACACAGATGTGTAAATATAAAAAAAATATTTTAAATAGCACCACACTCACTTTATTTAATGTTTAAAAAACGAATCTGAAGTTCCTTATTTTTTAACCGAAAGTTTAAGTGCTACCTCGGATTAAGAGGACTTAGAGTAGTGGGACATTGCTGTAAAATGTTCAAATGCCTTTCGCCAACGCAGATACGCAATGAATGTAATAGCGTGGCAAACCTGCAACATCACAGAGCATAAGCCATACAATCACCAAGAATTTACGTTGTGTGTACTAAACCGATAGCTATCTTTATTCAAAGGCGGGCTGTCGGGCACAAGAAAGGAATATTATCAAGCAGAAAAACGAAGCGGGGAAATGAGTAAAACTGCAATACTGATTTACAAAAGAGAAGCAAAAGGAAATTTAGAATCAAAAGATATATGATTTCTATCACACTTCTACTTTTAAAGTAGACATTAACCAATACAGTGATTTCTACAAGGGGTTTTAAGAGTGAGGTTTTGTGACAAAGACCTAAGCCTGCAATTTTGTTCGACAACTATTCTTTTTTAAATCACAAGTCTATTGTAATTTTCTATAGACATATACTTTCAAATCTTGTAGATTGCCTTTTTTCCTTTAAAATTCACAACTACACCCTTTTTTATTTCATTAAAATCCATGTTTTGAAACTGGATACATGTCTTTTTTCTTTTTATGTACATAAACAACAGTTTTTTTCGACTGAAAGTGTTTGAATTACAGTCGTGATTTTTTATAGTTTTGAAAAACAAAACACGAACGTTGAGCTTAAATAACATGCTTAAGTACTTCTGTAACGCAAACATGCAAAAGCACATGATTTTTATGAGTAAACGACGACTTTAAAAATTCATTTAATAAGACAACATCGAAAAAATGTTTAACGTTTTCTTTTAAATATTTAGAAAGTTTAGTTGTTATGTCTTATCGTAGGTGGAAATTATTGTGAAATATTTTAACTGGTAGGCCCAGTCTTTAGAAGAGCAAACTACAAAAAAAAACTGGAAGAAACACTATAGCCCTGGAGTTGTTTTTAAATTTCCTTAATTAAAGTTATGCGTTTAAAAATAACTTTAATTTTTAAGAAGATATTCTAAAACGTATGAATTTGACTTCAAAGTACGGAAAAAAAAGTTTTAGTGTTTTACTCATTTTATGTCTTATGGAGATTGAAAAATAATAAGAAATACAATTTTAGAATAATTCTGTAAGAATATTGATCATTAAGATCTATAGGTTGTTAAGATTTGTGTTCTGTAATATTATTGTATCATAGCGTGAAATGTTATTTTAATAATTTTTACAATTATTAAAATGTTTTAGTAAAAAAGCCTTTAATATTATCTTTGAAATATATATTAACTCCAATGCTACCACAAGTATACCTAAATTGAGTAATGTAACTCGTTCAACTCATGTTCTCCGTATACTTTCTAAAGATTATTCATTCTATTTAACTTACTTGTTTTTTTTACCGGGAATTTACGAACATGCAATAAAATTTAGAGAGAATAAAAACCGATAAAGGAGACCAAAATAGAGGAAAACAGAAAGAACGCCAATAATTCAAAAGAGAGGAGAAGTTTTAGATCATAAAAACCGTTCTATGGGTTCATTTATTGATGTTCAAAATGCACAGCTGCTGGAAATTCTCCTCAAGTGGAAATTCCAAGGGAACAGGAATTGGTACGATTGCAGAAAAGAATGCGCTGTGGGAAATATTACTTCAAAACACATAACATGAATGCATGCAAATAAAATGATCCGGGAAGCAGTAATTCAAAAAAGGTGAAGAGAGGTTGTTAACAAAATTGTTCTGGATAAACAAGTGCATGCAAATGAGTCGCTGAAGGCTTTCTTCTAAAATATAAAGGCGTCTTTTACTTTTTAGCCCTTTGAGGCGCAACCCTTTCCCAATTCTGAAAAAAGGGCAGCCGTTGCCATCGCTCGACTTAACTACCAGCAAGATGGCGGACGATCGAAACGTTCATCGCGTGCCACAGATCTAGAGCCCCTTTTGGACGCAGCTGGCTGTGCCGGGCACAATTCTGCGTCAAAAAGGGGCTCTAGATCTGTGGCACGCGATGAACGTTTCGATCGTCCGCCATCTTGCTGGTAGTTAAGTCGAGCGATGGCAACGGGCTGCCCTTTTTTCCAGCGTTGGGCAATCTCTTCGGCTGTTCTCGCAGTCTTCCATTTTTCAGCAGATGTCGGTGCTGTTAAAAATAATAGTGACAATTTTTATTTTACGGGAAACGACGTGCTAAAAAAAGGATTCTCATGGAGCTATGTCACCCGCAACTATTTTTATAGAAATCAAATCTATTCTTCATGACTGGCAACAGTCAAAACGTCAGAGTTTGGTGTCCTCAGGGCGAGGACAGCGTGCGTTAAAGGGTTAATATAGATGAAAATCGAGAGAGGGGTTAGAAAAACGTGTTCTGATGTCTGCATGAATTATTTATTTACAAGCAAGCAGTTTGATAATGTCTTTAAACCTAAAATGCATGTTTTTTTTAATGAGCTAAAAATAAAATTTTTACTTTATTTAGGTTTACTTATGCAAGGAAAAATATTTGTTAAAATTTCAGCACGTAGTTTCTTAGAAAAATCATGAAAAATGTTCAAATTATGAAAATGAGAATATCTACCCTGTAGCTCTCATAAAACAAAAGAATTAGACTAATTCTACTTTATTTAGTCTTAATACCACTATTTTTAATAGTTTTGTATTTATTTTCATTTAGCAATAAAAATTAGAAATAATTTAAAAATTCTAGCAAAATTTTGTTCAGCAAACTGGATGCACACTCTATGAATTAATGCTTGTTTGCTCAAAAAATAATGCTGCCATACATTTTTAAAAATTAAAAATTATTTCCATAATGGTCTTATATTTATTTTAAATGCATATTTTGGACAATAAATAATTTTCATTTTATTAATAAAAAAATTAAAGTTATGTCAATCGGCTTCAGTGTGCACTGTAGGGTTGATAAAGCTTTTTAACTCAGGCATTGTCTCTATACTCACAAACACATGCGCTTGCAGCAGTAGCTGTCCCTCTCTCCTTATACATAGGGTAGACGGGGGGGGGGTACAGTGGGTCAATTTTTAGATTTTTAAATATAATTAAAAAATATTTTAAAAATAGAATACCAAACTAATGTATTATGCTTCCTGATCTATTGGCTATCCTAATTAATTTTAGTTCTATTCTAAGAAGTTTTGTACAATAAAAAACCATTTTTCTTAAGCAATTTTTGTTGACCCAGTGCACCCCTTTGTGGGGTACACTGAGTCAACAAAAGGAGTACAGAGGGTCATCTAACAAGAAACACAATAAAAAATATTTTTTCAGTCAATACTAAGTAATTTAAATTTTTCTTTGCCTGACAATATTAAGTATGAAGTTAGATATTAAAGTAGCTCAAAGTTTCCAAGGTAAATGTCAATTTTATAGTTATAAACTACACACACACTAAATTTCTTAATAAAAGTAAAGAAAAAGGTTTTAGTTAGACAATATCACTCTGAGTTCTAATAAGTTTACAAAATTTTAGTTTTATAGTTATTTTTAAAACATTAAATCAGAAACCATGATACATTATCTATTGCACATTACATAGGTGAAAGTCTACTGCAAAAGTCAACTTTGTCACTGTTCTCTCAGTTCCTTGCAATACATTTGGTTCTGGCAACTTTCTCTCAATATCTATACCCCTTGTCTGTATAAATGTCTGCTTCATAAAAGATAAGTCCATAACCTGGCTGAATTCCTATCATGTAGTGCACTTCTAATTCATTTCCATTTTTGCCAATAACTTCAGTTACACAGTGCTTAAAACTGCATTTTTTCTTGCCTTTGACCTTGAATAATACGAAATCTCCAACCTCACCATTAAAATCTTCTACATCTTCCAATTCCAAATCCTCAAAGTCAGATTCACTAGAAGATTCTTTTCATTTTTCCTCTTCTTCAGTTGAGCTATTCTTGTACTTGCTTGCATTTTTTTTTCTCTCCTGCTTCATATTATTAGGTCTTTCACTCTTTTTTTTTCAATCATCTCATTTTGGATTGTAATTTTCACAGGTGTATCTAAAAGAGAATTTCTGATTTTTTAGGTTGCCTCTCAGTTTTTTTCTTTTACTTCTATTCTTAGGAAAAGGCTTTTACCATGTCATTTTTTTAACATAATTTTCTTGAGAAACTGGAGATTCTGTGGCTGATGCGAAAGACTTATGTGGATACATTTACATTATTCAAACATTAAAAATTAAGAAACTTTCAGAACGACAATAATATATAAATGCAGACACAATGGGCCACTGACCCACTGTACCCCATTTCAGGTGACTCAGTGTGCCCCATATGAGCCGATGTATTAATTTTCACCTCAAAATTTCAAACCATTAAAATATCCATTCGAACACAACATAATAATTATAATTTAGACTACATAAAGGTACCACATAACTCATATTTACTTCACAAGCTTCGAGCATAATAACATAAAGTCTTACTTTCTTCAAATTTCAAGCAGATGACCAGAAAACAAAATGGCTGCCACAATCAAAGTGAGACGTTCAACTTTTTTCCACAGAGTAAGTTGTTTGATACCTACTTTAAGTAATTTTTATTTTTTCGAAAACTAATCACTGAACCACAAATATCTTCAATTACCAATTCTATCCCCTGACCCACTATATACTGCTTTCCCCCTATACGGGATGTTAGTAAGTAAAGTTTCCCTATTCCTAGCGGTGTTCAGGAAAAGCTAATAGTCATATAGCTACCAAACTTGCATAAAACCTTTACGAGATCTTTGGAGAGAGGTATGAGTGGGAAAAAAATAGTTCCAAAAATCGCTACCAGATGACGTTGTAGAATGTTGAATTTGTTTATATGTAAATTCTCTCATCGCGGAGAGGTATAAAAGATCTGCTTCAATTATCTTCACTGTTTTCTTCACTTGAGAATGGTTACTTGTCTCTTTTATTCGAACTAAAACGCTGTAATAGGCCCCCTGGTGTTGGTTTTTTGAACTAATAATTTCTTCATTAATTTGGTGGTGATACTTTGGAGTGGATTTTTCCAATAAATTTTCTCTCCCATGATCTCCTTGAAGTTTTCTCCATATTTGGTAAAATTCTGATCATTAGATTATCCTGTTCACGTCTCTAAAACTCTAATCGTTAATACCCTGTACCTATGAAAGAGATTTTTGCCCGCTACAGTCATCAAGAATATTCATCAGATCTAGACAAAATTCGGCTCATTGACTAAACACCCCGAGCAGTAGGCATATGTTTAAAGAAAATATTATTACTGTCGGGTTTACTCTATAAAAATTAGCATTGCTCAAAACGAAAACATTATAGGCATTAACTTTAGTCTCAATTATTAATAATGTTGCTTTAATCGATGTTAGCAACATCAATTTTTGATTAAAGGAATAAACTTCAATCAAGCAATTACAACATCTGGCTAGAGCTATGAAATAACATGATTATAAAATAAAACCGTACGGAACCGTTCCATGTAGCAGGAAGAAACCATTATTTTGCTGCAGCTATTAAAAGCTCCTTCAGCTGTAAGTTCATCTGTGAAAGGAACCTTTTACAGACTAAGAAGAGTGGACTCTTTGTACTACTGTAAAGGTCCGTACTATAAAATTTTAAAAATATATGTATGTTACTGAAACTGTTCTCTTTTTATGTTAACCGCTTAACATGTTTTTTGAACGTTCTTATTTGCTTGCAAATGTTTTTTCATTTTCCTTTCCTGTAAAACTCCTTTCTCTGCATGCGAAGTTATAATGCAGTGAATGTCTCTCCTCTCCCAATTGATATCAACTGGCATTAAGGCATCTGTTACAAGAAAGGATGTTGGTTTTTGAACAGTCTTTGGAATTTTGATCACAACTACGCATTATAGACATCAACTTTAGTCTCGGTTAATAACAATGCTTCTTTAATCAATGTTTCAATTTCAAGTGTTTACACTCATATATTATGATGATGCTTTCTGAGGTTTTCCCTTACCTGTAAAACCCTTTTCTTTGCGTATAAAGTTATATAGTAGTGAAGGTTGAACTGTGCATTTCTGTTGATTATTTTGTCGCAACATAGCCAAATCATGCTTTTCCACTTAGTATTTCCCAAGATTACATTACAGCAAAGAGGTATTCATTTTTTTATTATTCATATAGAAATTTATTCCCCACCATAAAAACTGGGATTAAATTAAAACAAAAGTTGCAGACTGCTTTCGTCCGTTTTTTAGAAAGCAAAATGTTGAGTATAAAAAATTAAAATAAAGACTTTTATTCAATATTTCATGAAGATGAACTTAAAAGAACTGAAATGGAGATTAACATAAACGAAAAACTGGTACACAGTAATACTGCCTCGAATGCAGTCCGAATCCGCGCTGTCTACGAGAACTAGACGTCAAATGTTCGTCAGATTTGCCATCCCAATCCTGACAAGCATTCTAGGCTTGTTAAAGAGATGAGTTAATTATTCATAGAGTATGTATTATAAATATCTTAACTTAATTTTGTTTTGTTTAATCCTTTCACTAGAATTTTTTTTCCCGAGAAAAAAATGAAATAAATAAATTAATACATCAATTACTATACAAATATCGGTGAAATTATGAAAAAAGAAAACCTAAACACCAGGAGGGGGGGGATGAGCGGGACAAGTATGCTCCATTGGTATTTTTTCTTGGGACACATAAGTCCCAGTGGAACTGAAATGATGATTGGAAACGGAGTAAAAAGCTACTTTACTGCCATCTATTGTGGGGTAATTACACTGAACTGTTGGTTATTTCAAAGAATACTAGTGGGACATGCATCATATTAAAACAAAGTATATTTATCAAATACGGTAATTTGAAACTGCTTGCGGGATATATGTCCCTGTGGAAGAGAAAGGATTAAATCAGGTACAGCATCCATTTTTCTCATAATACTGTGTAGTCATCTGAAATCCAAAACTATGCTAAATTGAAGATTTTGGTGCAAAATTTAGGTAGCTCCATCCTACGAGACAAAGTTTTATGTATTACCTACCAGTAACAAAAAAATCGATTTCGTTTGGTACCAAAACGATGACGCTGTAACAGATTGTGCTTGTGTTACTCAATAAACGAAGCTACCTGGCTCGTTAGTTTGTGTTGAATCCCCAAACGTTTTTTACAGTTTTTTGAAAACTTGAATAGTTGAAGCTACCTCCTTTTTACAACAAACCCTCCAATTTTAAATCTGTAGCTACATTGAAAGTAGATGAAAAATCGATGAAAAGATTTTGAAATATTTTACTCAGACCAACATAAACTGAATATATAAAACTGCGATGCAACCTCCACAAATAAAATATAAACTTCATTCAAATTAATATTAATTATTTATTTTCAAACCTCTTTTTGCATAATAATCCTGAATTATTCAAACTTTCAATTAATCCATTAACGTTCTTCGATCGGAAACCAAAATTAATTTTTTTCTTTCACTTAAAAATCAACAAGTTGTGTCAAATTGTATCAGAGATTTATATAATCACAAGATAAAACCAATGCTATTAACCTTTTTATTAAGTAGCTTTAAACTAACTTTTTAACATTCGATATTTTAACACATTTAAATCATTAAAATTTTAAATGATCTTATTTCATTTTTAAAAGATCATTCAACAATTCTGAATGGCTTATATATAAATATTTTTAATACCTTAATCAGTACTAAAAGAGTTTAATTAGATCACTAAAATTTATCAACAAAATTTTCTAAGTACGTAAAAGTGCTTTTTTTATGCTAACTCCTGTGAAATTAACGGTCTACTTATTAAAATATGTTCGGGCAATTATAAAGTACGTAGTTTATTTCCCTTATTTCTTTACGCACAAAAACAATTTACATAAGCTTAACTTAAAACTAGATCATAATTCTCACATTCCAATTAAAAGTCTGAAGTGATTAATTTACAATATTTTAAAAGAAGTCATAAGTAGTTCCCATGAAGTAAGAATTTTAAATCAATCATGCAAAAACTCTTTCTGTAAAGACTCTTTTTCAAAATTATTTGAATATTTTGTCTGCAATATCTGATTTTTGTAAGGTACTTAAGAAGTTTGAGATGTACAAAAAATGTTGACTCCACTTGTCTAGGAAAGTTTTATATAGGTTTTCTTTTATAAATGATACGAGAATTATAAAGAGTCTAAAAAATTTAAAACGAGAACAAAAATATTAGATTTATTATTTGATACAGCGTTAGAACTTTTTTCAACATGTATAAATATTTTTTTACGCTTAAAAGAAAACAAGTGACTTCTTTAAAAGTGATTATTTGAAAGATTATCGACTAATTTTTAAATAACAAATTAATGAGATTATAGACTTTACTTGAAAACTATATTTAGCGCTTTCTTGCGTAAGCACGTTTTAATGAATTTAGGCAGTTTTAATAGTATAAGAGAGAAACTTAGATGAAAAATTTACTAGATCCAAATAAATTAGCTTTAGATATTACTTTCGAACTTTGGAATTGAAAATAATTTATGGCATAGATAGGTGCATTGCAGAAGAACTAGGTATCAGCGAAGGGAATATTGCGTCTCAGATGCTCAATGGGCTAAAACATAGTGCCCCTAGAAAAAACAGGTTGGCGCACGTCACCATTTTTTAATTCAGAGAGATTTCACCAGCATCTTACACTACTGGTCAAAAGTATTGCAAGTTTGAGAAATCTAACCACCGTTTCAAGAATAAGCCCAGAAAAAAATGAACAGGAAATTGGCCATATTTAATATTTTTGAGAACTTATGTAGTATAATTGGAAAGAATACATCTGAAAATCACCAGAAAACAAAATGAGACCTTCTGGAACCAATAATTTAAGTTGGCACCATGGAAGTTGGCATTAAGTTGGTTGGCATTAAGTTGGCAACGATGGAAGTGTTGTAAAACATTGTGGATTCCATATCTAAAAGAGTGGCTGTTGTGATTAAAGTCAAGGCTGTGTGCTCAGCAACATAATAAATGATCTTTAGTTCAATTGCATTTATTTATTATCCTCTTTTTGCAGAATAACCTTGAAATTAATTCTTTATTTAATTTTATTCCGGCTAGCCAAAATGGATTATGATTTCTATAAAAACCTATATATTTTTTCAATAAACTAACTAATTATTTTTCTTCTTTAACTTAATCCTATCTTGTCTTCGAAGATATTAACTTAACACGTTGACATTAAAAATATCAATTATATTTATTTTTAATTTTGACGGGGACAGGGGTAGGGATGGACACGAGACGACTTTTTGCGAGACGAGACAGAGATTTACAGCATTTTTGCGAGACGAGACACACATTTTTAACATTACGATATAGGGATTTTTGCGAGACGAGACAAGCTTTTAGGCTATTTTGCGAGACGCGAGGCGCTTATTTTTCGTCTCGCGTCCATCCCTAGACAGGGGGCTTAATCTTGAAAAGGGTTGGATTTCTGAAACTTGCAATACTTTTGGGCAGTAGTGTACCTTAGCTTTATTAACGCTCAGTTTGGTACTTTTCTAATACACTGCAAAAAAAAAGTCTGTTAAACTGACAGAAAAAAAAATTGTCTGCCAGGACGCCAGTTTATTTCTGTATATTTTACAGAAATCTCCCGTATTTTTTTCCGCATACGGAAAATTTCTGTTAAATAAACTGAGAATCTGTAAAATTTACGGAAGACTCCGGTGAAAAAAACGGAAATAAACTGGCTTCCTGGCTGACAGTTTTTTTTCTGTAAATTTGACAGACTTTTTTTGCAGTGTAGTGCTATGGATACATCGCCACCTATGCTAAATTAATATACAAAGTGTTACCGAAAACTTGGGTGAATGGTCCCATGTTTTAAAAACCACGCTGTTTACGATGTGTAGCTCATGCACATGCACTGAAAGACAAGGTAACTAATACACCTTAGCTCCCAAATAAGGAGAGTTAAACAGAAATCCGCGCTATGATCAGTTTAACGTAGTCAGTGTAAAAGGCATGTCACTGCAAAATGGAGCAATGACTGAACATCAAATATATTGATTATTTGTAGCTCATTTCCAGGCTTTTACAGTGTCAATGAATACATATTTTTAAATTTTCTTTCTATATCTATATGATGTGTACTAATTCATCTACTGTACAAAAGCAATAGTGCCTGAATATTTTTTTTCAATCAATCTTTTTTTAGGCTTTTTATTTCTCGTTTTTAAATTGGTGAATACATAACTAAAAGCGGGAACTTCTTTTTTTTGTGTGTGTGTGCGTGTAATTATTTTTATTTAAATCTTCATTTGCTTTTTAGCAAAAATTCAAAATTTAAAATGCAAGAAGATTTCTTTATTGTATTTTACAAAATTAAAAACAGAGTTAGTTTACCATAGACATTTTACACAGTTATTTTAATCTTTATTAAGATAAGATATGAAAAAGTGGTTCGATGAGTATTACCACAAAGTGTAATAATAGCCTTCTAAATTTAGTTTCAGAGTATTAAAATTTAGTGTGGGAGGATTTTGGTTGGTTACATTTTTTAATTTACAACAATGAAATGAACATTATCCCTTCTTGTATGCTCATTTTACTTAGAAATAAAAATTGCATAAACAAGAATATAACAATTTAATAATTGTTTTAATTAAAATTGTTTCTTTATTACTTTTTTATTGTATGAGAAACGCTAATTCAGAGTTTTATGAAATAATAAAGTAACTTTAATCAACAGTAAAAGTTAACTGGATTTAAATTTTTTATATATGTCCTTAAAAAAGTATTCCTGTGCATAGATAAAATTTGAAGTACTTATATTTTTGTTTTCCAAATGACGATCTTTTCTTTACCAAATTTTTTATTTAATATTCTCTGCTCTTTTTTTACTAATCTGTAGAGGTAGTAATGAGACTATATTACTAAATAAATAAAGCTTTGTAAAAAACACGCATAAATGCTATTTATCGTGCTATATTATTATTAGTAATGAAAATACTACCGTCAACTACACTGAAGGCGGAAAGCAAAGTGGTTCAGTTCCTAGGAAATATTTCAGAAAGTAAAAATCACCTGATCCATCGAGTGTTGTTTTTATTTTTTATTTTTTGTTATGTATGTGTGTATATAAAAACTCATGTCGAAGCAAAACCACAGTCATAAATCGTAGGAACTCCGACAAATTGGAAGAAAATAAACGGTGAAAAAAGATCTTGCAAAGCACAAAAAATGTGTAAGGCTATAAAATATATTATAGACTTCAGGGGCATAAAATACATCACACTTATTATTTTCGCGATATTTGGTACATTTCTTATTTCTCATCGCTTAAGAAATCGATCGCTCATAAGAAAGGTCTTTTCTAATCCGCTCTATTGAAATATTTTTAAAAATGAAAATTATCTAAAAATATAATTAAAAAATATTTTTTGATAATATTGCGCATATAAATGTCTGAATTACTCAGTGGCGTAACCAGAAAATTTTCATGTGTGTGTGTGTGTGGGGGGGGGGGGGGGACCGGGGGTTACGACTACTGCAACTCACATATATGTATACATGTGTGTGATAAGGCAGCGAAGAATATACATTTTGTATGGCAAAATATTCCTCATAGGGGGGTTATGGCCCCCTAACTCTCCCCCTTGGCTACGTCACTGGAATAACTAGTTTATAAAAGGTTGTTCTTTGATTAATTTGCAATAAAGTTGATATGGGGACTTTTTTTAATATGTAAAACACATTTAGCTTTTCCTTTTTTTTTAAGAAAAATTAGGAACAAAGAACAAAATGGAATTTATTTTTGAAATAATGTTATTAATATAGAAGAGAAGATGCTTAGTATCAGTTAAATTCCGCATATTCTGTCGTCTCAACACTTGTCGTACCTGTCACGTTGTTAATTTTCCCCCTTCCAAAACTTCTTTCTGCTTCACAGTTTTACAGAGATAAAAGTTTCTTTAGTACTTAAAAATAAAAAAAAACAGTATCACAAGAAATACAGAGTGCCTCGAAAATGGGAGTAGAAGTACAGTAAGTAGATAAAACGGATTAAGAATTTCATACCAGTGCAAAAACAGAAACGTTGTTTACACGTATCCCTTGATAATCAATTTAAAAAATAGTGTTGAAATTTTAGTAAATTTCTTACTACGCTAGCTAAAAATTAATTTATTTTAAAACTTTTTAATATGCTAATCTAAAAACAAAAATTCTAAATCATTTTCCTTGCTTTTAATAATTCCATTTTCAGGTAAAACAATTACTTTGTTACAAAATTTAGTAAGCAAAATTAATTCACAATTAAAAAACACTTGTTAAATGATTATTAACCGGTATAGGAAGACAGCTTTTTCGACCCTGTGTGATTCTCAATCAAGTTGATAGCTCCTACCTCTCCTTCAAACTTCTATTACAGTATTTGGGACAACCATGATATGAATTAAACTCTGTAACTTCTTAGTTAGAACATTATTTTTAATCATTTTATTAAAAAAAAAGCCTTTCATTTTTTTATGTCATAAGAACATATTAACTAACATACTTAGAGAAATCTTATACACACATTTTTTTTTCTCTCGAAAAATATAAGAACATATTAACTAACACATTTAGAGAAATCTTATACGTGCATTTTTTTTCGAAAAATAATTCTAAAAATTAAACGCTTTAATAAATAAATATAAAGAAATTGTATTTATTCAAACGGAAAAGGAAAATCCTAAGTAAATACTTCAGGAACAATTACCTTCAACTAATTAAGAAAAAAAGCGTTTTATTCCAATAAAGAAAGAGGTTCATTAAACTTCTCATTTGCGAATGCGAAAGTTAATTTTGATATCTTAGTTAATTCAATTAAAAACCCAACTTTGGTAATTTCGCATCCATTGTATCCCACTCTCTAACTCTTTACAATTAAATGAAAACTTTCCAACATTTTAGTTTATTTTTTAAATACTCATAGTTCATAATAGTACATGTAAAATGTTATTATTATTATTATGCAGATATTTATATTTTTATTGCTAACTACAGAGTGGTCATTTAAAAAAGTAAATTTTAAAAAGTTTTATAAAAATGTGGTGTAAACACCACATGACTTTCTGTCACGTCGAATTAATTATTCATATTTTCGGTACACTTCATCTAAACTTCTTTTTTAATTAGTGTACAATACTTCAATAACATTATGGTTTAGCGATTTCTCACCAGTTATCGTCAAACTGGATTCAGTTTTTAAAAATAATAGATGGAGGCACATTTGGGGATATTTTGCCCAAATGCTTGACGTCTTTTGGCAAAAGTCGTCAAGCTTTCCGATAATTTCAAGAGTTTGGGCACTGTCCAGTTCTTCAATTGAAGATATCTATATACTAACAGTATTCATAGGTTAAAATATTCATAGGCTACGAATAGAATTCTTGAATTGTCTTGAATTGTCCATAGTCTTTCATGTATTGAAAATCTTCAGTGACCCTGTAAAGAAACTACGAAGTCGATTGCACTAAAAAAAAAAAAAAAAAGATAAAACAACAAGATGCCACAAGAATTTTAAATACAAAATTTCAACATTCTACAGCAAAAATGTTTCAGTTATGTGACATACTTACTTATTTTTGGCTCCAAATTTGACGTTTCGGAAAAACTCGCACAAGCTCGAACACAATTGGCGTGATTTTGGAAATGTTTCAGACAATGACTGTCCTTAGACTTAGTATATTGAAGATGCCTACAGACCTGATATACTGAAGATGCACAGCTCATAGACCTTAATGCAGTGCTACTCAAACTTTCAATATTTGAGATCACATTTTCAATCATAATTTTCATCTCGTCCCACCATAAAATTATTATTATTATGCAGATATTTACATTTTTATTGCCTACTGACATGATATACTGAAGATGCACAGTTCATAGATCTTAATGCAGTGCTACTCAAACTTTCAATATTTGAGATCACATTTTCAATCATAATTTTCATCTCGTCCCCCATAAAGTTATTAATATTATGCAGATATTTATATTTTTATTGCTAACTAGAGAGTGGTTATTTAAAAAAATAAATTTTTAAAAGTTTTATAAAAATGTGGTGTAAACACCACATGACTTTCTGTCACGTCTAATTAATTATTCATATTTTCGGTACACTTCATCTAAACTTTTTTTTTAATTAATGTACAATACTTCAATAAAATTATGGTTTAGCGATTTCTCGCCAGTTATAAGAGATGTCGTCAAATTGGATAACAATGCATTGATTGTGATAATAATGTACTTATATGCTAAAACTACGGAACGACCTTAATTATAAACCATCTAAATTATCAAGATAATTATTACATTTGTTGATATTTGGAAACACCGATCCTAGCATTCTCGCTCACTTCTCGGCAAATTATCAAATGTCTTCGCAAAACGTGTATAAATGCTGCACCTCGTTCCATTCCAGTCGATCTCGGTCGAGTCGATCCTTCTAGAAACTACCGAATCAATCTTTAATGTGCATTCTGTGATTTGCGCTTTAATCGCAATTTATGGTATTGAATATTTACGGCAGTAGATTTAAACATAATCGTGGATGAATTTGTAAGTCCTATAAGCAAACACTAGACGATAATAGGGCATCAAAAAAATTCCGAAAATTAAATCGAGAAAGTAGTCTCGATAATTCTTAGGTCTTATGTTTACCATTACTGAAGTAAATGAAGAAGAAAGGCGCTTGTGTATTATTTGCCTAAAAGTATTGGCAGCAGACAGAATGAAACTTAATAAACTTAAGCATTTGCCAACGTTGTTTGGTGAGAAAGAGCAAACATCTTGAATTCTTTGAATTAAAGTCATATTAAAAGCAAAAAACATGTTTAACCCTTTAACGCGCAGTGTTCCCGCTCTGGGATCACCAAACTCTGACGTTTTGACTGTTGCTAGTCACGAAGAATAGATTTCATTTCTATAAAAATAGTTGCGGGTGACATAGATCCTCGAGAATCCTTTACTTTTTAGCACGTCATTTCCCGTCAAAAAAATGGTCACGATTATTTTTAACAGCAGTGACATCTGCTGGAAAAGGGAAGAATGCGAGAACAGCCGGATAGATTACCCAATGCTGAAAAAAGGGCAGTCGTTGCCATCGCTCGACTTAACTACCAGCAAGATGGCGGACGATCGATCCGCCGCCATCTTGCTGGTAGTTAAGTCGAGCGATGGCAACGACTGCCCTTTTTTTCAGCATTGAGAAAGAGTTGCGCCTCAAAGGGTTAAAAAACTTTGTGAATGAAAAAATTTTACGTGCTTTATTAAGAGATATCATTTTTCAAGAAGAGTAAAAACCGACCGGAAGCTGAAAACTTCTAAGATTGTTTATTTGTGAAGAAATTGAGCTACTTGGTCGATATACTCTAGAAATTGAATACCATGAATCTTATAATCCAAAGAGCAAATATAAATGCGTTGAATACGAGTGATGAAAGGCTTTTTGTCGAAAATTGGAATTATGGAAGAGAAGTTTAAAATAAAAAAAAAACTATAAATGTTTGAAAATGTGGATAAATGTGTTAAAACTTACAAGGCTGGAGAACAAACAAAATGTGGAAGTTGTTTTTGAAACATTTGAAAATCATTTAACTATTCTGCAAATAATTTTTAAAAGTATTTTCTTGCTGTCGACTACTTGATAGCAAGTTACGTTAGCGACATTTCAAAATACACCATAAGGGCTCCCTATTGCCGAAGAAGAAATCTTCTAGATTTCTCAAGTTCTAAAACCCAAAGGCAATTCTTTGAATTTGGGGCAGGGGTGGATGATTAATTTCTTTGTGCTGTAAACAAAATCATTTCGTATACTATTACCATTTCTAGCATTCTACCTTTAATAAACAGGATTTTCTGAGTTGGCTGACAAAATATAGATCTTAGGTAGATACAGAAACAGAGTGTAAATTTCTTGCATAAAACCTTCCTTTGAAGGCTTTGCTCTGAAAGACAAGCCCATGGGAGTCACTAGTAATTATTAAACTGAATCTTAACTTAGTATTGATAAATTAATTATGAAATGCATTGTGCAGTACTGATAAATTTATAAGTATATTATATTGGTGTAAATGTGTACTTTATTTTTATTACGTCAGAATACATTTTGTTTTGCTTCCTTTCAGTAAATTAATAATTTGGTTAATTCCTACTTTACGGTGCTTCTTGGCGCGTTTTCCTGGTTTGTCTCCTGAAACAAATAAAAGTCGCCAAGGTTACCACATTAAACTTTGTATCGCCTCGTTTGCTAAGAAGCACCGTAAACTAGGAGTGAACCAATGATTTTTTAAATGACCTTATTTTCGACTTTTTGCTAAACTCGCGTCCCTCTCATAAGGTTATGACGACCCCCTAGGGGGTCTCGCTGCTCTAATGTATTGAAATTATTTTGGGCAGCCCTTTAACGGTGTTATTCGAAAAAATCATGTGATTTTGGTACATAATTACAAATAAACTAATTATGTCAGGCACTTCAAAATTTTGAAACTGTCTCTTTACAAGTTGTATTACATACTGCGAAGACTGGCCAATCTGTATCAGTTCCAAAACTTTTAGAAAAAATTCTTTAAAATCGGAAATTTTCGCAAAGCGTGTCACTCTTCGAAAAATCTTGCAGCTCAGATCCATGTTTAAGAATTTTTTCTGAAAATTTCACAAAAGCCACAGCGTTTTCGCTTATCGCAGTGTGTAAAGCAGCTTATGAAGAACCATCTGGAATTTTTTGGAGACCATGGTGGATTGGAATCAAAAAAGGAGGCACACAACTTTATATTACAACAACCCTAAATGTAAAATTTCAAACGTTTACGGCTAACAGCTTTATGAGATATGAGAGTAGCGTACATACACATACGTGCGTACGCACATACGTAAAGAAGTCACTGAAAAACTAGTCAAAATGTAATCGCGTTTAGTCAAAATGGGCCACACATTGAGCACATACATACATACATGCATGCACACGTTGTGACGTCACACAAAAACTCGCCAAAGTAAATTAGAAGTAGTAAAAATCGATTTTTCTTTCACAATCTGGATATCGATTTTTTCACGATCACAGTACATCCTCTTCATGCAAGGAAGTAAAAATCTATATAAATAAAACAATGTGTAAACTGTCCGCTAGTTAGTTAGTTAGTTAGTCCGTCTGTGTCTCGCGTAGCTCGCAGACGGGTGATCGTAAACCTACCAAATTTTGTATGGAAATTCTCCAGAACGGGTCCCGACATATCTCGAAGCGATTTTTTCGAAATTCGAATTATTTTAGGAGATATCGATAAAAAACGTGTCGCAAAAGGCAAATTTTTGCTTTCGTCATTTTGCAATTGTAACCTCGCAGTGGAAAGAGTGAAGATTAAGCGTACCTAAGTTGCCATATTTGGCAAGTTTATTAAATGATTCAGACTCTAGAAGTAAAAATAAAATAATAACGATATTTTTGTTTAGATTATTTGTAAGGTTATTTTTTAATTAAAATATCGTGTGCATGTGAAATCAGAACAGGAATGAAATGTTTCATACTCAAAAGAAAAATAGGATTTGGAAATTTTCCGAGACTAAAATATGCAAGTTTATAATTTGGCGCAAAATAAAATGGTTCATGTGCGATTTTGAGGATAATTCTAACCCTTGGCGCTATTTATCGTAATTTAATCGTCTGCTATTTGGGTTATGAATACACCTGAGAATATGTTTTTGAAATTTCATTCAGTTGGAACTGTGCATTTTTCTGCACAGCTTTCCCCCATCTATTTCAAATGAATTGCATCCAGAAAAAGGATGATAAAAGTATCAATTTTAATTTTATGTAATCACACTCATGATTAATGATATACTTTCCAACTTACTGGAATAAGTACAGAAAAAAGAGAAGACCCATGGATTTTAATATATAGCTCTTTTAATATATAGCGCTTTAGTACTTTTTTAAAATCTGAAAGTGTTTCAGATTTTCTTGCTATTTTTTTTTTCCTTTCCGTTTTTTGATAAAGGCCACTATATCCAGAAGCCACTATATCCAGAAGCAATAATTTATACCTTTTAGTAGCTTTTTATCATTAAACCCCATCTAATTTTTGTAACCAGGGGCGGCCCGACACGGTAAGCATCGCATCGGGGCGCCGGCTTCGAAGGGGTGTCATTTCGAACTTAAAAACTAAGTAGAGCATAAAAGGAGGCGTCTTTTTTAAGTTAGTAGGGGTCTGTACACTTACCCTAGGGCCGCTCTTGTTTGTAACCATCTTAATTTTAAATTACATTCAGAATCCGAGAGATTTCATTGCCAAGTAAGCCAGTGAGAAACAGGATTCTCTCCGAACAAGATTTATTAATATGGCGAACCAACTGGTCGCCGGAGGCGGCTAGTAATAAATAAAATAAAATAAAATTTTCCTATGTAATATTGAAACCCAGCGGTCACTCGGCTCGGTCATTTGAAATAGTTTTGAATAGTTTGTTTAAGTTTCTTTTTTAATTTCTAAATGTTTAGCGCAACTTAAAAGTATAAATAGTGTTGAAACTACTCGTATATCATCAAAAAATAAGGGGTGGTTTGCTGATGTCTGAATCCCTAACTTCTAGTACTTACATCCGATCGAAGGGAAATTTAAGTTCTGTAATTTGTGTAAGACACGCTTTTAAGATTGTGATAAATAATTGCAATCAGTGTTCCCAATTCTGGTCAAAGTAAAAAATAAAATAAAAATCTAGCGATGGTTCCATTGTTGTTTCAATTTTGAAATAACAGCACTAAGTTTCAGCAGTACTATAGGGTTATAGTATTACAACAAAATTTGCAAAAAGCAAAATTATTCCCCAGTTTGGTAAAACGCCAATGACTAAAATGTGTTTTAGCCCTGTACTTGGTGAGTTTTTTTAGATGGTCGATAAGTGCGTGAAGTGTTGTAAATTCCATGTTTTAAAGCTGTGGAAAAACGAACCGAACAGGGCAGGTTGCAATCCAAGAGAGTCTCCACAGTTAGTCCACAGTCCACTCAATTATACAATTTCTTCACAATATCCCGCCACGCAGTATCTATGCTAAAGCAAGTTTTTCTCCGAAAATATTACTGAAGAAATACCTCAGTAATCAGTAGGGAATGAAAATAATAATATTAATGAAGTGTATGGAAATATTTCCGAAAACATACTCTCAGATAGCATATCGAAGTTAGTTATAATCGAACCTAAAACTGGTAATTGAACTTTTATTAATGCTGAATTAATCGAATATCTGATGAATAGAGAACATATCATCATAGCTACGTTACAATAATTTGCCATGATGACAATGAAATCAAGAACTATCCAGTAGTTTGCCACCAGTAGAGTTTATCCAGTAGTTTGCCATCAGTAGAGATTCTTTGACTATGAGGGGTTTGGGGTATTTTTCGGTTAGCCGGAAGCAAGTGAAAAATTGCCAAATAATTCCGATCCACCCCAAATGCTTACAAACCTAAAGCAATTTCCAGTACATAGTTGCTTATTCCTTTCCATATTTTGGAAGTTTAATTTAATTTCGTATTTTAATTTAAATCTCTACACTTTTTCCCTTATTCCACATTATGTAACCAATAAGCATACACTTTTTTTTTTAGTATATTGATGTTTTTGTATTTATTGAATTCTGTATATAAATAATATTTTGTATACGGATTAAAATTTCCGGCATGGTTTTGGGGAACGACAGTATTTCAGAAGTGATCTTCAAACGTCTTCCTGAAAAAAAAGTTGGCGGGAATTGCTCCTGGCTAACCAAAAAAAAAAAAAAAAATCGTAGTTTTCCACCACATAAATGAGTATTGAAAATTAATTGCATCGTTACACTAATCAGAAACTCAAATACAAAGGAAGCATTAGTCAATAGAACGAGAATGCGCATCAAGTTTATATGCAGTAACGCTATTGATTGGGAAAATTGAACTGGAACTGCAGGCAATAAAAGAACTTTAACACCACTTGTAAAATATTCTGGTACTATTTTACCATATCCTTTCAAAAAACTCAATTTCCAAATATACTTGCATTTGCGATAACAATAAATAAATCTTAAAAACAATCATTCAATAAAAGTTCAAATTTATTGAGGCAGCAAGTTTTTATACATGGTAAGTGGTAGTAGAGTTCAATCATTAGACGGTTTAAGATTTTATAGCTCCGAACATAAAGGGCTTTTGGCCGAGGATTGCTCCAGGCTGAATTTTCGGAGTGGGCCACTAGACTTTTTAGATAAGCCTAAATTGTTCAAAACGCAAACTGAATGTGTGAAATCGTACGGGAACGTGTGAAACCCAAGGTCGGTAGAGAGAGATGACCCCTATTGCATTTAACAAAATATGATAGAAATTTTGCAAAAACACCACAGAAAAGTGTTGTTGTTGTTGCTAATGCCCTCTGGCAACCCCGTTGCGGTGTCAGATCCCCCTATATAGGCAGGCGATGGGCCGAAAGAGCGGCTTCCATTTCAGTGAGCCCCAGTGGGAGGAGTCCGTCTTAGCTCGGGGTCCCGTAATTTTGAACCAATTCCAGAGGAGGGACCAACCCCCTGAAATCGGCACCCCCAGAGGTATCGTTTAACAACTTGGAGGACTTTGGAGCCACGACGGATTTTACGTGCGCCAGCTCCCATTAGCGTACACGGTTCCACAGCGGACGGGCCGAGAGGAGGAAGTCCCTCCCAAGCACTGGCCAAGCCAGATGCTGCTTCACTTGCCGTGTTCTTATGGGAACGGAGTTTAGCGCCCAGTCCACTGCGGGACCCAGAAAAGTGTAGTGTTTGTAAAGTGAAATATTGTACAAAAGTGATCACTATAGACAGATGGTCTCTTAGCCAAGGTGGTCACTTTAGTAGGTTCCACTGTATATGGAATCTTGAGGCATACTCTTTGACAGAAGAACTTTATTCGCGCGAAAAAGTTCAATGCTCTATGGTCGAATTTCGACCACTTGCAGGCAACTAGTTTATGTAAGCCGGCGATTTAAGAAGTGCAGATTTAAAAATGTTTTTTCTTACTTATATTCAATGTAAGTAAAAAATCCTTTTTCAATCAAGCTTTTAATTTAAAGATGGATTAAAAGGTATCAAATAGTTTTTGGGAGAGGTTTATTGTTCCTTTAAGTTCTCCGTCATTCACCAAATTTTTTCTCCCTAAAATTCCTTTAATTTCACAAAAGGATGATAGTCAGCGGGGTTAGAACAAGGTTGTTGGGCGTATGCCCAAAACATCCAATTGAAATCTTGAAGATAGTTTCCTTGCGGTATGTGGACGGGCATTGCCATGAAGGTCAATCACACCTTTAAAAATTAGAATAACTGCATCAACATAAATCTGTAATTTCGAATTGTCCGACGCAAAATGATTATGGTTCAACTGGACTGGCTGTAGAAATGCACGATGAATGTGTAACGAAAACTTGATGTACGACATGATAAAGGCTTAAGTATTCTGAGTGACTATGTAGAAAATAATAACGTAATATAAAAATAAAAAGTTTTCTATCAAATATTTAATGATTATTTTCCATTTATCAAACGGGGACTGCTTTGCAAACGTCCATCTCAGTTCACTTAAATTTTAAGCAAATTGCTTAGGTTTCAAACACATCAATAATAAAGCTTTTTATATTTTTACTCCTAGAAAAAGGTCATCTTCAACTTTTTGTCACTAAAAACTATAAGAATAAATATTCATAAGTCTCCATCATTAAAAGAAATGTGAATCTGGGAAAACGCATTTCAGAGACGAGAAAGAAAAATATGGTTTTATTACATTCCATTTAATTTAATCAGGACATTATTCGCATGTGCATAATATTATTCAAATAAAGAGCTTTCAAATCCGCCTCAGAGATTCATTCGCCGCTTTGTTATAACATATTAAAATCTAATATAAGAGGATGTTTTGAAATTTAAATACAGTGTATATATTATCATTTTAAATGCACAGATACTTCTTGTATCTTGTAACTTTTTTTTCAAATATTATATAAATTCTTTTATAATAAAGGTTTTGCTTAATAAAGTTACTAAATTTTTACATAATACTTTAATTAAATAGTAACTTATTAAAAGTTAATAAAAGTACTATTATGTATTATATAAGTAACAATTTTAGTGCAAAACGCTTGTGGGACAGTACTCCTGATACATTAAAGTCTGAATTAAAACACTTGCATTTTAACAGATGTAAAAATTAATTGATTCGCAATCTCTTATTCTACAAACAGGGCTACAAACAGTTCTACTACACTAAACATCATAATCGTGTGCTGTACATTTCCAGTAACTCTCAATTTTCTAGTCATACGAATTTCCCACTAAAGTCCTGTCCCTCACTTTAAGTTGAGAAATGTGGCGTATATAGTCTGAAACGCGATGTTTAACTTCAGTAAAATGGTTATGCGCTGAAAAAAATATTATTTATAGTACTACATGACTGTGTACTGAAAAGTTCGTTTTCCTAATAAAAAATCAAATGCACACACTCTGTCAAATTATAAACACTTTAATGAGCTTCATTTTAACCTTTTGCAAATCCAAGTGAGGTATGATATTTCAATAATGTTACGGTTTGATATGTAAAAAAAAAATATTTAGAGGGTATCGCCAAGCTGGCTCCAGTGCTGGAAACATATTTTTGGGGACACAGGCAATATTTTTTCAAAAGTCATCAAGCTTAGCAACATTTGACGCGATTTTGGCCATGACCAAAGCAAATACTGTCCATACATTTTAATGCATTCCAAGTCTTTTGGTTGAACCAGTAAATAAACTACTTACTAGGTTGCAAACAATAAGCTAAGTATACAACTAGTTGTTACAACAGTCTTAAATACAAAATTTCCCCATTCTACGACCAATCGTTTTTGAGTTCCGCAAGATGCATACGTACATTTATACTTATGCACAGAAGTCAAGCCGAAGCGATCAAAATGGGTTCACAGTTGCTCAAAATAAATCATACATCATACGCACTTACAGACGTCGTGGAAAATCTTTGGCAGCAGAGGTACGTCAGAATCGGAAGACCTAAATGTTTCGTGATTACAAAACTTTCTTTACTTCGAACGAGGAAGTAAAAATTGTAAGAAACCCCAGTGAAATACAACGGAGTGAGAAACACCTGGGAGAAACAGGCAAAGCGACAGACAATGCCGGTTTGTCTGTCTGTCTATTCATCTGTCTGTCCGTCCGTCCGTTCTACCATGCTCTAACTGCCATAAATATGCATCGATTACTACAAAATTTATATTTTATTCCTGCGTACCGGACCTTGTACCCTACCGAAAATGGTATATGCATCATTTACTGATCTTTTACAGGAGTACTATTGTGGTATAAGATTTATACCTTAAAGTACACTCATGTCCATAAATTAAGGATAATGAAGTTCAGGCAAAGAAAGAGAAAGAAGCAAAACAAATTTGACTTATTTGTAAAGTCTATTTATTAAACAAAAAGTAAAGAGAAAAAAAGATGCTATGTGTTTGACATAATTAATAAAAATTGCAAGTTTTACTCCCTTGACCAAATTTCAAAAAAGAACCTATTTACAAAAAACAGTAGAACATGGTTAGTAGGATGGTTAATAAGGAGTATGTCTCCCGGACGATGCAACACAGGCCTGACAACGCCTAGGCATGCTGAGTATCAAATGATCAATCTGATCTTGGGGAATATTACACCACTCATCAAGCAATGCACTCCGAAGTTACGGTAGACAGGTGGAAGGGGGTTGACGGGCTGCAATTCGTCGGCCAAGCATATCCCACACATGCTCTATTGGATTCAAGTCCGGTGAGTAGACTGGCCAATGCATACGGGTGATATCCTCCGATTGAAGGCATTCGTCTACAATGTTTGCACGGTGAGGACGGGCGTTGTCATCCATAAACACAAATTCAGCACCCATGGCGCCCCGAAACAAACGTACATGTTGTTCCAGAATGACATCCCGATAGATGTGGCCTGTCATCGTTACACTCTGAACATGCAGGTCAGTTCTGGAACCAAGAATAATTCCTCCCCAAACGAGCCATCCTGCACCACCGTAACGGTGTCTTTCAATGGTGTTCTCTTGGTGGTAACGGGTATCTGGCGCTCTCCAGATGAATGTCCGGCGAGAATAAGACTCCAAACTAAACCTGGACTCGTCGGAAAACATCACACAAGACCACTGTTGCGGTGTCCACAATGCATGCTCTCTTCTCCAGGTTAATCGCAGGCGACAGTGAGTTGCGGTAAGTGGAACACATCTGACAGGCCTACGAGCATATAGACCAATGTGCCCTAAGCGTCTGTACACGGTCTGAAGAGAGCTGACGAGACAGGTCTGATGCTGTACTCCGTCTGTTTCTTTTGGCAGTAACTGCCAAATAGCGGTCCTCATTCGGCGTTGTAACTCGGGGGCGACCTGTGCTGTAACGTCTACTCACATTACCATCATCTTGGAATCGTTGCCAAAGCCTGGAGATGACACTCTGGGCGATTCCAAGTTCCTCGGATACTTCCAGCTGGGTACATCCACATTCCAGTCGTCCGATAATTCTGCCACGTAAAACATCATCCAAATGCCTCCTTTGTGCCATAACTATGCGGTTTTTGCACTGAAAGGCTTTCACAGCGCTTGTGAACAATTTTACTTCTTTGCCACCATTCCTTATATACCCCTCTCTTACACTCTCGTCATTGTGACGTACCATCCACGCCATCTGGTGGTTTCCTGTAATTTGCATATTCTTCTTCAAGATGTGTGTGATCATTCCACAGGTGAAATTTTTATTTTAGAGATCAATTTCTGTGTGATTCTGAATTATCCTTAATTTATGGACATGAGTGTAATATCTTTTTTTTCACATAAAATTCAAACAAATACATTTTTCTACAAGCATTGAATTCAGACAATCTGCAAAAAAAAAAATAATATTATTTAATTAATTTTTGCGTTTTTATGTTTTCTTTGTTTTATGTTCTTTTGTTTGTTCTGTTTTCTTTTCTTTTTCCTTTTTGTGTGTGTTCTTTATTGTTTATTTTTATTTATTTATTTATTTATTTATATTTTTTGTTTGTCCTTATTTTCTTTTCTTTGTATCCCTTCCCCACTCTTCCCCTCTCCCTGGTTTTTTCCGCCTTTTCTTGTTTCCTTGTGGCAACATGCTTGATTGTTTATCTTTTTCAGTTCCCTTTGCTCTGTTTGACGGAAGGGTTTGTCTGAAGAAGACCGAACAAATTTTCGGTCGAAACGATCGTTACGCCTTGAAGTAACCTTTTATGTGTGTGTTTTTTTTTTTTTTTTCACAAAAATTTTATTTATTTTAATCTGTGCTTAAGCCTAGGACTCACTCATATTTTTTAAATTTTAAAGTGTGAATTTTATAGATAATATTTTTTTCTTTCAAGAAAAATGGCCATCCCTCCTCTTTTTTCCCGTCTATCATCCTTGGAGGATTATAATCGAAACGTTCTGAAATCGATTTTTAGATATTCTTCAGTATTGTGTTTTGTTGCAGTATTCTTATAGATATCTCATTTCTTCTTTGGGATCACGCAGGATATGTGAAAAGTAGGCTTTGACCACCTATCTTCAATAAGTTACGAATTTTGTAAAGTTCTTCCCAATCTAGCACCTACGCCAAAAAAACCTCACATACGGGCCAAATTTCTTATTATTAGCTTCAGTAGTTTTAGTTAGGCAACATATTGACATGGTAAAATTTGACATTGCTTTTCCTTTCACCAAACAACTTCAAAATATTACGGTCTATGGCAGTGCAGAGACAATCATCCTTTCTAAGCACAACTCAAAAAGTATTTAAATGTCTCTAACTGTTTATTCTTCAGTTCAATTATGGAAACAAATTTTTAAATTATTTTACAGGGCAAAATTAAATCAATAGTGACAGGCAGCTTTTTACAAGATAATCTCTTAAAATCTCGCTTAAGTGTAAAAGGTCATGGTTTTTTGGCCTGCCCGTGGCTGTCGATCTAATAATCTGAAGATTCGGGTAATTTTCTCCAGATGTAACATGAATACGAATCAAAAACCCTTAAAAGTGAATATTCCGTTAAGTACACGGAGAAAAAAAAATAAACCGTTCTCATCTAGAACGAACAGATGACTGTTTTCTGTGTCCAAAAACTAGAAGAACAGATCATAGAATGATGCGTCTAGAAGATACACACAACTGGCAGAGACGAAAGGGTCAAAAATTTCTAGCCCGTAGTATTCTGGCTAATCACAGCAGAATGACTAGTTTTGGTCTAACGAGAAATTATCGTTCGGTGTACTCACGCACTAGAATTACTGTTCGTGAGTTTGCCCACTAGCGTACGCAGGTATTTTTTATCTGGGTACAAGCATCAGATTATAGAGGAGGGATCTATAAATTGGATAAGTGTGTCTTGTCCTATATTCTAGTATGTATAGGGAGTACATAAACTCGTAATTTTTACTTCCACTAATTATTTCCTAGATGTCAGTGGGACTTCTGTTTTCCAGTGTTCCAGATTCAAGTACAGTAAGTACATCGCTAAATTTGGCGGGAAAATATTGTTATGTTGAAAAGCGTTTTATTATCGATGCATTTGGCATGATTTACTTGTTTTGTATAGTTAATTGTTGGAGTCTAGTTAACAGTGATTCGGTGGATGCCACTATCCATAAATCAACATCCGTCATTCCAAGAAAATTTATATATTTATTTTTATTTCATGCAAATTACCGCGCCTGCTTTATTTTGCATAGCTGCTCTTTTCATTTAGAATAGGGAAAAAGGCTTTCCAGCAATTTATTTGATCACAATTATTGACCGTGAATGAAATATTCATGAAGTGTAACTTTTGCACTCATGGGTTACGGTTTATACTCACTGATTTCATCAAACTTTATGGGTTTTAGGCATCTCTGCACGGGTCAGTTTAAGCTGTGCTGCTAAAATTCTTCATAGCTTATGTCATTCATGTCAACATACACAGTAAAAAAATTCAGAAACGTTACATACTTATAGCGGAAAGGTTTCTGAAAGTATAGCGTAACCTACCGATGCTCTGCTCGAACTCACGATTTCGGAAACATAACCCATATTTCGGGGTAAAGTATTTACGGGCGAAAGGAAATCTTTATTTGGGACTTCGCGCGCATGCGCCAAGTGCCAAGAGACGGATAAGAGTGAACGCGTTTTCCCTAATAGCACAGATGGTCACAAAAGAGTCGCTGTGACGTCACAGAGTGTCACAATTGTCACAGGACTGTCACAATGTAACTTCTTGCACAGCCCGATTACGACCAACAGGGGCCCCGGGCATTGATGAATTTGGGGGTCCCCATCTATAAAATTTGTTATCTTTTTCATAATATTTTGACATATAAAAGAATATTTCAGAACAACATTTGAAACTGGGGGCCCTGGGCAAAGTCCCGATTTGCCCATGCGATAATAAGGGTCTGGTAACTTGTGAGTGAGGTAACTTCACTGTGTGGTCACTGTGAAGTTTATTTGTGACCAGTCACCAGGTGGCGTCGCCGGATGAATACTTAAATAAAACGGCATATTTTCTCCTGAAAATAATTTATGTGGAAGAAAAAAGATTTAAGATTTTTAATTTATATTTATTAATTATGGTATTTTCTCTCCATTTACAAAATACTTCAAAAAAATGTTAAGTTTCCAAAACAAGCCGTACCACAAATAACTTTTGCAGCAGTCAGTTTACTTTTAAAGCAAAATTCATGAAGAAAACCGCAGCGTCGTGGTACCGTGCTTTATTCCGAATGCGTAGGTCCAGCGTTCGATTCTGGCTCTGGTCGCTAATCCTCACCGCTCCTTCCGACAGAGTTTGGTGCTGCCATCTAGATTAAGATACTCGAAACGCTTCATCTAGTGCATGTTACTTTTTTCGGAAAAACTCGGAAAGGTTACTCGTTAATTCGGAAACCTTTCCGAAATACTCGGAGAGGTTACTCAATATTTTACCAAAATATACAGAATCGTTACCCATCTTTTCCAGAAACCTTACCTAAAATGCAGGAAAATAGGTAAATATGTTTCCGACATATGCAGAAACGTTTTTAAATACTTTACCCGCATGGTTCGGAAACGTTTCCGTAATTTTGAACTACAAGAGCTGCCCCATTTTTTGGGGTAACGTTTCCGAATTTTTTTTTTACCGTGATAGGAACCAATAAACGAAAGGCTTTTATGCTAGAGTTCAGCATATTCGAATTTATTTTAATCCCATTGACTGTACTTAGAAAAGCTCCGAAAGCTTTTTAAATATTACGATTAATTTCCTCTAATTACATGTACAAAAATCCTTTGACGAAAACAAGATAATTTACTTAATTTCTGATCTATCTTACATAATGTGGAAAACACTATATAAAAGTAAGGCCATCTTGCCATAGATTGCTTTGAATGTTATTTTCGATTACTAAAAAAACTGTCATAAATAAATATACTATAACCTGTTCTAAGATCTTAACGATAGGAAAAGATAAGAATTGTTATATGTAAATAGTCCGTCAATTCATATCTATTATCTTCATCATTTCTTTTACTTAATTAAATTGATATGACTAGTTTGTCATTCTTTTATGGGTTTCATAAAGAATGTTTTAATACATCATAGTATTAAATCGTTGTTCACTCAATACTTTTTTTTAGGTCCTAAGCTTGTTAGTTCTTTGTTTGCGTTTCTTATCTGATATGTTTTCTTTATTTTGTTTCTATCGTAGATATTAATTTATTAATTTTCCACACATACATTTGAAATGTTTAATTTATTATTTTCTTTTATGTGTATAGAAAACGACTTCAAAAGTAACACGCCTTAAGAGAGACTAAATAATTTTTTTTTTTTTTGTTGTTCTTGAACCGAAAACTGCAATTTAAAGTCTTCAATGTCTTTCTAGTAAGAAAGTTTCTCTTTTCTGTTTGCATCAAGTCATTTTTAATATTTTTTATGATCTCCCCTATGCAAAAAGGTTTTAGGAATGTGAAAAATTTGGGAACCAAAATTTGAAAATAATAATTAAATAACATTTTAAATCCTAAATACATATAATTGCATCAAAATCATGCTTAATAGAAATAACTATGTTCCTTTTATTTAATTTTTTACGCTTTTTATTTTATTACTGAATAAAAATTCTATTTATTACTGAAGAAATGTAAGCGTCTGTTTTATTCCATAAGGGTTATTAAGCAACGAAAGACATTAATAAAAACACGTCAAATTATTCAAAGTATTTTCGCGTTAATTACCTTTTGTTTTTTGTGAGAAATTTCAAGATGGCAGGTTTGATCTAAGTATTTTACTTTTGAGATAAATGTCGTCGTTGTGGAAAAAAATAATAATTTCCATGATTTGTTTCATTGGATATAATTTTATCATATGGACGAAAAAAACAATAATCTAGAAACTTTTCAATTCAATCGGAAACATAAAAATACTAACTCTAAGAATGTTGTAAAAATTTCGATATACTATAACACTGCTACATAATAGGGTATGGGATTTTGTTGTTGTTATTATTGTTCCTCTAATTGATGACATATATTTACTAGTCCTAGTAAAATACGTGCCTTTGCGCATCATCCCACATTTTTTGGGTTCAACAAAATTTTGTTAGCAGTACTTGATGTTGTTGGCCCAGCAGTGGCCTAGTCACTAAGCTCCGTTCCCATAAGAACACGGAAAGTGAAGCAGCACCTCCTTGGTCAGTGCTTGGGAGGGTGAACTGCTCTCTTTGCTGGACTGCTGAGGAACCATGTATGCAAATGTGAGCTGGTGCCTGTAAAATCTGTCCGTGGCTCCCATGTTTTTCACTATCAAACGATACCTCCGGGGGTGCCGATTTCAGGTGCTAGGTCTCTCATCTGCAATGGTCTCAAAATTAGAAGATTGGTGCCCCCCATAATGAAATGACGACTGTCTGCGGCCTTCGTTGTAGTCAAACCTCAAATAGACCGCTGACCCGGCCATTAGAAAGAAAAAAAAATTGCTTTTGTTGCATTTGGAACATTCATTTTTGGACTTGTCAGCTTGGTTCAAAGAACCCGCTTTAAATCCGCCAGTAAACGTGGACAATGAAATTTTTTACTAACACAGAGGAAGGTAATTTAAACAACTAGTGTATGAGCGTAAACCGAACCCACGACCATACGCTTAGGTGATTAGCGTGGAGCAGGGCAGGCCCTTAACTTTCAAGTCGCCGGTCCCCTATCACTACTTTAACCCTTTAACACGCAGTGTTCCCGCTCTGGGAACACCAAACTCTGGCGTTTTGACTGTTGCCAGTCACGAAGAATAGATTGGATTTCTATAAAAATAGTTGCGGGTGACCTAGCTCCACGAGAGTCATTTACTTTTTAGCACGTCATTTTCCGTAAAAAAATAGTCACGATTATTTTTAACAGCACTGACATCTGCTGAAAAATGGAAGAATGCTAGAACAGCTGGATAGATTGTCCAATGCTGAAAAAAGGGCAGCCATTGCCATCGCTCGACTTAACTACCAGCAAGATGGCGGGACGATCGAAACGTTCATCGCGTGCCACAGATCTAGAGACCCCTTTTTTGACGACAGCTGGTTGTGCCGCACAGCCAGCTGCGTCAAAAAAGGGTCTCTAGATCTGTGGCACGCGATGAACGTTTCGGTCGTCCCGCCATCTTGCTGGTAGTTAAGTCGAGCGATGGGAATGGATGCCCTTTTTTCAGCATTGGGAAAGGGTTGCGCCTCAAAGGGTTAACTGATTAATTGTATTAAATCAACAAAATTTTGTTATTTTCTTAAACAAAATTTCTTGCGTACACAATATTACTATTTGATTAAACCTACTAATAACGACCTACTAACTTTCTGAAACAGCAAAGAACTTTTTATCAACGTAATCGAGTATAACAAAAAAAAAAGTGTGTGCGTGTAATCTTTACTGGCGATTGAAGTAAAACTTCTTTGACGTTTACGATAAATATCACTGAAATTATTAAACTTAAAATAAATATCATATTATAATTTAATTATATTTATTATTCATGTACTTTACAAAGATTATATAAATGTTATATTCATATTATTCATTGGAAATAGGAACTTGAATGTCATCATAATATTTTATGTATGAAATTATAGGTTTGTGTTAACTATACTGTGAAACATAAATTTTACTCTCTAAATTTGCTAACTTTCTTGAAAATACAGCATCTATTGTTGTACCGAAACACGTTGTTGATTGAAGTCGAGAAGTATTCATAGTTATATCCAATTTTTCTTTTTAAAAATCAACTGACGGCCGAGATTCTTGGTAGCGAAAATTAACATTAAAATCTCCAGTAAGAATCACCGGTAATTCATGATAATTATTTAGAATCGAGGAAGTGTCCATTTGAACTATTATTCTTTCACTGTTTTCTTAAAATGTTTTCCCGTAGGGATTGAATCGAGAGAATGTCTTTGTTGTGGTATTTTTCTAACCGTGTTCCTAAACTGGTGTTTTCTTCTGTCGGTTGGTATCGAATGCACGTAAGGTCTATTATTGCGTTTTTCTATGGCAGTGTTCTTAAACCTTTGTTTTCCTCTGCTGTTCTTGCTCGAAGTATTATTCTGTTTAAAAATTTACATTTGGCTCATTATTATAAATAACTCAAAAACACATGAGCAATATTAAAAGATTACATATTATTTAAGTACAGACAAACAATATTTATGTATCATGGCAACCAATCATGTCAAGTTTTTACTCATAATCCCATTAAATATTGTATTAATGCCATTGAAAACATGTGAGTAAAGCAACGGAATGCACCATAGTGCCACTTTCTGTATTCGGTGCGTAGGCCTTGTTTATCGCAGGTGGCGGGTTGGATCGACCCCTGTAACAACAGTGAGAGACAGTCAGCAGGATCGCCGCCTGTTCAGTGGAAGACTTCACACAGTGGCTCAAACAAGAGCCGATCCACTTATCCACTGAACAGGGTCATCAGACAAGATCTTGCTTCAAAACAGGTAGGGAGTAATGTCGACGCGCAGGGAGCACAATCGACGTTCTCAGGAACGAACGCCCGAGAGATGTTCCGCAAATAATTAAACTTATAAATCTGGAAAAAGCTTGTTAAATGTGACGTCAATATGAAGTAAAAATCCCTTGCAATAGCTAATTTTGTCACGTAAATGATTAACTTTTTTGACTCTCGGATATGAAATGTTGCTGAAAATAGCGAAAAATCGCTTAAAAATAAGGGAACGAGTGGATTTTCTGATTTTTAAAGTAGCGCAGATTGTTTTCTATATTTTTATACATGATTATGGAAATTTTCAAGGGGATCGTACAAACGGTGTAAAAATTATCAGGCTTTTTGTCCTTGACATTGCAATGTTTTTGCAGCCATGGCCCTATCGCCTAAATAAAGCCTGCCGTGATGAACATGTCGTCATATCGATTGCAACAGATCATTTTGTCACGGAAATGGATCACTTTTTTGACTCTCGGAAATAAAATTGAGCTAAAAATAGCAAAAAATCGCTTAAAAATTAGGGAACCAGTGGATTTTCAGATTTTTAAAGTAGCACTTGTTTTTTATAACGCATAATTATGAAAAATTTCAAGCGGATCGCATAAACGGTGTAGATGGTATTACGCCTTTTCTGTTTTTTAATCTTTTGGAACATTTTAATCTTCTTGGAGAAATGGCGGAAAAATATTTATATTGAAGTGGTTGCCCGGAATGGTTACAGAGTGAGTCAGGGATCGACGTAACAATATAGTAGGAGTACTCCGAATAATTTATGAACTCCTTGCAAATCCAGCTTTCTAATTTCTGCGGCATAAAATTCCAAAAATAAAATAAATCTGGATGCATAGTAGCACATTCCCGCCAATTTTCTATACGTCAAAATCCAGTAAATGGAATGCAATCGGCGCCCTCAGTTCGTTTAGCCTTCTTTCATCACCTAATTGGGGTGGACATAGACGGTCGTCATCCATTATTGATGACCCGCTGCCGATACATCCAGATCTCAACGCACAGCCATTAATTAATCTGTCCTAGTCGTGCTGTACGGAATTCTTACGTGAACATATTGATAACAGTCGCGATTTAATACCAAAACTGGACTGCAGATGTGTGTAATTCGGCTTTCGTGAACTCTGACATTATTATCGAATTATAAGGAAAATGTTCTTCTGTTATTACTTTAATTTAGATATTATTTATTAAATAGGTTTCTTATCTGAATCAGTATAGTATTATCAGAGATTTTGGAGGAAACAAATCACTTTCTTTCTTTTTTAAAGACGTTTAATAAAAAGAGATTCACGGCAAAATTACAGGACAAATCATTTAATCCTTCTCACTCGTACAGGGTAAAAAACTCTAACTTCAGCTGGTCCTAACTATTTCAAAAAATATATCCTTTTATATATACTGTTAATGTCTTTACACAAGTTTTTATTTTTACAAAGGGCCATTTGCAACTTTTTAGATTTCCAATGCAAAGCATTTAAATTTTTTATTTGCTCAATCGATTCCTTTAGCCTCGTTTATCCTAAAAGCAAACCGTCACTGGTCTGGTGTAAAACGTCAAAGCGTTAGCAATTCGGTTTTCATTATCATTATTTCGATCATCTGCTTTTAGAAAATACAACGACAATGCGCAGAAAGGAAGAACTGGTGCACTTGACAGCGCACTCAAAAATAATCAAGAAAAATTATTTGAAGATCAAATAATAAGTTGCAGAACATGCGTTGACGCTATATTTAACAAGCATAATTTTTTTAATGTAAAATCCACTTCAGATTACTACACCGAAAGGAAAGATTATTCCCATAGCAAATCAATAGGGTTGAGAAAATTTTCGCCAAACACAGAAGATATTACCCAATCGCCCAGCTAGATTTAGTTCTGGAAACTTATTCATGTATGTCAAGAGTGTTTTGGTATCTTAATTTTTCTGTAGGTAATCTTATAGGTTGCTTTTTGCGCCTTATTTATTGACGTTTGATTTACAACCAAAACGGTTACCGGTAAGCCTTTAGGCAATTGTTTAAAAACATGAAGTTTGTTTTTCAATTTTCTGAATGATAATACGTCAGAAAGTGACCAAACAATACAAAAGTGTACCAAAGTGTACCAAAAAATACAGGCGAATGGCCAACGGCTTAATAGGAAAATAGTTTAGTTTACAGCTCGTGAACTCTATATAAACCGTTCTAGAAATGAACAATTACGAAGATCCACAAAGAGAAGTGAAAATGTTTTTTATATAGGTCATCTATTGCGATGTCAGGTTACGAGTGAAACGATTTGACAGATGTGCTCTGATTGAATAAACTTTAATTACGTGTGTTAGAAAATGTTTGCGTCCTCCGGTACGAAGAACGGGTACTCAGAACAGCAATAAATGCAAAAATCGAGATAATAGTAAATTTCAGGTAGGAGCATTGGAATATTCTAGATCCATACACACGAGCGTCTGTACAAAATGGTACAAAAATGTTGATAGCTAGTACCTGCATTTTAATTACCCTCCACTAACGTTCCTAATAATGGAACTAAACGGGGTTACACTATGAATTACGACAAGTCAACAAATGTATAAAAAAAATCAACTCTAAAGCATTACAATGATACAACAAACATTACAAAAACACTTGAAATAATAAAAACGAAAATTCGCAGTTTGAAAAAAGAATGATTTTCGCATACACTTAGTTATTTAATCAAGTATTAATGTGTAAACAAACAACAACAAAAAAAATCCCATATTGCAAATATTGACATTAATTTCCTTTCATCGCTGTACTGTCACCATGTAACGCTCATCCCCAGTTTCAAAACATTTTTGACAGATTTAATTACAATGTGACAGATTTTAATGTTGATAATCTTTCAAACTTTTATATATTTGTCAGAAAGGGTGACCTAAATACTGTTTTCGCAGATTTCTTTTTCAGTGGCAGACATAACATATCGCAATGCTTCTTGTCAACACATCAATTCTCTCTTGCAGCTGGCACTTGTATTTTCTGCTCCTACTCCCCCTTGATAACCCAAAGGTGTCACTTTGAATTGATTTCTATATATCCGTTTCTCCGGAAAAGTGACTGATTAATCAAAGAAGCTCCTTAGAGCAAACAGGTCTCGATGAAATTCGGTTTAAAGGTCAGAGCATTGTATCTCTTAAATATTTAGTTTACTGGTGCCGTTCTCTATATATAGCGTGAACGCTGAAGCATAACGTAACTTATGAAATTAACTGTGATAAATTAAAAATATTTATCCTATTCGAAAGGAAGTTTATTAACCTTCTAAGGAACTAGTTATTGCTGTTGTTATTAATGCCCTCTGGCTACCGTTGAGCGGTGTGCCAGATCCTCCATATAGGGACAGTGATGGATGAAAGGGAGCTGCTTAATTTTGAACCAATCCCTCCAATTTCCTAATTTTGAACCCAATCCAGATGAGAGACTTAGCACCCGAAATTGGCACCCCCAGAGGTATCGTTTGAACATAGAGGAGATTGGAGCCACGACACATTTTACGTGCACCAACTCCCATTAGAGTACACGACCTTACAACAGTCCACACTGTTAATAAAAGTATAGATCAACATTTCACCATACAATAGAGCTAAATTAACTGCAACCTTTCAATGGAGAAATGTCGAACCATCATTTGGTTCTTTGATCAGTTTAATCACTAAGTCACGGTACGACATTTCTCCATACAGAGGTTGCAGCTAATTTACATGTAAATTAGCTGAAACCTTTGCTGCCATGATTCGGTGCTTAAACTGATCAAAGAACCAAGTCATGGTTCAACGTTTCTCCATTCAAAGTTTGCAGCTAATTTAGCTCTATTGTACGGCGAAATGTCGAACTACTTCTATTAATAGTGTAGCCGAGAGAGGCGTTCACACTAAGCTCTGACCAAGCTGATGCTGCTTCACCTTCCGTGTTCTTACAGGAGCCGAGTGAGACTAGGCCAGATGCTAAATCAGCATGGTTGATTTACAACGAAATTTGGGATTTTATGTTCTTGTTACGTTGATGCGTTTTTCTTTTATTCAGGCTGTCTAATTTATTCTTTGTAGATTCTGAGAATTAGTCAATGCATTCTCACGAACCTTCCTCTAACTACTATTTCACGAGTATCCCACTCATAGTGATAGGTAAAGTGTAAATCAATGTGTGAGATAATTTATAATTGTGTATCTGTGCCTCTCTTCTACTTCAGCGAGTTAAAAACATTTTATCTTGATTTCGACAATTAGTAAACACGTTCGATGCTCAAGTAATACGCAAAATCTTAACCAGCCTCTATAACGATATAATTATTTACCAATTACAATACCATTATAACCAGGTTTCACTGTATATGAATAATGAATTTTCGCAATGCAATACCTAAACTTTAATGTTTACAGGTTGCATGAAATTCATTTACTAATTAACAAAATAATTAGTCGCGTAAATTAGCCATATTATTATGTAATGGATCATCTGAATTGTGTGCCTCCACTACTAACATTTAAGAAGTATTTCGAAAGAATAAAAAGTGCTCTTCAATCAAATTAATGAACGACGTAAAAACATGTTTTACTTATAAACTAAAAACTCTGGAAGAACTTTACGTTTCATTAGCTTCTTAATTATCTGAACTATTCAATTATGATATAAAGAAAGCATTAATATTTTTCTGCGTATTAAGTAAAGCGCCTGATAATAAGCTGTTGAATAAATAATACAATTTAAGTAACTTACTAAAAGAGCATAACTTCAGAGGAATGTGAAGAGACAAAATCTTAATTTGTCACATAAATGTAAAAATCGTGGAAGTATATTATTTGAATAGCAGACATATAAAATTTTGTAATTAATGTGTGCACAAGATATTTTAATGTATATTTTATTTTGGGACATTCAATAGAACACGAAGAAGAATAGAATAGAATAAGTGGATAGTAGCTTTAAACGTAAACCAGAAAATTCTTTTTGCTCCGTAATATAATTTGCTAATCGGCCAGAGAAATTTCTAGGTATTTAAGGTTTCTAGAGAAATGATCCCAATTACTGGTGTTTAGAGGGAGAATAAGTGGTAAGTTTGATTTCCAATAGGACAACGTCTCCATTCACGTTATAAAATGTTCCTGGGAATGTTTTTTCCATAATGGGGTATATGTCATGAAATGCCTCGCCCTTTTTGCTCAATCCTCATCGAAATGCGTCGAATATTCTCAGTAGGTATGGATATGAAAATGTCAGACATTTTCATATGTGGCTGAATTGAAGGCCGCCATCATTGAAATCTGAGATAATACCGATGTTACCGTACTTTAGAATAAATTTTACGCCACACTGTGTAGTCCAGGTCAAATGTAAACGTGGCAAATATATTGGCTTTTAGCAGTAGTGGCTTTATATAGGCGGGACACTTTTCCTCCTCTTCTTTTTTACAGATTCATTTGTTTTTCCTTGCCAGGTGGAGCAAGGAGTGAGTTCTTGTAAAAACGTATGTATGTGAAGATTTTCTTAATATATGTGTTTCGTGTCCAGTTACGGCGCACAATCACGGTGGTTTTATTTAGGTGGGACATAGTGTATCAATCATCTACTACATTTTGTAGCAAGCTAAATAAAAGAGTATCTGAAATTTTTCATCTGCAAGTTTCTTAACTCATAAATATATTAAAAGCATATTAAAAAATAATAACAATATCTTTATTTTGCAATAACTGTACGTAATTGAATATGTATAAATCAGTTTATTTGCGGTGGGAAATTAATATTAAAAATCTGGAGTGACTCCACTCGACTTTCCGAACTCTTACGATTAAGATCATTAACATGCATTTAAATAAATTTTAATCGATGAATAATTCAAACATATATACCAAATTGAAACTCAATCGAATGCACCGTTTAAACGCTTGCGCACTTTCAAGAATTTCTCCCCATATGCCATAATATAAAGGAAATCTTTGTCGTAGCTCTGTATAAAAACTATAAGTCCTATACACACCAAAATCAATACCGGTCTTAAGATGATGATTTATAACATATATACCCAATTTGAGCTCAATCGAAGGTACCGTTTAAACGCTAGCCTACTTTCAAGAATTTCCCCCCATAGGCCATAATGTAAAAGAAATATTTTTTGTAGCCCTGTAGGAAAACTATAAGTCCTATACACACCAAAATCAATACTAATCTTAGGATGGTGGTTTATAACATATATACCCAATTTGAGCTCAATCGAATGTACCGTTTAAACGCTAGCGCACTTTCAAGAATTTCCCCCCATAGGCCATAATGTAAAAGAAATCATTGTCGTAGCCCTGTAGAAAAACTATAAGTCCTATATACACCAAAATCAATACCGGTCTTGCGACGGTGGTTTATGACATATATACCCAATTTAAGCTCAATCGAATGCTCCGTTCAGGAGCTATCGTGTTCACTCACATACACACAAACACACACACATACACACATACATACATACATCTCGTAAAAATAGCATAAATGGATTCAGAAGACCTCAAAACGAGTCAATACACCAAAATCTCGAAGTCGAATTTTTTCATGATTACAATACTTTCCTTACATGGTACATGTTCGGAAAGTAAAAAGCGTTTTCCTTTTAAAAGTTATCATTCGAAGTGAAAAAGCTCCTTACCTTCTCATAGAAATCTCTTCGCGGTCAGAGTCGTGACGTCATCGAGGGGGAAAGCTCTGATTCAGTAAAATAGGGTGAATGAGCCAGCAGGGGGGCGCCTTCCACTTTTAGCGGACGCCAGTGGGAGGAAGTTCGACTTCCTCCCACTGGTAGGAAGTCGAACATAGGATGGGCCCGGTAGTCCCCTCATTTTGAACCAATTTCAGAAGAGGGACCAAGCCCCTGAAATCGGCACCCCCAGAGGTATCGTTTAACAGCTTGGGGAACATTGGAGCCCCGATAGATTTTACGTGCACCAGCTCCCATTAGAGTACACGGTCTCACAGCAGACGGGCCGAGAAGGAGTTGACCCTCCCAAGCAGGCCCGTCGAGAGACAAACTCGGGCCCGGGGGGTGGATATCTGCCGGGATCTCCACCCCCCCCCAAAAAAAAAGTTATCATCTTATTCATTCGCATTTTTACTCAAAAACGTACCCATTTTCGCTTAAAATGTTTGTTCAAACTTTACTGATAACGTCATTTTTTAAAACAGGCGACTAAATGTTCACTGTTGAAAATTAAAAAACTGAATATATGCCGAAAAATATGGAGAGGGGGAGGGGGCGAGGCGCGACGTTAAAAGGTTGGGAACCGCTGCTCTAATTAAATTTAATGAGCTATTACAAATATGCAAAATAAATGTTCCGAACCATTTCACTTCGCTCTTAGGCAAAATTAATAGTGTGCTAAACGTAAAAGATATAAGTTTAGAAAGCGCTTTAATGAATTCTTAATATATGAAAATAAATATGTGAAAAATTTACAGAATCACTACCATAAAAAGCTTCAATGAAATGTTTCAGTAGCAATAAGATAATTTTAACCTCAAAAATTTGCTGTGAGAAATTAAGCCTGTTCATGATCACTGGCGAAATAAACATACTTTATAACTAATAACAATTAAAACAATAAATAAATAATCACTGTGATAATAATACGTGTAAAAGAGTAAGTAAACTCAGCGCAAACAACTAAAAAATTCCATATTCCGAGAGCAATTCTGAACAATTTTATTCCCAGAACATTATGGGATGAATGAATTTTCCCACGCTTGGAAATTATCAAATTTGCACCTGCCGGCCTGGAGTTGTCATGGTGATTCCCCACGTATGAGAGCACAAAGGGTGATGCGTTTGCCCCGTTCCCCACAAAAAATATAAATAAATAAAAGAACGTACATGACGTCCATTTAAGCGATTTTAATTTTTTTTTCGCTATAATACTAGTTTTACCCCAGATTTATGCTTCTTCTCCTAATCCTAGAGTTATTAAAAAATCTGGAGTGACTCCACTCGACTTTCCGAACACTTACGATTAAGATCATTGCCAAGCATTTAAATAAATTTTAATCGATGAATAATTCAGCAAAAATTCTTAATTTTTTTTCCATTTGATCTCAATCGAATGTACCGTTTAAACGCTAGCGCACTTTCAAGAATTTTCCCCATAGGCCATAATGTAAAAGAAATCTTTGTCGTAGCCCTGTCGAAAAACTATCAGTCCTATACACACCAAAATCGATACCGGTGGTTTATGACAAATATGCCCAATTTGAGCTTAATCGCATGCCCCGTTTAGGAGCCATCGTGTTCACTCACATACACACACACACACACACAAACACACATACATACATACATTTCGTAAAAATAGCATAAATGAATTCAGACGACCTCAAAACGTCTAAATACACCAAAATCTCGAAGTCGAATTTTTTTGTCGATGCTTAAGTATCCAATTTTTCTCACACGATTGTACTTGTATTCTCATTACTCCCCTCCCCTTTTTTTTCTTTTTGTATGTATTATATATCTTAATTTTTTTCTGCTCAGAATTATTGAACTATATTCCCTTGTTAATATAATTATTATGGGCGGAGTTGAGGGCCTAGAGCCCAGGCACTCTGGGAACAGAATTCGAAGCGTCGAAGTGTCGTCAGCAATCCAGTTTCGTTTAGGACCTCGTCTCGTCTTTACTTAATGCAATCGGTGCTGGTTTTCGCGAATTCTATTTCTGTCTATACAGAAAATTTTTTTGAAAGTTTAGCCCGGGCCCCCAGAAGACACGGGCCCGGGGGGAATCCTCCTCTCGACAGGCCTGCTCCCAAGCACTGGCCAAGCCGGATGCTGCTTCCCTTGCCGTGTTCGTATGGGAACGGAGTTTAGCGCACAGACCACTGCGGGACACGATAACTAAAATTGAAACATTTAAACTTCTTATTGACATACTTAAAAATTTAGCAATTAATCTGATTTTGATAATTACTTTTTATCTTTTTTAGATGCAAAAAATAACAAAACAACCTCGAGAAGATTAAAGGGAATGTGTGAAAAACTTTCCTCATAAAAGTATGCGTGTGTTTTACATAAAACAAGGTAAAAGTTTTCTTTCACATCAGATGTTTCAAATTCATACTTTAGTTTTCCAAACTCATAGGTAGATTTCATTTTGTTTTTCCTTTAATAATATCGCTGATTGATCATAAATAAAATGACGTATTTGAGTCATTTTCAACTTCGGTGCCATTTCCTTTCCCCGTGTAAAACATTTTTTTACGAGGTATAATAAACTTTTCGTTGATTTTTAACTTTAAGTTGATTTTTCTTTTTATCCTGGTCTTAATCAGTTTCCAGTATTGAAACAGTCGATTAAAAACATATTATTTAATAAAATTTTAAAAAAATTAGTAGAGGAAGTACAGAAATATAACTGTCCAAATCATAGAACATAAAGAATGCAGAATTACTGCCCCAAAACTAAACTTTCTGCCCTGACATACTTTAACATTGTGAAATAGAGTTTAAATTACATTATGAAATTGTTTTTAGAAGGTTATAAGACTTTTGATAGTTAAATATACCTGTCTAGGCATTGTCTGTTACCATACATTATTTTCAACTTTTTAAACAGCAAAATTGAAAATTGAGAATAGCAGCACATGCTTACCATTAGAGTGTGGTCGAAAGAGAAATATAAGCAGACATCTTGAGTTTAAGGCATGTGACTGTAAAAGCAAAAGCCTATTTGTGATAAGCATTTTTATTGCATGTCATGTCTGTTACCGTAATTAGTTGTTCAAAATATGTTTGTTTATTTATTAATCCAATTGATCAATTCAGATCTTTAGATTTATAGTCTAAATTAATGTCTCTTTTTTTGTTGATGTGGAATTATTTAGACTCGTGAATTATTTTTCTTTTAAATGCCATATCCGTTACTATAAAAGTAACTGACATGACAAACAAAAGTCGACAAAAATATAAAAATATTTTTAAACGGTAAAGACAATATTATATTGACAAAAGGACTCTATACCTGTGTAATACATCACTTTGCAGTATTTTGTGCTGAATATAGGTGTAAAAATTTCAAAGAAAATGTCTGGTAACAGACATGGCAATTTACATCCAGTCTGATAGTAAAAAACCTATGAAAAATTAAAACGAAATGCATGATTAATATTCCAATAATGTGAAGAAATACGGTATATTTTACATAATTGAAAGAAACTACTTGAAATTTTATGTTTGCTTCTTAAATTTCCAAATTGCACTGAATTTTCAAAATGACCCATTTATAAAATCGACAAACATTAAACGCATGTATAAGTTTTCAGAATTTTTTTTCCTAACGAAACCAAATGTTTATTTTGGATCATTACTCACTATATACATTTCAACAATGGTGTGTTAAAAAATTCAATAACAAAAATAATTTTAATAAAATAAGGCAAAATATATTATTTTCTATAAATCACGTTGATTCTCAGAAAATCTTTATTCAAATTACATTTTATTTTACTCATCGTTTTTGATAAAAATACAGTATTATGTCGCTGTGAAAAAAATTATTCGAAAAATAAAATTATACGTTTTCAAATCGGTAAAAGTTCGAATATCAATTCTAGTCTTTATAAACATCTTTTACGCCACAGTAGCCTTGAAAATTGTTTCATGTTTGCTTCAAAATATCAATGCAAAACACATTATTCATTATAATGGTAACTTTCCATTTACATTTAAATGATTGATAAACATTCAAGCGTTTTGACGGATCATTGTGAATATAATGGACATACATTAAAGTAATTAGAGAGTTTAGAGTGAAAATAATAATTTATTCTTTTGAAAGTACGTTCCTTACATTTCTATTAAAAGATTTAATTTAAAATAATCATTTATGAATAAAATATTACTGATGAATTTAATAAACTAATCAAAGTTTGTATATAATGTTTATTAATAATTTAAATTACGGAAGTTACTTTTCTTATTTAATAATTCACAAAAAATTTTTTATCCGTAATATTAATATTTAAAATGCATGAATAAGTTAAACATAAAAGTAATTAATTAAAATGATATTGGTCAGACTCATAGCCTCTCTCATAACAATAAAATATAAGCCTCAAAAAGAATCAAAATGATCAATGTTATTTCCATTTTTAATTTCCATAGTTTACTGTACAATAAGTAATTAAACATGCTTTTCGAAGATTTCTACATATTCATGAAAAATGCTTATTAGTCATTGTTACGGTATCTTGCCATTCACATTTAAATATTTATAAACATTAAAGCTATTAGAATCTCTTGTGATTACAAGGGGTACATTAACTTAATTCGAGAATTTGTTCTGTGGTCAAAGTTAAAATTTAAGTTAAAGAATCTCTTTTGTTATAATTTTTATTAAAACTTTCTAACTTCAGAGGAAAGTTATTCAATTATATTTTAAACTAGCGGGGACATGCAACCAGTGTTACCAGACTCAAATAATATACAGTTTCAAATCTAAGCCTCGCGAAAATGAAAAACATACACCATTTTGCGAGATATTTTCAGGGAATCATTCGAAGCATTAACTTAACAGCACTCAAAATGGGAAATGCCTATCACTTATATGGTTCGAACGCGAAAAAGTAAAGCAGGCATTTATTTGAAAAGTAGCAGCATTTTTTAAATTATCAACTATAGAATGGTTTATTCATCGTTAACTCCGATGTACTAAATGCGAAGATTTCAATTTTCTGAAATTAGGCGGAATTCTCCACACTTAAATCAATTAACTCAATTTGGCGAGAATTCTGAAGATGGATCTCTTGAAATTCCTTAATAACTGCATTATTTCTGCACGGATAATTAAAATTTAACGCTGTATTCTAATAAATTATTCGCTTTAAAATCGTTCGCTATTAAATTCGCTGTGTTCTAAATAACCTAACTCTTGTTTTTCAAAAGTGCTATTTCCTTAAGCTCTCAGTAAATTGCGCGAAGCGTAAAATTGTGCAAACCGCTAGAACTCACTTTCTCAAAATCAGCCATTTTATTTTTCGCCAAACTAAAAAGTTTTACATATTAGCGTCGGAAATCTTTATCCTTATTGTTTTGCGTATAAAACATTTCATTCCTGCTCTGATTTCCCATGTACACGTTATTACAATTAAAAAAATAACCTTACAAACATAAATTAACAAAAAAAAATCAGTATTATTCTTTTATTTTTACTTTAAGAATTTAAAACATTTTATTCGGAAAAATTGCCACACATGGCAACCACGAAGCTTATTTCACAGTTTTTTCACTACAGGGGTTACAATTACGGAGAGCTTTCTGCATGGAAAATATAAAATATCTCTTAAATTCCGGGAACGGGTTGACTTTCAAAGTTTTAAAGTGGACTATCATTTATTCTATATTATTTTACCCATCTGTGCAAAATTTCAGGCTGATAGGTCCATTTTTACTTCCTTGTACGGAGTATAAGGAAGTATTGTGATCCCGAAAAATTTCGACAAAAAAACCGATTTTGACTACCTCTAAGTTTTATTTTTAAATTTTTTTTCGATGCATCTCATCGTAAGCTAGCATGCACAATCATATAAACGGGTCTGCAACTCATTTTGACTAGCGACGAGTCCATTATGGCCAGTTTTCCCATGCCGTCTGTACGTATGTATGTATGTATGTATGTAATTCGCATATCTCAAAACTATTGGTCGTAGAATGTTAAAACTTTAAATTTAGGATTGTCGTAACATCTGGTTGTGCACCTCCCTTTCGGTTCCATTCGACTAGATAGTTTATCTACAGGGCCGCCCAAAAGATTCTAAATAGATTTCTTTTTTGGAGGTATTTTAGAGGTATTGGGCTATTTCAAACGACTCAGAAGTGATATATGCTGTTAAGAGTTACAAAATGAATTTCTCCATTAAAAATAGTATCTTTATCATTTATAGTTCCGATACAGGAACACTCAAGAGATTTCCAAAGCATTACGGTCAGTGGCAATTTTAGGGACATTCATCCATTTCAAGCATAATACCGTCCTACCAAATAAGTTAGGTAATGGTCCGACCACGGTCACGTGCCTCCCTCAAGAACTACGTCCTCAAGAATGGTTAGGTCGACGGACCGAACCCGGGACCTTCACACTTCGCCCGTATACCATTTCCAGTGACATAACCACTGTGCCATGGTGAGGCTTTGAATGAATTCCCTTTCTCTTTCGTAATTCTTGGTTAACTGATTACTCAGTTGAGATCAATCCGGGCCATTGATGTTTTTTATGTACTTGCAGGAAAGGAAAATGCATCATATTACCATGCTTTTTGTATGACTTTTCATCCTCGGTCATTAAGTTAATTAGCATAATCTATTCAATACTTATAATCGGAAGGAATGTCCAAGCAGATACCCCAAAGAAAATTACTAAGGTGAATATCGTTTGATGTCACTCTCTGATTAGCCCGAAAATCCCTGCGAAAGGGAAAAAGCGGGAAAATAGCAGAACTTTCGAACAAATGACAACCAAAAAACGACCTCGAATTTCCCCCAAATCACAGTAAATCCCCATCCCTCTTCAACAAATCAAAGTGGATGCATAGATTGTCCAGAATGTTAACTTGGTTTCCTTGTATGTTTCCCTGCGTCATCTTTCCGAGAGCTCAGATAATGCAACAGTCTATTCGTCATGTTTTCTCTGATTCATTCTTTGGATTGTGCATAATAAAATGAAGGGAATGCGAGAATGCCGCGTTTGTAAATTTCCCCGGCGACGCATGTATATTGCTTTATGAATTCGGTTCAAAAATTTTGTTCTCTATCCTGGACATTTCTAAAACATCGTCTGCTGATCAATGAAAATCAACTGCCTGTAAAACTTTTTCAAAGATCCCCCCCCCTCCCATCATTTTACAACGTAAAATATATCTGGGCAAAATTTACCCATTGAAAAATTGCATAGAAAACTTCTAGCAATATAAAGTCATGTTCAGAAACTGTCTCCCGCGTCTCAATGCCTTAATCCTAAGGCGACCATATTTCTAAACGGTAATTTGGGGACAAATCAAGCATTGTCCTCGAATCCAAACAAAACTTGGGGACACTAAAAATATTTTCGAGGACATAACATAGTACCATGTACACTCTCCAAAAACAGTATTCGAGGGCAAGAAAATTTTCGTACGTCGATTTCATATTTAAAGCATGGTTCTTCATAAAAGGTGATTGATCATTAATAAAACTGAAAGGGGAAATTTGCCTCATAGTCGGATACTTTCTCTATTGAATGTTTGTACACGCTACACACACAAGCATAACAAACGTTTTCAGAGATCGAATTTCATTGTTTCTCTGAGTAAATGGCCTTTTTAGTTGGTTTATTTTTCTTCAGTTTTTTCTGAAAGAAATAAACTAAACGGAAACTTTCAGGAAAAAAAAGTACAAATCTTTAAATTTGGCGACATTTGAGGACAAAGTAAATTTGGGGACAATGAAAAAAAATCTAAATTTGGGGACTGTCCTCGAATTTCGAGGACGTATGGTCACCTTACTTAATCCCGAAGTTCTTTGGTTTTGAAATATATGTTTCCGAATGAAATTTTCGCATGATAGCAAAAGGTGTATTTACTTTAGGAACAGGAAGAGGTTTTTAAATTTTTTTCACCTCTGGCAACATGGCGCATTCCTAAACCTCGACTTGCGAAGCAATATCGCTTCGCACTCCACTCGATCCCAAGATACAGTCCAAAGAGATTCATTTTTTGGTTGTCATTTGTTCAATTTTTCGGCAATTTTCCCTGTGCCGGGATTTTTTTCGATGACGTACCCCCTATCTTCGTAGTTAAGTTGGAAAGCAAATGAAGTCATCCCGTGTGCATTAATTTTGAAACAAATTCTCACGCTTCCGAAACATCAGAAAAGGGGTATCGTGTTTCACACATTGTTTATGAAAATATTTCCGATTTCTTCAGCAGTTCTTTTGCTTTTATCTTCCTTTTATAAAAGCGCTCGTATGCTTTCGGTATCGTTACTGGCAAAGGAAGTAAAATAATGTTGCGAGCATTTTCTTTGAAATCCTTTCCCATAATTGTTCTTAATTACTTACTTGTACGGAGTATAAGGAAGTAATCTGATCCCGAAAAATTTCGGGGGACCAATTTCGACGAAAAAAACCGATTTTGACTACCTCTAAATTTAATTTTAAGAATTTTTTCGATGCCCCTTGTATGTACGTACGTTCATTCGTGCGTACGTATAAATTTAACTCGCATATCTCAAAAACTATTGGTCGTAGAATGTTGAAATTTTATATTTAGGATTTTTGTAACATCTACTTGTGCACCTCCCCTTTCCGTCCAAATCGACTGGATCGTTTATCTACAGGACCGTCCAAAAGATTCGAAATACATTACACTCTATAGGCCGAAAGTCATCAAATTGCCATATCTCAAAAACTATTAGACGTAGAATGTTGAAATTTTATATTTAGGATTGTTGTAACATCTAGCTGTGCACCTCCCCTTTCGCTCCCATTGGACAGGATAGATAGTTTATCTACAGGATCAGGATCTTTGGCTGTTTTTATATACATTACGGTCTATGGGCAGAAATTCATTAAAGCCTATTTTAGAGGTATCAAGCTACTTCAAACGTCTCAGAAGATATATGCCGTTAAGGGTTACAAAATGAATTTCTCCATCGGAAAAAGTGTCTTATCATTTATAGTTCTGCTACAGGAACACTCAAAGATTTCCAATACATTACGCTCAATGGCAATTTTAGGGACCTCCATCCATTTCAAGGACAATATCGTCCTACCCTTTAGTTAGGTAATGGTCCGACCACGGTCACGTGCCTCCCACCAGAATTACGCCAAAAGTCGCCAAGCTTGGCGACTTTGGTGTACGTGTGTATGTATAAACTCTCAAATATCAAAAACTATTAGTCGTAGAATGTTGAAATTTCATATATCAGATTGCTGTATCATCTAGTTGTGCATGTCGTTTTTTGGTTACAATCTACTGGAGTGTTTATTTACAAGACCACCCAAAAGAATTTCAATACATTAACGCCTCTAGACATCTTCAATATATTACAGCTGCTGTCAGTCATTGTTTGCTCCATGCCCAAAATCTCGCCGACTGTCGTCGACCTTAGCGAGTTTTGTCGAAATATCGCCAAATGTGCCGATAGTCAGTCATTTGGTCCATGCCCAAAATATCGCCATTTGTTATCGTCTTGGGCAAGTTTTAACGAAATATCGCCAAATTTCGCGATTGTTGTCATTGTTTGGTCCATGCCCAAAATCTCGCCATTTGTCGTCGACCTTGACGAATTTTATCAAAATATCGCCAAATGTGTTGATAGTCAGTCATTTGGTCCATGCCCAAAATCTCGCCATTTGTCGTCGACCTTCGGGAGTTTCGCCGAATTTTGCGCCAAAAATTATTTCGTATTTTGTATAGCTCTAAAACTTTAACTCGTGGAAATTTGTACTTATGTATTTACAACTTTTGTAATATCTAACTGTTTTCATTACACAGGAACACTCAAACAGCTACAGGAACACTCAAAAGATTTCCAATACATTAGGGGTCAATGGCAATTTTAGGGGCATTCATCCATTTCAAGCACAATATCGACCTACCATGTAAGTTAGGTATTGGTCCGACCACGGTCACGTGCCTCCTTCAAGAACCAAGCCAAAAGTTGCCACGCTTGGCGACTTTTGGTGTAGTGTATATATTTAAATCTCAAAATCTATTAGTCGTAGAATGTTGAAATTTCATGCATAAGATTGTTGCAGCATCTAGTTGTGCATCTGGATTTTTGGTTCCAAACTACTGGAGAGTTTATTTAATTTTAAACCAATTCCAGATGAGAGACCTGCATCAGGATTGACACCTCATAGAGGTATCGTTGGAACCACGACAGATTTCATGTGCAACCGCTTCTTCAAGCCTACACGGTCACACAGCAGTCTAGTCGAGAAAGGTTGTCACGTTTCCATATGATGACCAAGGTCAGCGATGATTGACTTTCAGTGTTCTGATAGAAGCCGAACTTTAATCGACTTAGCGGCGATAGACCCTCTACTTCGCACAAAAATAAATTAATATCTATTTGTGACGTTTTGAGAGAGCGTTTTCCATCGAAACATTCACAGCTTCTTTTACAGGAACAATAAAATAAAAACCTCTCATATTAGAGATTTAGGCTCTGTACGCAGTTGTTTATATTGATATTTTAGATTTCAATTAGCTTTAGCCTATTTTCTTCCATCCTTTTAGAAGCTTGGTAGCAGCTGTTTTCCGACTATGCTCGTGTTTGCTACACGGCATACGTCTGTGAATGCTCTGCAGCGGCCTTATCGTTTGCGCAAGAGCGCATGCAACACTCTGTTAATAACCGTAATTCATATTTCATCATAAAATGGTGCTGCATTAGCTGCAACATTTCTATGGAGACTTAAGCTGACTTAAGCTGATCAATGGAACCAAATCATTGTGAAACGTTTATCCGTGGAAAGGATGCGGCTAATTTAGCTCCATTGTGGTGAAACGTTGAACTACTTCTACTGACGGAGCAAAACGGCGGCAAAATCCTTCAAGGACACACATTACAGCTCTGGCGACAACCTGGTGACCGTTGAACACAAGAACGACTGCTTGCACCAGATTGCATATCTAGTAGCCTTACTGTAGTCGCGCCTTTGCAGTGTGATGAAAGCGACCTATTAACTATTAAATAGAACCGTAAAATGTCAGTGCAAAGAATTTCCAGGAACAGAAGATCCAATTCGTATTTCTTAAAAATTCTTTAAAACGAAATTTTATTGATTGAATTTGAACTGCACGAATTTCTCTTAATAAAGTTACTGTATTCGGGTCTGTAGTGGGGGTCTTCTTAAGGGGTCCTAACCAACGCCCCCTACCCAGACAGCACATAAGCTTAAATCAAGCTTGATATTTCTTTGAATTTGGCGCATTAATACAAGCTGACAGTTCAATTCATTTTAAGCTTGCAGCAAGCTTGGAGATTACAAAAAAAATGAGTCAGCAAATATTTCGCCTCCGAATTTAAGTCATTTGAACTGTCAAGCTTGAATTCAACTTGATTACTGCTTGATTTGGGAAGCCACATAACAAATAATTTATCATCAGTCATAAATGTACTTGACCATGGAATTAAAAAAAAAAGATTCTATATTTCCAAATATTGAAATTCTTCAAAATAAAATACAAATATACTACAAAACTGATTTGAAAATTAGTTGTTTGTCTTAATTTTAGCCAATATTGCCCAACATGAGTGTTGCGAGATCGAAAATTTTAAAACGTGTGCTGCTTTTAAGTTTATACTATGCATATTTCCCAATTCGTAGAGTCTATAAATCACACATAACATTATTTTAATTTTGATTCATCCCATGGGAAAATAAAAGATGTTTCGGCATCGGGCAGTCGGGCAGTGGCATCGGGCAGTGCTGATCAATCTCGCCTAAAAACGGCGTGTCAACCATAACAGTCACTTCAAACTTTACTCATTTTGCCTCGAGTCAGATTTGCATGGTGGTTAGGACGCTGCCCTCCCACACCATAGGTCCCGTCCCGAGATCGATCCCAGTTGCGAACGCTGGACGGAAGCAGATTAAAATAACTTGAGGTTTCAGCGTAGAGGGAAGAATGCGTGGAAAAATAAAATGTATGGGGCGAGTTCGCCGACCAGCGCCCAGTGTATTTGGGAAATTTTTTTAGAGTGTAGTAAGTTTGAATTAAGCTTGCTATATCAAGCTTAATGCAAGTTGGGCAAGTGTAAACTTGAACACTTGATTCAAGCTTGTATTAAGCTTACACGCTTGAAAATATCAAACTTAATGCAAGTTTATTGACTTGATAAATCAAGCTTACTGCAAGTTTGATGCAAATTTTCTGTGCTGTCTGGGTGTATTTCGCCTGGTAACCCTATTGGCGAGTCATCTAGAGTGGATAAGAATCCCAGTCTGTTAGGCTTATGTTAAAATTATTCTTTTTTCCCCTTTCACATTCGTTAGCCCAGTGTCCGATGCGTTTACTCCTTTTACAAGTTATTCTTGATTCATCCTTAATTTTATGAATCCATGTTTCATGTTTCCATGTTTCGTAATTATTCGTTCGTTCGTTATCTTTATTCAGCGTTTCAGTTCGCCAAGTTCCAGTCGCCATTTTGAGGATGAATGATGCAGCTTTTAAACGAACGTTAAAAATCAGCAAATAAATAAATTAATCCATCTGGTGTCCATAACCTTACAGAAATGTTAGAAAATTTATGGCACAAATATAGTAAGCGTGGGATTTTAACATAACATTTCTTTATTAAATTAGAACGAAAGGAACAGGCACATCACATAACAAGGTAACATCAAGAAGGAAAAAAGTGTAGAAGAAGTAAAAAGAATGCGTGCGCGACCACAGTTACAGTTAAGTAGATAAATGTTTATGGAGGGATACAGAATTCAGGAGGATAAGACATTGCACAGTAAAAAAATAAACAATTCAATATTCAACAACTTTCTTAAGCTGTTGAAATTTTTATGATTGTAACCTATTATAGAAAAATACAAGTAATGTATATTCTACAGCTAACGAAGTAGTGTTACAATTAAATAAAGCTGTTGTGAACTAATAGTATTTAAATATATGTAAAATACTCAATATATATATATGTCGCATTTTCAGGACACATTTTTAGGACAATTTTCAATAAAGGGGGTGAGAGATAAAATGACATAGTCATTAATATATATATCTATAATGGCGGTTACAATCAAACGACACATAACTGAATAGTTACTGTACATAAATTGAAAAAATCTGGAGTGACTCCACTCGACTTTCCGAACTCTTACGATTAAGATCATTAACATGCATTTAAATAAATTTTAATCGATGAATAATTCAAACATATATACCAAATTGAAACTCAATCGAATGCACCGTTTAAACCCTTGCGCACTTTTAAGAATTTCTCCCCATATGCCATAATATAAAAGAAATCTTTGTCGTAGCTCTCTATAAAAACTATAAGTCCTATACACACCAAAATCAATACCGGTCTTAAGATGATGATTTATAACATATATACCCAATTTGAGCTCAATCGAAGGTACCGTTCAAACGCTAGCGCACTTTCAAGAATTTCCCCCCATAGGCCATAATGTAAAATAAATCTTTTTTGTAGCCCGGTAGGAAAACTATAAGTCCTATACGCACCAAAATCAATACCAGTCTTAGGATGGTGGTTTATAACATATATAAGAAGTTTGATGTCAATCGAATGCACCATTTAAACGCTAGCGCACTTTCAAGAATTTCCCCCCATAGGCCATAATATAAAAGAAATCTTTGTCGTAGCCCTGTAGAAGAACTATAAGTCCTATACACACCAAAATCAATACCGGTCTTGTGACGGTGGTTTATGACATATATACCCAATTTGAGCTCAATCGAATGCTCCGTTCAGGAGCTATCGTGTTCACTCACATACACACAAACACACACACGTACACACATACACACATACATACATACATCTCGTAAAAATAGCATAAATGGATTCAGAAGACCTCAAAACGTGTCAATACATCAAAATCTCGAAGTCGAATTTTTTCATGATTACAATACTTTCCTTACATGGTACATGTTCGGAAAGTAAAAATATACTCTTATACGGTGAAATTTTGTTACAATGTTTATTTCTTATGATTAGACGTTTTTCTTAACGAATCATAATAAGACAAAAAATTTAACACTAAATTTAAATTTATAAATATCTTTCCTTAATAAAAATTAGTTAAAAATCAAACTTACATACTTTGAATTTAACATATAACTCTGAAATACTAAGAATTCTATTCGATATTTTTCGTGAAAATGTAAAAACAACTTGTCTTTGATATTTATCTTTCATTGACAAAAATGTCAGTAGTATAAATATTACATATAATCAGTTTCAAGAATGGCATTCTAAAGTACGCAGATAAAACACAAAATTTTATGTCAAGAGACATATTTATTATTACTACTTTTTGCATCTTGAAAGCTGTCAATAATTTTTAAATGATTTCGAGAAATTTTGAATTGATTTTTTGCAAAACGAGCGTACAACATTGCTTTTATTGTGAATGGCGAAAAGTCCCTAGAGTATATAAGTTTTTGAAATATTACGTTTATTTAATTTCATCTCTAAGTATTAGCATAGACAACATATCTTTATTAGTCTTATTATTCGAATTGTCTATAAAAGACACATCCATTTGTACTTGCAATACCCTCTATTATAGCTTCACACTGTTGCAGGGGGGTGCTTATTTTCCGGGTTCGTAGCTTAAAATTTCAGTATATTTGGAAAGTTCTAGTAAACAGTCCTCTTGACAGGACAAAACACAAATTTTACTGATTCTAGAACTTCGACGAGCAATTTTCTGTACACAGTTTACAGGAATTAACTGTCACCTGATTTATAGCAGTCAGCTTGTCAAAGATGGAGTCTCAGATGCTGTATTTCGCATTCAATAAAATCCTTCCACAGTCCTCAGTGGACATTCTCGAGGAAACCTGTCATCTGTTCCTCAGCATATGAAAATTAAGAATACACAAACAGCTTTCAAAAATAAGCTTCTCAAAACAAGCAGAAGATAGCTTACAAAGGCACAGAGCCTTACTGACACAATTAACTCAACGATCATTCACTTGCAACTACTGAACTGACCTCCTGTGTGCGAACAGTCTTTCTCATATATTCTATCCGAAATTCCTAAAACTTCTACGAGATTCCATTTCTAGAAAAATCCGTATCAATAGCGAAACCCGATTGCGTAATACAAATGCAAGTGCTTAATGCTGCACCACTGCCTATTACTTATGCAGGGAAGCAAATATTATTGGCGCCATTAATAAATCTGTGCCAAATGTAGCGAAACCTGGCGATTTTGTGGCGAAAAATCTCCAAATTTGAGGCCAAAAATAAGTTTTAAAAACTGAAGTCAGCAAAGCGATAGCGCCAATATTTCTCGAAATTTCGAGAAAACCCTATGTTAAATAATGTGGACACCCAAAAGTCCCTATCTCGCGTCCTACTTAACCGATTTTCATGCAACAAAATGCAAATTTTTAATTATTTGACGCGTAGAATACGAGTTTTACACTAAATTTAACTCTTGAAAGGCAGATCAACCCAAAAATTGGTAACAATATCATATACTTTTGTTTTGTTGTAAATAAAAATTTTGTTCAGACACATCTTGAACAACTTTCGACCGTTGAGTGCAGCACGTGAGAATTCTAAATGTGAAATAACAATAAATTCTAGACACATACCACAATTTTCCCTCATTAACATTCTTAACTTTTGAGGTTTTCCAAGCATAAGATTTTGGAAAGATAACTCAAAAGTAGACCAACGGAAAACTCAAGCTTTAGAAGAATGCTAGATGTTAAAAACTCTATTAATTTTAAAATACGAAGTTTATTTTACTGCACTAAATAAAAATTTCAATAAACTTAAATTTTATTTAAGTAAATAATAATAACAAAGGATGTTAGATAATGTTATTAAAATGCATTTAATAAAGTAGTAATTAGTAATACTAATATTGCTATTTTAACTGTTTAAATAAAATTTCACAATCATATGTAATTTTCTAAATTAAAATTCAGTTTCTCGTTTTTCTTTACTTGCATGCTTCATGTTTAAAGAAATAATCTTTGATTAATTTTACAAATATTGGTTAATTCAACTGCGCAATAACTTCTATCCAAAATCGATAAACACAGATAATTCTTGAATTACCATCATTATCGACTCTTGAAAATATTGTAGATTCTCATCCCTCCGTCGAAATAAACAGATAAAGATCATTCTCACTTGCTATGATTTTGCGATTTTTCCAGTTTTCACCTCTTCAGATGTTTCTTAAAGTAAACAAAATGAAATTTCTATGGAAGTATTCATCTTTATTGACTCAAATGCCAATAATTTAAAGGATGTAATCAATATTTGGATTAACGTTCTGACATGCTTAGATTTGATGCCATTTTCCAGACTAATGTATAAAGCTTTAAAAGGATTTCATGTAAAAAAAACTGTCAATAATATGTCACTTATATTTAAAAATATACGTGAAAAAAATACCTTTAAGAATATTTAAACTAAACTAATTTCTAACAAAAACACTTTAAACAGCCTATTGAAATTTATTATATGGCATTATACGTATTCGAAACACCAGCAAGGGTTCCATTTGGCGAAGGGTTCATGAAATTGTGATAATTGTGATAAGAAATGTGCTATCACATATTTTGATTAAAACAGAAACTTTTAAAATCAGTTATTAAATTTTGAAGGTATTTTGAAAGTACCAGAACTGCCAGAAATTTGCTCCATATGTACGGGACGATGTTGCTGTCTATTCATTATAAATGACATAACACGTCGGCACAGTACGTTACATTGATATTGATACGAAACTCTGGTAGTACGTGTTCGATAAAATAATCGAACAAGCCCGAAACACGAATATGAGACTTCATTCTACGAATCGGAGCACTAATACCTCACAAAAATACAGAATACAGACCAAGGCAAATCATCAACTAACGCAGCAAAAACAATGACACAGACTCAACGTATCGCTTCACAATCTATCACTCACTATGAGAGTGACTTCTTAATTTATAGATTTGAAAGCGGATGTGACGTCCCGTAGGATATGATATCATTTTTTCTAGGCTTTTTCCAGGAACGTCCCTCCTAATTTAGATAGAGCCAAAATTCCACCAGTTTCGAGAACTTTCTTTTTGTCGCCAGAGTTGCTCAATTTGTCGCCAAGGTTCCAAAATGGTCGCCAAGATCAAGGGGTTACATACTCATTTCACTTGGAACAATGCCTGTACAACGCACTTTCCCGCAATACGCATTAGCGAGGGAAAAACAACATTACACTTTTGTAACAATATACATCATATTCAACATGCTATAGAAAAAAAAACAGGATTCTACTATTGGGACAGACCGTATATAATCGGGTTATAATAGTTTTGCTGTATTCACATTCAGATAACTACAAAGATGTGATATCGTACTCCTCCACGTCAGACTGTATTTAACGCTTATACTAGCAAAATACTCTCAACGACACACATTTTTCGGTACCTTTAACGCCTTTATGAGAAATTCAGAAAATCTACCTTTTTACTGTAGAACAAGTAGGGAATAATAGGGATAATTGACCCCATTTTTAGTTTAGTATTCTTAGTTCTATTTTTTATTTAATTATTTATTTATTTATTTTACTCTGTACTGGTGGCTACAAAAACGCCATCTATTTATGTGCAGTCAACTCCGGTTATAGTGAACCTCTGAGGACCATCAAATTTCGTCCACTATATCCGAAGTTCACTAAAACCGAGGTATTTCTATGGTGAGCAAAAGGAAACTTAATAAACCAAAAAATAGTATTTTATGTCCGTACTGAATATTTATTAAGTAAATCGAACTTAATCGCATTTATGATTATAGAAAATATTTATTAAGTAATTCAAACATAATTAATCGCATTTATGGAAGCAATGTACATTCGTTAAAAATATTTACACATTTTTGCATTACCTTTATTAATCATGAAAATAGGCTGTTATGCGCTGCTGCTTAGTGCAGACAGCTTTAATATGTATTTTTTCTAATTCTTTTTCCAGCTTTTGTGGAATTTCCAGACTCTATTCAGCATTATCATCTTAAATTCGATTTCTAAGTTCACTACAATCGAAGTCATGGTTCGAAAAAAGCTGTACCCATTTCTAATGTATGTGAATCGGAACCAATGATTTACGTTCACTATATCCGGAGTTGACTATACTTCATAAAGTATCGTCTTGAAATATTAACTGTAATGTTGTAAATTATAAAATATAAAAAATCTTCAATTTGGATGAAGGATCTCTATATGTTGGAATGCTTGAATCAATCCTTAGGGATAGTTGTAAAGTCATAGATTTTCAATTATACAATTTAATGTTACTTTGTGACAAAAGGTTTACCCTTCACGAAATATTTTATAACATGAATGTTTTCCATAACAAAAAAATATTTTTGCAATGTCAAAATGCAATGTTTTATATTTTAAGAACAAGTTTATAGATTTTTTTTCCACTGCCAGTATGTTACCAATTGGCTAAAACAAAAACTGATGCCAGTTTTTTTTCTAAACTTTAGTACTTTTTATATAAAAAAAAAAGCCTTGTGAGTTAAGTGTCAGTATTTTCTCCTCTTTTTTCTCTTGCATCCTCAGTTACTCCTACGACATATTAGACATCTGAAAATTTTTAAGATGTACAACTTGTATTAGATACTGTAATGAATGATGGACCTCTGCCAGTTAAAAAACTTTCAGAAAAAGTTTGTATCGAAAAAATTTTCTGTTAGTGTACAGTAACACAGAAAAAATCATGAATAATCATATGTAAATAACATTGTCGTAACTAGAAAAGGGCGAAGTCCTCCCTAAAAATATTTTAGCTCCCTTTAAGAAAATTACACTTTCTGAACTCTCAAAAATAGTTTTTTTAACTTACCATGTTACGGCAGTAGTAAAAGCATGCTAATAGTTTTAATTACTAATACGTATATCTGGGGAATAACACTCAAAATGCTAGTGTTAAACGATAAAGTAAATAAAGAAACTTTGTAAAAAACACACATAAGATATTATAGGTAAGAAGATACGTACGTTTCGACCAAAAATTGTTTTGGCCTTCGTCAGTCCAAGCCCTTCGTCACAAGGAACACAGGGAGCTGAAAAGTGATCTCTTTTCAGTTCTCTTTTCAGATCTCTTTTCAGTTCCCTGACGAAGGCCAAAACAATTTTTGGTCGAAACGTACGTATCTTCTTACCTATAATATCTTATATGTGTTTTTTACAAAGTTTTTTTTCATTTACAATACATATATCTGTTTTGGGTTCGACAAAAGGATTCACTTAAAAATAATAAATAATAAATATTTTTAAACAGTAAAATTTATGTTTAATTATAAAAAATAATTAATAACAAAATAATTTAATTTTCTCATTTCTTTGACATAAAAAGATCCGTGGAGGATCCGCGAAGGAAGAAGCAGATCCCAATCCGGATAAATATGGATCCGAATCTTTTTTTTTTTTTTTTTTTTTTTTTTATATATCCGCGAATACTAACAGGTGTATCCGACATCCGACACAGCACACCTCTAGTTCATTCTTTCAAATGCCGTTTTTGCAAACAGCTTCCTTCTTCAGACTCACTGGTTACGTATGAGTAAGGTACAGTCGCCAAATTCTTTCTAAATAACGTCATCTAGTTTTAATACGCAAAATCTTAAGAAGTTAGTTATTTCAGTCGGCCATTGTAAAAGTTTGACGGTGAAACGTAGCTCCTTGAGCAAGATATTTAAGATAGAAAAAACTGTCCAAGGTGAGTTTTTAATGAAAATACTTAACTCTGATGTTTTATTTATTACTTCACTTGGTATATTATTTTAAAAATTTGCTTTTTACAAAAAGGGGACGTTATTTGGCGACTGTACCTTATAGTTAGTTATGTGTTAGTTGCATAGGTCACTGCACATCAAGTATATTACGCTTGTGTGCCTCTCTCAAACATCTAGTATCTTACATACACCATTTTTAATAGTTTACATATAATAAGTAATAGTAACAATCTATACAAGTTTTATAGCAATCGATGTATATTTGTCTCAGAAAAACAAGCTTAAATAATACGTTCACTCTTTTAATCTTTATTATTTTTTTAAAGTTTGTAAATAAAATCTATTTTATAAATATAGTTTTATAGACATAAATTTAGTAATTAAAAGCACTAGAGTTAAGCATCAATGAAATATTCGTTTTAAAATATTAAAATGACTTCACTCTGAAATGTTACACATACCAATATTAAAATCCAATAACTGAAATTGTACTTTATTCTTATCAAAAATGCTTGAAGAAAATAAGTTTGATGTACTTCATAAGTTTCATTTAATTTCTTGGCATTTCAGTAGCATGAAAAATTCTAATCCAATCCAATAAATGAGAACCTATGATGTTTGTGGTAAAGGCAAATGTATTATACGAAATCGACTTGTGAAAATGTTAAAAGTCTGTGTACCTAGTTTGTTTGAATAAAAATCAATCTCACATATTCTGAATGCAAGGATTATGATTTCATTTCAAACGTTTTCTGAAAATGATAAAAGGAAATTTGTCGCATTGCCACTCATCTTTATTGACTAAAATGCCAATACTTTAAAAGGCTACTAAGAACCAATATCACGATTCTTGTTCTCATATATTCAGTTTTGGAGCGATCTTTCCTAATAAAAAGTATTTCTTCTGTTTCGTTTTAACAATTCCTAACACGATTGAAATGTGTTTATGGTGAAGGCAGAGCGTGCGGCGAGAGCTGGGTTTGAACCCAGGGACTTATGGGTGGTAGAGTGAGGCGCAATCCGGCTCGGCCAAAAGGTACCCGTTCGACCGGCCTTCAATTTCCGCGTGTTGTGTGCGCGGAGATGATCGTGCCGCCACACTACTCCCCCCCCTAGAGAGATAGTCGGAGGCTGACGAACCATGTTTCAAGCGTTATGGAACGCTGCCACTTGTTGTGGACTTTGTGAGGTCGCTGCCACTCGTTGTGGACTTTTGTGAGGTCGCTGCCACTCGTTGCGGACTTTGTGAGGTTGCTGCCGCTCGTTGCGGACTTTGGTTAGGTCGCTGCCGCTCGTTGCGGACTTTGAAAGAGGCGAGCGAGAAATGGAAGAGGGCGGTGCTGGCGCCATCTGTCGCTGTAGGCGAGAAGGAGAATGCGTGTTCATTGTCCGGGTCGCCAATGTAGAGAGAGCGCGTTGGTGAGAGCTGGGTTTGAATCCAGGGACTTATGGGTGGTAGAATAAGGCGCAATCCGGCTCGGCCAAAAGGTACCCGTTCAACCGGCCTTCAACTGCCGGGTGTTGTGTGCTCGGAGGTGATCGTCCCGCCACAGTGGTTTCTGCTTGTCTGACACTAACTGTCATAAATCGACATAGATACTCGCGAAGTTTACAAATATTCTAGCTACATGTCATGTAGTCTATTGAAAAATGTGTGTATGTAACATAAATATTTTTTAAAAACACAAAAGAACTCCGAATACATTAAATTCTTTGCGCAGCTAAAGTGCATGTTTAAAAAAAAATCTATACCCTTGTTCTCTCCACGATGAATTTAGCATTAAAGACATCCAAAACTGGTAAATTACTTGTATTTTCAATGAACAACTATCGCCATCTAGTGGGAGAAAGAAGACAGATAAATTAACATACGATTCAGCTCACATTACAAAAAGTTTTTACTCATTGTGTAACAACCCATCAGCAACTAAGGTGAACCACTAATTCAGAATGTACTAAAATAATGAAATGCATAGGATGTACGTCATAGTTTTAGTCACGGGAATTTCATGACATGCGCATGAACATCAAATCACATAAGGGGTTCACATAGTTAAAACAAAATCATTGTTCACAACGAAACACAATCAGTGTTAAGAAATAAAATAAATTGTGAGTCTTGACATAATATTATTAACCAAAAAATTCTAGTACCATATATTCATAGAAAGAAAACTTTGAAAAGCTTGCTTAAACGTAGCTAAAGTCGAAACCGAATTTTCGTTTTCATGTACAGTATACAAAAATACTCATTGAGAATAATGAGCAAATAAAAACTTATATTTTTACTTTCCGAACATGTGCCATGTAAGGAAAGTATTGTTTTGGTGTATATTTTGATGTATTTACACGTTTTGAGGTCTACTGACTTTATTTATGCTATTTTTACGAGATGTATGTATGAATATGTCCCTGTATGTGTGTGTGTATGTGAGTGAGCACGATAACTCCTAAATGGGGCATTCAGTTGAACTCAAATTGGGTATATATGTTATAAATCACCATCGTAAGACCGGTATTGATTTTCATGTGTATAGGACATAAGTTTTTCTACAGGGCTATGACAAAGATTTCTCTTACATTATAGCCTATTGGGGAATAATTCTGGAAAGTGCGCTAGCGTTTAAACGGTGCATTCGATTGAGCTTCAATTTGGTATATATGTTTGAATTATTTATCGATTAAAATTTATTTAAATGCTTGGTAATGATCTTAATCGTAAGTGTTCGGAAAGTCGAGTGGAGTCACTCCTGATTTTTGTATCTAAATTTAGAAAAATGGCACAAACATAATTATACATCTGCCTCTTTATTTCATAACACAATGATGTTTTCTTGGATGCTCACCATAAATAGTTTTTCAACAACTCACAATGTAATGTGCAATACCCAAAACCTGGATAATTTGTTGATATTTTAAAAGAGAAAAGTTTCCAGATGTATAAAGTCAAAAGCATCTGCGTTTATTAGCATTGAATGTATGAAATTTATCATCCAAAATACGTGTCACACACATTTCATGGCTCTTAGATATGGAGTATCCAAAACCAAAGAAGGACTAGATTGACTCCCTAATTGGCCCACAAGCAACAAAAAACGGCACATTTTTCCTTTGTTCGATGTTCTGTATAATAAATCCAATACTACTCTATATTAAAAATTTGAAAGGCTGTCAACAAAATCAGCCTTTGTCTGAAACTCAAAAGTTTTCAGGTAGTTAAAAGGAACTCCCCGGGAAAATGTTCTTGAAGAACCACCAAAAATTTTCGCGTCATCATAAGGATATATTCTGCTTTTCGGTTATTCGGTTTCAGGGCATTGCAGGATAGACCATGAATAAAAAAAAAATGCACTGATAGTCTATTTTTGGCGTTTTTCGAAAACCATTGGTTTTGTTGAGAACGCCTCCATGGGGTCATCTAAATATTAAAACGTAAACAACATTTTCAATTTCTAATTATAACCTAATCTGCAGTATGGCCCATAAAGGTGGTAACATGCTTTAATTCTTTATCTATTAGAGATAAGTGGGCAATGTAAATTGAATAAAATGATCAAAATAAGGTAGAGAAAGAGACAGCGTTAAAAAAATTCCTCTAATTAATTTTTTTTAAAGTTATACATTTTAAATTTGTATGCAACCCCCGAACAAAAAATTCCCAATTAGGAAAATGTGCTCCATACACTAATGTGGTGATCTACAAGTTTTATAAAACGTGGTAGGTCAGTCTGAAATAATGATAATTTGGATAACTCCTACATTTAATATTTTGTTGTTATTTATGATTAAAAGGAAACTCCATAAACATCTGGCTGGCCACTCGTATAAACATCAAAAATACAGGTACATTTAAAATGCAGATAATTAAAAAAAAAATCATTAAAAAGGACAATATTCAAACACCAGGACATCTACAAAATTGCAAGTGAAATCTCAAAAAACCAATTTAAAAGTCTAGCGGGGGGGAGCATTCAACTGCTCAGGATATGAGAAGCCTGGCGATCCAATAGAGCAGCAGGCATCATCTATAAGTTATAACGTCGTCGGGTCATAGCCCAGGCAGATGAGTAAGTGTGTCTGTTTTACAGATAGGACATAAACTATTCGTCAATGTGCCTGTACTCTTTCGGCAAGGAGAGTCATGTTCAGTTCTCAAAAATTTTAACTATGGACAACCGATGAATGATTAAATCCTGGTTCTGTTGAAGCATAAATTGATTTGATTGTACATTTTGAATGCAGCTGATGACTTTTTCGAAGAGTTGAAGTTTTGAATTATGTAGGTCCACCAATTGTCGAATCACTAGTTAGAGGCATGCTTTAAACATTTCAATTAAAGGACAATTCATTTAAAGGTGTCAAACCTGAAGAGAGATCGTCGTCAAAGGACTTTTTAACAGCTTTATGAACAAACCAATGATGTTAAGCACTAGAAAAAATTAATAATGCTTCTTCGCCCAATGCATTATGAACTAATTTAATTGTTACGGTAAAGCTGTATATCTCTCGCACACAACTTTCAGAAAAATAATCACAAGCACAAAAATCTCCTTCAAAAATGGGCGAAGTAGTTACATAGGAAAATATTGCAAAATTTAGTATGTTTAGCATTTTTTTCTTAAGTGCTTCGTAACTCCTAGGCTCATGGTGTGTAATGGTTCACAGTACAGCTTGTAATGACCCTTTCTAAATTTTTCTGATTCTTTAGCTCAACTGAATCATGAAAAAGCTGTTGAAAAGTTGCGTGACTTCCGAAAAAAAAAACTGCCTTAATGGAATCTGTCACAAGTAATCTTAAACCAAAGCTCGACTTTAAGACTTAATTTAACCTCCTCTCGCCCCTATTTTAATGAAATCTAAGCATACACGATGCTTGAGTAAATGAGTGGAAGGCTTTCTGAAAAAAGAACAGACGGTAGCTCTGGTTCACAAAATTTCTTTCGAATTACGCAGTGATTGAAAGCTATACTTTAATGATGCAGCTGTATTCACTTTAATTGTTCTTTATGCAGTTGTATAGATGCAATTCAAACAATTGTATTAGAAAATGTTTTATAACTGATCGCATTCGGAACGATTAACATTTCTTGTTACACGTAAATGACAGGGCAGTTTTACTATTAGATGAAATGATATAGCGTTAAGACTTTAAAAAAAGACAAATAATACTTTTTTATTCCCAACCTATATGTCAGCAGCTTCAATTAAGTTCAGTAACAAGAAAACAATCAACCACGGTGTTTTTCCATCAGTATGTCGATGTAAAAGCATATGTATGGAAATTACTTTAATTGTTCTTTATGCAGTTGTATAGATGCAATTCAAACAATTGTGTTACAAAATGTTTCATAACTGATCACATTCGGAACGATTAACATTTCTTGTTACACGTAAATGACAGGGCTGTTTTACTATTAGATGAAATGATATAGCGTTAAGACTTTAAAAAAAGACAAATAATACTTTTTTATTCCCAAACTATATGTCAGCAGCTTCAATTAAATTCAGTAACAAGAAAACAATCAACCACGGTGTTTTTGCATCAGTATGTCGATGTAAAAGCATATGTATGAAAATTAGTGGTGGACATGTATGAATGAAACTATTCGAATTAATCGATTACTAAATACATTCGAAATAATCAGGTTTTAAAAATACATTCGAACACCGAGCACATAGCATTCATTCAAACAGTACAAGGCATTCGAAATTCCGAATATCAATTCGAATAGTGAAATCGCGATTACTGTAATCTAAAGCCGAGGCTGGTCTGAAATTTTTGCAGGAAGTTGTACAATATGACAAGTGACAAGCTACAAAAAACCAGTAATACTTTTTACGCTTGCAGCTGATGACTTGAATTTTTAGCATTAATGTGATCAAGATGTGTTTTATTAATAAATCGGTGATGCCGAACAACTTTGTACTTCATTTTTTTCCCCGTATCTCGAACCGTTTTTAAGATAAGAACGTTAACTCCAATTTAGCCAACCAGATGGCAGTGTAAGCATTTCCTTTTTTTTCCCCGTAGCGCATGGCAACATTACTGTACTTAGATCCCACTTTTATGACTGTAGCTCTTAGCATTCAGAAATGATTGGGGTGACAACGGACTTTAGCAGGCGCACTGTGTATGCAACAGTTACATTTAATTCTGTAAAAAAAAAAAGAAAAGAAATGTAGTTTTTTTTAAATTATTGAACTATCCTTCAACTTCATGCATGATTCTTTTAGGTATTAAAAAATTTAGGGGATGGGGGGGGGGGTCTATTGAAAAAAAAAGTCTTTCAAAGGGGTCTAAGGGGTTAAAAGGTTGGGAACCCCTGGAATAGTGAAATCGCGAATACTATTCGAATAGCAAAAATTGCAAATATTCACCATTCAATGAATCGATTATTGATTCCATTAGAAAAGTAGTAATCGATTATGGAAAGAATTCGAACGGTACATCACTAGTGAAAATCAATCATCAATCATCATTAAGTACTTCCACGGTCCATCTCCAATGCGGAACATTTATAAATCAATTTCAAATAAAACTGAAACAATATAATCCATGACTCACAAGGTAAATTTTGAATACCTCTATTAGCAGTCAACGGTGGAAAGCGAAATGCATTTATTAATCTTCCCCATAAAATTGAAATCCAGTGCACGTATATAAATTCTGCTTGATCCGTGCTTGAAAGGAAGTCGCTTAACGACGGCATGGAAGATATTAATCAAGCATAACGCTTTAAACTGACACTTCCGTAACTTCAGTCAAGATTAAAGGAGGCCTCTAATATTATTCATATAAATTTTAGCATCGCTAATTTTAATGATCGCGCTTTTAAAATTGATGGATACTCCATTTTGAAACGGTAAATATTTAAAAGCATGAAAATATTTTGCACGCTTGTTTCAATTGAAAAGCCTAAACAGAGCAGAACAAACACTTATTAATGTTACATAGAGAACTTTGTTAATGATGTATGATGCTTGATATAAAATGAGAGGTGTAATGTATATCTTATTTTTTACTATAAAAGGGGAAATAGCATATACCTTACGGGTAGCTATTACTATTACACAATATGTATTAAATGAGTAGTGAATTTTCTTCGCTATGCAGTGCGAACTTAGTGTAATATCCGAAACCGTAGTTAGGTTTATCAGAATTAACGATATTTCCAAATATTTGTTATTCACAATATTCATACGCTTAGGAGAGCTTTAATTACAGGAAACTACTTATTCAAACATACGGATTTTAAGAAAAAGGAAAGAAAGAAAATAAAAGAAAGACTGTGAACTTTTTAAAAGTATTTTGCTGCTTACAACAAGATATGGCAACGTTTTCCCATTAATTGCTATAGGTCACGTGATCGCAATTAAAGAACAAATAGGCGTGCCGACAAAGAAAGCCGATTGTATGCCTCAGCGTACAATCGGATTCAAAACTTAAAAAAAAAATTAACTAAACTTTCAACTTTCCAGTTGAGAACATCAAATTAAAAAATTTTAGAAAAAAATTAAATTTATCAATATTGACTTGAAAAAAAATAGCATATAAAGATGATTTGATTGTTTGAAACGCAAGTTGCATTTCTACCATTAGTGGGAAACTGGAAAAAAATCATAAAAATTGCCATTTTCATAAATTTTTACAGAGCTATCTTGATCCCCGCCCCTTCAAACTTAATTCATGTCTTTATTTAAATTTAAAAATAAATCTTTCATTAATTATTAATATTTCACTATTTAAGCCATTGGTCCACAACCCCCGGGACACGGACCGGTCCCGGTCCTCGGATCAAATAATACCGGGCCGCCAAGGTACATTAAATTCTGTGGATTTTATTTACTTTGGTGTATTTCTCTCGGGTTTTTACGACTTTGTAGTGTTTGTATTGATTTATATCTTTGTAACAGAAGAAATATTGTAATTCTTTTAACATTTCTCTTTACTTTTTGTTGTCTATTAAAGATTTCAAGATCATGAATTTAAATTACAGTCATAAAATAGAGAATAAATGTTCTTTCCTTAAAACTATTCCAGACAACAACTCTGCCGGTTGAAATGCTACATCACTTTATATTCTTTTTTTTTTTTTTTGTGTGTGTCTGTGTGTGACTGTTTTTTTAATTTGGAGGCATGTTTAAATACAATTAAATCAAACCAATGTAAATTAGAAACATTCAACGCCCTCGCCCTCCCACCCTCAGCGGGGTGCGGTAAAATTATTATCGAACGTTGACCGGTTCGTGGCAATAAAAAGGTTGGAGAGCACAGATTTAAGCTACCCATCACTATATCATAGCTGCCAACCGTTCCGATTTTATCGGAACATTTTCCACCACTATTTTTCAAATATTTTATTTTAAATTAAAAATATGGACTTGTTTTAAGGTAAAATGGCGAAGGAAAAATTAGGGGTGGGTAGGGGGTCGAAATTTGCAGTCGCCCACTTTCCCGGGACAATTAGATTTTAAAATGGGCGAGTAAAACTACTTTTTTCTGGAAATGCCTGTCATTTTTGGAATAATACAGTAGGAGAGGTGAAGCGAAAGGCGGAGCCATTTATGTAACCTATCTATTCTAAGATACGATCGATTTAAATTAATATTTTTATAACAAGAACTCTTAAGAAATACTGGTGTTGGAATGTAAAATTGACAAAAACTTTGTATAATAATACAAACATATAATAACACATTTCAAATGAAAAACAAATCTACTAAATTTAAAACTCATGATAAAGGTGCATGAAAAACTTAAAATGATGATTTCTTTTTAAATAAAATATATTGGAAATGTTAATGTCCATATTTTTATGTTAAGAGTATAAAATAATCTAATGTATTCATAATCAGCTGTTAATTTAGAATGAGTTTTAGCTAAATTTAGTAGCTTTATTTTCTTATTTAAAATTTATAGACTTAAAAAAAAAAGTTCTGCAACTAAATCTTTTAACCTTTAAGTTGAGAAATTATTTTATGTATACATATTTCATTTTTTTAAAAGGTGGAGAGAGCTTGAATTGAAAACAAACTATTTTTAAAATACAGTCATTAGTTGTTTTAGATTTTTTTAAAGCGATCTAGAGGAGGAAAGCATATGAAACATCCATGGCTGAAACGTACGTATCCTCTTACCTATAACATCTTATGTGTGTTTTTTACAAAGTTTTTTATTTACTTTATCCATAAATGGTATTTATCAATAATGTGTTATACAGTTTTTATCAATTTTACATTCTAACACCAGTATTTGTTGAGACTTCTTGTTATAAAAAACATTAAGTTAAATCGTCTACATCTCCGTATAGGTAGGCAACGTAAGTAGCGCCACCTATCGTTTTACCTCTCTCATTGCATTGTTCTAAAGATGACGACAGGCAGTGTTTCTAGAAGGCGATGGTAAAACAAAAAATTCAGCTGTCCCTCGGGCAACCAAGAAAAACAACTATTCTCAAATTTATTCCTTAACTTGAAAATGAAGTTTCCTATTCCTATTTTAATTCTGAATTGCTTTCTATTTCTATTTTCATTTCCGAACAGTAATGGCAATTTTATGAATAAACGTTTGTCAACTTACTTTCATTGTAACGGCCGCATGTTCTTAAAAAATTTTGTGTAGCGATATTTTTATGGGCAAGAAACTTCATTTGTGGGCAACCAAAAAAATTTCAGTGATTGACCAATGGACAACCAAAAATATCACAAGATTCTACCCTTGGTGGTGGGAAATGTTCCAATAAAAACGGAATGGTTGGCAGCTATGCTAATTCCGTTTTTGAAACCAATGTAAAAGTTTGCCAGAAGTAATTACTCAGAAATGCTCACAATTGCGAACACAGGGAAAATATTATACAATTTCCCCCCAGCCCCGTTTAAATTACTAATATCCTTTAATTAACGCATTAGAAGGCAAAATATGCAGAAAACGAATTTAAACTATGGCTGGATCTGAATTCGGTCTGTAAAAGGTTAACACTAGTAACTTGTAAAGATACCATCTAAATTTTTGAGTCAATGGCGTAATTTGATCGCTTTAAAAACTGCTTAAACATTGCTTTATACCTCAAAAGAACATTATAGGCTTGGAATGGTTCATGAGAAGGTTGTGGAGAAAAAAAACTCTTAAAAGCAAATGTATCTATTGTACACTGACAGCTAAATGTATCGTGAATGGGCTATAAGAGCAATATAAACCTATCCGATGTTGATAAAATCTATTGTTTCAGTTTTGCTGTAGAAATCTTTTAAAAGTGCACCGAAACTGCAGGCTCATACTCTGGAGCCCCACCACTGGCCGAGCGCATGGTGCTCTGAACTGGGAGACGGAAGGTGCCTGGTTCAAATCCAGGTCGTGTCCGTCGACCTAACCAATCGGACTTTTCCGTCGTTTCCCCCTAAATTCTTGTTACGACACCTTAGAAAGACCCCACGGAGAGCCCTCCACACCTCGGCCTAGAGCCCACATGTAGCTAATTGGCCGTAATCCCACAACAGAAAATCATACTCAAGACTAGTTTTCATAGTCTTAAAAAAATCTTTTAATGTCAATTTATACATAGGTGTGTGTGTGTTTGTACGCATACGCCCATTTTCATTATGCTGTTTTTCAAAAAAAAAAAAAAAAAAAATCACGCCGCGGCGCGCCGCCGTCGTGTGTTTTTGAAGTCGGTACGCCTCCGCCGCGAATTTGAGTGCGGCGCAGACCTCTAACTGCACCCTACGTTGCCGGTCAGTGAATTTTACCTAACTATACAAAATTTCCATGGTGTGTTTATAAAGCTATTTTTTTTTAATTTCAACACTTTTTCTGCAAATTCCCACAAACATGGGAACGACAGCACAAAGGCATTTATTTTAACAAAAGAGTGAAAAACATAAACTATTTTTAACGTACGTAACAATTACTCATCATGGCGTGCATTAGTTCAGAAATATGATTGTGTAAAACAGAACAATGTTACTCTAGTTTCTCGGTGAAGTCAAAGTAATGCATAATTCAATCTGTGTGCATTGCAACTGAATCATAAATCAAATTAATCGATGAGGTTGGGTAAGATTATCGATATGCACTACGTAAAACTAGTTCTTAAACAGACCATGATGTATTGCAGGACTGATGTCAATATCTATTCGGAAATCAGTTTTAAGCATTATGCATCATTGAGTGGCTGCTTTTGTAATCAAATTCGCATCACTATGACTACACATTAGCTCGTTCCATATTTGTTTAGGTTTTCGTTAAGTATGCGCGGTATGGCAATCACTATTTATTCTATAAATGGAAATAATAGATATGTGTGTAGAGAAAGACCATATATCAAGATCAAACAGAATTAGACTGCGCGATATACTATACTGCATGGTTTGGGTTATGTACACCACATGTATAATTGAAATAATATTAGCAGTATAAATTTAGGGGAAAGTATATATGCTAAGAATAATTGTTCTTTAATTTTTTTAATGCTCCTGTGGAATAAAAATATATAAATTCTACATACGCTATTTTCGATGGTTATAACCATTAATAACATACAATGACCCACCATATGGTTATACCAATTTTCTTCGCCTTGAATCAGAAGAATGTCTGAATTAAGCTTTAAACAACGACTATCCATAGAGTGTAATGTATTGGAATTATTATATTACTATATTTACAAGAGCACGGAAAATAATTCTAATACATTACACTCTACGAGCAGTCATTGTATCTATCTATCCCTCTCTCTCTCTCTCTTATATATGTATATATATATATATATATAATATATAATAGCTTACTTACGTAAAGTGAAATCCCAAGATAATCCATTCATAAAGTGAAAAAAATAGAAAAGTAGATAGCACATGGTGCCAATTAACGAGCTTATACCGGATAAGTGTTTAAATATAGCCTTTTAAGGCAATGAAAGAGTGGATAAATTGGATATAAAGCGCCAAATTAGAAGTGGTGTGCTTTTTAAGCCTAATCACATGTAACCACAAATAGACGGAAAATGGAATTAATATTGAAATGGTGTGCTCTATCATCAGGCGCCACCGCACACACATTTCAATTTAATCGAAAAAAACAATAATAGCTAGGTTTCTGCAAGTTACCTGACCAAAATTAGGGTCCTTTTGTAACTTGGGGGCGCGACCGTAGCTATTAGAAATAAACAACGAGGAAGTGGACCGACAAGAAGATCAAAGCTCAGTAATGGAGGCCGTATTAGTGCATGTTGCCATCAGAGAAGGCTTAATGCAATCAATAGACAAGTAATGCCATGGAGTGTGAAAAAAAATGATATATTAATAATACTTTGGAAGTATGGAAAGGAAAAGAATAAATAAAAAGTAATAATTGAATGAATAAATAAAAAGAATAAAAATGGTAATAATTAAATGAATAAATAATAAAATAAATATTACACTAGTATAGCTAGCCTATGTTTTACGTAGTACTAGCTGCAGTAGCTAAGAAGTACTTAGTTGAGGTTGTGGAAAAGGAGAAAAACTGTAGAAATAATTTTAACAGTAATGATATTGATAATAATTATACTCATTTCTTAATTGCTATTTATGCTAATATAATTGTAAAATATTTAGGTAGAACAGTACTCTGTATGGCTTCATTGGTTACAGACTCACATAAAAAGGAAAAAGTACCAGTAATCAACCATTCTTAATTATAAATTTTTTTTTAATAAAATATATAGATATAATATATATATTTAGAAAAGTTTATTTTATTATTACATATATATATATATATATATATATATATATATAATAGTGTACTTAGAATTTATATATATATAAATTCTAAGTACACTATTTTCAATATCATTGTCATCAATTCTTTATGCACCTGCAAAATTTCAAAAAAATTGGATGCCTAAAATCCTGTGAAAATTGAATTACAAGATCCCACTACATTTATACATACAAGTGAAAGCAATAAAAGCGTGTTTAAAAAGTGCATCACTATTAATGTAATTTCGTGAGACCATGTAAAACAACTTTGGGTGTTATTTCCTTCCTTTAAACGAAAAATAAACCTTTATAAATGCCTCTATACTTAAGATATTGTGCACGGAATTGATAAATGCCTAAACTACGATAGTCCGAAATGTGAAAAAACATATAAATGATACACACACTATTTTTGATTGAGGGGCTTATTTTGCAATCTTTAACAACATGCATCAATTTTCTTTTGTTTGAAAAATAGATGAAGGTCTCTAATATGCGCTTTAAACAATGACTTTCCATAGTGCGTAATGTATGGGAATTCTTTTGCGTGGTCCAGTAAAGAAAAAAAAAAAAAAAAAAAAAACAATGAATGCTAAATACATCATTTTCAAGATTATTTAATTGTCGTCGATCTTTTATGAGGTTGTAGAATTTCAAGCTAATTGGATGTCTGGAAGTGGGTGAAAACTGAATTAGAAGGTTTCATTACATTGATACATACATACAGGCGAAAATAATAATCGCCTTCTTATTAAAATAAAATTTCTGGAAATTGGACCTTTAAATAATTCTAGAGTCTATTTTTACTGTTTAGCATTTAAATAAAGAACAGTTAAATTATTTTCATTATAATTGTTCTGTTATTTTATCATAACATACTTTCTTTAATTAAATAGATGGACTTGATGAACGTTAAGGCTTGTGTGCCCCTTCTCGTAATAATTCCAATAACAATTAACGAATATTTTTCTGACTTTGATTCTATTTTAGTGCTTATTTAATCATTTATGTAGTAGCCTCATAGGAACATAAATATTGAACATTATACTTATAATGAAAAAAGCTTGCAAACTTGTCCTTAAGATACTCTATTATAATAATAAAGGAGAAATTCTTCTTTTCTCGTAAAGGAGAAATTCTTCTTTTCTCGTACGTAATCATTTTAACATAACAAGATACATTCCGTCTAAATTTATCTTGACTTGCTTCTTTTTTATGCAAGTGTTTGAACTTCGACTATTAATTTAACTTCTGTAAAATTATGTGAAAAATTGAAGTCTCATCCAACTTGTTCTGGTTTGGAACACAAAGAACAAGTTTTAGGTTCCACTAACAGCAAAAATTAGAAAACAAAATCTTTATTCCATTATTTTGTGCATAAAAATTATAGATATAATATTAACTCTCTGTAAAAGGAATAAAAGTAAAGAAGTACTGTTTCTAAATTCTCTTCACATCACCTGAATAATCACCAGCAACGAGAAGATGAAAATCATAAATAAACCGTAACGTATTATAATGGAATAAACTACGACATGCAATTTGCAGACCAAATTAAACCGTTACTGTTCTAAACTAGAAACTGATTTTTGATCTTTGCACATATTTTCTGAAGTTGTAGATATAGTTTGTGGTATATATGCATAGGTGACCTGAAAAGAGAAACACAGTCACAGAAATGTTGTCCTGCAGTGGAATAGTTGCGTAATCTGTAGGCATCAGCAAAAAATACAGCTAATGCAAGGAAATCGATGAATTAATGTGTAATTAGAGAAAGCCTTACTCTCAAAAAGAGAGAAAAATGTAGGGTAAAAATATCTTGTAAAAGAAATCATACACGGAAAGCATATCCAGATTGAACAAAAAGCAGTCTGTGGCAAGTGTATTTTGAAAGAAGGGCGGTGCATGGATTGCTTTAATAACTACAAAATGAAAATAAATCAAAAAAGGGTCTCTAGATCTGTGGCACGCGATGAACGTTTCGATCGTCCGCCATCTTGCTGGTCGTTAAGTCGAGCGATGGCAACGGCTGCCCTCTTTTCAGCATTGGGAAAGGGTTGCGCCTCAAAGGGTTAATACGCTAATGATTAATTTATACAGCTTTCATTGGTATGTAGCAGATACGTGCAACACGGTTATATGAAGGGTTACATTAATTTTTATCATACTTCTACATTTTTCAAACATAACTGGTTTACATTTAAAGAAACTTAAGAGCCACACTGGCCCCTTCAGTCTTCGTAGATATTCCGCAATTTTTATACTGCGGCCCCGCATCAGTCTATTTTCACATCCATTTGATTTACCTTCAGCGCCGTTTCCGAGATTGTGTTACCGAGAGTCAATGGATACCTCCGACCGCTAACGAACTCAAGCGCTTCCAATGCATGAAATGGAGTCCCACGCTATGAACTCATTACATAAATCTCGGCTTAAGGATGCAAGTATGCGAGAGATGTGTTTGTTGGACAACGCATCAAGGTTTATCATCTGGAATCTTATTCAGTATATATCGTCACACTGTTTCGTTTGCTGCTGTGTAATAGGTATAGTAGATAGTACCAAGGAAATGCAGATCTGTGAAATATCGAGCCATTCCAATTTATATGATAATGTTTCAGTTCAAATTGAGACGCAAATGAGTATCTGCAAAAATAATTTATGCGGAGAGGTGGGGGGGGGAGATACCACTTTTTTTAAACTTTCCTGCAAAGCGGTAAAGTATGTATGATTACTGGATGTATTGCGTTAATCCTTTGAGGCGCAACGCTTTCCCAATGCTGAAAAAAGGGCAGCCGTTGCCATCGCTCTACTTAACGACCAGCAAGAGGGCGGACGATCGAAACGTTCATCGTGTGCCACAGATCTACAGACCCTTTTTTGACGACAGCTGGCTGTGCCGGCACATCCAGCTGCGTCAACAATAGGGTCTCTAGATCTGTGGCACGCGATGAACGTTTCGATCGCCCGCCCTCTTGCTGGTAGTGAAGTCGAGCGATGGCAACGGCTGCCCTTTTTTAACGATTGCGCAATCTATCCAGCTGTTCTCTCAGTCTTCTATTTTTCAGCAGATGTCAGTGCTGTTAAAAAGAATCGTGACCCATTTTTTTACGGGAAATGACGTGCTACAAAGTAAAGGATTCTCGTGGAGCTATGTCACCCGCAACTATTTTTATAGAAACCAAATCTGTTCTTCGTGACTGGCAACAGTCAAAACGTCCGAGTTGGGTGTTCCCAGAGCGGGAACACTGCGCGTTAAAGGGTTCAGGCAAACCTGCACAAGAGGTATCTGGCTAAAGAGGGGTGCCTTGGGCGGATTAATTTGTAAGAGGCACTATCGCGTATTCATGTTGCATCTGGAGAAAATTGTTCAAAATTCCAAACCATTAAATCAACAGTCGCAGAGTAGGCCAGAACCCTGGACCTTCACACTTCAGCCATTTATTATTAATGTTTGTCTGTATTTCCATGCTCTAACTGACGTAAATGTACATCGGTTACTATGAAATTTCTGTACCCTATTTCTATGTACAGTCCCAGGCAAACTGTTGAGAGACAAAACGTTACACGTCAACTTTATTACGTAGCCCAGTGACAGAACACCCTACAAAATTTCAATACTTGATACATATTCATGCTATGTTGGCGGTCATGTTTCAAAGTGTAAATTTCAGAGGCATTCATCGTTGTCAAACGAAAAATAATTAATATAAATTAATAAGAGTTATGAAATAATGTTCACCCATTGGAAATAGTGTGAGTAGCATTTATAGTATATCTACAGGACCACTCAAAAGAATTCCTATACATTACAGTGTATGACAGTTTAGAGACATTCATCCACTTCAAGCACAATACATATGTATATAGACTTGTAAAATAATGCTCGCCCATTGGAAATAGTGTGAGTAGCATTTATAGAATTTCTACAGGACCACTCAAAAGGATTCCAATACATTACAGTGTATGACAGCTTAGAGACATTCATCCACTTCAAATACAATACATAAGTATATAGACTTCATAATGGTTTACTCTTTTTAAAAAGAAGAAGGTTTTAGTTCTTTTACAGAATTTTTCAAAATTACATTAAGAGGTACAGCTAAGTGAATTTTTTTTTCGTTATGCACAGTTATAGATGTTCTAAAAAGACAATTGTGTTGGAAAATGTTTTATAATCGATGCGTTTAACATGATTTATCTCTATCATTTCTGTATTATTCAAAGGCAACCATACGAGTTTAAAAAATGATTAAACTGGTGCGTTTAGTTTTACTTCTAATCTGTTCTTTGCTTGCGAATGAATTAAGCGAAATATTTGCATCACATTCTTTTGTCGCGATGTACGTTAACATCCATAATTATTTTGCGGACCTACACGAAAGAATTCCAATACATAAAAGTCTCTATGAGCAGTAATTGTTTAATAGAACTTTATATAATCTTCTATTTCCTACGAAAGAAGATTAATGTGATTTATCACCTCTTTCTGTAAGAAGTTTATGACATCTGTATGCCTGTATACCTTTGTACCTATCTCTTCCTACTTTACCGCCGTAATTACGCTTAATAAAATTTATGTTGTTACTTTCCGAACATGTACCATGTAAGGAAAGTATTGTGATCATGAAAAAATTCGACTTAGATTTTGGTGTATTGACACGTTTTGAGGTCTTCTGAATTCATTTATGCTATTTTTACGAGATGTATGTATGTATGTGTGTGTGTATGTGAGTGAGCACGATAGCTCCTAAAAAGAGCATTCGATTGAGCTCAAATTGGGTATATAACCACCGTCGACATAAACCACAGACATAAACCACCGTCGCAAGACCGGTATTGATTTTGGTGTGTATAGGACTTGTAGTTTTTCTAGAGGGCTACGATAAAGATTTCTTTTACATTGTGGCCTATGGGAGAAAATTCTTGAAAGTGCGCGAGCGTTTAAACGGTACATTCGACTGAGCTCAAGTTCGGTATATATGTTATAAACCACCGTCGTAAGATCGGTATTGATTTTGGTGTGTATAGGACTTGTAGTTTTTCTACAGGGCTACGACGAGATTTCTTTTACATTATGGCCTATGGGGGGGAAATTCTTGAAAGTGCGCTAGCGTTTACACGGTGCATTCGATTGAGCTCAAATTGAAAAAAACTAAGAATTTTTGCTGAATTATTCATCGATTAAAATTTATTTAAATGCTTGGTAATGATCTTATTCTTAGATGTTCGGAAAGTCGAGTGGAGTCACTCCAGATTTTGTTTAATTTTGCAACTAGTATGTGAATCGTAAATTGTTTACAAATGGAAGCAGCAGTTTCGTTACAAATCCATACAAACTCTGTACGCGCATACACTCACAAAAGCATTCGTTTTTTGTTTGTTTGTTTTTTTCGTACGATTTTTACGAAAATGTAGTAAATTCAATTACTTAGCTTTTCGATACAAAGTGTAGTTGTCTGTATTTGGTCAAAATGTAATTGTCTGTATTTGTATCCGTTGTAATTGTCTGTACATCTTCTCTATTTATTCGTAAATATTCACTATTCGTAGAGATTTTCACTAAACCTAGAGAAAATTCAAGTACTACTATCGGGTAACGTCCAGTATCGGACAAGTGTTGTTTCTAGCATTTGCTGTAGGTGTCAGTACTTTTAAAGATATTCAGTCGTTGAATAAAGGAAGAGAAAGTTCAAATATTGTCATATTTAGTCAAGTGACAGTGTGTTGCTGATGCATAACAAAAAATTAGGGTTTTTACTATTGTTTTGAGTGAACAAAGTAAACTTCAGGCTATCCTATTTTGCCTGAGTATCCCTAGCAAAACTTGTTCAAAGCACGTTTAAAAGACGTTTTTTGACGTTCAAAGGACTTGTTTTGAACGTGTTTTATTAACTAGTTCTACTAGGATTAGTAGTTTCTTTTGTTTATTGCTGCAAAATGACATCTTTTTTTTTTTCCAAAGGGCGGGTATTTGTCCATCAGGCATTTGCTACTCCTAAGACTCGAAGTGTGTGACATTTTTCCACGAGGTATCCAATAGACGGCCACCGTTTACCCTTTAACGCACAGTGTTCCCGATCTGGGAAGACCAAACTCTGACGTTTTGACTGTTGCCAGTCCCGAAGAATAGATTGGATTTCTATAAAAACAGTTGCGGGTGACAGAGCTCCACGAGAATCCCCTTTACTTTTTAGCACGTCATTCCCCGTAAAAAAAAAAAAATGGTCACGATTCTTTTTAACAGCACTGACATCTGCTGAAAAATGGAAGAATGCGAGAACAGCTGGATGGATTGCCCAATGCTGAAAAAGGGGCAGCCGTTGCCATCGCTCGACTTAACGACCAGGAAGATGGCGGACGAATGAAACGTTCATCCCTTTTTTGACGACAGCTGACTGTGCCGCACAGCCTGCTGCGTGAAAAAAGGGTCTCTAGATCTGTTGCGCGCGATGAACGTTTCGACCGTCCGCCATCATGCTGGTAGTGAAGTCGAACGATGGCAACGGCTACCGTTTTTTCAGCATTGGGGAAGGGTTGCGCCTCAAAGGGTTAACCCCTATGGGTTCGAATGTACTGACACTCGACTTGGGAATTGAACCCGGACTGAAGATGTGATAGAATGGTTCGTTAACTACTACACCACCTAAGTAATGCTTCAAGGACATTTATCAATTCCTGTAAGTCACAGGATGTGAATCTGTTTAAACTTGCTTTATACGTGCCTGGTAATAGATGCTTTGGTCTATGATGTTCGGGCTGCATCAGACAGAAGTGTTGCTGGTTGTATGGATTCGATTTGATTTTGGGAATAAGATGTTATCTACACGAGGGATCTAGGCCAAGGGGAGGAGTGACCTCTGTAGAGGACTTTCTAAATGATTCTAACCCGCATTGACGCGAAGTACGGGTGGTATCGAACACAGATTAGTGTTGATTAGAACTGCATTCTCATGGAAATATTTTATTTATGGGGAAATTGCATCAGAAGTGGAGCTTTCACCAAATAAATAAATAAATAAATAAGCTAGCTGTTAAAGTTTAAAAGCTTTAAAACTAATTGTTAACCCTAGTATTGTTACCCAAAGTTTCAGGTTCAAATTTTTAAATTTCGTCATTCATACTACTTTCTTACCTATCAAATCAGTTTTAATATTATTACTTTTGTAATTTTCTGAAAAAAAAACTCTTTTATAAAAAAAGTTGTTTGTATAACCAAAAGTAACTCTCTGCTTGCACATTTTCTTCATCTATCATACAACCCTAAACAAGAAAAATTAACAAAAATGCAATGACGTCAAAAAGAGTAAGAAAGATTCATATTTTTGTCGTAGAAAAATGATTTTAATTTATTTATATAGAACTATATTTTCTATGAGATGTAATCTGGTCCACAAATGACCTGCAAAAATATTTTTAAAAATAAAAGAGGCTCTTTTGTCCTATATCACCCGACATTCTCTTTAGTATGTTGATGTTTACTGCTGAAAAACGTCCTTCTAAACGGGTATGCGTGAGTTTTATAGGATCATAGATAAAAAAAAAGCTGGAGTGACTCCACTCGACTTTCCGAACACTTACGATAAAGATCATTAGCAAGCATTTAAATAAATTTTAATCGATGAATAATTCAGCAAAAGTTCTTAGTTTTATTTTTTAAATTTGAGCTCAATAGAATGTACCGTTTAAACGCTAGCGCACTTTCAAGAATTTTCTCCCATAGTCCACAATGTAAAAGAAATCTTTGTCGTAGCCCCGTAGAAAAACTATAAATCCTATACACACCAAAATCAATACCGGTCTTACGATGGTGGTTTAGAACATATATACCCAATTTGAGCTATATCGAATTTACCGTTTAAACGCTAGCGCACTTTCAAGAATTTTCTCCCATAGGCCATAATGTAAAAGAAATCTTTGTCGTAGCCCTGTAAAAAAACTATAAGTCCTATACACACCAAAATCAATACCGGTCTTGTGACGGTGGTTTATGACATATATATCCAATTTGAGCTCAATCGAATGCCCCGTTTAGCAGCTATCGTGTTCACTACACACACACACACACACACACACAGATACATACATCTCGTAAAAATAGCATAAATGAATTCAGAAGACCTCAAAACGTGTCAATACACCAAAATGTTGAAGTCGAATTTTTTCACGATTACAATACTTTCCGTACATGGTACATGTTCGGAAAGTAACAAGCCCTTTAAATTACGCTGAACAGGAGATAATTTCACGAAACGCTATAGTTAGATAAGTAATTTGCATTAGTTATTCGCCGTATCGTAATATTTCTGCGAATAAGACATTTGTGTAAAAAAAATGTTTTTACATATATTTCGAGAAAAAAAAATTTCTTCCGACAGCACTTTTGAGAATTCTAATAAAAAATTTAAAAATTTTGATTAATAATATGACAGACTTAATGATAGTCTGAATTCTTTTAATCTAGAAAATGACGCTTAAAAAATATAAAATAGCAAACGCTTACATTTAAACCTGAGTAATTGATTTAACAAGGCAGGAAAGTGACTGTTAATTACTTCAGGTAATTGGGTGAAAAATTCTAAACTTCAGTTTCATGGTGCTGTTCAAAAAATCTTACTTTTTTTCTCCACTTTTAAAAAAGAGAACATTTTCATTTTAACTTTAGATAAAATTTAAAAATCCGTTGATATATAGTAAAAAACCTATTTCATACAACAAATACAAATATACATGACTCGCTAAATAAGAACTCTAATGTGGTCACAACATAACTTCCTTGTATGTCTATTAAATTATACACATTTTTGAAGCACTTTACTTAATTGAAGTGTGACATGCAACTTCAATAATATTAAGGTTGGTAATTTCTCCCCAAATATAAGAGATATCGCCAACCTGAGTTTAGTTTTAGAAAGTTATTTTTGGCGCCAAATTCAGTAATATTTCGCCAAAAGTTAATAAAGTTGGTAAGAGTTGGCTCCATTTCGGGCATTATCCAAACAATGATACCCATAGTCTTTATTATTAGGTTGTAACGAAAGTTTCCCGCCACCGCAAACTTCGTCAGCACACAGTTCTCGTTGGCGTATTTTCTCATATTTTGTCGATCGATTTTTGGCATTTGAAAGAAAGAGGTTTACTTTATAACACTGTGTTGTGAAATCTGTAAAAAATATAGTTATTATTAAGTATAAGTTGTCTCAAATAGAACTATCACTCTAGAGGATTAGAACCATCATTTACTTCCAGTTGTGTTGCGAAAAGTCAGCTACAGAATATCAACGAATTATGAGTACAGCTTTAAGTACTATTGTTGTATCATGTGACACTGTGCAGGTTTGGTACCGAAAGTTCAAAAACAGTTATCTAAGGAGTTAGAAGTTAGTATTTCAGGCATATATGGCGGAAAACTTTCGTTACAACCTGATAGTAGTCTTTTAGGGTACCCTGTCAATAAACTGCCCAGTTGATTGCTGAGAAAATGGAGGGTTCAAAACTAGATTCTACAAGCCCTATATACAAAATTTCAACATTTTACGGCTACAACATTATTGAGTTATGTGATATTTATGCATGCATAGTCATTCTGAAACAAATCAAAGTGGATTTACGGTTCGTCAAAATGGATCGCACATGCATACAGATGTCATGTAGAAACTTATTAAAGTAAATCCAGACATTGTCAAAATCGGTTTTTTCGTCACAATCGGTATACCGAGATTTTTCGCTATTACCAGAGGTGGATCTACGAGGGGGGAGGAGCTATAGGGGCTGTACCTGCCCCCATTGAAACTGAATTTACACTTGACAGAATAGAGTTCTGATGCTTAGTTGAAAACTGCGTGTCTAAAATCGGTTATTTTGAAATTTTAATTTACTTTTTTTTAATTTACTACTTTGATTTTTAGACTTGACCTCAATCAATGGTTTTTAACCCTTTCGTTCCGAGGCTACAGGTATTTTCAAAACCTCAGAGTTATTGATTGAAAATTTAATGCATTTATTTGCAGTGAAAATATAACTATTAGTAGCAGGATAAAGCATACATAAGAAAAAAAATGTGTACGTAACAATGCTCACAAAATTTGTATTTTCTTTAGCTTTCCGTTTATCTTGTGAAATCTGTATTTGATTTATAAGGTTTTAAATCAACTTCAGCTTTATTTCTTTGCCAAAAAAAAAAAATTCAAATATTTCCTAATCAAAATGCTTAATTCGAAACACATTCCAAGTTGCATATATTATATTTTTGATCTAAAACTCCTCGTTATCAATTTGTATGAACCCCCTATTTTCACAGAGAAAATAGCCTTTTATGAGATTAAAAAAATAAAGGAGAGGTGCACAACTAGATGTTACAACTATCCAAAATATGAAGTTTCGACATTCTACGCCTAATAGCTTTTGAGTTAGGCGAGTTTAATGAATTTCGGCCCATAGAGCGTAATGTATTTCGAATCTTTTGGGCGGTCCTGTACATAAACTATCCATTCGATTGCCACCAAAAGGGGAGGTGCACAACTAGATCATAGAACAATCCTAAATATCAAATCTCAACATTCTACGACCAATAGTTTTTGAGATATGCGAGTTACATACATACGTACGTACAGACGGCATGGGAAAACTGGCCACAGCAGACTCGCCGCTGGTCAAAATGAGTTGCAGACGCGTTAATATGATCGTGCATGCTAGCCTACGATAGGATGCATCGAAAAAAATTTTAAAATTAAATTTAGAGGTAGTCAAAATCGGTTTTTTTGTCGAAATTTGGCCCCTAAAATTTTTCGGGATCACATTACTTCCTTATACTACGTACAAGGAAGTAAAAATGTCCGGAAAAATGATATAAATCCAGTTTTTTCCTGCTTCATGATTTAGTTAGTTTTAGAGAGGCGGTTATACGGATTTTCTATTGGTCTATTTGGATGGAAAAATAAAAACTTTCTGATAAAAGATTTTTTCGTACGATGGTTCTCCAAAAATTTGAAGAGCATAAGTTTTTCAGAATTAGCAAGAGGAAATTTTTCTTAACTGATTCGTATTTCCGACCTTATTTTGAACATTTTTTTTTCAATTTACGCGGCCCACTTATCTCTAATAGATAAAGAATAAGTCCATAACCACCTTTTTGGGAAATCATGTGTATAACAGATTTTCTAGGCAGTAATACATGCTCAAATTAAAAAAAAAAAGTTGCAATATATGTCGTAAAAAATAATTTTATTGGAGTTATTGGATAGTGAGATTGGGGAGCGGTTGATTGTACTGTATATATAAATAGTAAATATACATAATACAAAAAAAAAAATGTAAAAAGAAAACAAAATGTGTATACATTTCTACTTATTATAAAAGACGATATCTGTGTGTGTGTGTGTGTGTTTGTGTGTGTGTGTGTCGGAAGCGTTACGCAGAGGCGATCCTAGACTTTGGCCGCCCACGTGCAAATTAAAATTGGCCGCCCTTTTTTACAAACCTTATGCTTTAAATGTTTAAACAAATTACTATCAAATACAAGAAAAAATCGTCTAAATATAAGTATGGAATGGATGAAACATGATAAAGTAAAAATTTTATTTTCAGAAAAATACATTCTACAACTACAGTAAATATTTCTGATCTTTAAAAAATTTAAAACAAGATTTTTCGAGCTTTCGTACAGGGAAATTCATCTATAATACTTAAAATGTCTAGAGCCTCACAGATATCCCTTTCAATTGAAATAACAGCCAAATTCGTAAGCATTTCTTGTGAGATTGTTGGTCGTAAGTAATTTTTAATCGAACTTAAATTTGAAAAGCTTTTTTCACCTGAAGAACACTGATTGGTATAGTCAAAAATATTCTGAGTGCTATAGATAAATTGGGAAAATATGGTGTTAAATCCTGACTTAATATATGATTCAAAATTTCTAATGGCTTTAACCGACAAATATTGGGAAAGAGATTTCAGAAACATAATAGTTCATTGCGCAATTCTATACCGTCTAGGTCCCTTTCTATTTTTCCATCTTTATTTATTTGAAGTTTAATGTACAAATCCATACAACTTTTTTCAAATTGTTGCTATCTTCGGAATTGAAAGCTAGTTTAACCCAAACATCCCTCCCTCAAAAAAAAAATTTCTAACCAGTGGCAAGCTGTTGAGTACACTCCTCTTATGTAAAAATATAGGTCCTCTTAGGTAAAATATAGGTAAAATAATTAATGCATATGAAATTTTAAACTTGTATAATAATAAGGTCTCTCAGTTTTACGTCTTTTTTCTACAGTCCCTTGAGAGTCGTATAAGTGAGAGGTCACTGTATATAAATACGAATTGGCTTTAATTTAGGAGAGGAAAACTAATATAATAAGAGTGACTCCCTATAATAAGAGTGAACATAGATTGAAACTGTTAGTCTGAGGAAGAGGATTCTAGAATTAATTTTTCGGATATTTGGCAGGGAATCAGGTTTTTAATGACAATGTAATTTGGAGAGTATACATGCTTCTTTTCGATATAGCATCATAAATTACACAAATTATAAGAAATCAAATATTTCCGGACACATCGCCCAGGTGGTGTAGTGTCTTAAGAACCATGCTATCACGCCTCGGATCCGGGTTCGACTCCCGGCTTGAACATGATGTTAACTTGTCCGTCAATTCATAGGTGTTAACGCTGGCCTCCTACTGCGCTCTCCCACAATAAAATGGCCACAATACCTGCAGGCAGTTATAGCAGACAATGCCTAACCGGCAAGTGCACGCCCGTTGAAAACAAAAAATATTTCCGGACTCAAGTTATTTTTTAAATTATTTTTTAAAATCTTCAGTCTTTGTCAAAACACTAAGTAGGCACAAGGATGCAATGGGCCCCTTGAAATCCCCTAGTGTGCCAAGTTTCGACCATGCGCCGCCGTTCGGCAACCCCTACTTCAGACAGTAAAACGAAAGGATTGTTTTTACCGAGTTCTGTAAACAGGTTTCTGAACAAAAATATCCTAAAATCATAGGTGCGCTGCTGACTATTCCCAGTTTTACATACTTCGCATTGCTGTAAGCCTTTATATGCATTCATTAATTTATTTTATTAAAAATAAGCATCAGGCTTCGGTCTACTTTGACTAATTGGCATTTCACTCAGTTTGCAAGAACTGCTCAAACAAATCATCAAACAAACTCTAGGCAACTAACGGCGAAGGTAGATAACATTCGTAAAGCATCCAGTGGCAGATATTTTTAAAAGATTGCTGAGAGTAAGCAAATTTGAAAACTATTTTTTTTAATGCATTTGAGTCATATTTGAGTTCTTTAAATTACAAGAAATTAGATGAATCAATCACTTTTGGACAAAGAGCAATTTTAATTTACCATATTTCATTATTTTACTTTCGGAAGATCCGTATTACTCGCCTGTGACAGCCGCATGTGTCTCGCGTAATTAAGGTGACCATACGTCCTCGAAATTCGAGGACAGTCCTCAAATACAGATATTTTTTTCACTTTCTCTCCAAAAATACCTTGATTTCTTGGGGACGCGAAAAGTCCCCAAATTTAAAGATTTGTACTTTTTTCCTAAAAGTTTGCGTTTAGTTTATTTCTTTCCGAAAAAAAAACTGAATAAGAAAAATAAAACAACTAAAAGCGCCTTCTACTCGAGAAATATTGAAATTCGATCTCTGAAAACGTTTGTTGTCATCGTGTGTGTAGCGTGTATAGACATTCAATAAAGTATTCGACTATGAGCCAAACTTCTCATTTCAGTTTTGTTAACCCATTTATGCCTAGCGTCCCTTTTTTGGGACGGCATTTTCGCTATTAGTCGAAAACGTTATTTATTTTTCCTAGCCTTTATTCATGAGTATTGAGCCTCAACTCTACAAAATATTTTAACATGACCCAGTAGGATGTTGATATTTCGATTTTTATGCATAATGATTTTAAAAGAAATCATCCCTTGTTCAAGAAGTGGACATCAGAAATTTATCTATTATTTCTGTTATCAGTAAAAATCGAAGAAAGTCGCAAAAATATCCAGGCACAAATGGGTTAATGATGAATCACTTTTCATGAAGAATCATGCTTTAAATATGAAATTGACGTTGGCAATGTTTCTTGCACTCGAATATCTTTTTTTTAGAGGGTGCAAAAATATACATCACAAAATGAGCTAATGTAAAAAGCAATGCCTACTGAAAAATGCAAATACTATGCCAAGAGAAATTTTGAATAAATTGCAATATTTCAACATGATGTTCCTTTCATTTTTCTGGTTTAAATGAATATTTATAAAAGAATGAAATACTTCCATTAATTTATTAGAAATCAGACTGCACAATTGATATAAAGAGCTATTAGAGTTCATTTTTAAGTATCAAAGTCAGTCAAGATTTAAAGTATGGGTATACTGGTATGTATACATGGTAATATGTTGTGTCCTCGAATAAGTCCCCAAAAATATTTTCAAGTGTCCCCAAGTTTTCCTTGGATTCGAGGGCAATGCTTTATTTTTCCCCAAAATACTGTTTAGAGATATGGTCGCCTTACGCGTAATGGCCACATGTCATCCCTGATGCACACTGTATATACTGATAGTTCTATATTCAATACGTATAAATATAAGTATGCACCCTCCATAAAAAGTATTCGAATAAGAGATAAATTTCCTGCGTTGGTTTCGTATATTAAAAATTATTTATCATAGAATATGAATTAGGCTATGTATAAATATGACTTTCCATATTTCTGTCAAGTTGTGCGTTTTTTAAAGACTCAGTTATTATTAAAAATTAAATCTAGAATGGGAAATTCATCTCTTACTCCGATGCTTTTTTTGGAGGGTGTGTATATATAATTTCTTTAGTATTCTAGTTATTAACCCTTTAACGCGCAGTGTTCCCGCTCTGGGAACATCAAACTCGGACCTTTAGACTGTTGCCAGTCACGAAGAATAGATTTGATTTCTATAAAAATAGTTGCGAGTGACATAGCTCCACGAGAATCCTTTACTTTTTAGCACGTCCTTTCCCGTAAAAAAATTGTCACTATTATTTTTAACAGCACTGACATCTGCTGAAAATGGAAGAATGCGAGAACAGCTGGATGGATTGTCCAATGCTGAAAAAGGGGCAGCCGTTGCCATCGCTTGACTTAACGACCAGTAAGATGACGGACGATCGAAACGTTCATCGCGTGCCACAGATCGAGAGACCCTTTTTTTGACGACAGCTGGCTGTGGCACAGCTGTCGTCGACTGCTGGCTGTTTTTGACGACAGATATCGTGGCTGTGCCGGCACAGCCAGCTGTCGTCAAAAAAGGGGGTCTCTAGATCTGTGGCAAGCGATGAACGTTTCGATCGTCCGCCATCTTGCTGGTCGTTAAGTCGATCGATGGCAACGGCTGCCCTTTTTTCAGCATTGGGAAAGGGTTGAGCCTCAAAGGCTTAACAGAAATATGGGATATGTAATACAACACAATTAAGTATCAAGTAACAAATTTCGCAGCATTTTCTCTGAGTAGTGTACAATTGGTTTGAAAAAGTATTATGCGAAAAGTTTGATAAGGCGGAAAAGAAAAACCCTTTTTCTATTTCACCGATTTCTTCTTGCCTCAGGACTATTTTGATCACGTGACGTCCAAGTTTCGACTCAGCTTCAAGGCCGAGATAAGATAAAGGCTGCAAGGGAGAGAGAACATAGATTGAAATATACCAGCGGGTGACGTTTCCGGAGCCAAATGAAGGATGCAATACATTTACGTTTACACCAACGATTAATTTATTAGAGAATGATCCTTGCTGGCCCTTTCCGGATGCTGGCTCTTTAATCGAGCCGAGAGCCGTGTCTCGTGCGGTAGTCTGACCCAGACTAACTGTGCCATTTGAGAAGTTGTCGTGATTACCTCAATAAGGTTCTCTCTGATCTCCAGAGGAATGGCATCTCGTGCGAAATGGAAGATGGGACAGTTCATCGAATGGTCCACGGAGTTTCCTCGGCGTGGTACGAGGCACGAAAGTCCAGTTTTCAGGATCCACAATGAGGAGTGTTACTTCGCATTAGTTTCGGAATCCAAACCTAATCTTCGTTATACTCTGTATTTAATATATAAGACAAGTTCGTCCGTGGATTTCATGCGATTCTCATTGAAATTCGTCGTTAAAAATAACTCTTACAGCCTTTCTTCGTCCGTAATTGTTCCCAGTGCAAAAAAATTTGCCGTCTGGAGCATTTCAGAAGAGTCATCGAGGTACAGAAAATTAGACGATTTTTCACTGCGTGACCCGCTGCGCTTTGTCTTCTCTTTCAGTTGTATTGAAGCGCCTAGTTTTCAGTTCGTACGATTCGAAGGTGAGTCAAGTCATTATTCCTTGTAACCCAACCTTTAATCTTACATAAATGTTGTTGTTGTCGTGTCCATGGATAGACGACACTATCCATGGAAAGAGGGGTGCCAGTTTCCAAGGGGGTTGGACTTCTACTTGTTGGTCCCTAATTTTGAACCGATTTCAGATGAGGGACCAGCCACCACCTGAAATCCGCACCCCCCCCCCGAGATATCGTTTAACAACTTGGAGGACATTGGGGCCACGACGGATTTTACGTGCAACAGCGCCCATTAGCGTACACGGTTCCACAGCGGACGAGAAAAGGGGAAGATGACCCTGCCAAGCACTGGCCAAGAATTTCCATATTTGGAAATATAGAATGGGTTTACTAAACACAAATTTTGTGTTAAGTAATCTGAAATCAAAGAAACAGATAGTTAAACGTTACTTCGAAATGCTATATCACAGTTGCTAACATAACATGTATGCATAACATGTATAAACACTTTAGTCATTTTTGTAAATATTTCTTATAATTGAAAAAATAATTGAAAATTTTTGCTATTTTTTAACGCTAAAAATTCTCTTTACAAATGTGGTTAATTATTTTTCTACATGTATTGGTATGCTATATCGATATAGAGCATTTCGAAAATTAAAAATAAGTTTAAATTAATTTATACAAATGTAAATTTGAATTATTTTCATTGTTCATACTTTATAATTAAAAAAATTATTTAACTTCTGAATTTTTTTTATCCTTTTTAATTTTATTTTAAAATTACAAAAGTGTAAGATGTAAGATTTTTGGGCCCTAAAATCTGTAAGCCCTGGGCAGTTGCCCCGTTTGCCCTGCCGGTAATATGGCACTGGTAATAAAAAACCCATCCCCGTTAAAACACATCTTTTACGAACTTTCAGCAAATTTGAGGACGCTAGACAATTAATGTCCATTCTCTTTCACAGATGGCGCCATCACCGCACTTTGCAAGTGAAAATCCAGCTTAAGCCAACCTTGCATTGCCAAGCCAAATCTCAAGCTTGATTTAAGCTTATGTGCTGTCTGGGATAGAACCCACGCATAATGGCTTATGGCACATCTAGTGTATGACAGCGCTATCGTTCACACGTGAAAAGGGAGCGTTGATTTTCATTGCGAGATTGGTGTTAAGGAAGGAAGGATTTTAACCTGTTTGCTTCCATCGCATGCGCTCGAGCGGAAACGCTGGCCTGCAGCATTCAAAATACCACCCTCACACCCTCCCTCGGAAGCAACGGTGTGTACAGATGGAAGAATTGCTGCTATCGCTTCCTTGCGAACAGGTTTAAGTGAGTAAGACACTAAAATGTTTACTTGGAATCTCTGTCCTTAGACCTTAAATCTACCAGTGTTTTTCCATTTGCATAATAACCCTTCAAGGCGAAACCAATATAGAAGGTCATAATTTCACTCTAACGAAGATCTCGGTGTCGAGCTTACTAAGAGAAAGACCGCAGTTTTGTTGTTTGCTGTAGGTGTTTTTTACTTACACACGCCACTGCGTACCCATAAATTATGATGCACTTTCAGACTGATTGAAAAAATTAATGGTTGACTGATATTGAAAAAATAATGAATGACTGATATTGAAAAAATTAATGGTTAACAATGTGTAATCAATCTGAAGAATTTCCTGAATTTTTTTTTTTCTATGTCAGTCATTTACATGATAACTAACCATAATAATTGAGAATCAAGAAACTAAATTTGAACACAGTCGACTGTACCTTATCGTCCCAATGTTGCTCACGGAGTAAAATACCGTGCGTATTAATTGAATCAAACGCATACTTCGGAAAAAAACAGTTTAATAGGAAAGTTAATACATTTCAATCATAATCGGTATTGAAAAGGCCTAAGTCTTTGCTTACAGACAGGGGCGTAGCCTGTCAGGGAGCTTGAATCAGGGTGGGGAACCAAAATTAAACAGCAAAAATTCTTTTTTTTTTTTTTCATAACTTACCAGATGTAATCGTAAAAAATCTGCCTTTTTAAATTTTTTACCTAGAAATGTTTTTCTATCTGCATGCCTGCTCATAACGTAGATAAAACAATAGGTCCATTTAAACTTACCCGCGACTTCGTCCGCGTCGGCTTTAGAATTAGGTCCCGAGAGAAACGAAGCATGTGTGAATAACAAATATGTTTGCGACTAAAGAAACTGCATTTAAATATTATTTGCCTTTTTACTTATTTTAAATGGAGTATAATGCATGGTAGTATACTTCATTTAAAATAAGAGAGTATGCAGAATTACTAAATTTAGATTTTTTTCAGGCATTTGGCGAATAGAGACAGTTGCGACTGTATTTGCGAACTGTTTTGAGTGTTCTTGTAAAAGAAATATTTATGTTATATGCATGAATTTTAGCCTATGTTAATCAGGAATAGTGCAGCTTTCTATTAGGGAAAAAGTTTTAGAATCGGTTCTGTAGTTGAAGAGATACCCAGAGAGCGTAATGTATTAGAATTATTTTGAGTGTTCCTTAAGGCTGTTCTTCGAAAAAAAAGAACTCTGTTTTTAGTCTTGGTACACAAATTGAAATAAACTAATAGCACCATGGTCTCCAAAAAATTCCAGAGGGTTCTTCATAAGCTGCTTTACACACTACGATAAGCGAAAACGCTGTGGCTTTTGTGAAATTTTCAGAAAAAATTCTTAAACATGGATTTGAGCTGCAAGATTTTTCGAAGAGTGACACGCTTTGAGAAAATTTCCGATTTTTAAGAATTTTTTCTAAAAGTATTGAAACTGATACAGATTGGCCTGTCTTCGTAGTATGTAATACAGCTTGTAAAGAGACGGTTTCAAAATTTTGAAGTGCCTGGCATAATTAGTTTATTTGTAATTTTGTACCAAAATCACATGATTTTTTCGAATAACACCGTTAAAGGAACTATTTGCGCTACATGCATGAATTTTAGCCTATAATACTCAAGAATAGTGTAGCTTACTATCAGTGAAAAAAGTTTTGGAATCGGTTCAGTACTTACAGAGATACACATAGAGCGTAATGTAATTCTTATGAGTATCCATGTAAAAGAACTATTTGTGATATATGCATAAAAGGTAGCCTATAACATTCAGGATCCAACCAGTGTCTAAGAGGTTCTGCTCTCAAAACTGGAATGCGGGAGGTGCCAGGTTCAAACCCCGGTCGCGCCTGTCGACCTAACCGCTCACAGTTTCCCGTGTTTTTCATACCCGTGTTAGTGCGTATTTTTTCCCGTGTTAGTGCGGGTTTCCCGTGTTAGTGCGTTTCCCGTGTTTCCCGTGTTAGTGCGTATTTTCGCGAGGTTGTGGAAATAACCTCGCGAAAATACGCACTAGGATCCCTTAGAAAATTCAACACAGAGGAATTCCCCATATAGGCCTAGGACCCTAATGTAGTCAATCGGTCTTAATCCACAAACAAACAAACAATAATACTCAGGAGTAATGTAACTTTCAATCAGTGAAAAAAAATTAAAATCGGTTTAGTAGCTACAAAATTTCTATAGAGCGCAATGCATTAGAATTATTTTGAGTGTCTTTGTAAAAGAATCATTTATTCTATATGCTTGAAAGGTTGCTTGTATGTTAATCCAGGGCATAAGCTATCTTCATTACAAATTTTTCCAACCATTTTTGTGTGATTCAGTCAAAAACATTCAAACACATAAACGTACACATTTGCATTATTGGTAGGATTTGAAAATTTATGAACTTTAAGAAACACATCTGAACTTTTCTTCGTACTTACGTATTATCCGGGCGGTCATTCCCACCAAACTGTTTTTTCGTCCAATGAGTTGCCAAACGTATTCAAAACCATTAATAATTTCATGTGCCCGGCATTTATCTCGGCAAAAAATCGCTCGTCTTGGCGGTCCACCGGGGTAATACGTAAGTACACTTTTCTTTACTTATGCTTTATAATTTGGCGTAAAATCAGCATAATTTCCATACCAACTCATTTATTTTTATGTTTTCCAAATGCATGTGATTTTTGCAAATAGACTTTCTGCTTTATTTCAAAAGCATAAATCATTTTGTGCGGGCGATAAAACGGTTTTTAATTAATAGTTAGAAAAGTACTTAAATTTTAAAATTCTGAGCCTCAGGTACACTTTACCGAAGTCATGGGCCCAGTCATGCTCAAATTTTCAAAGCTCTGCTTTCTGTAGATTTGTCTGGAGAACATCCATTTTTATTATTGTAGATAGATTTGGTATAAAACTGGCATAATATCCGTATAATTTAATGTTTTTCAGATGCACGCGCTTCTTTATTGAAGTAATAACATTCTTGTTAGCTCAAAACATAAATCACTTGATACGGGCGAAATTCGCCACGCGTGGCAACGTAAAAACGGTTTTTAATTAATAATTAAATAAGTAATTAAAAATCTAAAATTCTAAGTAGCCTATAACCTTCTCCAGGGTCCCATCTATATCTAAAACCAAAATTCATCATAATTTATTCAGCGGTTTAGGCGTGAAAGCGTCATAAACAAACAAACTCACTTTCGCATTTATAATATTAGTTAGGATGAATTATTTACGTTCTTGAGCAATAATGTCTCTCGAAGCATGCCTTTTATACAACTTACAAATAGTGAAAGCTTTGGAACAGTAACATTCTTTCAAAATTAGTACTCATCACTTTCAATAATTTACTTTTAAAAAAATCTGATGTGGACAACACATGATTTCCTTGTACGACTATTAAATCAAACATATTTTCGGACCACTTCATCTAAACTTATTTTGTTTGAAAGAGATAAAGTACTGCAGTAATAGTAAAGTTTAGCGATTTCTAGCCAAATATTTCCGATATCGCCAAGCTGGATTCAATGTGAAAGATTTGTTAATTTGGGGATATTTCACCAAAAGCCGACAAGCTTGAGATAGTTTGCGAGATTCTGTTGATAGCCAAAGTAGTAATTCACCACAGACTTTCAATGAATTGAATGTATCCATAAACCATCTTAACGTATTTAAAGTCATTTGGCAGACCCTGTAAATAAATTACCCAGTCGAATTCAATCAAAAAAGAGATGCATAGTTAGATGTTATAATAGCTCCAAATACAAAATTTCAAAATTCTACGGTTAAAAGTTTTAAAAGATAAGCGAAATTGCGAAATAATTTTTGGTGTCTAATTTGGCGAAATTTCGACAGATTTCGGCAAATGGCGAGATTTCGGGCATGAACCGAACAATGACTATCGCCAAATTTGGCGATATTTCGTCAAAATTCACCAAGAACGATGACAAATGGCGATATTTTGGCCATGGAGCAAGGCAGTAACTATCGCCAAATTTGGCGATATTTCGACAGAACTCGCCAAGGTCGAGGACAAATGGCGAGCTTTTGGGCATGGACTAAACAATGACTGTCTGCAGATGTAACATATTGATGATGTCCATAGACATTAATGTATTAAAATTCTTTTGGCTGGTCCTGTAAATAAACTCTCCAGTAGATTGGAACCAAAAATCGAGATGCACAATTTGATGTTACAGCAATCTTTTATATGAAATTTAAACGAATTACGCCGGGGTAATACGTAAGTACACTTTTCTTTACTTATGCTTTTTAATTTGGCGTAAAATCAACATAATTTCCATACCAATTTATGTTTTCGAAATGCATGGGATTTTTGCAAATAGAATTTCTGCTTTATTTCAAAAGCATAAATCATTTTGTGCGGGCGATAAAACGGTTTATAATTAATAGTTAGAAAAGTACTTAAATTTTAAAATTGGACTCTTTTGAGTGTTCCTGTAGCAGAACTACAAATGGTAAATACACTTTTTACTTCCTTGTACGGAGTAAAGGAAGGTAATGTGATCCCGAAAAATTTCGGGTGCCAAATTTCGACGAAAAAACCGATTTTGACTACCTCTAAATTTACTTTTAAGACTTTTTTCGATGCATCTTATCGTAATCTAGCTTGCGATCATATAAACGCGTCTGCAACTCATTTTGACCAGCGGCGAATCTATTTTGGCCAGTTTTTCAAAGCCGTCTGCACGTACGTACGTACGTACGTATGTATGTATGTAACTCGCATATCTCAAAAACTATTGGTCATAGAATGTTGAAATTTTATATTTAGGATTGTTCTGTGATCTAGTTGTGCACCTCCCCTTTTGATTTCAATCGACTGGACAGTTTATATGCAGGACCGCCCAAAAGATTCGAAATACATTACGCTGTATGGGCCGAAATTCATTAAACTCGCATATCTCAAAAACTATTAGGCGTAGAATGTCGAAAATTTATATTTAGGATTGGTGTAACATCTAGTTGTGAGCTTCCCCTTTCGGTTCCATTCGACTGCATAGTTTATCTACAGGGCCACCCAAAAGATTCTAAATACATTACGCTCTATGGGACGAAAGTCATTAAAGCGTATTTTAGAGGTTTTGGGCTATTTCAAACGACTCAGAAGTGATATATGCTGTTAAGAGTTACAAAATGAATTTCTCCATTAAAAGAAGTGTCTTTATCATTTATAGTTCTGCTACAGGAACACTCAAAAGATTTCCAATAAATCACGTTCAATAGCAATATTAATCCCAATGTACCATTTCAAGCACAATACCGTCCTACCACATAAGTTAGGTAATGGACCGACCACGGTCAAGTACCTTCTTCAAGAACTACGCCAAAAGTCGCCCAGTTTGACGACTTTTGGTGTACGTGTGTATGTATTTAACTCTCTAATCTCAAAAACTATTAGTCATAGAATGTTGAAATTTCATATATAAGATTGTTGTAACATCTAGTTGTACATCTCGATTTTTGGTCCCAATGTACTGGAGAGTTTATTTACAGAACCACCGAAAAGAATTTCAGTTCTTTCCCACACAGCACAAAGATATCCATTGGTTATCTATAAGGAATGAGAATTGGTTAATGGGTATATCTATTGGACGTCCAAGATGCTCCAGATAACATAAAATGGACCTCTATAAGAGATTTGGTGTGTGATCTCTCTAAGGACTAGACAACATCTATAATATCCAGGATGTCTGTAGGAGATCTATTTCCAAGTAGCATAGATATTAATTGGACGGCCAAATTATTCAAGATTTCTGGGGGGGGAAGTGAACTGTGACGTCATAACTACGACTTTTTTTACCCAATAAGACCTCTTGGGTAAAATCCAAAATTCACCGTTCTGTGAATTTTGGTGCTGCCATCTATTATCTACTATCATACATAAGAACTTCAAGGTTACTTTTAAACTGAAACCTATTTTCTTCGGCTGGTTTCGAACCATGGATCGAAGGGATGAAAGGCGAGCTTTCTAACCACCAGGCAGACTCGACTCAGGGTGAGTAGACTAAAATTTGAAGGGATTGTTGCTTCAATTTCGGAATAGAACACTTTTATTTATCTAAATAAATAAAATTAGAATTTGCCATACACTACTTGGTATCACAAAATTTTGCGTTTTCTATCCGTTTAAAGCATTTGGGACTGCAGAACAACCGTAAGAAAAAGTTTGTCTGCACATCACGTAAAACTGACTGAAGCGAATGAAATAAAATTTGTGATATGATAGGTGGACACTCATCTTAAACTATAGGCGTCGAATTTTTAAAAAATTCATTAGACATTGAGATTTTCTGAATATTCTTTCAAACCGCACAAATTTTTTTTTCGCACATCACGTGAAAACGACTAAATGAAATTTTGTGACATGATAGATGATCACTGAACTCAAGCTATATGCATCGGATTTTAAAAAATTCTTACTAGATTTTGCGATTTTTCTGAAAATCCCTTCAAACTGAGTAAATTTTTGTTTCAGTAGCCAGGTAAATAAGATGTCTACAAATCATCTCTTATGGATGTTATACACACACATCCAATAGATTTGTAGCTTTGGCTGGCAACCAAATATCTATGGGACATCTATTTCATTAGTTACATAAGATGTCTACTGATGGATTTCTTATGGATGTCATAAATACATTTCCAATAGATATCCTTTTTCGGATGACTATTAGATATCTATAAGCCCTCTTAGGACATCTTATAGAGGTAGCGATTTAGATGTCCTGTAGATGTATATTTTTCTCCACATATAAATATCCTTTAAATGTCCTGGATGTTATAAGATCAGTTTGGATATCTATTAGACCTGATTTGAACATAGTGTGCTGTGTGGGTTAATGTCTGTGGACATCTTCAATATAATACAACTGCAGACAGTCATTGTTTGGTCCATGCCCAAAATCTCGCCGTTTGTCGTCGACATTGGCGAGTTTTGCCAAAATATCGCCAAATTTGGCGATAGTCAGTCATTTGGTCCATTCCCAAAATATCGCCATTTGTCATCATTCTTGGCGAATTTTGGCGAAATATCGCAGAATTTGGCGATAGTCTGTCGTTGTTTGGTCCATGCCCAAAATCTCGCCATTTGTCCTCGACTTTAACGAATTTCGCCGAAATATGGCCAAATTTGGCGCCAAAAATTATTTCGTATTTTCCATTACTCTAACCAGTAGAATTTTTAACTTTTGTATTTAAAACTATTGTAATATCTAAGTTTTCAATATCTCTTTTGACTGCAATCGACTGGGTAATTTATTTACAGTGTCGGCCAAATGACTTTAAATACATTAAAGTGTATGGGTGCATTCAATTCATTGAAAGTCTGTGGTCAATTACTTACTTTGGCAATCCCCGAAATCTCGCAAACTATCTCAAGCTTGTCGGCTTTTGGTGAAATATCGCCAAATAAAGTGTCAGAAGGAAATCTTTCAACTTGAACTCAGCTTGGCGATATCGAAATATTTGGCTAGAAATCGGTAAACCTCACTGATATTTTATCTCTTTCAAACAAAATAAGTTTTGATGAAGTGCACCAAAAATATTTTTGATTTAATAGACATACAAAGAAGTCATGTGTTGCCCACATCAGATTTTTATGATAAGGAGACAACTCTACTCAAATATCCTATTTTTGGATGGTAATCTCTTATTCAACTTAGGCTTTACTTTTTTTTATCATTATCTTCTTGTACTGATGACCTGTTATCATGCCTTCAACATGGACGTATCGCTTTACAACCCTTGTATGAAAATCGAACTTCTTTTTGAGGTTGTTTATCTAACGTTGGATAGCGTTGGATAACGTTGTTTATCTAACATAGTCTTTCGTCGCTCACACCTGCGATCGATCCGAGTGGCCCTTTCAACCGGTCTCTGAGGAAAGACGCCAAGAGAATGAGAGAGAGTTACGGGGAAAACGAGGCGCTTTCGTTCGCACAATTTTATTGTGCTCACAGCAGATTTTTTGCCGTTATCTCCTCTGGATTCTCTCTTGGCTTGTTGTGTTCGGTTAGTTAATTCATTCTTTTCATAGTCTTATTATTTCCTTAATTTTTATGATTTTACACTACAGTATTTTTTACGAACTAGTGTCAATAATTAAGATGGGAGTCCAATAAGTGTTTCGGAGCTACAGCAATGACATTTTTCAATGTCATCCTTAGAAAAAAAAATTGAAAGAAAAAATCAAGACACTATTTTTGCTAAAACTTATCTTAGCGACGAAATGTAAGATCAAAGATGACTTGTTCTATTTCAGTTGCGTGTATTGTTTTCCTTTAACTGCTGGAAATGCAAATCTATTTTAACTCGTAAGGTGCGCCGTATCTGCATATTTAATTTTCGAAATTAGTTTTGTGAACCTCCATTTAAATAACACACGAGCCGCCACTGCGTTTGAGATTCCAAAAATTTGCTCTTTATTCAGTTAATATGCGCAGTGCTGTAGGTTAACAGTGCAGACTGTGCAACTGAAATTTTTGGAACGTTGGAAAAAGAAAATTTGGGGAGGGGGTGATGCATACTATCGGGGTCGCCGCGAATGAAGAAAGAGAGAGGAGAAAGCAAGAGGGGGTCTGGGTACTGGTTTTCGTGACGTCACAAGAAAGGATGAGATTTGGAACAGTCTGCATCGAGTTCAATGGAAGAAATGGAATTAATAATGCCAATAAATACGAGTAGCTTAATTTTTTATGACGCATTGAAATAGCATTTTCGTTTTACAACACTTTGTTCTTAAATAATAGTGAATCAACAATATTTTTTGTCAGAAATTAATGAAATAAATTGGTACTGAATTTAAAGCAGTTTCAGCATTGTATGCAGTATGTTTTGCATTTCGGGCTAGCTAATACATTCTAAATAATATAATGGTTACTCAATGTTATCATTTATCTAAAGTAATATGTATATGGATTAAATTTATACGTTGTATAAGCGTAAAGTCATATTTTTAAGTAAGTAAAAGTAAATATATTTTTAAGTAAAAATAATAATTTTTATTAATTTTACTTAAAAACTGAAATACATTATTTAGTTTTGCTTCGTTTTAATAAGCTTTTTGAAAGAATTGATGTTAAAAATATCCAGATTCATAAATAGTCATCTCAAGCCATTTCGTGACGTCACAAGAGAGGATGGGATTTCAAAGAGTTTGTATTGAATTCTATGAAAGAAATCTGATCAATAATGTCAATAAACACTAGTAGCACGAGGAATATAATCAGAAATTTCCACAATTAATATTTTAAAAACTTGTACAATACATTCTATATATAATTATGTTATACAGACTCCTAATGTCAAATTTTATTAGAAGCAATTAAAGCACAAAAAACAAGAAAATAAAAAGTAAAAGCTTTTATTACCCAAACCTTACAAATACTATAAAGTTTTTCATGAAAGCACTACAAGTGTTTGCTTTAGTTTTTTCTAGATAAGACTTTCAAATATCACATTGAGACATTTGAAATATACATAATTAAATATTTTTAAAAATTAGTGAGTATAACTCTTGAATATGTAAAACTGCCTAAATGCTCTCAGGGGTTTTCATGTAAAATATATTGCAGTAATACATATACTTTTTTGTTATTGTTGTTAGCATTGCAGTAATACATTTTCTTTTTTGAGTTAATTTCCAAATCTGTGTTCATACTTAATTTCAGAATTTTCAACAAATTCCGGTAAACCGTTTAGTTGGAAATATTTCTTTAATAAATACCTTCTATATTTTTGTTTTTCTAAGTATCCAGCAAATAGATTTCTCTCTTTCTCTTTTTTTTTTTAAATAAATAAATCAACCATGAGATCCGCATTGAACCTTAAGCTACTTGGTATGTGCAGTGGAAGGGGATCTGCGTTTAATTTATAATTAATGGTGAAATTTTCTTAACATAGAATTGCCATGAAACTCTTGATACATTTCTTAATTTCAAAAGAATTTATATTTTCCTTTGCATTCTTTTTTTCGGTTTCCTCAATATCTTTTTCCTAAACGTTTTCTCTTCTTTTAGTAGGATCAGTTATTTCTTGTTTTTTGGTAATATCGGATATATAGGCTGGTAAGCTCGAAAAAATGCACGGGATAGCATTCGGTTCTAATTTATAATGCTTTCTTTTTACAGTTAAAAGTGCCCCATCTGATTTTAAAATAGCATCGTCTTTTAAAAGATCTTCATCTCGGAAATGCTCAATACAAACATACGTATTTTTTCCTGGGACCAATTTTTTCTTGGAATATTTTTAGTCCATTCGGCCCGCTTTTCTTCGTTTTTTGGGAAAAGTGAAAACATTTACATTTTCTCCTCTTTTGTAATTAGCTTTACTTACAGCCTGGGACGCAGCAAACGGAAGCATAGTGATTAAAGCTAGAACAAAAGAACAGAAATCAATACAACTAACGCAAAATACGGCTATTTTATATTTTTATGTACTCTATAGCTTAATAACTATTATCAAGTATGTCGTATTAAGAATAGAGATTGCTGACTTACCATTAGTATCCAAAAATGGCACAAAACATCTTAGTTTCTTCTACTTTTCCGTATGATTCTAATGCTTTTAACGGAGAAAAGTCCATCCTCTCTTGTGACGTCACAACACCTCCACGCGTTCAGTACCCAGGCTCGCCTTGTAATTGTCTACTCTCCCCCTCCCTTCCCGGGGGATCCGATACTATGCGTGCTCTCATTCAGGAGCCGTAGAAGAGGTACTTTCCCATTTGCGTTGTGTCACATTGAACAGCCCAGAGAAAACCTCGTTCCAAAAGGCTTGATTTTATTGCAAATCGATAAATTCTTACAAAGTCGTTGAAAGGTAAGGAGGAGAGGAAGAACTACAAATTTTACTACCGCTTAGATGTTCAACTGGAACTAAAGTGATCTCCTCTATGAGCGAAACAATTAGACGTAGCCTACAAACTTTGCTAGGTAGCGCTAACAGAAAATACGCCATCAAACAAAAAATAGGTGTCCACACCCGGAGCGGTTAAGAATAGATCATGTACAGATTCTATAAACCCAAACAATCAGGAGCAGAAGCTTAAAAAGATTACCAAAACGTGTCAATGAAGAAAATCGCCAACAGCATCTGCGTGAGAGACTTCTAGCGTTAGCAAAAATGGACAGTCACTCCAAAAGTTAGCAGCTGCAAAAAATGAAAATCTTTTTAAGGTATTGAGTAAAAGAGCAACTCTGCGGTCAGAACCCACAAGAGCCGAACTGATTAGAGCGTATGTGGGAGGAGGGACTGTAAATAACATGCACAGCGTAAAATACAGGACAGTTGTTTTATACAAGAGCAGTAAAACAATATGTGATGTCGGTATCTCAGCGGGACCTGATAAATTTACGCACAGAAAAAGAGAAACCGCTAATGTTCGATCCACACCTTTCGTGTAACTATGTCTTCCTTAAGTATTTTATTGAAATCAAATTTATTCTTCCTGAATCAGAACAGTCAATGTCAGCGTGGCGTCCTCACGGCGAGGACATTACGAGTTAAAGGGTTCAGACAAGCCCGCCCGCATTCATTTCATTCTAATGTTTGTTTCTTTCTTTCAGGTGGGAAATCCTGCCTGGATTATCTTTCTGATGACTTGAGCAAGATGCTCGATGGAGACATCGGCAAAGACTTGACGCTGAACTGCGGAGAACAGGCAATCGCGGCACACAATCCTCAGCGTTCGCTCCAGCGTGTTTAACGCCATGCTGACGAGTGACATGGTGGAAGGCCGTACGGGGACAGTAGAGCTCGAAGAGATGGAGGAGGCACAGCTGAAAAACTTCTTACGCTACCTGTACGCAGGTAAGACGGAACAGCTGGACTGGGACAGCGCGAAAAAGTTATATGAAGTCAGCGACAAGTACGCCGTTGAAGGATTGAAGAAGCGCTGCACAATTTTCCTGACAGACAACTTGACGAAGGAAACAGCCATCGAGAGTCTGATCCTGGCCGATGCTCACAGCGACCAGAGTTTGAAGAATGACATCATTAACTACATCCACAGTAACGATGTCCCACTCTTAGAAGATCTGTGGCAGCCTTTCTGCCGCGAACACCCACTTCTGAGCAATGAGGTGCTCAACTGCTTGTACAAGAAACAGAGATATATAAATGGAATACCGAGTGAATACAGTGACTTTTGATATACGCTCCCTTAATTTCAATGGTTGCTTTATTATTATACTGGACAGAAAATTCCCTCTCTTCACCACGCTTTATCTGTAAAATTTTTATTACGCTAAATGCATTTGTTATTTTTTTAAGTGATTATCTAATAATCAGTGTAATCACTCAAAATTTTTAAAAAATAACAAAAGACAGAAATACCAAATTGAAATTTTTAAATATATCTAACAAGCAAATCAATCGTTCAAGTGGTTGAACATGTTGCTCACAGGTAATTCCATGTAAAATAAACAAAGCTATATTAATAAAAGTACAATGAGTAATAAAAGATATTCTCAGAATAAAATTGCCTAAAATTTCTTAATTAATTCTTTTCTAAACATGAGCGCCGGCAGCATAGGGCAAGAGGGGCAATGCCCCCCTGGATTTTTGTATACAGTGTTTTCTCTTGTTTTTTTGCCCTTTCCAACATGGTAACCATACGTTAAAGTAGTCTTTGCCCCCCCCCTTGAGTAGTATTTGCTCCCCCTGGAGTAGTCTTTGCCCCCTCCCTGGGAAATATTCTGCCGGCGTCCATGTTTCTAAATCGTGTGCAAATTTTCACGATATACAAATAACGTTTCTACTTGATATGTTAATTTTTAATAAAAATCATTAATTTAAAATTTATAGGAATCAATTTTCAGAGTTAAAAAAATAGAGAATTTACTTGTTTTGGCTGAGTTAGATAATGTTTTATAATAGTTAACATTCTTAAATGCTACACGAAATTTAACTTCATTTCTATCATTGTCTTGTTTCTAAGTAATCAGGTTACAATGTGAAAATTAAGTATTCATTTTAGCTTGTGTTTTAATCGCTGAATGTAAATTCGAAACACGATTATTATTTCAATGTTTAATATGAATGAAATTATATAAATTATATAAATTATACACACGTTATTTTAAATTTACTAACTGAATCTTGATAGTAATTCTTAGAAAATACAATAATGTGCTTCTCCGGTGTATTCCTTCCCCATCCCAGAGTGAAAAAAAATCTGATGTGGACAACACATGACTTCCTACCACCTCTTATTAAATCAAAAATATTTTCGTCCACATCATCTAAACTTATTTTGTTTCAAAGAGATAAAATACTGCAGTAATACTAAGGTATAGTGATTTGTAGCCAAATATTTCTATATCGCCAAGCTGAGGTTCAATTTGAAAGATTTCCTTCTAACACTTAATTGGGCGATATTTCACCGAATGCCGACAAGCTTGAGATAGTTTGCGAGATTTTGGAGATAGCCAAAGTAGAATCAACCACAGACTTTCAATCAATTGAATGTATCCATACACCTTAGTGTATTTAAAGTCATTTGGCTGTCCCTGTAAATAAACTACCCAGTTGATTGCAACCAAAAAAGAGAAATACAGTTAGATGTTACAATTGTTCTAAATACAAAATTCTACGTTAAAAGTTTTAGAGTTATGCAAAATACGAAATAATTTTTGGCGCCAAATTTGGTGATGTTTCGGCAAAACTCGCTAAGGTCGACGACAAATGGGGAGATTTTAGGCATGGACCAATGACTGACTATCTCCAAATTTGACGATATTTCGCTAAAACTCGCCAAGGACAATGACAAATGGTGATATTTTGGGCATGGACAAAATGACAGACTATCGCCAAATTTGGCGATATTTCGATAAAACTTGACGTCGACGACAAATGGTGAGGTTTTGGGCATGAACCAAAAAATGACTGACTACAGATGTAATATATAGAAGATGTCCATGACATTAATGTTTTGAAATTATTTTGGGTGGTCCTGTAAATAAATTCTCCTGTAGATTGGAACCAAAAATCGAGATGCACAACTAGATGTTACAACAATCTTATATATGAAATTTCAACATTCTACGACTAACAGTTTTTTAGATTTGAGAGTTAAATACATACGCACGTACACCAAAATTCGCCAAGCTTGGCGACTTTTGGCGTAGTTGTTGAGAGAGGCACTTGACCGTGGTCGCACCATTGCCTATTAACTATATGGTAGGAAGGTATTGTGCTTGAAATGGATGAATGTCCCTACAATTTCCATTTACCGTAATATATTGGAAACCTTTTGACTGTTCCTGTAGCGAAACTGTAAATGATAAACACACTTTTTCCGATGAAGAAATTCATTTTGTAACCCTTAACAGCATATATCACTTCTGAGTCGTTTGAAGTAGCCTAATACCTCTAAAATACGCTTTAATGAATTTCTGCTCATGGAGCTTAATATATTTAAAATCTTTTGGGCTGCCCTGTAGATAAACTATCCAGTTGAATGGAACCAAAAGGGGTAGTGCACAACTAGATGTTACAAAAATCCTAAATATAAAGTTTCAACATTCTACGCCCAATAGTTTTTGAGATATGCGAGTTTGATTAATTTCGTCCTGTAGACCGTAAATTATTGCGAGTCTTTTGGGCAGTCCTGTAGATAAACTATCCAGTCGATTGGGACCAAAAGCGGCGTTGCACAACTACATATTACAGCAATCCTAAATATAAAATTTGAACATTCTACGACCAATAGTTGAGATATGCGAGTTACATACGTACGCACGAACGAACGTGCGTACGTAGGGACGGCATGAAAAAACTGGTCAAAATAGACTCGCCGTTGGTCAAAATGGGTTGCAGACGCATTTATATGAGCCTGCATGCTACCGTACGATGAGATGCATCGAAAAAATTCTTAACATTAAATTCAGAGGTAGTCAAAATCGGTTTTTTCGTCGAAATATAGCCCCCCCGAAATTTTTCGGGATCACATTACTTATACTCCGTACAAGTAAGTAAAAAGGACATTACTTTCTGGTACGCCTAATATATATAGTAGGCCCCTATTTTTATCCATTCATTAATGATATTACAGTCCTACGGTTGGAGCGTGGTTATACCATAAACTACTGAAGAAAAACTCGCATGTTAAATGAAGAGAGTTGACCGCTTATTGTTGTCGAACCACTTCCTACACAACAGTTTGTTTTGTTGTTTTTAGAAGTTTTCGCAGGTAAGTTTTTAAAACATTTTAAAGTACTATTATTCACTTCAACATTGATGTTACTCATGTATGAACCAAAAGAATTGCTGTACTGTGGTTGTTTTTTACCTGACAGTTTTTTTCCCATTAGTTGAAAGGTCCATTATCATTTTCCTAGATGGTATGTCGTGTATTATGGAATGCTGGGTAATACTGTAATGGATTTCATGCCATCAACTAAATAACCGGAAAACAAAGACTGAATGTATCTTCTGTAACGGATAATTCTTGAGATCAACCAGGAGAAATTTGGGTTTAATGCTTCAGCTGTTCTCTGTGAGTCAGCGGCGTAGCGAGGGTTATTGGCGTTCGTCATACCATAGACTAGGTATAAGGAATAGAGCTCTTTGGCAACCCAGACTTGATGCTATTCTTAAATCACCTGATCTGTGGCTAGGTCTCACGAGCATAATTCTTGCACATCCAACTCTCCTTACACCTCTGTGGATCACTTGCGGCCAGTGCTTTAATTTCAGTTTTCATAGTTAAATTTGTAATAAAAATTGGGCATTGCTGCTCTGGATATGAATTTAATTTACGAATAGTGAAAGGTTCTGAAATAACATTTTTAAAGGAGTGCTTTTTCCATCTGTTAACATACATTCATAAATGAAGAATTCTTCAATTCATAAACACTCACTAAGCCTTGGAGATTTTTTACACTCATGTCCATAAATTAAGGATAATGAAGTTCAGGCAAAGAAAGAGAAAGAAGCAAAATAAATTTGACTTATTTGTAAAGTCTATTTATTAAACAAAAAGTAAAGAGCAAAAAAGATGCTATATGTTTGACATAATTAATAAAAATTGCAAGTTTTACTCCCTTGACCAAATTTCAAAAAAGAACCTATTTACAAAAAACAGTATAACATGGTTAGTAGGATGGTTAATACGGAGTATGTCTCCCGGACGATGCAATACAGGCCTGACAACGCCTAGGCCTGCTGAGTATCAAATGATCAATCTGATCTTGGGGAATATTACACCACTCATCAAGCAATGCACTCCGAAGTTCCGGTAGACAGGTGGGAGGGCGTTGACGGGCTGCAATTCGTCGGCCAAGCATATCCCACACATGCTCTATTGGATTCAAGTCCGGTGAGTATGCTGGCCAATGCATACGGGTGATATCCTCCGATTGAAGGCATTCGTCTACAATGTTTGCACGGTGAGGACGGGCGTTGTCATCCATAAACACAAATTCAGCACCCATGGCACCCCGAAACAAACGTACATGTTGTTCCAGAATTACATCCCGATAGATGTGGCCTGTCATCGTTACACTCTGAACATGCAGGTCAGTTCTGGAACCAAGAATAATTCCTCCCCAAACAAGCCATCCTGCACCACCGTAACGGTGTCTTTCAATGGTGTTCTCTTGGTGGTAACGGGTACCTGGCGCTCTCCAGATGAATGTCCGGCGAGAATCAGACTCCAAACTAACCCTGGACTCGTCGGAAAACATCACACAAGACCACTGTTGCGGTGTCCACAATGCATGCTCTCTACTCCAGGTTAATCGCAGGTGACAGTGAGTTTCGGTAAGTGGAACACATCTGACAGGCCTACGAGCATATAGACCAATGTGCCCTAAGCGTCTGTACACGGTCTGCCTTGAAACTGTCGTACCGGTAGCTGAAAAGAGCTGACGAGACAGGTCTGATGCTGTACTCCGTCTGTTTCTTTTGGCAGTAACTGCCAAATAGTGGTCCTCATTCGGCGTTGTAACTCGGGGTCGACCTGTGCTGTAACGTCTACTCACATTACCATCATCTTGGAATCGTTGCCAAAGCCTGGAGATGACACTCTGGGCGATTCCAAGTTCCTCGGATACTTCCAGCTGGCTACGTCCACATTCCAGTCGTCCGATAATTCTGCCACGTAAAACATCATCCAAATGCCTCCTTTGTGCCATAACTATGCGGTTTTTGCACTGAAAGGCTTTCACAGCGCTTGTGAACAATTTTACTTCTTTGCCAACATTCCTTATATACCCCTCTCTTACACTCTCGTCATTGTGACGTACCATCCACGCCATCTGGTGGTTTCCTGTAATTTGCATATTCTTCTTCAAGATGTGTGTGATCATTCCACAGGTGAAATTTTTATTTTAGAGATCAATTTCTGTGCGATTCTGAATTATCCTTAATTTATGGACATGAGTGTATTTCCAAGATAGTTTGTAATGCGTATGTTTGCAATAAAATTCGCTTTTAGTTTTACTTACCACACGATAAATGTAGCGATATAGCACAAGTCAATATATTTAAAATCTTTTGGGCGACCCTGTAGATAAACTATCCAGTCAAATGGAACCAAAAGGGGTGGTGCACAACTAGATGTTGCAACAATCCTAAATATAAAGTTTCAACATTCTACGACCAATAGTTTTTGAGATATGCGAGTTAGATTAATTTCGGCCCATAGAGCGTAATGTATTTCGAATCTTTTGGGCAGTCCTATAGATAAACTACACAGAATTTACGAACATTCCCGTGCCGCAAGTCCCATGGTTTGTCTTTTTCACTTTTCCGACGGGTTTCGAAAGCCGATACCACGGTTCATATGGATTCTGTATTTGCTAACAATACCTAACTTTTGAAATCTTATAAATAAAAATGAAATTCTATTTGTTTGTTTGTTTGTTTGTTTGTCGATTTGATTCGTATACAAATCCACAAAAATGGACCTATCGGCCTGAAATTTAGTACAGATATGTAAAATAATATAGAATAACTCATAGTCCACTTTAAAACTTTGAAAGTCCACCCGTTCCCGGAATTTAAGAGATTTTTTATGCTCTTCACGCAAAAATCTTTCCGTCATTGTAACCCCTGTAGTGAAAAAAGTGTGAAATAAGGATCGTAGTTGCCATGTGTGGCGATTTTGCCGAATAAAATGTTTTAAATTCTCAAAGTAAAAATAAAAGAATAATAATGATTTTTTTTTTTTGTTAGTTTATATTCGTAAGGTTATTTTTTTTTAAATTATAATATCGTGTGCATGGGAAATCAGAGCAGGAATGTAATGCTTTACACGCAAAACAATAAGAACATCAAGATTTCCGAGGCTAATAGGTAAATTATTTTAGTTTGGCGAAAAAATAAAATGGCTCAAATGCCGATTTTGTGAAAGTGAGTTCTAGCGGTTTGCACAGATTTCGGCTTGGCGCAATTTATTGAGAGCTTAAGGAAATAGATTTTTGAAAACAAGTGCAAAGGTTTTATTAGAATACAGCGTTAAATTTTAATGATCCGTGAAGAAATAATGCAGTTATTAAGGGATTTCAATTGATTTATCTCCAGAATTCTCGCCAAATGAGTACATTGATTTAAATTGGGGGAATTCCGCCAAATTTCAGAAAATTGAAATCTTCTCATTTAGTACATCGGAGTAATGATGAATAAAACACGTTATAGTTGATAACTTTAAAAAATTCGGCTGTATTAAGGGATTTAACTTTCAAATAAAGGCTTGCTTTACTTTTTCGCGGTCGAACCATTTCCCATATATTATTGCTGCTAAGTCAATGCTTCGAATGATTTCCTGAAAAAACGCTTGCAAAATGGCGTATGTTGGCACTTTGGCGAGGCTTAGATTTGAAACTGGATTTTATTTGAGACTGGGATATATAATGACACTGGTTATAGATAAAAATGAATGTTGGTATGAGTGTATGAGGTTTAAAAACTCCAGCACCGTTGAGCACCGTTGCACCATGAAATTTGGTTCACCTAAGTCTTTTATCATGGAGAAGCTTTTTATGTTATCCGTTTTCCCCTAACTTGCCACAAGGTGGCGCAGCAGAACGTCGAATTCTATTCCGTTTAGCCGTTTGCTATGCGAATATCATCCAACCGATTTCGATGAAATTTGGTACACGCGGATATTAGAACACGGAGAATATTTTTCACTATCCATTTTGCTGTAACTTGCCGCTAAATGGCGCTGAAAAGCATCAACTTCTATACCGTTCGACCGAGCGGCATAAAATTTTTTATACTTACACATTTGAGCACGAAGAATATATTCTAACTGCGTTCCTTTTGATGTTACTCACCACTAGATGACACTGCAATGCATTATTATTTTAACTCGCCACTAGATGACGCTGCAGCAGGCCAAATTCTTGACCATTCAAACGGTCGCTATGAAAATCAGTATACATAGCTATTTGAACAATGAGAATATTTTGGCGTTATCCATTTTGCTATAACTCGCCACTTGACGGCGCTGTAGCAAATCATTACTTTAATTAACTACTAGATGGCCCTGCAGTGTATCACGTCTTGACTGTGGAAATGATCGTTATGAAAATTGGTATACATAGATAGTTGAACACGGTCGCTATGAAAATCAGTATACATAGCTATTTGAACAATGAGAATATTTTGGCGTTATCCATTTTGCTATAACTCGCCACTTGACGGCGCTGTAGCAAATCATTACTTTATTGAACCACTGGATGGCCCTGCAGTGTATCACTTCTTGACTGTGCAAATGATCGCTATGAAAATAGGTATACATAGATATTTGAACACGGGGAAGAGTTTGGCGCTATCCATTTTCTTATAACTTGCCACTAAATGTCGCGTCAACACATGAACTTCAGGACTGTCCAGCCGATAGTCATGAAAATTCGTATACATCGATATCTGAATGCGAAAAATATTTTCGCCGTATCCGTTTTGCTAAAACTCGCCACTAGATTGCGCTACGCCGCATGGCCTTCTGCACCGTACAAACGATTGCCTTGCAATTCGGTATGCATGATTATTGGACACAATATAACGCGATATCCACTTTGCTATATCTGTTTATTACAATGAATAGTAATCGCCACGAAGAACGGGTACTTCAGCTAGTATTTTTATATAATAGTTTGATATTTTAAGTGGCCCTGTTCTTCATAAAATAGGAAAAGTTCTCTCGAGTATCGCAAATAGTAGGACATTTTAGGACAATTTTTCGAAAGTTCGGAATATTAGCAAATTAAGGACCCGTACGAACCCTGGATACGCTCTCTAATACTATATACCGGGTGATTCAAAATAGATGTTAAGGCGATTATTTTTTAAACCGTAAGTGATCGAAACATACTTCCAATTAGAAAAGTTCGTCAAATTAAGAGCAGCTTTCAGATATAGCATTTTTTTACTGGGGGTTGTATACATATTAAGATACGAAATTTAATTTTTATACGGTCCCTCCTTTCCTACCCTTTATATTTAGAAGAATGTTGCTCTTTGCCTAAGAAAATTAATAAAAGAAATCCCGTGTCTCTAAGTAAAATAGTTAGCGAGAAAGTTAATTTTGAAACTGATGACTTAAGCCACTTTACCAGCTGCGTTGGCTTCCGTTTTCAGGAGAAAAAATCTTTACTTTAGGGGACCAACTATGAATTGATAAAAGATAAATAAAGATCCCATTATTAAGAATGGCAATTAAACGAATTTAAGCGTCTAAAATTAGTAGGTACAGCTTTACCTAAATGAATCGATATTGCGTTAGGAAATTAGCGATAACTTAGTCTTTTAAGGGGGTGGGGTCATCGAGTAATTACGTCACGCTTCTAGAGAAGGAATTTTAAAGTATAAAAGAGAATGCCAAAATGATGGTGCGGGTTACTATTGTGTGGTAACTTTCACTAGAAACTGCCAAACACGCTTTACAGGAAAAGTCTAGCTAAATTAGGATTTGAGGAGTCAACTGTGTCTATCGAGTGACTATTAACATAAATGAACGTCAATTGGAAAGTAATTACATTTTTCTCACTTTGGAGACATCCCCTTATTGCTTGCCGACAAATGCCGAAATTTTTAAATTGATATAGCTCCGAAACTATTCCACGTAGAGACAGGGGATTTGTTTTATTAATTTTCTTAGGCAAAGAGCAACATTCTTCTAAATATAAAGGGTAGGAAAGGAGGGACCATATAAAAATTAAATTTCGTATTTTAATATGCATTCAACTCCCAATTAAAAAAAATGCTATATCTGAAAGCTGCTCTTAATTTGACGAACTTTTCTAATTGGAAGTATGTTTCGATCACTTGCGGTTTAAAAAATAATCTCCTTAGCATCTATTTTGAATCACCCGGTATAGTTACTCGTGGTAAAACAGTTTGTCGCCCCATTCTTTCCAGACTTCGGCGTTGTGCTGTCGCATCTTTGTTTTCAGCTCTTTACCCGAGATTGACGTCCCTCACCGATCCACCTTTGCCACCACTTCTCGAGCTCAGCGCGTGATGGCGGTCGGTTGCTATTTTACGAGCTCTCATATTATGTGATTTTACGTAGTATTTTCATGTCCCTTGTCTGCAAATGAAATAGAAGTGGATTATTTGGAGTGTGCGGAGTATGTAGAATCATTTTTGTCGCATGAAGATGCGTATTTATGCCTCAGATCGAGTTTTAAGAAGATTGGCTTGCAGCTGTTCAATGTGCCGTAAATTTTGCTAAGTCCTAGAAATAAATCTGGAATTTCTGGAAATCTGCTCATTAATGTGGGTTTTGATAAATTCAACCTTATAGAAAATGAAGAGATACGTCCTTTGATGTAAGTTTTATCTATCTCAACTTTATATTTGATGCTGTGCTGACTTGAAATTTGAAACTGTATTTCTTGAGAGAAAATAACTTTGCACTGTGGGCGTGTGTTCCTTCTTCCTCGCCATCTTGAGACGTAAGGCTGTCCCAGAAGGATCTTGGCCGGAACTCATGATGGACGGTATTGTCATCTTATTTTAATGGTATAAATCTTGTTATATAATTGGAATTTAATTTTAGTTAATTTGGTATTCTAACTGCCTGTATGGGTGTATTTTATCTTAATTTATACTTGGCTATTCTTAAATTGTGTAAATCTTATACCCTAGTGTTCTTAAACTGCTTAACTGTGGAACAGGCCTTGCGCTCTTAAACTTTACTAAGTAATTGAGATATCATCGTAATGATATATATTTTAGCAGTTTATTTGTTTGTACATACTTGATAATTATTAGGCTATTCCCGGTGTATTTTATTTTGAGTAGGCTAAAGTTTGGGTGTTCTTAAACTGAGTAATATTTTAGCCTAAGTGATTTTATCTTTGTAACTGTATGTTCTTAAAATAGTCTACTGTTTGGATGTTCTTAAATTTTACCTATTAAAATTATTATCTTAATAGTCTTATCTGATTTTATATATTGGGTAATTCTTTTGCTTTTAAATATTGTATTGTGTTGCCCGACTTTTGGATGTTCTTAAACTGCATAATATTCTTCATTTAGTAATTGAGTGTTCTTAAATTGTTTCACCGATTGATCTTTGACTTTGGTGTTTTTGAGCGCGGGTCGTTCATAAGCAGGTTAATATTTTGCTACTGTGTTCTTAAACTGCTATTTGCTTTTTGTGTGGCTATTGAACTAGCGGGGTGCTGTTGTATACTCTTACAGTATTTCTTGAAAATAGTATTCTCCCGCTAAATCTACCGAGTATATTGCTGTCGAAGTGAGGTGTTCGTAGACCTCGAGATTTTCTTATTAAGATGTTCTTAAACTGATGAATATTTTATAGATTGTGCCTCATAAACTGTATTTCCTCTCTTTGTTGGTATAGTATTGTTTGGGTTGAGGAGTGTTCGTAAACCTTGAGAATTTCTTATTGGATATGCTTCTTGATTTTTTTTTTAGAAGTGTTAGTCAATTGTCATATCGCAGTTTTGAGTAATTATTTCTCGTATATAATTGAGGAATTTCTTAACCCATTTTGAATTTTCTTGCGTTTCTTCTAAATGCTGGTTTTGTGTCCGGTAGTTGTCTTGGATTCGGTAATTTTCTTATAGCTGTATTTGACCTGACATATTGGAAAAATGGCTAGTGGTTTGAGGTACACTCCAAACTTATCCAGGCTTTTGGCCTCTTCCTCCTCCTCTAGGAATATGTCCACCTTTTCACCGCTCACTATAGCAGGCCTCTCAATTGGCCCTCGTTTTTTAAAATTCCTACCTCTATAAATAATAGAGTAAAATGTTCTGCTTCTTCAACAGTTGTTTAATGTTCTTTTAGATGTTAAGGTTTCGTCTATCAAACCATTAAAATACTAGGCTATATAAATAAAACTTTGATGAAGGTAGGAATTTTAAAAAAAGAGGAAGAATTGAGAGGCCTGCTATAGAGTATCTTCACGTGACGTCACGGAATTTTTTATTTTTTTTAGGTCAACTCGGATATTTAGAGATATAAAGCCACGTTTTCGGCCAATGACCATGCTCAAATGAACAAATGTTTGACCAAAAAATGTTGGTTGCTAAGGTGTGACGTAGTGATAATGACGTAGGTGAAACAGCTCTATAAATGTTGATTTAGATAACAGAATAAAGAAAGGTGTTCTGCTGGTGCTTGACCGACTTAAGGATAAGGTTTTACAGCTGTTTATGCCCCATGTTGGGTCAAACAAAAATCTGACTAAGCAGGTAGGATCTAGCACTGAAAACAGTATCATGCCCATCTATAACTTTGCACTTTTTAATGGCAGATAAATACAAAATGACAGTGGCGGAAATCCAAAACCTTCGGGAGCTGAATGACAATATGATAAAGCAGGTTGACAACTTAAATGGTAGCGTACCAGTTGCTGAGAATTTGGAGAAAGGTTTAGAGGGATTGAAAGATTTGGGGGAGAAGCTTTCCCATTTGGAGGGTACTCCTAATTTAACTGAGGAGAGAAAGGGTAGATCGGTGCCCCCTGACTCTGAGGCTCTGTTAGGCAAACACCCATATGGAGAATATAGACAGGGTTCTAATAGTGCAGGGCCAACTAGTTTTGCTGTGACTGTTCAGTTACACAGAGGGGAAATGGATGTCATGGATATGGGATGTCTAGGGAATTCAAAAAGGCGGTGTCAGACGAGAGTAAAAGCATCAGTGCAATGGAGAATAAGCACACCCCAAAAACTGGTAAAATAATACTGATAGCTTCTACACGAGAGAGAACTGAGCAAATTCTTTATGTTTTGACTTCCATCGACTCTCTTACACAAAAATTTAAGATTCAACTTAGAAAACCAGGAAGTGAGAAAATCTTAATCATGGGTGTCCCTGTTGATATTAAATCTTCGGATATTGGAGAGGCACTGATTAATATTAATGCAAATTTTATAGCTGACCTACTTAAGCCCATAGCTGCATCCGGTAGTGAAAATACTGTAAACTAATCGTTAAGACAGATGTTTATACAAAAAGGGCGATACTTGATATTGGAAGACTTTTTGTAAAAGTGCGAGCAGTTGACTTTGTTGATATTCCCCATTTTTTGAAATGCCAGCAATTGGGTCACCAAATTTACACGTACAATAATGCTGTTAAATGTACCAAATGCAGTTTAGAACACGATACAGGAATATGTAGTTAGGCGGATTACAATTGGAATAATTGTAACAATGATAACAAAGATCAAGAGGTATCTAGTCATGGATCGGATTCGGGCCTCTGCCTGGTCTATAGGGATTATCCGTCAAATTTAATTCATAAAAAAGGGCCGGGAGGAGGGCTGATAATGATTAATTATAATGATTAACTTGTGTCCTGATTTCTCACATCCAAGTACCGATGAGTGCGATTTTTTGTAAAATATTTCCACATTTTCGTTTTTAAAGTACGATTAAATATTTCTACAACAGATACTTTCGTATTATTATATGTTGTGAAAAATAGTACGTTCTGGCGTTTTAAAAAGGACTGAATTTTTGCATTTTTAAATTCACTACCTTGATCAGTCTGCAAAATGCGCGGCTTGCGTTCTAAAAATATAGATTCAAAGGCCTTTACAATATCTTCTCCACGTTTCGTTTTAATCGGAACCGACCAGGCATACTTACTTAGAATATCGATACAATTTAATAAATATTTGTATTCGTCATTGTATTGCTTTAAACTAGATAGGTCTACCAGATCCGCTTGCCACTGATGGTCCTTTGAATGGACAATCACTCGATTTGTCGGGAACTTATTGCGAACAGGTTTGTGCAGCGTATACGCATCTACACCTTGTAGCCATTTCTGTATTTGCCGTTTGCTTACTCTTCCTCGAGCAGCACGGTATAAAGCATTTAAACCACCAAAACTTGCCTCTTGGTTCGGATCTTGATACGTCTTCTCCATTACAACACAATATACGATTATTAGATAAATTAATTTTCATTCGTACGCTCATTATGCATTACCAGGCATACATTATTTGTCCGACTTCACTAGTCAAAATCATTCTCACAAATAAAATTAAACGGTGTACATTTTCGCTTTTATACGAAAGACCTCTCTTTCACCCTCGACCCCCCTCCCCCCCCTTTTTTTTTCTTCTTTTTTTTCTCCACTCTCATAGAACACTTTTATACTGTTCAAATATGAAGGATCATAGCCTAATGGTTAAGTCGACAATCATTAGCCTGTGAATTCTTTTGCGGATCTAGCGAGTTCAAATCAGAACAAACGCAAAAACTATTCCGAGTATCGTCATTGTTTTAAAACCTAAATTTAATAATACACTCAGGAAATTACATTAATAAATTAGTTTAAAAAAAAATAATCTTATAATAATTATAAAGGAATAAAACTATTAATTTACATTCAAAAATGCAAATAAACTGATAAAAAATTACATTCATACTTATATATTTACTAGTGCTAAAATATTACGCCTAAAAAGAAAAGAAAAAAAAACTAATAACAATGGTTGTGGAGCGCGATTTATTTTAATTTTTAATATGTAGTCATTTACCATCCTCCTTTCGCATCCGGGCTGTGGACCGGCAATGGCGGAGTTATAAATGTTTTTTTTTTTTTTTTTAATCAATTTTAAGGGAAAAAATATATTTATTAAATATATAAACGTATATTAACTTATTGCTGAATTTTAAAGTGCCCCCAAGCCAACGTTGACACACCATCTTCGCAGACGTATCTTTTTTCGTCGTGTGGTGACAGAGCTAATTTATTTAATTTTACGCTGAAGACATCGTGCTTATGACTTCTTATGCTCTGCATAGTTGTAAATTTCGTAGTTTGCTTCGTAATGCATTCTTTATAATCACTGAAGTGTATTCTTTTTTTCAGCGCTGTTTTATTTACACCTTTTAATTTTTTTGTAGTTTCGTTTTCATTTAGAATTTTGAAGCTGTACACCTTACTTCTTAAAGCAACAAATTCCGTCATTATAGTACCGTTGCACTCGTCTTTCATAAGTCCTAATTTTTTTTTATTCTCTCTAGGCATTAAGTGAACGTTATTTTCCGGATAGTCCGACGTATCGAATCTTTCGATGTTGAGTTTCATGACGTCGTATGGGCTCTGAGTATTCACTTGAAAAATAAATGAATCTGTGTCCGTATATAACAGTTTCAAATCACCGCGGTATGTCGGTTCCATAAAATCATAATAGAACTCATACATTAAAATCTTGGATATGTCTAGAATACCCATACCGATAGTTATGGGTTTCCTGAAGTGAATTTCGCACTTCTGTAAGTGGATAGCGGCGAGATTGGGAGAAAAAATTGTTCTTTCTGTAAAATTAGGTCTCGCTATTAGTTTTTCAGCTTGTTCGCTACTGCAGCAAAGTCTGATATCCTTTCGTCTCCTCACGTCTTCCATACATTTTCCGAAAACGCTATTGTTCATCAATTTATAAAAGGTTTTTTTACTTCCTTGTACGTAGTATAAGGAAGTAATGTGATCCCGAAAAATTTTGGGGGCCAAATTTCGACAAAAAAACCGATTTTGACTACCTCTAAATTGAATTAAAAATTTTTTTCGATGCATCTCATCGTAGGCTATCATGCACGATCATATTAATGCGTCTGCAACTCATTTTGACCAGCGGCGAGTCTATTGTGGCCAGTTTTTCCATGCCGTCTGTACGTACGTACGTACGTACGTATGTATGTAACTCGCATATCTCAAAAACTATTGGTCGTAGAATGTTGAGATTTGATATTTAGGATTGTTCTATGATCTAGTTGTGCACCTCCCCTTTTGGTGACAATCGAATGGATAGTTTATGTACAGGACCGCCCAAAAGATTCGAAATACATTACGCTCTATGGGCCGAAATTCATTAAACTCGCCTAACTCAAAAGCTATTAGGCGTAGAATGTCGAAACTTCATATTTTGGATATTTGTAACATCTAGTTGTGCACCTCCCCTTTTGGTTCCATTCGACTGGATAGTTTATCTACAGGACTGCCCAAAACATTCGAAATACATTACGCTCAATGGGCCGAAATTCATTAAACTCGCATATCTCAAAAACTATTAGGCGTAGAATGTTGAAACTTTATATTTAGGAACGTTGTAACATCTAGTTGTGCACCTCCCTTTTCGGTTCCATTCGACTGGATAGTTTATCTACAGAACCGCCCAAAAGATTCGAAATACATTACGCTCTATGGGCCGAAATTCATCAAAGCGTTTTTTAGAGGTATTGGGCTATTTCAAACGACACAGAAGTGATATATGCTGTAAAGAGTTAGAAAATGAATTTCTCCATTAAAAAAAGTGTCTTTATCATTTATAGTTCAGCTACAGGAACACTCAAAAGATTTCCAATACATTACGGTCAATGGCAATTTTAGGGGCATTCATCCATTTCAAGCACAATGCCGTCCTACCACATAAGTTAGGTAATGGTCCGACCACGGTCACGTGACTCCCTCAAGAACTATCCAAAAGTCGCCAAGCTTGGCGACTTTTGGTGTACGTGTGTGCATATTTAACTCTCAAATCTCAAAAAATATTATGAAATTTCATATATAAGATTGTTGTAACATCTAGTTGTGCATCTCGATTTTTGGTTCCAATCTACTGGAGAGTTTATTTACTGAACCACCGAAAAGAATTTCAGTACTTTAATGTCTATGGACATCTTCAATATAATACAACTGTAGACGGTCATTGTTTGGTACATGCCCAAAATCTCGCCGTCTGTCCTCGGCCTTGGCGAGTTTTGGCGAAATATCGCCAAATTTGGCGATATTCAGTTATTTGGTCCATGCCCAAAGTATCGCCATTTGTTATCGTTCTTGGCGAGTTTTGGCGAAATATCGCCATATTTGGCGATAATCTGGCATTGTTTGGTTCATGCTTAAAATCTCGCCAAATGTCGTAGAAATTGACGAGTTTCGCCGAAATATCGCCAAATTAGGCGCCAAAAATTATTTCGTATTTTGTATAACTGTAAAACTTTAACCCGTAGAATTTTGAACTTTTGTATTTAGAACTATTGTAATATCTAACTGTTTTCAATATCTTTTTTGACAGCAATCGACTGAGAATTTATTTACAGGGTTTGCCAAATGACTTTAAATACATTGAGGTGTATGAATGCATTCAATTCATTGAAAGCCTGTGGTCAATGACTACTTTGGCTATCCCCAAAATCTCGCAGACTATCTCGAGTTTGTCGGCTTTTGGTGAAATATCGCCAAATAAAGTGTCAGAAGGAAATCTTTCAAATTGAACTCAGCTTGGCGATATCGAAATATTTGGCTAGAAATCGCTAAATCTTACTATTATTGATATTTTATCTCTTTCAAACAAATAAGTTTAGAGGAAGTGCGTCGAAAATATTTTTGTTCTAATAGACGTGCAAGGAAGTCATGTGTTGGACACATCAGATTTTTTTTTTTTAACTATTTGTAGATTTTGACCTCAGGTTTGTGTTATGATCAATATGTGGCTTTAAAAACGATGCCTGCGTAAATTGCAGAATCATATTCCCTTTCTCAAGTTTTCTCCGTATTTCAGATACTGTTTGAGATTCCGGTAGTGCACGAAGTAATGTTTTTTGTCAGCTAATGTTAACAAAAGCCGTTTTTCTTGCATCCTGGAGGAACTTCGTAGACGGGTGCAATTGGGCAGGCATCATGCTTTTCCTGGAGAACGACGGGATAGCTTCAATTGACTTCCAGAATACAGCCTGTTTCTGAATCATCTGCAATTTTGGTTACGTCAATTTCATTGTAACGCCATCGAAAATCTTTTAAGGTTAGAGACTGACTTTTTTTTTTACTTTTAATTTTTTTACTTTTAAGACCCAACCGTACAAATTGTTTGAATCTAAATAGAGCAAGAACGATTCTTTTTCGCTTTAATTTAAAATTAGGCTTGAATTTGTTGTTGGCAAAGGCGTATCTGTGGCTGCATTGAGATATGCCTCCTCTGATACCCTTTTCGACAAAAAGAAGTTTGTCATAGTCCGTTAGAAGTTCTATCTTGACTTTTACATCCCTGGATAAGCCTGGAACAGTGAAGTACCACGCCATGTCAAGTCCGTAGGCCTTCAAGCAGCTTTCTCGAAATGCCTGCAAATATCCGCTAAAAGAAAAAGTCTGTCTTTACGTACAACTCTGGGTATTCGCCCATATTTTTTATTCTATACTCTTGGCACACACGACTTGCATGAAAGTAATCCTCCTCGGATATTTCGCTTTCGTTTAGTGTGCTATAAAATTTTTCTTTTGGGCGGGAGTTCCGATTCTTCAAATTTTTTTGAGGAATCCATATAATCATGCGGGTAAACGCCTTTTCTCAGCAAGAGGTCGACTTTACCGGGAGGAAAAAAAGAATTTACGAAATTAAAATCATCTTTTTTTTAAATATGAAGCTAATGATTCTAAACTAGACGGCAAAAAGCGAAAACTGTCTAAAAACCGTAGTTGTAATTTTCCAACTTGTTTGCTGAAAAAAAAATATTTTTCTTCGTTTTCTGCATCCACTGAAATTCTTCTTTCATCGAATCCTAGTTCTTTAACAATGAAACGAGCGTCATTCCCCGACAAGTTATGAAAAAAAATTGACATGAAATTGGCCGATTTAAGCTGCGATCAAGTTGTAATTATTGCAGGCTGCGCCCCTAAATTTGCCAGTTATGTGATAGTGATCCCTCACTTTGCGATTTCTATCGGAGAATTTTCCTCCGCAAACATAACGAACGATGGATGTTGAGTACTCTCTTTTCTGCTGAGAACTCAATGTTTCCATAGGCTTTGGAGTGGGATAAATCATCTCAATATCTTTTGCTTCCTTAACTAGCATTTCCATACCTATTTAGGAAGCGTCTTACCCGCGGTAAACTACTGTAAGTTTCTACATAAAGTGTTGGTAAATGATGCAATACGAAAAGCAAATTACTTCGTGTTTCTGATAAGGTAAGGTAAGAGACGAGAATAAAGCGGGTTCGCACGTATCAATTTTTTTCGTTAAAGCTTCGAAATCTGCAGCCATTACAAAAGGGATTTGCTGTTGATGCTTAACTTTATCAAATCGTAACCATTTATTGTTTTAATCAAGCATTCTTGCAAGAGCAACGTCGTGCTCTAAACAAAACTTCCGATGCCTATGCAGCAGCTCTTCAGATCCGAAGGCGTTTAAACACCGACTACAAAAAGCTTCTTCGAGTTTCTTTTAGAAATTTGTGAAGACAGTAGTCTAGACGAATTCTTAATCATATATAATGACACGTATCTTTGTTCTTTACGTATAACAAATCAACGAGCAATGGATATTCCTTTTCGCATATTCTCAAGGGGTACGTTTGAGACTTATTATTTATGCCGAAGACATTAATTCCAATATCATTCAGTTTTTCGAGCTTGCAAATGTACTGAATTTTTACAGGGAAAGATATATCTCGAAAGTTTAAAATGTTTTCAAAAGCTGCGTAACTTTATATTCGATCAACGTGTTCGTTAACAGGATATAATGCTGCTAACACGGCCCATTTAAAACAGATGAGATCGCGGTTTTTAACATTAATTACCGCATGCTTTTGCTGGATAACTGGCAGCAGGGGGACATAAGAAGACTCTTTCAAGGGGTTAAAGCGATTCGTTCTAATTTCTAAGTATTGAATTTCAATAGGCCTCCAGCCAGAGTTCTTTTCTTCAAATTCTTGTGCTTCATTCTGCAGCTCTTCAGACTTTTCTCCTTAAAGCTCATGCAAATCGGTAGTAGAAAAAACATTTTTATTCCGCATCTTAAAGCATTTTGTTTCTTGTAGAATACCATCATCAACATTTTTTTCAAACGTGCAGAACAAGCGAAAATTTAATTTGAGTTCTTTCGTCGGTAAACGTTTCATGTGTTCGATCACTCAGGACTCCCTATTATTTAGTAATGATCGGATGTCAACAAAATCTTCAGCGCTCTCCAGGCGGAAGGTTCTCATAACTCCGTTAAAAGCTTGTTCCGTTTCCGGCAAGTTTTCGTTAATTTGGGATTGGTCTAAGTCTTCTTCAGATCGTACCTTTTTCTTCGGTGGCTCATTTGAAGATTCAGATGCGCGTTTCACTGACTGAGTTTTCATATGGCGCAGTAATGCATCTTGAAAAATTCTTCTCGCAAATGTGGCACGCCGTAATATTTTTTCCATGAACTGATGTTAAGTCTGAGGTCACGCTTTCTAGTAAACGATTTCCCGCATAATTTAAAATCATTTCTTTCAGACAGTTCCGACGACAGTCCAGCTCCTTGCATAGAATTGATTGAAGTCAAAGTTTCCTGGGCTGTACACACTTTCAGAGGAGAAGGCGTTGGCATCGAATCTAAGGACTTTTCTCAGATTAAACAACTGTTCTGCTTGGTAACCGTTGAAATCCATCAGATCTTCATTCGCAAGTAATTGATCGCGAAAATTCAAATCGCCTTGACTCAAAAGGTTAATATCCGAAGATCGAGTAGAATTTTCTGAAGAGGTAGCCAATGGAACATTCAGAGGAGAAGGCGATGGCATCGAAGGTAGAGAAGCTTCAGGATCGAACAACTGTTCTGCCTGATATCCGTTAAAAGAAATTGTACGTAGTTGTACCAAATCGTCTAAAAATTCTCACTATCGCTGAGTTTCTCCATAATTGTAAAAACAAATGAAGCAAACAGAAGTGTGACAACTGATTCGAGAACGCATTAAATGAATGCTTGATAGTATAGCTTTCCGGTAATGGATGCAATACCCTTCCCTTGGAAACATGTACCACATCTGTAATACCAGCTTACAGTATCCATCCTAATGTTATCAATAGGAGCTTCTCGCACCCCTGGTCTCCTGAGACTTATAATCTGCTTTAGAAATTCCTTACACCTGTTGCTACACGAAGAATACCATTTCATAAAGACTAAAGTAATAGTTTTTTTTTTCTGAAAACATTTCCTAGACTTTGAAACTTCGCTAAAACATATACGCAAAGACTTTGCTTATAGATTTATCATTATTATTATTAACTATTACTTCATTTGTCTAAATGTTAGATTTATTCTAGGTAAGAGCGCCTTGCATTTCGGTAATGAATGATTTCAGAAAATATTTGTAGGGTGTTTCATCAACAACAGACTCCCCCAGTTTGCCAGAACGATTTTTTTAGATTTATAACCTTTTCTAGTGAATAAGAAATCTCTTTTCTGTCCTAGCGATATGGATGCGATCGGCGATGCAAATTTTAGTTCTTTCTCATTATCTTCGTGCGGAGAAATGCACTCTTTACCGTCTTCGTATAGATTAATTAACACTAAATTAAAATGTTACCCAGTTTCATCTTCTAATTCTTTCTTGATTTTTAAAAGCAATGGGGTCCAGCTGCTTGCGCTTATTGTCATGCCGCTAAAAGTATATGAAAACCCAGAATCTCCGAAAGCTGCCAGCTTACGTGGAATAGTATACAGCCTGCCTAGAGTTTTAGTGTTGCGCGTTTTTTATTTAAATAAATAATTTCCTTTTCTAAAGTCCTAAAATACTTCCAGGTTTTTCGATCGTGGAATAATTTAGAATATTTAAAACATGAATTATTACTATTATATTCCATGATAAAAATTTTATGCTTAAAAGACTAAACTTCTATCAAAAACTTACGCACGTGCTCCACCGACCAGGTAAAACTCAGAGACTGAATTTAGTATGTGTTGCCAACGCTCTTTTCTAAATTGTATCATGACCAGTTAACGTTGCGTTTAACCTTAAACTCAATTAAAATAATATTTTCAAAGTCCCATTTCGAATCTTAAAATTAGCAGACTCAACAGCAAGCTCTAAAATAACTCAATTCAACCTTTGCCATTCCCTCAAAACCACATTTTTCAAACAATGGCCGTAGGGGAGCGCCCCATACTTTAAGAAAAAAAAATTGAAATTTTTTCAAAATCCCATTCCGAAACGCAAATAAGATACCTAAAAACATTTAGCAGACTCGACATCAAGCTGAAAAACAACTCAGCAATCAGCAATAAAACAACTCAACTCAACTCGAAAGTCATTAGCCGCGCCCTCTACGCCACTGGTCCAGAACCCGTCAAACTCCTCTACTAATACATCGCGAAATTAGGCACAAAAATATTGTGTTGGAAAATTTTACACTCAATGAGTTTAGCATGATTTATCTTGTTTGTGTTTTGCAGATGATGATGAAAGTTGCTGGTCAAGAAGGGCAAAAGATAAGTATTTTTTGTTTTGTGAATTTATTTTCAGGTGTTCTCCCTCGAGGAGTCGTCTTACTTTTCAGGAAAGTCCTATGTAACTTCGTTGTACCTGCAAGTCACATGTTGTACTCAAAAAGTACAAGCTCCAGACTGCTTATTTGTTTTTTCTTTTCATTTGTGCGCGTTTAATTTTTTATTCAGATTTTAGGTCGGTGTTTATTCCGGCAGTTATCTGCCGCTAAGGATTTCTGCACGCATATGTAGCTAGCTTAGGGTAGGGTAGGCTAGGCTTGGCTAAAGAGGATAGGGTAGGCAGGCTAGGCTAGGCTAAGAGGGTAGTATAGGGTGGGCTAGGCTAGGCCAAGAGGGTAGGTTAGATTAGGCTAAGAGGGTAGGGTAGAGTAAGATAGGCTAGGCTAAAACGGGTAGGGTAAGCTAGGTTAGGCTAAAACGGGTAGGGTAAGCTAGGTTAGGCTAGGCTAAGAGGGTAGTGTAGGCTAGGCTTGGCTAAGAGGGTAGGGTAGGCTGGGCTAAGAGGGTAGTGTAAGGTAGGCTAGGCTAGGCTAGGCTAAGAGGGTAGGGTAGGGTAGGCTAGTCTACTCTAGGCTAGGCTAAGAGGGTAGGGTAGGGTAGGCTAGTCTACTCTAGGCTTGGCTAAGAGGGTAGTGTAGTGTAGGCTAGGCTAGGCAAAGAGGGTAGTGTAGGCTAGGCTTGGCTAAGAGGGTAGTGTAGGCTAGGCTTGGCTAAGAGGGTAGGGTAGGCTGGGCTAAGAGGGTAGTGTAGGCTAGGCTAGGCTAAGAGGGTAGGGTACACTGGCCTAGGCTAGGTTAAGAGGGTAGGGTAGGTTAGGCTAAGAGGGTAGGGTAGAGTGAGCTAGGCTAGGCTAAAACGGGTAGGGTAAGCTAGGCTAGATTAGGCTAAGATAGGGTAGCTCTTTCAGACGGGCCGAAACTCAACAACAGCTCGGGGATCACGAGGGCACCGGTTGACTTGTCTGATCTGAGGGTGTGAATGCGCAGCGGCCCAACTCCAGGGTCACCCGCTCCCTCGGTGTTGACAGTCTCTCCGGTCCTAGTAGTGTTTCTTCAGGGCTGGCTCCGATGTCCTCTGTCAACGGTCCTTGACTCGGTGATTGACCTTAGCGTGCTGGGACGTTCACTATGGGCCGCTGCGTGTCCAATGGGTGACCCGTGAACATAAGTCCCTGCATTGCGACGGCAGTTTCCCGAAACTGATCGACGACGGTGGCTCGGAGCTAGGAGTTGCAAGGTCTGTCACCTGAAAGAGCTGGGTGGGAAGATATTCGGTCTCGCGGAACAGTTGTCCACAAATTTTTTCGATTAGGAAAATTTTCACATTTTGTGAAGTGAATGAAAAGGCAGGTTAAAAACTACGGACTTGTGTGGATACGGGTCTCCAGGTCACTTTTGGCTTTGGTCTGACGGAAAGGACCTGTACGTGTTATCGGCCTACTCTCTACTCGAATAAGGTCAGTGAGGAGAGTTGTCAGGATTTCCCACGCTTTTCCATTTTGAATCGAAGGAAGCAAAACTGTAAATTCGGAATTACTCTAGATATCAGTGTTAAATCACAAAAAATGCGGAAGCAGTCAACATTATGTGCATTCACCATTCTTAGTTAATGGTAACAGGACGTATACGTTAAGCCAGATGTTAAAAATCGCTTGAGCTCATATGGCTCTGCTAATTCGCGAACTGAATCCTGGAAATGTTGCCTTAAAGTGTTTGCGGGTATGCGGAAACTTTTCTTATATCTTTTAAACTATGAAGGTACTCAGATTGAAAACACTAAATATTATTTATTAAATTCGAAAATGAGATAGATATTTTCAATATTTCCAGGGAAAAGACCACAAGAGCCAGCACCAGAACAATCATTGGGGTGTTGGAGAAGAAGTATTCTGGCGAGAGTCATCATCATGGCAAGATGTTCTCTGGACTTCATTTCTTACTAAAACTCAGAACATTCAGTGTTCTGAACTCTTATCGCACTACTCAGCTTCACGGGAAGCTCATTTGTGACACGTAGTAACTTGATTTGTATAGTTGAGATAATAAATGTGAATTACGTGCTCATTGTAGTCTTCATTACTTCTCCTATATATGGTCCGTGGATTGACGGCATGTTTCCAGAGTTTTCTGATCAACGACCTTTAGTTGTTTGTTGCAAGTTGAGGTTCAATAAAATTCCGTTAAAGAATATCATTCTGTAACTGTGAGGTGAATATTGTGCAGAAAAAAAATTCAAACATAAATTGATAGTTACCTGCCTATTCGGATTTTAAAACACTTTTGAATAGTACTGAATGAATATTTGATGAATTTGAAATCAACCTTATCAAGTGAAGTTATAGTAAATATTTGCTTTCAAAGATTAGATAGGGAGTCTCAGTCATTTTATACTCTACCAATCTATTGTTGTATAAAGATGCTGAAAAAATTTCATACATCTGGTAGTGCTATGTAATCTTTCATATTGTTGCACTTTTTTCATCTGCATTAAAAACTTAACTATGACTGTGCGGAATAGTCATAATTAAGCCATTTAGATATTGTTGAGAGTAAGACCAAATTTCAGGCTATCCATTCACAAGATGTTTTCACTTTCTGGAGTCTTCAATTTTATTTATTTTGTAAGAGAACTAACTAAATAAAGCCATCTGTGGCCGATATTATTTTTAATTGTCAGGGGAGTAATTATAGTATCTATATTTACAGCATTTACGTGACGGCGACATCCCTCTTTATTCATCAATGGAATAATTCTCAACCTTGCATACCTTGTGTTTAAAAATATGTCTTTCTTTACGTTTTCAGTTATAAATTGGAAAAAATGAAAGTAAACTTTCGTTATTTTTATTTTTCAGTTGACTTCAAAATGTACTGGAAAGAGAGATCGAAGAAATTCAGCTTTTTAAAGATATGCTAGTACAATTACAAAATTTTATGATTGTAACCTATTTATAGAAAAATACATGTGTGGCATATTCTAAAGCTTACGAAATAGTGTAACCATAGATTAAAGCTGTTGTGAACTAATAGTATTTAAATATATATGTATAAGTATGGCGCATACTTTTATGTCGCATTTTTGGGACAATTTTCAACAAAGGGGGTGAGAGATAAAATGACATCATCAGAATCTCATATTATTTATCTTGAAATTAAATATTTCATTTTTTGCTTGCATTCATTCCTTGCATTTTCTAGGGAGTTGGGAGGATATTGAGTTAGAAATTCCTAATGAAGGAATTCATTTTAAACACTTTATTACACAGAAAACAAAATGCAGATCACGATCTTAGATTCATAAGTGAAAACATGGTTCAATCAACGCTGTTTCAAAAGGCTTTTACTGCACTAAAAATGTACAGGATTTTAATGATGACAACGCCACTGGTGAAAGAACTCTGTCACAGTTTTTAAAAAATTGTCATCGATCCACTATGACCTAAGATCGTCTAAACTCGAGTGCAGTCATGCCCACTGAATATGATATACAATGAATAGATGACTCTGAAGTGTAGACTTTCAAGACATCCTAAAAGATTTATTTTACTGCAGGAAAATTGAGAAAAGTTGATGTTTAAAATCATGATGATTAGTAAGTCTTAAAATTTCCTTGTGATACTGTATAAATCATTCTTTCTATGTAGATGTTTCAGTATCATATCGTCAAACTTCTACGAGAGATGGGAGATACACCGAAAAGACTAAGGATCAGTTCAGGTACTAGCTAATGATCATCATAGAAGATATTGAAGTAGTAAAACATACATAATTGAAAATATTGTTAAAAACACATAAAGATAGATCAACACACACATTTCGGGTGGTGAAAAGTGTTCACCCTTCTTCGGATGCAAAAGTATCAGCGGACACACAGGTAGGAAGACAGAGAAGAAAAACCAAATGTACTGTATTTTAAATGACGAAATTTACGTGATGTATCTCGTACAAAAGAAGAAAATTTGTTTTCACTTATCTGCCTGCCTGTGTGTCGGTTGGTGCTTCTGCAGCTGAAAAAGGGGAGACTCATTGTCGTACCCGAAACGAGCGTACTCATCTATTTTCATTTATGTGCACTTTTAGCACAGTTGATAATTATGTTTTGTTCGTAACACTAGCTTTTTTGAATGTTTTTTAACATTGAAGTATTTGTAATATTTTCGAGCATGGTTTGAGGAACATTAAGTAATCTTTCACAATTATTGCTCAACTAATTTATAATTGATGTTTTAGAATTCAGACTTCGATAGTACAATATTCGAATTTCTGCTATCATACAACATTCTCTCTCTTAATGCAGTATTCGGCTGTCAAACACATTGTTTAAAAACGCGTTTGAGGAATTTGACTAGTAGTAGAATACTCTGTAAAGCGATTATTATTTGCTGCACAAGATGCTGGCAATTCCGCATGTTAAGTGATTCAGAGTCATCTATGTGTATCCCACTCTTTCATGAAGTAAATGGTGAAAAATCTGGAGTGACTCCACTCGACTTTCCGAACACTTACGATTAAGATTATTACCAAGCATTTAAATAAATTTTAATCGATAAATAATTCAGAGATATATACGATATTGAAGCTCAATCGAATGCACCGTTTGAACGCTAGCGCACTTTCTAGAATTATTCCACATATGCCATAATGTAAATCTTTGTCGTAGCCCTGTAGAAAAACTATAATTCCTATACACATCAAAATCAATACCGGTCTTACTATGGTGGTTTATAACACATGTACCCAATTTTAGCTCAATCGAATGTACCGTTTAAACGCCAGCGCACTTTCGAGAATTTCCCCCATAGGCCATAATATAAAACAAATCTTTGTCGTAGCCCTGTCGAAAAACTATAAGTCCTATACGTACCAAAATCAAAACCGGTCTTGCGACCGTGATTTACGACATATATACATAATTTGAGCTCAATCGAATGCCCCGTTTCAGGAGCTATCGTGTTCACTCCCATACACACAAACACACATACATACATACATCTCGTAAAAATAGCATAAATGAATTCAAAAGACCCTAAAACGTGTAAATACACCAAAATCTTAAATTTTTTTTTCATGATAACAATACCCTCCTTACATGCTACATGTTCGGAAAGTAATAAATCTGATGCTGAGAAATTCAGTATATATCTACATGTTATCATTATCAAGGTAATTTCAAATAGTTTTATGCGTATTTATATTAGTAGTTACGTTGTTGAAATTTATCAATTTTTTAAGTATCCTTCATTTTGCATTTCTGCCTAAAAATATATTTGATTTATTTTACAAAAAATAGTAATTAGCATATAAATAGACAACTTTTATAGAAGATGGGGGGCCTCAGGACTTTCATAGTATAGGGGCCCCTATTGGGCTTAATCCGGCCCTGGCGGTAGCATATTTTTGAGGGGGGGGGCCCTACAGCGGTGGCCGGACCCAGTGATGTTCTTTGGGGCCCCGCAAAGGGCCAGCGGTAGCATATACTATCGAGGGGAAGCAAGATAAGTATTCCGGCTCAATTCGCCCATCGAATTGATTGATGGCTATTGGCGCGGATGCAACTGGCCTTCATTCGTATTCATCACTTGTTATAGCATCAAAGTTATTTTTTTTTCTTATCTAACAACTGTAATATTTCAAGAAATCTATTTTCCCAATTTTTAGTGCATAAAGCATTAACAAACATTCTGGTATTCACTTGGGAAAACGGGTTTTCCCGAGCTCTGTCACTCAACACGTTTTGCCTAGTTAATTCAGGTTTTGCCTAACGCTCTCAGTTAGAACGCGTTTTCCCTAGTTAATTCGGGTTTTGACTAATTTCGGGTTTCAACATCTCTGATTATCGTTTGTCCATAATCCAAAATTAATTAACAGTAACCATTTTTAATTTAAACATGGTGACTTTCATGACATTATTTATAAATCCTTGAGTTCTCAGTTAGAACGCGTTTTCCCTAGTTAATTCGGGTTTTGACTAATTTCGGGTTTCAACATCTCTGATTATCGTTTGTCCATAATCCAAAATTAATTAACAGTAACCATTTTTAATTTAAACATGGTGACTTTCATGACATTATTTATAAATCCTTGAGTTCAATGAATAAGTGCATGCTTCAGAAAAACGGTCTTAAATTCTCCCCATGTGTGTTCCTTGTAATTTTCGAAAGGAAAAGAATACACGTATACATTTTTTTCCCTCCCGTGTTAAAACAATTACTGACGTACGAAGCTTGACGCGAGGCATAAAATATCTCGTCCACTAAATTACCTGTCACTGCAATATGACACAATGTCTTCAGCAAGAAGCAAAGAGCCGTTGGGGTAGATGAAGCTGTGCTCAAAACAAACTTTCTCTTCGCGGAAATATATCGCCTGAAGATTAGCAGTTTCTGTAATTATTTTCCTGTACCGCGAATGCACTTTTTGATTCAGCATGTCAAACAAAATATTTTTAACCCTCTCGTCACCCTGAACCTCATATGAGTCTCCTACTTCAAATAGCAATATTTAAAGAGAAAAAAAATTGAATTTAGTATTTTTTCTTTCAGTGATATCAATATCATTAATTCATGTAGAATGTATATGAGGCTATTAACTGGATGCATAAATCGTGCCTAGATTCCAGTACTAGTCAATTTAGATCATTTTTTACAGTTTTCGCTTCATTGTTTCAGGAGAAAAATTAAGAAAATATTTACGCTGCTTTTTTACAGTATCTTTTTTTAAGGTAAATAAGTTTTTTTCTTATTCCTCAACCCTTACCTAATATGTGCATCCTTTTAAATTAATTTTAGCATAACAAAATGCTTCGAAAATGTAGAAATTAATATTAGAAAAAGCGACATTAAAAAAATACTTTTGCATGATTTATAATAGTATTTCATATGTATTAAATGCTAGACAGATTTTTTCTCTGATTTTTCATAATTCGGTGACGAGAGGGTTAAGTCTTAAAAATCTCGGTGGCGGATAGTGAAAAATGTCAAAGGAGTGTCGATAAATAAGATAAACCATTTTCGCGAATAATTAGAAATAGTTCATTTTTTATTAACCTGCGGGATTACTCGGGAGACACAAACAAATGGAATTATTCTCGCAGGGTATCTCTTACCCATATCTGGTATTTTTTGTTTTTTACCATAAAATCGATACACGAGATGTAAAAATGAAAAAACAAATACAAAAATACAATTCTAACCACAAATTTAAAAATACTACTCGAAGAACAATGTAATAATGCGTTTATATACTCAGAACTAGAGCCTCTTTCAGAATAATAGCAAAAATACTCGTGCAGGGTATGACACACTCAACATGGCGGCATTCGAAAACCCATTTAAAAAATTCGACCATAAGTTTTTCCCATTGAATTTTGTGACCTCAAAGGCAGCCGCACCAAGCCTCATCCATTTTCTAAGAAAGGTTACAAAGGCACTGAAAACAGAAGGGTAGCTCATAACAACAGCAGAAGCACTCGTGCAGGGTATGACACACCCGGCTTGACGATATCCGAAAGCCTGTATGAAGACTTTCAAAGCAAATTTTTACAAGATTAGGATCTTAAAGTCGACAACGTCAGATCTCATCCCTTTAAAAATAGAGTAAGGAAGCCTAATGGAAAGCAAAAGTGTGCATTATACCCTGCGCGAGTGTGCTGGGCTAACCTGTTCATTTTTAACCTTGAACCCATGTTTAACCTGTCAGTTCTCATCTTAAACACTGCAACGGCGAACACTCCCCTACGTTGATCGGTGCTGCTTCTTGGAGTAAGTCTTTGAACGCGCCACTGGAACATAGCGCATGCGCTTCGCCGGAACGTTCAAAGAACCATTCTGGGTAGCGTCATCTGTCAAAGAAGTTGCAGTCTTCTCGGTTGAATCTTTTTATACGATGAGAGCGAACGGGTTGAACATGGGTTCTACGTCCCAAACGGACTACTCAATGAACCATTCTGAAAAGTAATATCAATCAAAGGAGAATCTTCTTATTCTTCGTCTTTTAAGGTGATCAGTGTAAACTTAGTTAAATATAAGTTTAATACAGTGGGTTTGTACGCACTGAAGAGAAGGACGATTGACCCGTGAGCCCCTCCTCCCCCCCCCCCCTCCTCAGATTCGTCACTGAAATTTTCTAGAATATTGAAAATATGTATTAACAGTAAAAGAGCTATGATTTTCTTTCCTTTTAAAATTAATTGTGGTTGGCATGTCATTTCTTAAAGAAACCTTTAACAATTAAGAGTAACATACCGGTGCATTTGTAAATCCTCCCTGAAGTTCAAATGTATCATTCTGAATCAGGCTTCATTCATTTAATATGCGAAATGTCTCAGAATATATCCTTTATAATGATAAATTAAAACCATAGGTACCCATTCATACATGATGAATTTATGTATGCATTAAAATTCGGATTTTAGCGGACCAGAGTTAAATTGACGGGTGCTGTATTGCACTGTGGCCCGTCTATTCGCTGTTACAATGTGGGCTAGCCTCCGACGGCTTCGGTCATCCACTTGCTGTCCGCGGAAGTTGACCCTAGCAGGTATAGGTTTTGCATTCTCACGGTACACCCTTGGCACAGACGTGGGTGAAAACCCGATTCTCTGCACTATTTCCGACATAGAGAGACCTATTCTTCGGGCCCTGACGATTTGACCACTATCAAATGGGCCCGGGCTCTTAACCACGAAGCCTTTGATTCAGGAACTCCATATTCGAAAAGCAAATCGCTCACAAAATTTTCGTTCGGAATAATTAAAACTTTTGCTTATTTCGAGAAAAATAAGCAAAATTTTCTCAGAAAGCAGAATTGGATTTTGGATTCCTTTTCTGTCCGGAATACGACTCAGTTTGACCCCATGCTGACAGAGAAAAAGCATACCGCGATGCACTGGCGCCATACATCGTATTCATTTTAAATCGTTTGTTGTTTCGTATATTCGATGATTGAGAGAGAAGCGTGAAAAAATACATGGATATTGTATATTATCTTGCTATAATGAGCTTGCACTTTATAAATCTGGTGTCTTTGACTAGAACACATGAAATTAAAAAACTTAAATATTAGATTCTGAGCTCAAACTAGATTTTACTAAGATTTTACCAAGAAGAGAAAAATATGGATTTTTCAAAACATTAATCAAAACTCTTCAACTGCAGATTACGTATTCTATTTTGAATACGTAAACGTTTTTTCAGAGAAATTTTCCTTTTGTTTTCTTCCCCCTCCCCCTTCTTTTTGATTGCACACAAATTTTGCAACAAAATAAGAATATCTTCCCACCTCTGAGACTCAAACGCTTCAGCATCGAATCTTGACGCCATCTTGTTCTCCGACTGGACCTAGACGAATTCTTATTATCTGGCGCATGATGGAAAATGCTGGCTGAAACAGAAAAGTTCAACCTTTTCAATTCCGCTTTTCCGCTGTGATTCTGCTGGGCAGAAAACCAGAAGTTTGCCGATTTTCTGTTTCAATTTTCACACAGTGTAGAGTCCAGGCCGAAAGAGACTGTGAGCAAGCACTCTTTTATCTCTTCAAACTGCAACTTGCGTCATTTGCAAGTCACTTTCAGGCTCAACCACAGCTCAAAATTTGCGTAACGTCAGCTATCCCCAATTCAATCATTCTTCAGTGTATACATCGTATATGGCATAAAAACAGGGATGCACGCGAGATGCGAGAAAGCTCGCTTTGTCTCGCGTTCTCGTCTCGCAGCGAGATATGAGAGGCAATTTTTTTGCTAGACGAAACGCGAGACGAGAAAGGAAATATTTTGCGAGACGAGACAGAGTCGTGTCCCGAGCGAGATTTCTTGCAAGAACTTCTCGTCTCGCATAAATTTACGAGACGAAGTACTTTTCAATCAGAACTGAAGTGCTGTATTTGATGAGGTATGAAATCCTGAGAAAAGAGGGACACTCCGCCTGAAGCCTCTATCGTTTAACATGCGTCTCTTTTGTTATCGTTCCTGGTGTAGTATCAGCACTCTACAATACACGTAACATTTAAAATTAGGATAGCACGAGGGATATACAATACACACAAGGAAGAGGATAAAGAAAGAAACTGGTAAAAAGAAAACAGAGAAGAATAGAAGACAGAATGATGATAATTAAAACAGAGAAAAGGCGGTACGGTATGTCCAAAAACTTATCATATTTAGATGTGGCTCAGGGACACTAACTTTGGGGCCCCTTTTACTATCACAAGCATTTTAACCCATTTTTGACCGCTGTTGAGTTTCGCAATCCAAAGCTTTTTTAAGATTTCCTAGACTGAATTTTAAAATTACTTACATATATTTGAACAAGCTACCTTTAAAAATTATTTTTATTTTAATATTCGTAACCCATTCGTATCATAAGCTCATATGGACTCTAAGTCAGGGATGACTATTATATGACACGCCTGTTCGTACTTTTGAAATTTCATTTTAAGAAACGATAAAACTAATATAATACTTCAAATATCCTTCATAAAAGAAATACGTTTATATTTTTTTTATCATTTATGCTTAGTGTTTTTTCGTTTAATACGCTTCCCACTTGAAATGTTTGATCAAGTCTGAGAAAAGTTCTTATAACACACACACGTGTGTGGGTGTATTGTCGGTTGTATAAGTGAGATCCACTGTATATATATTGTTATATATCGATTTAGATTGTTTTATGGGGGAAAAAAGCCCTCCATGTATAAATTTGTTTATAATAATTACAGAATGATTCTTTTTAAAGAAACCATTCATTTATTAATTTGCTCAGAATAATCGTTGCTTATAAATAAAAACCAATGGAATTCAATCATCTTGTTAGAGAATTTTTTTTTTAGATTATTCTTTGAATTAGTCTTCCCCCCCCGCCTCCCTAACTGATCAATGATGTCGGCATAGATATTCGGTTTCATAGTTCTGATAATTGTTGTTTTATGTAAATATTAAATAGCTTAAAAATGAGGTTTGAATTGCAAGTGGGTTAATTCACATTTACGCTTAATCCAGATATATGAATAAATTATTCAAGTATGCTATTATTATTTTTTCATAGAAAAAAATTCAGATTTATTTAGAATGTCTGGCTATAACTATTATATTTTTTTAAATAGTTGATGCAAGTATGCTTACTTTGATATTTTATACTCTAATTGTGTATTTAATAATTGTGAATTTTTGTTTACTTATAATATTCTCTACATTTCATCAAAATGGATGAATACGTATGTAATTAAATCTTATGGATATTTCATATTTTTCTCTTAACTAAATTAATATTTATACACACACACACATAAAATGTTTCATCAGTTATTAAAAATGCTTCTTTCACCATAAGCCAAGCTATGCGGACGTAAATGAATGATCTACTGGAGCGCTTTCGCTAATACACGGTGTTGATGGTGTGAATGAACAGGTTAAACCTGGGTTCCCGATTAAATATGAAACCCATATCTCATACACTAAAATGAGAGGGGGGATAAGTAGGCTTCACTATAATTATCCCATCCCCAATTGAAACCTTTATGAATTCACTATTCCGTACACTGGGGCCACTTAATTAGATTAAAATTTTATTTGCGCAACATGTCCTGAGTTCTGCATCATTTCTAACAAAATTCAAAGCTTTATATAACTATAAAAGCAAATGAAACTCCCATCAACAATTCATTTTACGTTTACGCAGTTCCAGAAATAAATAAATAAAAACAAATATTTTTTCGGTGTCGTGTCACATTATATATACTGATTAAATCTGAATTTCTATCACTTCAAATGCACATATGAGTTAATATGGTAACTAATATATGTACTGATATCGTAATATGTAACTAATTGCTATTATTAATATTAATTTTCAATAAAATAGTATTAATGTTTCTAAAAATAGGGTAGCATAATCGCAGTCCTTAATTTTGCGAGACTCGCGAGACGAGACAGGCAATTTCTCTGCGGGACGCGGGACGACACAGAGGTTTACCACTGCGAGACGAGACGAGACAGCCCTGTTTCTCGTCTCGCGTTTCTCGCGTCCATCCCCACATAATAAATCCTAAAACTCATTACAAACCCTTAAATTTGTAATGATTCTAAAAAATGTTTTTTTGTTACATAAAAAATAGTACAGTCCAATAAAAAGGTAAACATTACAAAACCTTAGATAAATGCATTTATCTTTCTATCTTTCATGCACCTAGAGTACATTGACCAATATCCTTAAGCTAAATAAATGGGCAAAAAGTATCTTCTCGACATATATAACTCTTGACATCCGTTTCCTTTAAAAAACATTTGCAGAATGTATTGAGTTTACTCAAGAGATAGCGTGTTGTTTCAATGAATTATTATTCATTCGAAAAGAAAATGGATAGAGGTATGTACATTAAAAATATATACGATATATTAATTTTATTTTCTGCAAGTGAAAGTGATTTGACGTAAGAATAATTGCGTTTCTACAGTTGATTAATGATGACTGTTATGCGTTAGAAATTACTGGTTCTCAAGTGTTTAACGATATTTTTTTTTTTTTCCTAACAAAATTTTTCACGTATAGTGAGTGTCTATTTTACTTTTAAAATTCTCGTAATTTATTTCGCTTCTGTTCCATTTATGAACTGAAAGTGTTCTACGGAATTTTATGTACTTTAAATAAATATCGATCTTTTCAAAAGCTACTAAGTTAAAAAATCACAATTTTTAAAAAATCAATTTTTAAAAATGTACAACTCACAAATCGGCGGATTTTAAAGGACTAGGTAGTTGATTATAGTGGTTAGGCTTCTAAGTATGTAAACTGTTCGTAGCTTTTTTTTTATTTTATTAACATTGGATTTTTAAAAATACATTAAAACCAGTATTTGGCTTTAGATGTTTAAGCAATTGGTAGCGTTTATTTCTCTTAAAATATTAGGAGTATTATAATAGCTATGCCCGTAATAACTTATTAAAAAATCATTAGTCGAAAACATTTATTTATTTATTTACTTATTTATTGTATTTTTAATTTTACTGGCCATAACCGCCACCCAGGGGTGGCTAGCGCGCCGTACTATCATCTTTTGGGCCCAAGTCCGACTCCCAGATTTGGGCGTGGATGTCAACGTGTCCGTCCTTGTGAAGTAAATCATACTTTGTAATAAAGATGAGCTTGGGAACAACTGAGATGAAGGCCATAAAAGGACCATAGATATCGAAAATCTGTGTTTTCTAAATGTCCAGTTGTCAATTGGGTCATAATCATTTTCATCATCATATGTTCACATTCACTGTTTTATTTGGTGTTTATCAGTAACGATTCTTACACTATGTTCTTGGAACAGGAGCAATGTAGTTACTTAGAGGATTGGACCCAGACTGTGTGTGGAGCTTTCTACAAGGATATACGTGAGCAACAAAGGCTGTTTTAGAAAAAGCATGGCATACGGTTTTTGAAATGATAAATCCAATTACACACCGTTAAAGCCATCCATTATTCAAATACATTGAAGTGTTTAATGGTGGGGGTACTGTTGGGTTAATAATACTGGTGGGTTTGAATGTAGGATAAACCTGAAAATCTTATCGACACTCAGTAACACAGATTTATCATTAAATTTGTCAAAAAATAATTTTGCTACATTTTACTTAAGTGGATTCGAGTAGTATTGAATCAAAAAGTGTACAAAAGTGTCATCTGAAATCAGAGAGTGTTAAGGACAAAAATATTTGATATATTGAGTGTACTGTTTACATACTATTATCATGCTGGAGAAAATGGCTTTCAAAAAAAGTGCGTCTTTGGCCTGTTGTTATAATAGGCGCCCATAAGGGGGGGGCAAGGTAGGGCATTTGCCCCATAACAATTTTAGGTTAATGTCTCATGATGTATACAAATGGCAAAACCAGAACTAAATTTGTTAAGAGTTTAAAATTTGTCACCCTCTAGAAAAATTTTTTGAAGTTGCCCCCCGCCCTCTAGAAAAATTCCTGTGGCCACCCCCATGATTGTTACGCTTTCATGTGTGCGTCAAATGAAATGAAACTTAGTCGTATGGTAAATAGTCACTCAAAAGGCCCGTTTACATGGAAAAATGGAAAATCCCGGGTAATATAGGGAAAAATACGCAATGCATCATGGGAAAGCGAGGTCATCCCTGAATTCATCCTTCACTGGAAGGAGTCTTTGTACCCCACATTTTTTTTTCCCTACGTAGCGGAAGCGGAGTAGATAGGAGCGAAAGTTCCGGCATTGACCCAGCATTTTCGTCCGTGCAAACGGGCCCAAGGTGAAATATTTGAACATTTATAAATTTTCCAATTGATTTTGAGGGGGAAAAAAGTGTAATTTTTTTTATCACGTTAAAATGGCTGTAATGAATTAAAAGAAATTTGTCAGTATAACAGCTGTGGTTTTTACTTTACTTAATATAATTTTTACTTTTTTTTTTTCAAATTGGTGGGTAGTATTTGTTTATAGCTATTGGACATTACTTGGCCGAAAATACTGGACACTTTATTGTAGAGTAAGGTGACGAGATTTTTGAACATAGAATCGGGGACATGTCCTCGATTTTGAAACAAAAGTGGGAAAAACTGGGGACATTTATAATTAATGAAATAATTAACAGTAATTTAATTAAAAACAATGCAATATTAAAAAATGCCCCCAATTCCTGTTTTACATTTTGGGGACAATTTGAAAAACGTCCTGAAATTGGGGACGTTTGGTCACCTTATTGTAGAGGGAACTAATAAGTGGACAGTGTTGCCTCCTATGAAAAGACGGACGAAATGACTCCCAAGCCTGTGCCGGGGATCGAACCCGACCCGAGGTGGGGTAGAATGGCTCTTTAGTCACTGCACAACCCAGGCAGCTTAAGTTTTGTGTAGTTTCTCAGATTTAGCAAAAATTGTGAGTTGAATTCACTAGTTTGTGAAATATTTTGAAAATATGGGTCACAAAATGATTTCTTTGTGTACTTTTGCAATAAAGTGACTTTTGCTATTAAAATCGAGCTGCAATCGACTGCGAACTACTTAAATTCTATAAAATGTAAAAATAGATTCAGTTATCACTTTCCTTTCTCTCTTACTTTGAATTGCATATCAGCAACGTTTATCAACTTTCTGCGTATGCTTAACCCTTTGAGGAGCAAAACCTTTCCCAATGCTGAAAAAAGGGCAGCCGTTGCCATCGCTCGACTTAACTACCAGCAAGATGGCGGACGATCGAAACGTTCATCGCGTGCCACAGATCTGGAGACCCTATTTTGACGAGAAATAAGACGACAATTTTGACGACTTATATTTTGACGTCAAAATAGGGTCTCCAGATCTGTGGTCTGCGATGAATTTTTCGATCGTCCGCCCTCTTGCTGGTAGTTAAGACGAGCGATGACAACGGCTGCCCTTTTTTCAGCATTGGGCAATCTATCCAGCTGTCCTCGCAGTCTTCCATTTTTCAGCAGATGTCAGTGTTGTTAAAAATAATCGTGACCATTTTTTTACGGGAAATGACGTGCTGCAAAGTAAAGGATTCTCGTGGAGCTATGTCACCTGCAACTGCTTTTATAGAAATCAAATCTATTCTTTGCCACTGGCAACAGTTAAAACGTCAGAGTTTCGTGTTCCCAGAGCCGGAACACTGCTCGTTAAAGGGTTAAAAAAGAAGCATTCAGCTAACAAATTATATACAGAGTCCCAAAATGGTGGTAGCATGCTTTAATTCTTCATCCGTTAGAGATAAGTGGGCAATGAAAATTGAAAAAAATGTTCACAATAAGGTAGAAAAAAAGACTGCAAAAAAATTTCTTTCGTTAATTTTCAAAAAGTCATTTAAATTTCTATACGATCCCCGCACAAGAAAATTCCCAGATAGCAAAATGCGCCCCATACGCTAATGAGGGGATGTACAGACTTTCATCCTCTCATCATAAAACGTCTCAGAGATATCTTTAAACAAAAATGTTCGGGGATTATCACATGAATTTGAAGGTCAACGTGTATTGCAAGAGTGCAAAAAAATATTTTCTTTTGTAATTTCTGTACGGCCCATGAAAATCGATCACTCGACATGATTTTCTTTCCCTTCGAGAATCCCTGAAAGTGGTTTAAGCTGAAAGTGGTTATCTTCATATCTCATCAACACATTTTAGGACATAATTCTCAAATTTTGTACATCCCCTTATTAGTGTATGAGGCACATTTTACTTCCTGGAAATTTTTGTGTATGGGAAGAGTAGTATATGTATTTTTAAAATGCAACTTTTTGAAAACTGGAAATTTTTTCTTAGCGTAGTCTTTTGTCCTACCTTATTTTGAACATTTTATCAATTTACATTGCCCACTTATCTCTAATAGATAATGTATAAGAGCGTGCAGTTATCTTTTTGAGACATTCTGGAGATTACTATTCATTCTTGAATTTTGAACTTGGAAAAAAAGTTAAGCGATTTAAACAATTCCGATAAATGGAATTCTTCAAAACTCCGTAAATTCTTGACCGAGAAGAAAAGCCATAATCCATATTTGCTTTTTCTAATTCATTCTTCAAAAACTAGACTCAGCATAAAAGATTTTATGCTTTCCACGTTGTTATATGGTAATGAGAAGCAAAACTTCTGTGAAATTTCGATCACAGTTTCTACGTTTTTCTTTAAAAAAAAATACAATAATATATATAAAAGAACTTTTTATGAATAAATATTTTAAATTCTCGAATGAAAATGCTTTCAAATAAAAGTTTTAAAAGCCGATAAATGTACCAGCAAGAAACTAGCTTTCTTCATAAAAGTTAGAGGAGCGAAGTTTGAGTTTCAAATTCTCACAATTGAAAATTCTTTAGATCTGCATTTGTGGTTTACCTGTTATTTACGAAGCATCTGTCAGAACAAGTTTATAAATCATATTGTATTTAAACATTAAATTGAAAATATAGGTAATTTCTTCTTAGTATATAATATTGTACAAACAAAAAATTCATTTAAATGCCCTTAGAATTATTTTACATATTGCAGTACAGTAACGATGTTGCAGCACCCAGCTGCGGTTTTATGGAAAGTGTCGACTGGTGATGTTGCCAGGGGCGTAACCAGTGCCTGGGACCCAAAATTTTATATTTTCTGAAATTTAACATAAATCGTGCAGAAATTTCGTTTATTTACTCACGACTTACTTCATACCTCCCCCTCCCCCTCCCCCGAATCATCTTCCTGATTACATTCCTGGACATTGCCATAAACTTTGAAAGGAAAAACGAAATTTATTTTTCTTTGTGAGAAAGCAGACGATTTTATTATACAAGTATAACAAGCAGGGGTGCGTACTTAGCCACCTTGTGGCTAGATTTGGCCACTTTAAGAACCTAACTAGCCACAATTTTTCAAAAAAGCTACTAATAGCTATTTTAGCCATACTGTTCCTGTTTGAAACAATTAATTTCTGGCCATTTCTAGCCATTTTCAACTGTCGTTCATCATATACTGTCCATTCCGCTATCTAAAATCTGTAGTTTTCAATTTACAACATTTAATGTTATTTAAATTTATTTTATAAAGCACATGCGCAAATTTGAGAGTGTAAAATTTCACCATTGTGGTCCTTTTAAAAAAGCAGACTCGACGTCTCAATTCAATTCATTCCTTTTACTACAGACATTCCACAAAAACGAGGTAAAACCAGAATTTCAATTTGTTATTGCAATTATTGATGAGTAGTAATTTATTTTTCTCTCAATTCGAATTCATTTTTAACCATTTCTAGCCGCTTTTTGCTTTGATTTTAGCTCCAATCTTTTCTCCGGCAGATTGGCAACACTGATAATGTGTAAGAGAACTGTTAGAACGCTACGATTTAACGAGATGAATAATTTGGAAATGATTTTCGTTTCTTTCGGTAATAGCGTATAGTAAATGTTTGTGTATTTATAAGCGGAAGAATGATTCCTTCGACTGGATTTTTTTTATAATTCCTAATTGCAGATACAAATAATTCTCCAAAAAGTGAATCTGAAGCATTCTAAGAGCTGGGCAAATGATATTTTCAAAATTTCCCAATTCACTATCGGAGTAAGCATTATGAGCTGTTTAGGGTGATAAGAGGAAGTTTTTCTGTGAACTACGTCTCATTAAAAGTCCACGAAATGCTTGATGACAGCTTGAATACATGAAATAGTTGGCAATATCGAATATTTTTGAGATATATCGTCAAAATTTCGTAAAAGGTAACTCCACCAAATTTGTTTTGGTTTGTCTAAAAAAATCGTCATTTTCTCATGTAATTCAGTGCATATTTCAGTCAAATTCAATCTCATTCACCGATTTGCATCTAGCAACATTCAGATTTTAATTATTTCTGAGTATCTCATTCATCAGTTTACTCTAAATAAAAGCCAACAGAAGTTACCATCTCATAAATTCACATAAAACCTTTTCCCCTAAGAACCTGCTCAGAGGAATTCCAAGTATGATCAAAGATATTATTACCTTTTATGAAAACATTTTTTCCTACTAAATCTTGAATTACTCTATAAACTAAATGCATTATCACGCTTCAGGTTTCCCGCTTTTTAACATTTATTCAAGCTTCTATTTTTCAACGAAACTGAAAAGTGTTTATCAATTTTTCTTGTCTGTTTGGCTGTTCGTGCTCTACATGCTGCAAATATATGCGGTGTTCGTTACGTATAAAATTTAATTACAAATAAACAAAGAAATGCGTTTGCAGCTTTTTTATATTCCATGCAGAAAATATCTTACAATCGATTTACAGTAAAAAATAAATGCATAAGCTGTCACTTATTTCAAGCAAATTTAGCACTGTATGTCATTGAGATTTATAAAGCATCCATTCCATCAAAAACAATGGCTGTAGCGCTTGTAGATATTTTGAATGGTCTCAAAATTACACGCTCTAAAAACTATTCTTTATTGTTCATTATGCAGTTAGATAAGAAAAGTATTCAATTATTATGCTGGAAAATGCTCTATAGCCAGTGCGTTTAGCACTATTAATACTTATTTGACATTTATACGTGGTTCTACACAGTCTCTTTCACTGAAAGTGTTTAGAAACCTTTTATCTAGTCTCAGTCTAATAGCATGAGACAACAAATATTTATGTTCCTCTTCCTGCCCTCAATGTTTACAACGTTTACATGGGATTTTCTTCACACAATCGATAAAGGCCGATAACTGGAAGAAACTTTTAAAAACCGCCACGCTGCGTTTAATTTTTTTTTTTTTTTTTTGAACGGATCGTCTGAAAGATTTTGATAGATTCTCACACAGAAAAAAAAAAAATTGAAAAATGTTAGTGCCCAGGATAATTTTTTAAAACGTTGTTGATTTGGAAAAGGCTAAAGGATTGTATTGAAAAGGATGCTTATCAATGTTGCATTGAATAAGCCCATGCAACAATCACGTTGGCAGTGGCGTTCTGGCAACGCTAATATTTCTCCCACTCGACACATTCCAAACGTGATGTAAATGCTGGACATCTGTGCCGCCCCCTTCGTGTCAAACATTGCAGAGTGGCGTCGCAGTGTCATTGATATTTACTCACAATGTGACGTCACTGTTTGACAAGCATGTGTTTCACAGAGACCTCCATGTCGGTCACTGTGACGTCCAAGATCAATGATGTAAAATACCCGGGTATTTATTTTCAAGGGTAAATACCCGGGTATATACCCACAATGGGTATTTATCTGGGTATTTATTTTTGAATTAACACTATTGTTTAAAAAAGCTTGAATTGGTGGGTAAGGATATTCACACACACACACACATATATTAAGTAAAAAAAAAAAAAAGAAAAGAAAAGAAAAAGAAAAACGAGAAACTTAGGAACCCTTTACAGCTTTTTAATTTCATAAAACTTCAAAAAATATAATTATGAAAAGAAGCTATATGATACATGTTGAATAAAATACTCGATTAAATATAGCCTATAAATACAACTTTTGGAATAAAATTGTAAATAGGAATAATAACAAGGAGCTGTGTATTTGACAATTTGAAAAAAAGGAGAGAAATTCAACTATACTAAACATCTATAGACAGTAAAATCTGAATCTCAGGAGACCGAAAATCAAATTTGTTATTCTGAAAAATTCGTTAAATGGAAATTTTATTACTAAAAATTTGGTATTAATGATTTTTTAATAGATATTATTTGTTCATCAATCTGAAGTATTCATAAAAGTTTAAATTTACCATAAAAAATATATTTTAAAACCTATTACTTATAACTACTAGTTTTGTAACTATTTGCATGTAATTTTTACTTTCCGAACATGTACCATGTAAGGAAAGTATTGTAATCATGAAAAAAACCGACTTCGAGATTTTGGTGTATTTACACGTTTTGAGGTCTTCTGAATTCATTGATGCTATTTTTACGAGATGTATGTATGTGTGTTTGTGTGTGTGTGTGTGTGTGTGTGTGTGTGTGTGATGTGAGTGAACACGATAGCTCCTAAACGGGGCAGTCGATTGAACTCAAATTGGGTATATATGTCATAAACCACCGTCGCAAGACCAGTATTGATTTTGGTGTGTATAGGTCTTATAGTTTTTCTACAGGGCTACGACAAAGATTTCTTTTGCATAATGGCCTATGGGAGAAAATTCTTGAAAGTGCTCTAGCGTTTAAACGGTACATTCTATTGAGCTCAAATTGAAAAAACTAAGAATTTTTGCTGAATTATTCATCGATTAAAATTTATTTAAATTCTTGGTAATGATCTTAATAGTAAGTGTTCGGAAAGTCGAGTGGAGCCACTCCAGATTTTTATTTTAGTAATCATTAAATTAATCATAAGATGCATATAATCCCCTCTCCCCTTCAATAACAAACCATAATAAACTATCACAGTTTAAAAAATAATAAATATAAAATAAGCTCTGGGATATAATAGTAAACTTAAAATAAGCTATGAGATATATTAATCAATGTAACACATTAAAAATATTGCCAAAGCTGTCACTTGCACAAAACAATTTAAGGACTACCATAAAACATCCTTCATTCTTAAAAATAGTGAAAAAAACGCGGTATGACTGATAAAGTAGTTTATGCCAAATAATCAAACGTTTAATAATAATTTTTAAAAAACACTACAAAAACACTCATAATGAAGTCAAATTAAAATTAAAAACTTTGTATTTAAAAAAAGGAACAATAATAGAAATCTAATTGGTATTAATCATACATGTTGTTAAGAACAATTATTCCACTCTAATTTGAAATACCCAGTTTTTGGGTATTTAACCAGGCCTTGGGTAAATACCCAAAAAATATTTACCTACCCCACATCACACTGTCCAAGATGGGTGCCAACATTCACCCAGACATCACAAAACTCTCCGAAATTTCTATTTTTTCATCGCAACACCTTCTCTGCGACTTATACACCTCGACGAACATTACCACAAAGTCAGGGTATACGTTGTGACCAGTATAGTATACATACATGTTGGAACGTCTTGCCTCCCTCGGGATCACGACTACACAACTTTCCCGTAGCGCCTAATGTTACATATATATACAGGGTGTCCAGTAGGGTGGAGTGAAAATGGCAAAATTTTTTTTTTTAATATTTCCTGACCCAACAAATGGTGCTGTTTGGCAAAAGAGTCACAGAAAAAAAATGTAGTCCATTCACTGATTGTCTTCAGGTTCCACACTGGGCTCAAAGAAAGTAATGTTAACGTAAAAAGTAAAAAAATCAATTTTTTAAAAATTTAATTTTAATGTTTACAATAACTTTATTTTCTGACTCAAAAACAGTTCTTACTACTAAAAAGAAACAGTACGGCAATGTTTATTGCCGTTAAAAAAGAAAAAAAAAAGGAAGTAGAAAAAAAAAAGTCACTAACTTGCAACCGAGCGTCATAAGTTTTGGGTTATATTTTGAATACATAGCTATTAAATATTTACATATTATTTCCTTTTTAAAGACAAGAAAGCACACTAATACAGAAAAGGAAATGATACAAAATTTACCTTTCGAGTATTATTGACTAATAAAACACTTTACTTTAATCAGTCTTCAATTTTGGAGTCCACATGCCTGGCAAAATAGTGAACTTTGGTAGTTCCTTTCGTGATTTGATTCCACAACGAATGTATCCATCTCTGGCTTTTGCTCCACATGCTACCAATGATGCTTGCGTTAGTAGTCTTACATGCCTTTCTACTGCTTGAGAATGGCAAGGGAGCTTCTCTACTTCAAATTCTGAACCGTTTCTGATCATACTTGCTACGCCTTCGTCACTGAGGTTAATGGTAGCTGGTGGTTCCAAAGGACTGTCCCAGTGAATCATATGAAAATACTCCTCTGCTTCGAAATTTATATTTGGAAGATCAAATTGGCGTATTTTTCCCTTCCAATCAGTTTTTCTTGCTTTCAATATTCTTCTTAGGTCAAGTTCTCGAATATGTGATCATCAAACAGCATTGCCAACAGAATATTTTCAGAATGAGCAAAATAAGAGTTCCGCTGAATAACTTCATGAAAGATTGACTTAAAATCTTCTGAGAAGAAGGAACTTCTTTTCATCATTCCGTGCTCCATGAGTAGCTCCTGGGATTTTTCTTATTTCAAAGCAGGATGGCACGTAAACTTTCATCACATAGTCTATAAGGAGTTTAAAGCATTCTGTTGGTTCGGCAGTCGACACGTACAGGCGCAGTATTCTGTTCGCTGTAGTGAGTCAGCTTGAACGAGACATCCTTCCTGGACTTCTGTTTCCCAAATCTGGATGGCACTGTTCCGAGCATACTGCCCTAGAAATATCGAAGAGGTACTTTTGGTCTGTACTGAGGCCTTTTTTTATCAATTTCAGGCAGAGCAACAGGAATAGAAACAAAATTTGTCACAGCAAACGTTTCATGCGTTTCCAGAGATTTTCCTATTGTTCCAGAAAACTGGTGTGGCCCAGATGTCTTTCCGTCAATCTTATGGAAAAGGTGGCGAAGAGGTAGTTCATTAGTATGCAATAAGCATACAAACCAGTGCAATTTATGGCCAGAAAGATTTCAAGCCGTCTAACTACGCCATTTTTCTTCCCAATGTTGATTTTCGGTGCATCTCACCCAACGGCACCAAGATCCGAAAGTGTAATCTCTTTATGTGTAACAAAGTTGATGATGCTGCAAGTAATATCAGTACTAGAGCCTGAATGCGGAGTCACATGTCCTATGTGAACAGAACCAGGTTCTGACAACGTAACAATATGCTCTTCCACAGATACAGTAGTATATAAAGAGCTTGCCTTCTTACATAATAGTTGTGTCCTTTCTTCCATCGAAGTATATGGTGTACAAAGACTGTGTTACTTGTATAGAATTAAGTTGTGATCGTATCTTTCATTAAATTTTAATAAGGGGAATTACTTCTTGGTGACTTACCACAGGCAAGGAGGCTTTCTTCCAAATTCTTTCAACGTCCAAAGAAATAATTTCGATGATCTCTTTTACTAAAGGATCCTTTGTGTTCCCCTGCTTCCACAGTATATCAATTTTTGTGATTAAGAAATGCTTCATTAAATTAGAATACGTTGGTGGTAACACCGTCTCTTTTAATTGTACTGGAATTCTGAAAACACTACAAAACGTTTCACTTCTAGTTGTGGTCATATTTAAATTAAAAACTCCGTATTATTTTGTCAAATATAAATCAAAATTAATAAAACGTATTGCTTCAACTTTACAAAGTAGAAACAAGTGGTTGAAATAAAGACAATCGCAAAAACGAATCATTCCACACAATAAAAGTGACGTGCCTTATTAGGTTATGATATAATAATTAGAACACGCGCTGCCATCCTAGTAGATTTTAGAGTATAATTTCCTATTTTTATGTACAAAAAGCCATTGCTGGATCTGATATCCTGCAGTAACGTTTCAATGAAACAATTTATTAATGAGAAAGTAATTCATTAATATTGTTTTGCAAATTAATGAATTATTTAGTAAAATATTAAATTAAAAAAATATTTTTTACTTAAAAATCATTAAAAACTTGAAAAAAAGCTAATATAAACATTCACTTGAGGTGTGGAACCTCAAGATGTCAACATTTTAAGCTGAAATTTGAAGACAATTGGTTTCAGCTAGTTTGGCACCATATAATGACTCAGGCAATGGGAATTTCGAAAAAAAGTTTTTTCGATCCACCCTAGTGTCCAGCCTTAATGTGACCCATTAGCTAATTCCCGAACCGTTCGGTTTAGATATGCACTTCCAATTTGAAAAATGTTTTTAAAAAGGTAAACAATATTTTTACGTGCTTTTCGAACCAAAAAACCCATTTAAAAAAAAATTACAAAAATTAAATTTTTATACGGTCCTCAGGTCCTATCACTTATATTTAGGAAAAGATGCAGTACACAAAAACAAAGTAAACACAAAAAGTTTCATTTTATTACGATAAAAACTGAACGAGTTATTGAACTTTGAAAATCATACATTTCATCTATTTTCTCGGCCATTTTCAAGATGGTCCCTTACTAGCTCTTTGAAAATACATATATTATTTGTTGAATTCAATAAAACTTTAGAACACTAATACTCAACTTGAGATATTTAAGAAAAGCTGTTCTTTTTAAGAGATTTTTTTTTAATTTATGTGATAGATGTACATGTTCCACATATGAAGTTTTTGACTTGCATATCGCAAACTTAAATTTCCCTTAAAAGGTCCTTCGCCCACGACACCCACGTTGCCTAGACGGATATCCTACGTGAAGGTTTGCCTTATCACAATCAATTAATTTGGCTTTCAACTGTAATTGCACCTTAATTTTTTTTTCATATCCATCAACAGACAATATTTGCCAAAATTCTTCTCTAAGAAATGCATAATCACAAACTAGTCTACAAAAGTACGGATTTGTCCTATTTTTCTCTTAGTAACGCAGTTCAAATTGTTTCTGGATTCTCTTAAAGAAATCCAATTTAATACTACTCAAACATACCTTTTTAGCTTCGCTTACATTTGATAATGAGTTATCAGGAATGCAGAAAATTCCTAAACCTAACATCGTTATAGTGTTTTAAATACGTTTCCTCTCCTCCCCCCCCCCCCGCTTCCCATCCTGTTTAGTTGAAGTTAAGACTCACAACAAACCTTAACACCTTCTTACTTACCACGTGTAACATTCAAATAGTATAATTTAAAATATATATATATAAATTATATCAAGAGCGAAATGTAATGTAAGCAATTTTATCATTTTCATTTGAACATCTTAATCTGAGCAATCTATGGTATTAAGATTAATTTAACGGCAGAATAAAAATGTATTTTCAATATTTTGAAAATACAAATTACATTTAAAATGTATTTTAAAATACCTTTTCAAAATACTTTGTTTTTTACTAGTGAAAATACAGGACGCAAATGTATTTTGAAAATGTATTTGCGATACTACCGAACTCTGATAATTGCATCGGATCAGCGGCGTTTTGTTATTGATTGTGATGCTTAAATTAATTACATTTATCAAAGTAATGATTGATTCATCAATAAAATCGACTTCTAATTCCAGACTGCACTGGCACGTGATACTTTTATCACTTCCATATTCACTACTTTTATCCGCGATACTTTTATCACGAACCGTAGTCGATGACGCAGCAGAAAGAATCACTCTGATTGGCCGTAATTTCGGCCGACTCGGATTTTTTTGTTCGGAAAGCAAAAAGTTGGAGATCGCCGTAACTCAGGTAACGGTGGAGAAAATCGGTCTAAAACTTAATCCGCAAGAAAAGTTGCTCGGATTTCTGGTGAGTGCCCTAAGCCTATTAGGCTGTCAGCCAGACCAAAACGAACTTTGAAACAACGTTCAGGCTCATCTCGCATCACTGGTGGTAACGTTTCTTGAATATGCTATCGAAAAGTTGCTCTACTGACTTGACAAATACTTGAATTTTCAAGCTGATTACGTTAAAAAGTAACCATACCTATACTAACACTTGGTAATAAAATCTTCTTTTATTTATTAATTTACTCTCGATTTTTTCTTTTTACTATCTATTGGAAGTTGAATAAAAAAACAGCCCTTGTACATTCAGAAGGTGTGTTTTTTTTTTTTCTTTTGAGCATAAATTAAAAGGAGATGACTGTTTTTCAATTTTCTCTGACAGAAATCGACCCAAAGAACAAATTAATATTTGTGAATTTATGGTCTTTGACCTTAAATTTATTGATCATTTTCCAACTGCTCTGCTTGTATCATTAGTCCAACTTATTCAGAGCTGTAGCATTAAATGAACAATAAATTAGCCTTATTAAACAATTTTTTTTGCCTGTGATAGTAAATTAAAAACTGAAAGATAAAATATAAAATAAAATTTCTATGTGCTTTTCACGATATCAATTAAGATTTTCAACTGTTCATGAAATCCAAGACATTTATTATTTAAGAAACAGTGAAAAAAACTATCTCCAGATAAAGAAAATGTAATGCAATTAATTTTCGAATGTCGTAATCATATATTTACATCACATTTTTTTAACCGTTTAACAAGATTGATTAAGGCGTGAAACAATCATACCAATTCATTATACGCTTTTTTTTCAGCTTTTTTTAAAAGTTGATTGCTTCGTCCGCTTGAAAACACATTTTCCATTTAATAAAAGGCTTTAAAATTCAATTTTCTTTTTTTTTCTTCCTATGCATGTCATGCCTTCTGAAAAAAACAACCACTCAACAGAAAACCTAATTCCAGACCATGAATAGTTTTGGATTAAATATTTAAAAACAACTTAAAAGAAATATTCTCCGTTTTTTTTTTTTAATTTCCTATGTGTCGTTATAAAAGTATTGTAAAGATTATAAAAGTTCAAATTCTCTTTTCAGCGTTAAAGTACTTTCCAAACATTAAACGTAATAATAGGGTATAGAAAGTGGAAGACTTGTTAATCTTGTTTATGCAAAGAAGAATAAATTTTTCTTTTAAAGAAAATATTTCTGGTATAAAAGAAATTAAATCTAGATGCCATATGAGTAAAAGCAGTTACGTTTGGAAAGGGCTGTGCTCTGCACGGTTGTGCAAACTGCATATCACAAAAGGGCTCAAGAGTTATAGAGGGCACCCGCGCTACGTAAAAGCATAGTAACGTTCGTAAAATGTCCTGAAATTTTAAATTTAAACTGAGAAAGACATTTAAATCATGTCGATAGCATGAATTTTGAAACATTTTCAAACACAATCGTATTTTATAGAATAATGGAATTTATTCTATAAAATATGATTGTGTTTGAAATCACAATCAGATTTTATAAAATAATGAAATAATGGGACATAATCAGATTTTATAGAATAATGGGATAGTGGGATAATGAATTCTTAACCTGTCCTCTCCTTTCAAGGCAAAGGTATGACGGCAGAGATACCCTCTCTGTTTCCATTGTTCATTTTAGGTACGGACCTTTGGATGTAGCGCTGTGACCCACACTTGTACATTCAATTCGAAGTTAAAGCAAATTACCCAACTAACAATTTTGCTCGGACTATGGTCGGCCGGCTACATGACCGGTGGTAACCTGAGCAAAGTTACTTGTAGGGAAGACTCCTATTTGTTGCCTAACAACAAATTCCTTCCTATTGAAAGGAATTCCTTCCTTTCAATAGGAAGGATATTCCTATTTCTTTCCTATTTGTTGCCTAACTGTAAAACAAAAGTAAAAAATAGTCTCAAATTATCCAAAACTTTTTCTTCGCGTTCTTAATTCAAACGATAAAAATATCAGTTTGTCTTGAATTTACATTTTACATCAATTTAAATGAAAGTGCGAATCAATATATTCCATTCTAATGGACATAACACACAATCTGAAAGCCATATGCTCTTTTATATCATAAAGTTTTATATAGCGACACTATATTTTTCTTTTATATTAAAACTCAACAAACCCCAGTAGTGTAGTGGTTAACACATTATGTTGCCACTGGTCTGGGATTCGATTCCCAGATGAGGCGAGGTTGAGTCGGACTTTCATTTCTTGAGTGGACAAATAAATGAGGGCCCTGGCTTTCTTGGGAACTAAACACTGGGGGCTCCGCATCAGACTGACCATCTGGCCGAAGCATATTCTTCCTTCCCACAGGCTATGGTCACGAAGGCGTGATTGGGAACGTATAGCCTTGGCCTCATCTTCAGGCTGTTACGCCATGAACTACAGTATTTAAACTCAACGTTAAAAAAAAAAAAATCCAATTTTCATTAATTTTTAGCCAATATTTAATGGATTACCATTCAACTAAAAATCAATCCTCTAATGTCAGTATTTTGAATTTTTAAATCACCGATTCTAAAATAACGGGCATATTCCATTAAACTATTTTTAACGGGATTGCAAAAGATAGTTCTAAGACAGCAATGGCGCTTATATATAGTTCAAAAATGTGTTTTCGATATCATTATTTATTAATAAATTACGTCTCAGAAATCGTAAAAGATGAACCTACATGAATTTTCAGTTTTATTTGAATCAGTATGTTTTAGACCACGAAAAACATAATTTTTAATTCCATTCTGACGATCGGATTTTGAAACATTTGCTAAAACATTTAAAATTTAGTCTCAAGAAATCGTATTTTAGATACAAATATTTTCTGTTTTGTCTCACTCAGCTTTCAAATACATATCTAAATCTTGAAATCCGTCCCCAAAACGTTCAGTTTTCGTAGCAAAGCAATAAAATTCCATTATTGCGGTGAGCGAATTTCAAGAAATGCAATGAACTAATAAAAAATGATGGTCTGTATTAGAAATTTTAGTGTTGGGTCAAAAATAAATACGTAGAATAAGCTCTGAAAAATTATTAATTCGTACAGAAAATAGAAAACATGTAACCGTAAATGTAGTTTAAACAACTGTTTTTCTGTGAAACTCAGGCTGTTGTTATTTGCTTTAAATTCTTATTTATTTATTTATTTTTACTTACTGTAAAAAAATCGCTCTGTTTTAAAAGGACGTTAACAACATCTTACTGAACTTCAATTCTATAATGCTAACGAAAGTATCCAGAAAGAGCTTGTTAACTCTTTGAAACGAAAGCGTCTTCACATCGATATAGAAGATCAACTGGATAGACTGCCCAACGCTGAAAAAGTGCTGTCGTTTCCATCGCTCCATTTAACTACCATATGGCGCCACAGAGCTAAAGAAGTTTTCTAACACAGTTGTTGGTAGTTAAATGGATCGATGGCAACGACTACACATTTTCAGCGTTGGGACCATTTAACCATACTTTCTTGCGACTAGCAGTGAAAGCACTTCTAATAAGGTGGTTACTGGGCAGCCATCGCGCGTCAAAGGGTTAATGAGAGTACTATAACAGGCGTACGCTACGGCTCTACTTCGGATTAACGACTCGTCCCGTAAAATTTATTTTAAGCTATTTATAGCTATACTAATAATTTATTGTTTAAGTCGTGTCAAAAATATTTTCAGTATTGTTACGAATTTTCGGTGCAACCCGCTGTTCTAAGGTCTAAAATAGTTTAAAATTCGTGTTCTACGCTTCAAATAGTTAAATTTTGGCATTTTGTTGCATCAAAATCAATTAAATAGAACCGAAGATATGGGATTTTAAGTTTCCATAGCGTTTTCTCGAAATCTCGAGAAATATGGGTCGTAGGCCTTGGCTAACCTCACTTTTAGGGACTTGTTTTGGAGCCAAATGTGACGATATTTCGCCAAAAAGTGGAGACTCTGTTTTGGCGACATTGTGGTCATTGGGAACTGACGACTTTTCCCAATGGGGATTGTAACGCTAGTTTTCCGCGCATTACATAACAGCCCAATATTGCTCTGTTGCGTAATCAAAATTCACGCTTTACGGGGATCTTTCAGAAATTTCTAATAGCTTCTGCGTCATCTATAAAAATGAGCGGCCTGCCCCAGTCCAGTCAGTCTTTATTCTGCTTGTTCAGAGAGCAGATGTCCGTGAGAGCTTAAGGCTTTGGTGGTATTTTTGCTTGTTTTAAAAGCCTTGCTTTAAAGTTCTGTGCATAAACTCTTCATTGCTAAGACTTGAGGGACTATTTACGATTTCCCTCGTAAGTTTCTTCTGAATGTATACCTGTGGACACGTTTCACTTTGTGTGAGAAATACAGCATTTGTGAAAGCTTTGATACTGAGCGGACTGTTATAAAAAGGCTACTGGCCGTTAGTGGCTGTGAATTTTGTACAGCTGATTGTTCGACGAAGCTCTAGAATCAATAAAGTTCGTCTTCCATCCTGACTAGTGGACTTTTTACTAGAACTTTTCACACCTACTGAACTTTAGAACGACAAATCCGGAACCAAGCAGAGTTTTCTGCAACAGTATTATTTCCAATCGGGCCCGTATGTAACCAAGAATATTTTTTAATATAAGGGGGGTAAGGAGGGGGGCATATCTCATTAAACATAATCTTAAAAACTGCAAAACCTCAACAAATAACAGTAAAACGTACATATTTTATCAACGAAAACAATAACCATATTTTTAAAAGTTTCATACCATCTAAGATATTTTATTCTTTAATTAAAATAATTCGCATCAGTTGTTTAAAGCATTTCGCGATTATATAGAATTATCATATGCTGAAATTATATTTTTATACCATATTTATTAAGTTCTTTAAAAGTGCTGATTGAGGCGTGAATTAATCACAGATAACTACTGTGCATTTTTTTAGATTTTTTAAGCTTTTTATCGTACCTGATTAAGAAGATATATTCAGTTTAATGAAAGGCTTTAAATTTTTTTCTTTTCTCTGTATGCGTGTATTCTTGAAAAAAATTCATCCAACAGGAAACCTGATTTCTCACCTATGGACAATATTGGATTAAATATTTTAAAACAATTCTTTCTTTCTTTTTTTTATTTATTTATTTATTTATTTATTTATTTGTCTTTTTTCTGCTGGTAGAATTATAGAATTATAAGGAAGATTACGAAAGTTCTCAAAAATTCATTTCAACCGTAAGCACTTTTTAAACATCTCATTCATCTTTCAAAACATCACGCCATAATGAAATATACAGAAAACTGAAAGTTCGGAACTAGTTAATCCTGTTTTTGATTTGGGCAATGAATTTTTCTTTTGAAGAAGTTATTAGAATGGAAGGAAAATATAAATGAAGAAAATATTTTGATAAAAAGGAGATTGAGTGTTGGTGTCAGATAATTGAATGCGGTGACATTTATATTTCGTTCTTAAGTTTTGAAGATTCAAAGGAATGATTGAATTTAGAATAGAAATTGAAAAATGAAATAGAAAGTTATTTTTGCTTGGTCATAATCTGTTACAGTTTCTTTTTTTTTTCAGACAAAAAATAAGGTGCTTTCCGGGGTACCAGGGCTCGTACGGATCCTGATTTTGCTAAAATTCGAAACTTTTGAAATATTGTCCTAAAAGAGTCTGATATTTTAAATGTGGTCTTGTTATTTATAAAATACGGAAAGAAGTTCTCTCGAGTATCTTAAATTGTAGGACATTTTAGGACAATTTTCCAGAAGTTCGGAATTTTAGCAAATTAAGGACCTGTTCTAACACTGAAGTAAGTATGTTTTATTTTGAAAAGTGTATGATTTTGGAATTATATCTGTTTCTCTGTGCGTCCTTACGTCTATCTTCTAACTGCTGTAAATATTGTTACGAATTTTTGTTGTGACCTCCTCTTCTGGGGGTTAATTTAATCTAAAATTCGAAGTCCGTGCGTCAAATAATTAAATATTTCATTTTGCTGCATGTAAATCAGTTAACTACACTGCTGGACAAAACTTTTACAACCACCTAATTCTGAAAAAGTACAAATCATGTAACTATGTGTTCCCCACCCTGACTTGAAGGGTCAATAACGAACAAATATGAATATCAGAAAATGCTTAGTATCTCAAATTAAAACATTTCCCAAAAAATGCATGAAAATGAGTTGTCAAATGAGTTGGCTACCACCAAGTAACAACACATGTGTAACAAATAAAAGATAACAAAACGGTGAGACAGTTATTGAATTTGTGCTCCTATAACACCAACGACCTTTAGTAAACGTCCAGGAATTGATTTGTATGGATTCATCATGGTTTCCTTGTTGAACTGCTTTGAACTTCTCGCCAGAGCAGGAATCAGTTCTTTCCGATCGTCGTATTGCTTATCGCTATACACAGCCTCCTCCATTAGGTGTCACACATTCTCGATGAGGATCCGATCAGAGCTGCACTCGGGCCAGTCTAAGAAAGCAATGTTATGTGACTTCAGGTACTCCGACACTTTTTTTGCAGTATGGATTCTCGCAGTGTCTTGTTGACAAATCCATTTATTCTTGCCAAATTGTCCATGACACCACAGCAAAAAGGTGGTTCGTATAATCAAGATATTTTAGGCTGTTACATTTGCCTTCAACAACTCTTATCGTGAGATTACCAGAGATGACACCGCCATCACCCACTTGCTGCTTCACTCGATGCTGTGCGATGGCGCTATCACCTCTATGTTCGACGTATGAGCTGACGTTGTTGGGTCCATCGAGGTAAAAGTCTTTCTAATCCGTGAAAACCAATTGCTTGGAAGTCCGTGGATTGGAAAATGTGTTATCCTTCGAACCTTATACGCATTTCCCTGTGTCTTGGCGTTAACGCAGTTGTTTCTTGATTCTTTCGTAGATAAACTCTTGTTTAGCTAATGTTCGACAAATAGTCCGGTTGAGGCTGTGACACCGGCTTTATTCTTTATGAAACGGCTGGTGACCAGTTCATCTTGCCTTATTAATTGACGTATCCTCCTCCTAATTTTTCTTTTATCACGGACGGACAAAGTTTCAGGACGTCAGGTCTTCTTCCCTACTTTCTGGTTCCCATTCTTGAGCACCCTGACGAATGTATCCTTGGAAATACTTGTTCGGGCGGCTGTTTTCCTGAGACTTTTAAGCTGGTCATACAATCTGATGATTTCGGCTCGTTCTTCTTCATTGGTCATCCTTAAAGTCTTTATATCGCTGCACGCTTCTTGCGCCACCTGTAAGTTATACAACTGGTAACGGAGCACTTATATTTAAATGGAATATTCCCAAAACTCTTTCTGGAAGCCAAAGTTTTGACCACCACATTTCACCATAATGTTTGTTTTCCCGCATAGCATTGGTATTACGCAATCGGTTTACGCGATTAATAGAGACTGTTTCCGAAATGGAATCACCACGAAATTACAAAAAATCTTGCCAAAAGCTATAAGTACAAGCACGTCATCTCCACTGGCAGGCAGTTGCGAGCTCTCGCTTGCAGAGAATACATTAATTGAGCACAGATCCATAGAGCTCTGCCTTGTTCTGTTGCTATATTCTGTACTAATATAAGAATTATTATTCAGAGTGTTTAGAAAAGCTGTACTGTGAAATTTGTTTGTGAATTCTTAGATTGTTGTGTTCAGTTAGAATTTCTGTTCGAATGATGCAGAAAAATTTTATTGTAGGGGAATTGCAATGATTGAGAAAGTTGTCCTAATCGATTGACTGTTGTAACACGAATGTTCTCTAGTTGGAGATTGTTCTTCCAATTTCTAAAACTAATAAAATTTATGTTTTGTCTGGAAAGTTCTACTGATTACTAGAACTTTCTAAATGCACTGGACTTTTAAACTTACGAACCTGACAATTCAGCAGAGTTTCTACAACAATATGCAACGGCTGCAATAAAATTTATACCAAAAAGAAAAAAAAATCTAATACAATAGGTTCTACAAACATGCATTTTTCTTAAAATACATTTTAGACTATTTCAAACAGAGCAAAATTTTAATACAAGGTAGTTGTAAAAAAACGTGATATGTTGAGATCCCTCCAGCGTATAAAGTATTGGGCGACACAACCAAATTTATTTGGCATACATGGTGGAGCATGCGAAGTAGATTTTTAGAAAAGAAAAATTAGTACTAAAAGTTTGCCACCAGGGTAAATGTTGCACTTTTTAAGTAATAAAATGTATTAATTTGCATAATCGCGTTTCTTATTGCGATTATGAGTCTAAAAGGAAAGCCTGGGGGAATTTTCATCACTCTTGAGTCCAATTGGATTGAAGCAATCGCACATTCTTCAACTTTTGTAGACTAATCGTTTTGCGTCCCCGACATGGTTGCTGGGCAAGAATTGCCGTAGCTTCAAACCGCTGCATCACGTTTTTCACGTTCGTTATGTTCATCGGTCCTTTTCATAATTTCTTCGTACGCCGAAATTCATGAAGGGCAGGTAAAAGCATTTTCGTTTCTCTGGTAATAGAGATTGACTAACAAAGCATGGTCCTGTAAGGTAAGAGCTATGGAAAGCCAATTGACCTCAGAATGATCTCTCAGCTTATCCTTTCATACTCAAAATCGCAACAAAGAACGCGATTATGGAAATTAATGCATTTCATTCGTTAAATAGCACCAACATTTCCACTAGTGGTGACTTTTGGTATTAATGACTATGCTATTTTATCTCTCTCCCCCTTTATTGAAAAGTGTCCGAAAAATGTGTCCCAAGAAAGCGACATAAGTATGCGACATAATTTTACATATATTTAAATACTATTAGTTCACAACAGCTTTAATCTATTGTTACATTATTTCGTAAGCTGTAGAATATGCATCACATCTATTTTGTACATCTATTTAAATATTATTAGTTCACAATAGCTTTAATCTATTGTTATACTATTTCGTAAGCTGTAGAATAGGCATCCCATGTATTTTTCTATAAATAGGTTACAATCCTTTAAAAATTCAACGTAGGGTTACCAGGCGAAATACGCAAGATGAGCGATAAAATGACATAGTCCATTAATATCGTTTTAATATGGCTATAATGAAACTAAAAAATTAGTGGGGGTTCAAGGGGGTCTCCTCCTGACGAGGCTCGAACAGCCGAGGTTGTTCTTTTTTTTTTTTTTAAAGATTTGAAACCCTGTGGTCCACTATGTACGCCTGTCAAATTTGCTTATGTGTTCTAAGATACTTTACTCTCTAGAGGGTTCTGAACACCTCACACACCTCCCGTTATTTTATAACCCCTTTGTACCTTATTGAGTGTTCTAAAAGTATGTGTACCGTCAAAAATAATGTATGTAGTGCTTACAACTCTTTTCAAAAAGAGTCAAACCAAATAATTGTCTCAGAATAAGGGCAATAAAAAACAATAAATACTACATTATAGCATCTTATTTGTTACAATGCGGCCGCAACGATTCCATTGTGTTCATATTTCTTCTCAGCATGTGTGTTTTTGAATTCCCTGCTGTGGCCCGGCGGTGTGCTTACGTTAGCATACCTTCTGCTGCTATATTAGAAAACGCACGAATGATCTTTCCGTGCAAACTGCCCTTACTAATCATTTGCCTTTAACCCTTTGAGGCGCAACCCTTTCCCAATGCTGAAAAAAGGTCAGCCATTGCCAATGCTACAAAAAGGTCAGCTGTGCGGCACAGCCAGCTGCGTCGAAAAGGGGTCTCTAGATCTGCGGTACGCGATGAACGTTTCGATCGTCCGCCATAGTTAAATCGAGCGATGGCAACGGCTACCCTTTTTTCAGCATTGGGCAATCTATCCAGCTGTTCTTGCATTCTTCCATTTTTCAGCAGATGTAAGTGCTGTTAAAAATAATCGTGACCATTTTTTTACGGGAAATGGCGTGCTAAAAAGTAAAGGATTCTCGTAGAGCTATGTCACCCGCAACTATTTTTATAGAAATCAAATCTATTCTTCGTGACTGGCAACAGTCAAAACGTCAGAGTTTGGTGTTCCCAGAGCGGGAACACTGCGCATTAAAGGGTTAATATTTCTTTTGTTCTTCTTTTTAACTAGAAGTCAATTTCAACGGTCACTAGAAAAAGTATTTGACGAAAGCATTTCTACACTCAGTATATTCAATCTTCGTCCACCTAAAATAAATAACTTCGTACTCAATTTTTTTTATAATATACCCAAATCGAATTTCAAGTTCTTCTTTAAACGTGCGGGAACATTTCTCATTCGAAAGATTCCGTTTTGTGTTAACAGCCCCTCTTATATCAATGTTTCATGCTGACCATATCCTTCTAATTAAAAAAATAAATAAACTATGCTATCTAGCAAAAAAAAAAAAAAACAATTTACTACGAATTTGAATCGCAACTTTCCTTTGAAAGCCTGATAACCGTGACTTCAGAATGAAATCATGTCTATTGCGACAGCTAATTTTGTCTCGCAAATGATTTGTTACTCTCTGAAATAAAATGGAGCTAAAAATAGCGAAAAATCGTTTAAAAAGAAGGGAACGGGTAAATTTTTCGGAATTTTTTTAAAAGTAGCGCAGGTTGTTTTCTACATTTTCATACACAATTATGAAAAATTCAAAGCGGATCGTAGAAACGCTGTAGATGTTATTACACTTTTTGTGCTTAATTTTTTTTTATCTTTTTTGCAGTAATGGTGGTAAAAGTTTTATATCTTGAAGTGGTTGCCTAGAATTATTAGAGAGTCAGTGAATTGATGAGTCAGTGAGTCAGGGACCAGCGTAACTATGTAGTAGGATAATTCCATTTTGTTGTTTCTTTAATGAAATTTCGGAGAGCATTTGGACTCTTTACTCACCCGATGAGTTAAAAAAAAAATTATGAAAATATTTTCTAACACACGGCAAACAAGAATGAAAATATTCTTGGATTGGAAATGCAGGATTGCATTTATAATGAACGTGGGCAAATAGGCCGTGCAATGCGGCAGTGCGACAAGCATTAAATATTCGTGAAGTGTGGGCGTCAGGAATACACGTACGCTAAAAAGGAATTTAATCGTGAATGAGCAATGAAAATAGATCTATCGCAACAGCTTAAATTTTAATGAAATAATAAAGACATTCGAATCTAAATGATACATCGTAATGCCGAAACAAATGAAAAGTGGGGGAATGCACTGAATAAGAAAAGGAAGAAAAAAAAAGAAAAGAAGACACGTTTGAACTGAATAGTGTCGCCCAAAAATATTTTAATTTAAAAAAATCCAAATTTGCTTAGTAAATAAATAAATTGTTTAGTCACATTTAGAGTGATTTTTAAGTACAGGGTGGTCATAAAAAATCTGTCCCGATCTATAGACCTCTAGCGGCTTTCATTCAACCAATGGAGATGAGATTTCGGATATAGTTATTCAGAGGTATGAACTCGGGATTCTGTGAATGGCAACAAAGTGACACTGACGGTTACGATTATTGGTACAATTCAAGGCTGAGGCTGTACTCATGGAGGGGGGGGGGGTTGACCAGGGTGGTCCGGTCCCCCCACCCCACCCACCCGAAATTTAAAATCCTGTTAGCAAAATAATAATGATGAAGTCTTTTTGGGAAAAATTCAGCCTTTTCCTCCGTTTGGTCCCCCTCCGAAATTTTCGAATCCTCCCTGAAATTTTTTCTGGGTACGGCCCTGGTGAAATTAAAAAATTTTGAATGGTAACGCCCATTTTTCCCCGTCTCAAAAGTACTCAGCCCATGCGAAAATTCTAAAGAGCGTCGGAACGGTACGTGCATCACAAAAAACAGACGCGTGATGCATACGCAGAAAACAGCTCTATGATGGGTCCATAAAAACACGATCGTGACTCACGGGGAGAAATTTGCATATAACAGATTCAAGATACCAATCCCAGAACGACGTTCGCCTGATACTCGCAGTAAAAGAACCTATAAAAAGCAGTGTGGGAATGTTGCTCTTGCCGCGGGAGCTTGCACATGTCGACGAAATGACTCTGAGAGCTAAAGTTCAGCTGTTTTTTTTTTTGGTTTTTTTTGGGTTTTTTTTTTGTGTGTGTGTGTGTGTGTGTGTGTTGCACATGCTATTACGAGATTCTTTAGGGTTTTCGCAATCGCTGATCATTTTGCAGCGCAGAAAAAATGGGCGTTGCCATTCAAAAATTTCAAGTTTCTGTACCATTAACCGCAACCGTGAGAGTCACTTTGTTCTCGTTCACAGAATCTCGAGGTCATACCTCTGAATAACTGTATCCGAAATCCCATTTCCAAAGAAGTATCTTTGAAAGTAATAGTCACTAGAGGTCCATATATATCGGGATAGTTTTTTATGAGCACCCCTGTACATTCTTACCGGTGCTGAAATAAAGTCCGAAATTCAAATACTAAAGATTTTTTTTTTCTTTTTTGGTCATTATAGCCTTTTCTAAGTATATTGATACGCCTTTTCTATTCAATCTGTTTATCTTATATATTTTTACTTCCTTGTACGTAGTATAAGGAAGTAATGTGATCCCGAAAAATTTTGGGGGCCAAATTTCGACATAAAAACCGATTTTGACTACCTCTAAATTTAATTAAAAAATTTTTTTCGATGCATCTCATCGTAGGCTAGCATGCACGATCATATTAACGCGTCTGCAACTCATTTTGACCAGTGGCGAGTCTACTGTGGCCAGTTTTTCCATGCCGTCTGTACGTACGTACGTACGTATGTACGTACGTACGTATGTACGTACGTACGTACGTACGTATGTATGTAACTCGCATATCTCAAAAACTAATGGTCGTAGAATGTTGAGATTTGATATTTAGGATTGTTCTATGATCTAGTTGTGCACCTCCCCTTTTGGTGGCAATCGAATGGATAGTTTATGTACAGGACCGCCCAAAAGATTCGAAATACATTACGCTCTATGGGCCGAAATTCATTAAACTCGCCTAACTCAAAAGCTATTAGGCGTAGAATGTCGAAACTTCATATTTTGGATAGTTGTAACATCTAGTTGTGCACCTCCTCTTTTGGTTCCATTCGACTGGATAGTTTATCTACAGGACTGCCCAAAACATTCGAAATACATTACACTCAATGGGCCGAAATTCATTAAACTCGCATATCTCAAAAACTGTTAGGCGTTGAATGTTGAAACTTTATATTTAGGATTGTTGTAACAGCTAGTTGTGCACCTTCCCTTTCGGTTCCATTCGACTGAATAGTTTATCTACAGGACCGCCCAAAAGATTCGAAATACATTACGCTCTATGGGCCGAAATTCATTAAAGCGTTTTTTAGAGGTATTGGGCTATTTCAAACGACTCAGAAGTGATATATGCTGTAAAGAGTTAGAAAATGAATTTCTCCATTAAAAAAAGTGTCTTTTTCATTTATAGTTCTGCTACAGGAACACTCAAAAGATTTCCAATACATTACGGTCAATAGCAATTTTAGGGGCATTCATCCATTTCAAGCACAATACCGTCCTACCACATAAGTTAGGTAATGGTCCGACCACGGTCACGTGCCTCCCTCAAGAACTATGCCAAAAGTCGCCAAGCTTGGCGACTTTTGGTGTATGTGTGTGCATATTTAACTCTCAAATCTCAAAAACTATTATGAAATTTCATATATAAGAATGTTGTAACATCTAGTTGTGCATCTCGATTTTTGGCTCCAATCTACTGGAGAGTTTATTTACAGGACCACCGAAAAGAATTTCAGTACCTTAATGTCTATGGACATCTTCAATATAATACAACTGTAGACAGTCATTGTTTGGTACATGCCCAAAATCTCGCCGTCTGTCCTCGACCTTGGCGAGTTTTGGCGAAATATCGCCAAATTTGGCGATAGTCAGTCATTTGGTCCATGCCCAAGGTATCGCCATTTGTTATCGTTCTTGGCGAGTTTTGGCGGAATATCGCCAAATTTGGCGATAATCTGTCATTGTTTGGTTCATGCTTAAAATCTCGCCAAATGTCTTCGACATTGACGAGTTTCGCCGAAATATCGCCAAATTTGGCGCCAAAAATTATTTCCTATTTTGTATAACTCTAAAACTTTAACCCGTAGATTTTTTAACTTTGTATTTAGAACTATTGTAATATCTAACTGTTTTCAATATCTTTTTTGACAGCAATCGACTGAGAATTTATTTACAGGGTGAGCCAAATGACTTTAAATACATTGAGGTGTATGGATGCATTCAATTCATTGAAAGTCTGTGGTCAATGACTACTTTGGCTATCCCCAAAATCTCGCTGACTATCTCAAGTTTGTCGGCTTTTGGTGAAATATCGCCAAATAAAGTGTCAGAAGGAAATCTTTCAAATTGAACTCAGCTTGGCGATATCGAAATATTTGGCTAGAAATCGCTAAACCTTACTATTATTGATATTTTATCTCTTTCAAACAAATAAATTTAGAGGAAGTGCATCGAAAATATTTTTGATCTAATGGACGTGCAAGGAAGTCATGTGTTGGACACATCAGATTTTTTTTATTTCTTTTGCTATATTGTGCTTTTTTACTGTTTTCTTTTAAATTCGTTCATGGTATGTCTGTAAAGCTAATTTTTACATCATTGTTCTTTGTTGACTTATCAGAAAATAGACCATCACCTGCACAGAAAAAATTGTTTGTTGATTTTAACAAAAATCTCTTGGTATTTTAACCGATTTTTTACTTCCTTGTACGTAGTATAAGGAAGTAATGTGATCCCGAAAAATTGTGGGGGCCAAATTTCGACAAAAAAACCGATTTTGACTACCTCTAAATTTAATTTTAAAATTTTTTTCGATGCATCTCATCGTAGGCTAGCATGCACGATCATATTAAAGCGTCTGCAACTCATTTTGACCACTGGCGAGTCTACTGTGGCCAGTTTTTCCATGCCGTCTGTACGTACGTACGTACGTACGTATGTATGTAACTCGCATATCTCAAAAACTATTGGTCGTAAAATGTTGAGATTTGATATTTAGGATGGTTCTATGATCTAGTTGTGCACCTCCCCTTTTGGTGGCAATCGAATGGATAGTTTATGTACAGGACCGCCCAAAAGATTCGAAATACATTACGCTCTATGGGCCGAAATTCATTAAACTCGCCTAACTCAAAAGCTATTAGGCGTAGAATGTCGAAACTTCATATTTTGGATAGTTGTAACATCTAGTAGTGCACCTCCCCTTTTGGTTCCATTCGACTGGATAGTTTATCTACAGGACTGCCCAAAACATTCGAAATACATTACGCTCAATGGGCTGAAATTCATTAAACTCGCATATCTCAAAAACTGTTAGGCGTACAATGTTGAAACTTTATATTTAGGATTGTTGTAACATCTAGTTGTGCACCTCCCCTTTCGTTTCCATTCGACTGAATAGTTTATCTACAGGACCACCCAAAAGATTCGAAATACATTACGCTCTAAGGGCCGAAATTCATCAAAGCGTTTTTTAGAGGTATTGGGCTATTTCAAACGACTCAGAAGTGATATATGCTGTAAAGAGTTAGAAAATGAATTTCACCATTAAAAAAAGTGTCTTTATCAGTTACTAGCTGAAGTACCCGTACTTCGCACGGGAATGAATGGACTTTTTGACATTAATATTTGTTGTGATTACTAATTATTGTAATAAAGAGATATAGCAAAATGGATATCGCGTTATATTGTGTTCAATAATCATGCATACTGAATTTCAAGGCAATCGTTTTTATGGTGCAGAAGGCGATGCGGCGTAGCGCAATCTAGTGGCGAGTTTTAGCAAAACGGATACGGCGAAAATATTCTTCGCATTCAGATATCGATGTATACGAATTTTCATGACGATCGGCTGAATAGTCCTGAAGTTCATGTGTTGACGCGACATCTAGTGTCAAGTTATAGGAAAATAGATCGTGCCAAACTCTTCCCCGTTTTCAAATATCTATGTATACCTATTTTCATAGCGATCATTCGCACAGTCAAGAAGTGATACACTGCAGGGCCATCTAGTGGTAATTAAAGTAATGATTTGCTACAGCGCCGTCATGTGGCAAGTTATAGCAAATGGATAACGCCAAAATATTCTCATTGTTCAAATAGCTATGTGTACTGATTTTCATAGCCACCATTTGAATGGTCAAAAATTTGGCCTGCTGCAGCGTCATCTAGTGGCGAGTTAAAATAATAATGCATTGCAGTGCCATCTAGTGGTGAGTAACATCAAAAGTAACACAGTTAGAATATATTCTTCGTGCTCAAATGTGTAAGTATAAAAAATTTTATGCCGATCAGTCGAACGGTATAGAAGTTGATGCGTTGCAGCGCTATTTAGCGGTAAGTTACAGCAAATGGATAGTGAAAAATATTCTCCGTGTTCTAATATCCGCGTGTACCAAATTTCATCGAAATTGGCTGGACGATATTCGCATAGCAAACGGCTAAACGGAATAGAATTCGACGTTCTGCTGCGCCACCTAGTGGCAAGTTAGAGGAAAACGGATAGCATAAAAACCTTCTCGATGATAAAAGACTTAGGTGAACCAAATTTCATGGAGATCGGTGAAACGGTGCTGAGTTTTTCAACCTCCTACATACATACCAACATTCATTTTTATCTATAACCAGTCTTATTATACGTATATACCAGTCTCAAGTAAAATCCAGTTTCAAATCTAAGCCTCGCCAAAGTGCCAACATACGCCATTTTGCAAGAGTTTTTTCAGGGAATCATTCGAAACATTGACTTAGCAGCAATAAAAATGGGAAATGGTTCGACCGCCAGGCATTTTTTTGAAAAGTGGAATCCCTTAATACAGCCTCATTTTTTAAATTATCAACTATAACATGTTTTATTCATCGTTACCTCGATGTACTAAATGCGAAGATTTCAATTTTCTGAAATTTGGCGGATTTCCCTCAAGTTAAATCAATGTACTCAATTGGCGAGAATACATCGCTTGAATGGCGCTTGAATTGGCGAGAATACATCGCAATGGCGAGCTACATCGCTTGAAATGCCCTAATAACTGCATTATTTCTGCACGGATAGTTAAAATTTAATGCTGTATTCTAAGAAAACCTTTGCACTTGTTTTCAAAAATGCTATTCCCTTAAGCTCTCAGTTAATTGCGCCAAAAACCTAAAACTGTGCAAACCGCTAGAACACACTTTTTAAAAATCGGCCTATCAGCCATTTTATTTTTCGCCAAACTAAAAAAATTTACATATTAGTCTCGGAAATCTTCGATCCTCATTGTTTTGCGTATAAAACATTTCATTCCTGCTCTCATTTCTTATGCGCACACGATATTATAATTAAAAAAATAACCTTACAAATATAAACTAAAAAAATCATTATTATTCTTTTATTTTCACTTTAAGAATTTAAAACATTTTATTCGGCAAAATCGCCACACATGGCAACCAAGATGCTTATTTCACACACTTTTTTCACTACAGGAGTTACAATTACGTAAAGCTTTCTGCGTGGAGAACATAAAAAATCTCTTAAATTCCGGGAACGGGTGGACTTTCAAAGTTTTAAAGTGGACTATCATTTATTCTATATTATTTTACATATATCTGTGTAAAATTTCAGGGTGACAGGTCCATTTTTGTGGAATTGTATACTACCCAAATCAACAAATTGACAAACAGAATTTCATTTTTATTTATAAGATAACCTATGCTTGCATTTAAAAATACCCTCTCATTAAATTGTTCCAAGCGCTAGAATCATAGAAAATCTGACACACTTTCAGATTTTAAATATGCACTAAAGTGCTATATATAAAAAGAGTTATAATCCATGGGTCTTCCCTATTTTAGTTCCTTCTTTTATTAAGTTGGAAAGTTAAAATTGATATTTCTAACATCCTTTTTTCTGTATGTAATATATTAGAAATAGATGCAGAAAAGCTGCTCAGAAAAATGCACAATTCCAACTGAATTAAAATTTAAAAACTTATACGCAGGTGTATTCATAACCCAAATAGCAGACGATTAAATTACTATAAATAGCGCCAAGCGTTAGAATCCTCCTCAAAATCGCATATCAACCCCTTTTATTTTTCGACCAATTAAAAAGTTGCACATTTATTTTCGGAAAATTTCCAAATTCTATTTTTCTTTTGAGTATAAATCATTTCATTCCCGCTCTGATTTCATATGCACACGATATTTTAATTTAAAAACAACCTTACAAATAATCTAATCAAAATAAAAAAAATCGTTATTCTTTTATTTTTAGTAAGTCTGAATCATTTAATGAACTGCCGAATGTGGCAACCTAGATAAGCTTAATTGTCCCTTAATTCACTGTGGGGTTACAATTACGAAATCGCGGAAAGCAAAAATTAGCCTTTTGCGATACGTTTTTATCGATATTTCCTAAAATAGTTCTAATTTTGAAAAAATCGCTTCGAGATGTGTCGGGACCTGTCATGGAGAATTTCCGTTCAAAATTTGGTAGGTCTACGTTCACCCGTTTGCAAGCTACCGTTTGCGAGTCTCAAATAAAATCCAGTTTCAAATCTAAGCCTCGCCAAAGTGCCAACATACGCCATTTTGCAAGAGTTTTTCCAGGGAATCATTCGAAGCATTGACTTAGCAGCAATCAAAATGGGAAATGGTTCGACCGCCAGGCATTTTTTTGAAAAGTGGAATCCCTTAATACAGCCTCATTTTTTAAATTATCAACTATAACATGTGTTATTCATCGTTACTCCGATGTACTATATGCGAAGATTTCAATTATCTGAAATTTGGAGGAATTCCCCCAACTTAAATCAATGCACTCAATTGGCGAGAATGCTGAAGATAGATCGCTTGAAATCCCTTAATAACTGTATTATTTCTGCACGGATCATTAAAATTTAACGCTGTATTCTAATAAAACCTTTGCACTTGTTTTCAAAAATCCGTTTCCTTAAGCTCTCAGTAAATTGCGCCAAGCTGGAAACAGTGCAAACCGCTAGAACTCACTTTCTGGGCATTTGAGCCATTTTATTTTTTCGCCAAACTAAAAAATTTTAACATATTAGCCTCGGAAATCTTCAATTCTTATTGTTTTGCGTATAAAGCATTTCATTCCTGCTCCGATTTCCCATGCACACGATATTATAATAAAAAATTAATAATCTTACAAATATAAACTAACAAAAAAAAATCATTATTATTCTTTTATTTTTACTTTGAGAATTTAAAACATTTTATTCGGCAAAATCGCCACACATGGCAACCACGATCCTTATTTCACACTTTTTTGACTACAGGGGTTACAATTACGGAAAGCTTTTTGCGTGGAGAACATAAAAAATCTCTTAAATTCCGGGAACGGGTGGACTTTCAAAGTTTTAAAGTGGACTATGATTTATTCTATATTATTTTACATATCTGTGCAAAATTTCAGGCTGATAGGTCCATTTTTGTGGATTTGTATACGAATCAAATCCACAAACAAACAAACAAACAAACAATCAAACAAACAAACAAACAAACAAACAAACAAACAGAATTTCATTTTTATTTATAAGGATAGTTCTGCTACAGGAACACTCGAAAGATTTCCAATACATTACGGTCAATGGCAATTTTAGGGGCATTCATCCATTTCAAGCACAATACCGTCCTACCACATAAGTTAGGTAATGGTCCGACCACGGTCACGTGCCTCCCTCAAGAACTATGCCAAAAGTCGCCAAGCTTGGCGACTTTTGGTGTACGTGTGTGCATATTTAACTCTCAAATCTCAAAAACTATTATGAAATTTCATATATAAGAATGTTGTAACATCTAGTTCTGCATGTCGATTTTTGGTTCCAATCTACCCAATTTACAGGACCACCGGAAAGAATTTCAGTACTTTAATGTCTATGGACATCTTCAATATAATACTACTGTAGATAGTCATTGTTTGGTACATGCCCAAAATCTCGCCGTCTGTCCTCGACCTTGGCGAGTTTTGGCGAAATATCGCCAAATTTGGCGATAGTCAGTCATTTGGTCCATGCCCAAAGTATCGCCATTTGTCATCGTTCTTGGCGAGTTTTGGCGAAATATCGCCAAATTTGGCGATAATCTGTCATTGTTTGGTTCATTCTTAAAATCTCGCCAAATGTTGTCGATATTGACGAGTTTCGCCGAAATATCGCCAAATTTGGCGCTAAAAATTATTTCGTATTTTGTATAACTCTAAAACTAACCCGTAGATTTTTTAACTTTTGTATTTAGAACTATTGTAATATCTAACTGTTTTCAATATCTTTTTTGACAGCAATCGACTGAGAATTTATTTACAGGGTGAGCCAAATGACTTTGAATACATTGAGGTGTATGGATGCATTCAATTCATTGAAAGTCTGTGGTCAATGACCACTTTGGCTATCCCCAAAATCTCGCAGACTATCTCAAGTTTGTCGGCTTTTGGTGAAATATCGCCAAATAAAGTGTCAGAAGGAAATCTTTCAAATTGAACTCAGCTTGGCGATATCGAACTATTTGGCTGGAAATCGCTAAACCTTACTATTATTGATATTTTATCTCTTTCAAACAAATAAATTTAGAGGAAGTGCGTCGAAAATATTTTTGATCTAATGGACGTGCAAGGAAGTCATGTGTTGGACACATCAGATATTTTTTCTGGATCAGCGACATTTTCTTGATAGTTAATTCAATTAACAAAATTTTTTGTTGATACTTGGTTCAATCAACACATTTTTTATTAATTGAATGAAGTATTTTGTTCATCGAACAGAATGTTTCGTTTAATATAGCTCCTACTAAAATTTTATTGAATCAACACAATTTTATTGAATTCAGTAAAACATTCTTTGCCGTATTAACACAACCACGGAGTGATTTGGTTGTAGGAGAATGAAAAAATATTTTTTAAATGTTTAATGGAGTCGTTTCAGTACGACCTAATTTTTTTACCTTTCTTATTTTACTGTTTAAAAACGCTGAAAAATTAGTCATTCGTCACAGCTATACCGGGTGGTTATTTATGGTAGGATGTGGAACTCATAAGAGAAATTTTCAGTGTCAATCATTTCAGCAAATCTGAAAATCTAATAATACTTTGAGAAGAATTATGATTGTCATAAAAAAATAGTCATCCGCGGGGCAGCTGGGATACGAGTTTTCTATTCTTCTAAACATTTAAAAAATAAATAGAAATAGGTTTCAAAAATCATGGTTTTTCAGTACAGGAGGACAGTTTATAACTTAAAACAAAAATTAGCCAACCGGTAATAGAATGGTATAAAAAATGTTGGAATAAAATGACAGAGTTGGATGCCCTGGTCAGCAGCTGGGTACCGAAGTATAACTAACCTCTGTAACGGCCGGGATTTTTCATTAGCCCAGTAGAACCATTGAGTTTCTATTTAAACGATTGAAATCCTATTAAGGAGTCATTTTTATCTTACTGATGTTGATTATTTAAATTATTACTGATTACTGATGTTGATGATGTACTGATTATTTAAAGGATTAAAATCCTACTAATGAGTCATTTTCAGTCTTACGTTAATGATATTGACTGATACAAAGACATTTTAAGATATGGTACTAGTATAAGACATTGATTTAACGCTTAACAAAGCCAGCAATTTTGTAATATTTCATAGCATTGAAATAAGATCATAAGTTTACAGTAGTTACACTGATCATGGTAGAACAGCTCTTTCAGATCAGTTCTAAGCATGAATAAAAATTCATTTTAGCGGGGAACATAATTCTCTTATCTATGATAATTTGAGGAGTTGGTGAATTCAAGATGAGCCGATGAACGACTTAGCAGAATACAAGGAGTCATTGCTGCTAGGAAACTATTTCTTAAGTATAAATTTAATTTTCATCTACCAGCTTATATATTTTTCAGTTTTATTTATTTTTAATTAAAAACATTATATAAACGGCAAATATATAAGCTATTATGAAATAAAAAACTTTTAAAAATCTACAAACATGTTTAGTTTTTGCCATTGAAAGTTGAAAAATTGTGGATCAAAGAGAACAAGATCCATTTTTTATTCTTTTAAATATCCCGGTCAGCAGCCTAATGGAGGCTTGACCACAACGAGGGCCGCATATGTTGGTCATTTCATTATGGGGGGGGGGCACCTATTAGCAGACCAACTTCACCCCTATGAGCGGTCTCCTACTTTTGAATCCATTCAAGATTAGAGACCTGGCACCTGAAATCGGCACCCCCAGAGGCATCGTTTGAAAGTGGAAAACATTGGAGCCACGAACAGATTTTACGTGCACCAGCGTATACGGTCAGCAGCAGTCTAGCCGAGAGAGGAGTTCACACTTTCCTAAGCACTGGCCAAGCCGGTGCTGCTTCACATTCCGTGTTCTTACGGGAACGGAGTTTAGTGACTAGGTCACTGCGGAGCACAGATCCAAATAAGTGCCTTGAATTTTGTCTGGAACAATATTTAAAATTCCAGCTAAATTTTCGTTCTGATTTGGTTAAAATGAACCTCTGGTTCGCCAAAGGAAGTAAGGATTATAAAATAACACCATAGCTAAAATTACTTTGGCAGATGATGGTGTAGAATCTATATAAATAAAATTAGACTTTTGTCTGTACATTTCTTGGAATTCAAAAATTTTGCGATTTCTATCCGTTTCAAGCACCCGGAATCCGATGCGACCCTCAAAAAAAAGTTTGTCTGTCTGTCATTCTGTCCTGTCGTTCTGTCGTTCTGTCGTTCTGTCATTCTGTCCGTGACGCTTTTTTTGTTTAAGCATCACGTAAAAACGACAGAAGCGAATGATATGAAATTGGGTGTCATGATAGGTGGTCACTCAACTTAAAACATAGGCGTCGAATTTTTAAAAAATCTTGATTGGATTTTGAGATTTTGCGAAAATCGTTTCAAACTGCGTAAATTTGTGTTCAAGCATCACGTAAAAACGACTGAAGCGAATGATATGAAATTGGGTGTCATGATAGGTGGTCACTCAACTTAAAACATAGGCGTCGCAATTTTAAAAAAATCTTGATTGGATTTTGAGATTTTGCGAAAATCCTTTCAAACTGCGTAAATTTGTGTTCAAGCATCACGTAAAAACGACTGAAGCGAATGATATGAAATTGGGTGTCATGATAGGTGCTCACTCAACTTAAAACATAGGCTTCGAATTAAAAAAAATCTTGATTAGATTTTGAGATTTTGCGAAAATCATTTCAAACTGCCTAAATTTGTGTTCGAACATCACGTAATAACTGCAAAGGTGAAAAAATGATATCTGGTGAAATGATAGGTGGCCACTCACCTTAAACTATAAGCATCTAATTAAAAAATATCGATCCGATTTCGAGATTTTGTGAAAATCGTTTAAAACTGAGTGAATCTTTGTTCCCGCATTACGTAATAACGACTAAAGCGAATGATATGAAATTGGGTCACATGATAGATGGTTGCTCAACATAAACTATAGGTGTCCAATTTTTTAAACATTTTTATTAGATTTTGAGATTTTGTGAAAATTCTCTCAAAATACGTTTCTATTTCCTCAAACATCACGTAATAACGACTAATACGAATGATACGAAATTTAGTGATATGATAGGTAGTTGCTAATCTTAATTTATAGGCGTTGAATTTTTAAAATATTTTGATTACATTTTGAGATTTTGCAAAAATCGTTTTAGAATGCTGAAATTTTGTTCAAGCCTCACGAAATAAAGACTGCAGGGAATGAAACGAAATTGGGTGACATGATAGGTTGTCACTCAACTTAAATTCTAGGCTTCAAATTTTTCAAAATTGTTGATTAGATTTTGAGATTTTGCGAAAATTATTTCAATATGCGTAAAAATTCGTTCGCGCATCCGATAATTACGACTAAAGCGAATGAAATGATATTACTTAGTGACTCTCTAACCTGTAATATTTTAACAATACATAAAAATTATAACTTCGCTTTCTTTACTTTGGCAACATACTACATCCATTCTGTGTACTCCTACAATGCTGACGGAAGTTTTTGCTTTTTAGAAATTTGCATTCACTAACCCGTCAAGGACGGGTACTTCAGCTAGTTGTTAAATATAACAAATAAAGTCAATCATATATGACATCACAAATACAAGCATAACATTTGTTAATACCACTAATGTGTGAAAATTTAAGCAGTCGACTCCGGATATAGTGAACCTGGATATAATAAACTTCCATCTATCGTAAAAGCAAGTCATTACGCTTGACGCCCGTTTTTACGAATCTCTCTTTTACGAACTTTACGAACTAACGACTAGTCCCAAATGCAATCCTATAGACTATTACACGACTCGATTTTACGAACTATTTGAAATGTCCCACCTGCTCATAAAAACAATCGTCGACTGTCGCGATTCCCATGCATTAAAAATCTGCATAACATTTTTAAGTTTTAGTGAACCATGACTACAGTTATAGTGAATTTAGAAACTGATCTTCTTGTAAATTCCGGTGACGGATGAGGTGATATTGTATGATTCCTATCCCCCCCCCACACGAAAGGTGTCGCTCTGCGAACTCTTGCGGGACTTTTACGGAACTAACGAGTACTCCCAAATGCAATCCCGTTGACTATTTTACAACTCAATTTTACGAACTAACGAGTAGTCCCAAATGCAACCCCATGGACTATTTTACGACTCGATTTTACGAACTATATGAATGGTCCGGCTCGTAAAAACAATCGTCGACTCGACTGTCCCAATTCACGTGCATTAAAAATCTGCATAAGCATTTTTCAGTTTTAGTGAACAGTAAAGCACCTGTTCTGAAAAACAGGTAAATTGCCAGTGTCTAGACTAACATAACTGTGCTAAACAAGAGGGTGAGGTCGGAATCTTTTCGTTGCGGTGATGCATACTAATCTTTAAAAGCACTTACTAACAAATATAAGGTACTTCTCAAAATGAACAAAGACGGAAATTTCGCTCTTGACCTTTGGCAATTCCATTATCCATTCCCGACGCAATATCATTCGTTAAATGCAACAGCACCTTTCCTCAACAAAATGGAATGTTCATTATTTCTGTAAATACGATATTAATTATGTTTTATTTATCAATAAGTATTTTGAATAACCATAAATGCGATTAATTGTGTTTGATTTAATTAATAAGTATTCAGAATGGCAATAAAATACTATTTTTTTTATGCATTAATTTTCCTTGCTCAGCATGGTGATACTTCAGATACAGTGAACGAAATTTGCCGGTCCACAGCATGAGCAGCCATACCTATATGAGCAGGGAGGGGCCATGCCTCCCCTTTTCTAGTTCCAATATTACCATTATGATTTACGTACTGGTAAATAGAAATGGTTCAACACTAAAATATAGGATCTTTGTGGGGCAGGACCCTTAAATTGCCCCCCAGCCCCCTGCAAACAATCATATTAGAGCCCATGGTCTCCAGACAGAGGTATATTATACCCGGAGTTGACTGTATTTACCCAATTAAAAATAAAAATTTTAAATTTAAATATTGTTGTTAAACATTCCTTCTGAATACAGATGGCAGCACTACAAGAAAGAGAGATTATTTAAAGGAATTGCTATCACTCTCTGATCTCCTAGCTTAACCAGAAATTTTTAGAATTATAACTCTTTTTGATGATACGTTTAGAATTATGAGACATTTATGATTTAATCTTCTGAAAAACTTAATTTTGACGAATAAAATAACTAAATATGATATTATTAATAAGAGAATACTGGGAATAACATAGGTTTCCATTTGGGGGGGGGGGGCTGATTCGGTATTTTAAACCTAATTGTTAATAGCGTTAATATAAATTTTTTAAAATAGTTGTTTTTTAATTGTTGCTTTACACTTTTGGAAGGGTTCTGGGCTCTCTCCCACCCCCTTAAATACGTCCTTGGTGAATAAGTAAGTTTGGGGTTAACGACCGCTCCCCAAAATCTGACACTCGGGAAGCTATAGTTCATACTACTATTCAGAGCCTGATTATCACACGGGCATGCGGGGCAGTAGCCCGGGCCCCCGAAAAAATAAGGTCTCCCGATTTATTGTTATCATGATTTATTACATATTCATATATACTGCAATAATAAATTTTTTGCAACTAAATTTCCTTTGTAATATCTATAGCATAATTTTTAACAATAAATGGACTTAGAGATTTATTTTCTGTTCTTCTAATTCAATGGTCTTTAAGACTCATGGATCAATAAACAAGAAGTTAGGAGTTTTTGAAAACGCATGGTATGGCCATATATATGCTTATCACAAAATATCCATTAGTTAACATTTTTTATTTCATGATGAAGGAAAGAAAATTTCGAACTTTTGGTGTATCAAGAAAATTTTTTGGAGTGAGAAACTTTGCTCCCGTGCCTCGTAATTGCCATTCCTTGAATTAGCGCACCCATGCGCTAATAATACAAACGGACTAAAAAAATATTAAAATCACTTTTAAATACATAGTCTTGTTCTAAATAAGTATAAATAAATAGGTAATTTTTAATTCAATTTTAGTATTCTTTAAAAATGTTTTATTTTTATGTCGGGAAAATGCAACAGCAAACAAAAATAAGTTAAAATGCTTGTGATAGTATAGGGCCCCAAAATAACCTCTTGCCCCGGGGCCCCGACCACCTATGATCAGGCTCTGCTACCATTATTTTCATTTCATGCTTTACTTATTTTTTTTCTTAAATAAAAACTATAAGTAAGATGAAAATGGTGTATATTTCAATAATTATAATCTAATTTATCGTTAATTAATTTTTATTTAATGTATCTAACTTTTAATGTGAGAATACTCCTCCCCCCTCATTAAAAAAGAAAAAAAAAGAAAGAAAGAAAGATAAATCATGCCAAACACATCAATTATAAAACACTTTCTAACACAACAAAATTTTTGCGCCAAACTTGGCGATTTATCGTCCTTAAATCTAAAGAGATTTTGGAGATACTGTTATAAATATTTTTACACCTATTGTACTGCGCTTGAAATAGATTGATGTCTCTCAACTGCTACACATCGTAATAGTGGCGCACCCAGGATTTTGGTTTAGGGGGGGGGGGGGGGGGCTGAGGTTACAAATACTGCTGAACTCGGTTATAGATTATAGTTATAACTCTCTTATAACGTTAAAACATTAGCACTTGCCCATACAACACAAGCCCACTATCAACATAACACTTTAGAGTCATAAATAATTATTCAACTTTTCGGTGATGTTGTGCCCAAGTTTAACTTTTGTTCATACATCATACATTAACTGTAAGTACTTTTTTAGAAACCAACATCCCCAATTTTTAATTAATCCCCACGCACAAAAAATTAGAAATAATTTGAAGAAAATTTTTGAAATAAAATATTTTAATTCATTAGTGACACTTTTCAATTTTTAAAGCTTTTCGCATTTAATTCTCCGGCTTTAGGCGGGGGGGGGGTCTTTAGCCTCCATAGCCCCCTCCGTATGTTCACCTATGCCGCGTAATGTATTGGAATTCTTTTGAGAGTCCTTATAGAAGAACTATTAATAACACAAACACAATCTTCAATGGATAACGTTATTTTATGAGCCTTAATAGCATATGAGTCAACTTTGCTTCCGTTGAAAAATCCAAATATCTCTAAAATACGCTTTCAAGAATGACTGACCATAGAACGTGATGTATTGGATTTTTTTTTTCTCTTGGCTCAGTAAAAAAAAGCTATAAATATTGCATACATCATTTTCAATAGGGTTCGTGGCACTGTATATAGAAAAAACATACATAATTTTCGCACTAATCGGTGTACCTTTGCGGCGATTAGGACACGGACGGCTGGATAGAAGAATAAACAGAAAAATCGAAATCATAAACACCTTTCAATCTTGCCGGAAAGATGAATATATAAATATATATTCCTCTTATACAAAATAACGGTATCACATGAACACGGAGAGCGAGAAATTTATTCTTTGAAGGAGCAGTCTAAAATAGATTTTTTTTTCCCTCCAAATGGCCGGGCGCTGCTTTGGACAGAATGGTTGGCCGCTTTATTATGGGGGCACCTAGTAGGTGGACCAACGTCGCACCTTATGAAGGGACGGACAAATGACAACCACGCCCAGTCGGGGATCGAACCCCGACAGCCGGGAGTTGAACCCGAAACCGTAGTACAGTAACTTTACCCACCATACAATCCGGTCGACCAAAAATTGATGTTCCACAGGCAAAAAGAGTCAATGTTTGCAGCATTGTTGCATGTAAATCGGCTAATGTGTTATAAACCCTTAAAAATTCCTCCCACCATCGCAAACCCCCCTCCTATTCAGATATCCCTTGCGTAGCTTTGTCTTAACGCAACACAACATACTAAATCAGTTGATTCGAGCGCGAGTAACGAATTTCCAAAATTTCCATTCAAATCGCCATAGCTTAATATTATCACATTAGATATATTTTTGATTTCCAGCCAAATAACGAAAATATCGCCAAGCTAGGGTTCATTTTTCGATAAAAGATAAAATTCGCACCCAAATTGGCGATTTATCGCAAAAATAACCAATATTAGCGACTTTAGGCGCAGTTTTTGAGGGAGCACTGAATCGTCTATAGATCATTAAATAATTATATATAGTAGGACACTATTTATTGTGCTATAAATAGATGCCTGTCTCTAAGCTGCCATTGAACGTAATACATTGGAATTATTTTGAGTGCTCCTGTAGAAGAACTGTTAATGATAAAGACACTATTTTCGATGCAGATTTTTGTCTTGTAATCCTTAGTAACATGTATCAATTTTGTTTCATTTGAAATAGTCGAATATCTCTAAAATACACTTAGAAGGACTGCCCATAGAGCGTCATGTATTGGAAATCTTTTGAGCTGTCCTTTAGAAGAACTATAAATGCTGCATAACACCATTTTCAATAGTATTCATGGTACAGTACCTAGGAACAACATTTATCAATTTCGTAGAAATCGATGCATATTTACGAGAGTTAGAGAACGGACGGACAGACAGATTGCCGGGTAGACAGACAAACCGAAATTTTAAACACTTTTCAACTGTTGTAAAGTGTTAAAAGGAATGGTCTTGAGCCAGCGACCGCCAGACATTCGTCATAGTACAAAAGCTGAAACTTTCTCTGCGCATACCCCCCAACAGAGGTAGGAACCATCGGCCACTCTAAAGTTTGGATGATCGTGGCTTTGGCAGGTAACAGGTGGCAAAGGTGTATAAAATTGCAGAAAATTTTCGTCATTTCATAAAGCTGAATTTTCTTCTTCGCAGTACTAGAAATCACTTGATCCCTTGCCAGACACTTTTCCATCGTGGCAAACCCCCGCCAAACAATCTCAAAGTCATGGAAAACGTAATTCTATTGCGAGCGCGCTGCAGCATCGTAAGAAAGTTCAGAAGTAGCAGTATAAAATGTGCTTGGCACTTTGTGACAGCTTGACGTACTTCGTCGCGGGAGTTTACGAACATAACAGTTTTCCCATGACTCCCGTTGACTTTGAGGTTGTCTGCCGAGTAGACGTTTCACGTTAAACCACCTGCTGTATTTGACTGGACACAGCCCCATTAAAGCTTCCGCCCTTACCGTCGCCAGATTAGCCGTCGCGACTGTGGAATTACTCCTGGCGACAACAAAACGGTACGCCTATCATCAAAATTGCCGACCAGCAAAATTGACCTTTCGTAAGCTAAATCCGCAGTACTGGGGATGAGTGCCGAAGCGAAAGCGGAAACATGCCCAAATAGACGACGTGGTTGCAAAACAGACACCTCCGCTGCAAAAACAATTTTGGATGGAGGAAAAACGGGGAAGCAATACAAACGAAATATGGATCTGTTGTTAGAGGAGTACCAAAAATTATGGCCACTAACAATATTAAAGTGGCCAAACTGTGTGAAGTCACTGGCCACTGGCTACTATGGGATTTTTTTATTCTGAAGCTTTAAGCCCCCAACCGATATTTTTTGTCCAGTCGATGTGCATGTGTTAAGGCAAATCTGCACGAAGTGTAACTGTGTATGGGAGAGGGATCTCTTGGGCGAAAGACTTTTTAAGTAGTTCTAACGCTTTGTCCCGTCGGATTTCGGATTACGCCTGAGACCGACCAGTAGCAGAGGGCATAGCGCCCTGAAGTGTGAGACGAAAAGTGTCTGTTTCAAACCCAGGTCGCGTCCGTCGACTCAGCCGTTCGGAGTTTTACGTGATGTTCTCCTAAACTTCGCATAAATACGGGTTAAGACCAAATAGAAAGATCCACAGAGAGAGCATCCCCCACTTAGGTCTAGATCCCTCGTGTAGATAATCGGCCGCATTCCCCAAATCAATCATATCAAATCGGATTACGCTTGAAGTTAGCACGATCCAGTTTCTGGGTTCAATTCTAGCTATCGCCAGACACTTCCCTTAACTTACTATATAAGAGTATTTCGACAACCTTGGATTCTCTGCGACAGGTCTTCCACCTGCGTGACAGCTAGTAGCTTTAGTAATGTTACTTCAATGGGAAGACCCCCAATTTTAACATTCAAAAAAGGTATTAAAATCAAGTTTTTGGATGATTGTATGGAGTGAATAGATTAAGCAAGCCTTTGAATTTGATTTTCCAGTAAGATTTTTGTGTTTTGAAGTGATTAAGGATAATTAAAATTAAAACTGATGTTTCTAATACCCCTTTTCCGGGTTGAATACAGTAAGGAGGATCCCCGTAGAAAGGATCTGCAGTCGGCTGTCATTCAGATGACGTCACTGAAACGTCATGTCTAGATGCTCAGTTCGTGAAAGAGTTAATGCTTCAGTAGTGCACCGCCAAAGCTCTCCTCTTCTTCTAGAGCAAGAGCCAGCGGCCGCCAGACCTTCGTCATAGTATAAAAGCTGAAACTTTCTCTGCGCATACCCCCCAACAGAGGTGGGAACAATTGGCCACTATAAGTTTGGGTGATCGTGGCTTTGGCAGGTAACAGGTGGCAAAGGTGTATAAAATTGCAGAAAATTTTCGTCATTTCATAAAGCTTCATTTTTTTATATGTTCTTCTTCGCAGTACTAGAAACCTCTTTATCCCTTGCCAGACACGTCAAAAAGCCGCTTTTTGTGTTAAAGATTGAAATGAAAACAAGATCAACTTCGTTCTAAATAATTTAATACAATAATGACACTGTATAGGTAGTACATCGAAATTTATTTCGATTAATAATCGACAGCGATTTTGTTTACCGTCATGGGCGCCCATATGTATGGCCAGGAAATGGCTATAGGTAGGCTTGCCAACTGTTATGTACAGATTTGTTGAACATTCACGATTAAAATGCTGGACGAGGCTAAAAAAAGCAGGACCCAACGTTATCACAGGATGGCGAGAAACACAGTTAAAACCACATTTATTTTTTACACTTTAATTAATTTTATTCAATAGTATGATTACTGCTTTTTCATAATTATACATGCAATACACTTGACAAAATTTAAAACAATCAAACTACTGAAAAATTAACATTATTTATTAGTCTTCCATCTGTCTTCTTTATAATCAAGGCAAATATTACTATCATTTGCAATTAAATTAACTTTTTATTTTTTACATATAAAAACAAAACCTTTTTATTTTGGCATTTAAAAAAATAGTTAAAACAACCCATAAGTAGTTATCGATAATATACATTTAAAAGAGAAACTTAGTCTTAAATAACATCTTCTATTAAAATTATCATAATTATTTACTTGGAAAGAAACAAGAATGCTAAACCACTTTTACTGAAATCATAAAATTACTTATTTAGAAAAACAAATTGTTATGAGGGAGTTGTCGGAGGACGATTAAGAGAAACGTTCCCTCGGCCGCTCACATGACGTATAGTGTACAAAAGGTATTTGAGAAAAACTGACGGACAACTGGAATACAAAAAGGCTGCACTTTATTGTAGGTATCTTCACAAAACAGTTATTAAAGAAACAAGTTCAATTACGCACCGTACATTGCTTCATAAAAAATAACACCAGGAACATATCTAATTATTCCGGCCACACGGCATGCCGGAGTTCCATAAAAAAATGAACACAACCTCCTCTGACGGAGAGCAATCGAGAAGTCCTTTCAAATCTTCCTACAAAACTGCCAGCTCTCTACAGGTTGGCGAGTAAAATATGAGCACTCATAAGCCACTGCCCCACGTGACAACCACCGTCCGGTAGGCGTAAACAATATAAAAATTTGAAACAAACGGATTTAAATGATTAATGCCAATACAGAAGTGCCAGAATTTGGCGGATGCCAATACGAAAGGCTACAACCCTGTGAGAAAACACCGACGGAGACCGGGAGGCGCTAAGAACTAACACAGCATATGCTAAAGCGCAATTAATTTAGAAGGGAAACCCCGAAAAAATTCCAGACATAGCGTCGCGCAAAAGGAAAGAATATTTTATCGAGCCGAAAAAACAAAGTGGAGAGAGATTAATACGGAATACGTAATTTTGATTTAGAAAGACGAAACATAGGAACATTATTTTAAGACGCGAAAAATATGTGAACTTCGTCACAATTGTACAATCAAATTTGCTGAGATCACATTTATTTAGGAAAGAAACTTAATGTTTAAAATCTCTTCTGAGTTTATTAAATTTATCAAATTATTAAATTATTCTAATCAAAAAGCGGGACATTTTGCGCCCCCCATACACCTTTCGCGGGACGTGTCCTCTTAAGCCCTAGAAACGGGACGTCCCGGCTCTCGCGGGACGGTTGGCAACCCTAGCCACAACCACCCTAGCTCCCATATTATCCTTATTATTTACGTACTGATATAAGGTAGAAGTGATTCAACAATAACATATACTAGTATCTTTCTGGCGCAGGACACTTCACTTGCCCCACACACTACAAAAAATCACATGGGCGCCCTATAATGCCGCGCATTTTACTTGGGCTGTTTTAAAATTATTAACTAAAGTTGAGGCTGCTAAGTCACAGGCTCGATACACTAAGGTGTAGAACATTAATTACAAAGACTTTGGATGCCTTTAAAAAAATCTCTGTTTATTGAAGCAGCAGCATAAAATAAACAGTTTCATATTTAAGTCTCGTGGTGGCCTAGCGTCGATAAAAATACGTGTTTACTTGACAAATGAAAAGCTGTGGAGTCATTTGAAAATCATACCAACACCAAACTTGACATTGGCGAGAACAAAAACATCGGCGAGAATAAACAACGCCAACAGTAATTACAAAGCAACCATAAAATTTTGAGCAATAAAATCAAAGTAATGAAACAACGAACAAGTAATTTTAAAGATTGGGCATCGCATCAGAAATAAAGTATTCCAAAAAAGTGCCAAAAGACTGGAATCCAAAATACATTGTGATTGCAAATCTGGCGCGTTTATTTTTAGCCCAGCTGGCGACTTCCTTCTGATGAGAACAAATAAAGATTCAAAACAACTGCACCGCGGGAAAAGCGAAAATACAGATTGAAAACCAAAGTGAGGGAAATTGAGAACAGAAAAATAAGTTGGAATACACATTTTAAATAGATTAAATTTAAGATACAGAAAGTAAATGAGAATTAATATTAAAATGTGATCTACATCACATATATACCCCCTCAACCAAGAAAAAAAAATTGAAGAATTTTTTTCAGTTAAAATTAATGTCTGTAATAAAAATTAATTGATTTTTTAGTTAAAATTAAGGTCTTTAGTAAATATTAATTAAATGCTCTGTTTGGTTGGCTAAAATAATTAAGAAAAACATAAGAATGTACTGACAAAATTATACAATGAAAAATTATTTATGGCCGCCATCTAACATATGTCTACAGAAAAAAAATATGTCATGGCAAACATGATAAGTATATGTATGTGCTAGCAAAAACATATGTCGACAAAATCAGAACAGTTCATACAGCTCACAATATTCATAAGGGGCTTTTCAACTCACCATTTTCTTTAAAGAAAAAAAAAAAAAAAACAGAGCATTTCAAGCTCATGTGCACATAAAAATTTACTGCTTTATTAAATGCAGTCGAAAATATTGAATTTTTTCATTGACAAAATACATGATCATGATAAAGCAGCGTTGTAATATAGTTATAACAATAAGGCCTTTTAAACATCAGAATACATACTATATGAAAATTATCAATCACTAAAACTTGTGCATATGCAAATTTTCCATAATATGCCATTTGTTTTGATTGCGTTTTCTCATAAATTTCTGTACGGTGATAACAAGTGGTAAAAACATTATAAATTAATAAAATACACATACGACTAGAAAAACAATCACATGTTCAATTCAAACTATAATTACACAAAATCATAGTGAAAAAAAATTTTTTTAGAGAAATTGAATAGCAATCTATGTAAAGTACAATAAGAAAATGGCCTAAGAAAATGTAAATGGTATTGGACCTATAACTAATGCTTATTTATTTATTTATCCAAGCCACCTTCGGCGACCAGCTGGTCCGCCAACGGCCGCTTCGCAACCAAAATGTGCACCCTACGGGTCACGGGCCGCTTCACGACCGACCTGTACAACCTACGGGCCGCTTTTGCAGGTTATGGTGAGCGGCCGCCTCCGGCGACTATCTGGTCCACCGCATCGCAACAAAAATGTGCAATCTACGGCACACGGGCCGCTTCGTGGCCGAAATTTGCAACCTACGGGCCGTCTGTTTTCGGCGACTAGCTGGTCCCAGAGGCGGCTCGTGGGATACAGCAAGTACAGCCGGGCTGCACTTGAAATTATCAGCACATACTTTAAAATAATTTATTCTACTAATTTTCCTAAATTCAGATTAGAATTGTGGAATTCCTACGGTAAATTAAAAAAATCTCCGAAAAAAAAACCAAACAAAAAAAAAAACCGTATTGTGGCCGGATCGCTCATTCAGAAAAAAAAGCAATCTTCCCGCAATTCAATTGGGAAAATCCTTGGTTCAGCCCAGAGCGCTGAAAAGAAAATTGGCAGCACCGTTGCCATGACAACGACTACGTAAGCAGCCTCTCCGGCATAGGGAGTATGCGGCTGATACAGCCGATGAAAGATATTTTAACGGCGGCTGAACTTGAGAACTGGACTAACTGATTGGCTCGGACGAGAAGGAGGGAGGGAGTAAGGAGAATATATGTTTGGAAAACTCTCGACTTTATATTGCTGAATTTATCAAGAAGGTAAGCCCGAATAGACGCTTATGAATGGACAATTACCCATCAAAGCAGTATTGTTTTTAAGTAAGCAAGAACTGGCATTTAGAGGACATGGCGAGCGAGAAAATTCTTTAAACATGGGAAATTTTAAAGAGCTTTTAAAATTATGGATATCTGAATTAAAACAACGCCTTTTTATGGGGACACCACTGACGGATTCGCATGTTTAAAAGAAAGGAGGATTGATTTGACTTATAAAAATTAAGTAAGTTTTCTTTTCTTTCCTTTTCTTCTCAAGTTATCGTTACAAAAGAAAATTCTAAGGAAACTTCGAATCAGACACGGATGAATGCAATTTTGAGGATAAGAGCGGCTGGTTGAAATTTATGTCCATTTTATGGAAGTAAAATAGGAACTCTTACATCTTTTATGTAATTTCTTTTTTTTTTTTTTTCTCCCTCGGTGAGGGCTTAATCCGCCAGCTTTCGAATTCAGTAACAAAAGATTTTCCAATCCTGTCCGGAGGAAAGGGGGGGGGGGCTAACAGTTTTGACCACGGGCCGCCACTGGCTGGTCCTGCTTCTGCAACGTAATGGTCGCTTTTACACGTTATGGTGAGCGGCCGCATTTCGGCGACCAGCTGGTCCGCCAACGGCCGCTTAGCAGCCAAAAAAATGCAACCTACGGGCTGCCCCCCTGGTCCTCCAACAGGCCGCATCGGAAAAGAAATGTGCAACCTACGGACCACTCCCCTTCGGTGACGAGCTGAACGAAAGCTCAGTAGTTTAGTCCGTAATCGTATATTTTTTTATTCAATATACCAGCTCACGTGTGCCGCCTGCACCACCTCTATAATAATAAAGTTCACCTTTAGATTTCCTGGCACTCTGCGAATTCCACCGTTCCCATAGCAAGCCATCTGACAGATATCCCTCCGCCTCCGCACACTATAGAGCTCTTTCACCTACGTCATTATCACTACGTCCCAATTTGCAACCAACATTTTTTGGTCAAACATTCGTTCATTTGTGAATGGTCATTGGCTGAAAACTTCACTTTGTATCCCTAAATATCCGAGTTGACCGAGCTGAAAGCTGCGAAAGTTCCAGCATTTACTCCGCATTTGTGTGCATGTAAACGGGCCCATTCTGATGATCCTTTCTTCTTCTTCAAAACAATCAAATTCTGATAGTAGGCGTTTTACTAATTTTTTAACTGCCAAATTCACCGGTAAAGTTAGGTCTAGTTTTTATTTTTTAAAAACTCGGGAAATGCAGCTAATTCGAAAATTTGTCTCCTTGAAATGAAAACTTTCCTCTTTTCGATCGTGTAATTATTTTTTCTTTCGGACGATCGGAAACACTCTTTTTGGAGGGTAATAGGAAAAACGGTCGGAAATGACGTAAAACTTTAAACAAATAAATACTAATTAAAAAATTAAAACTTCCGAGGTGCACATTCCCGGCAGATTGGGAGCCCCCCTGCAAAGTTTGGTACATTTCGGCCGGATGGTTAATCTGCTACGCTAGTGACAGACACACACACCGACACACTCTTTTATTATGTGTATAGATTTATTAATTTCCAAATTAGAGATAACACTAAGCCCATCTTTATTTTATCATTAGCTTATTACTTTATAAGTTGTAATTAGTTACTTTAGAAGTCATCATTACTATTAAGTGTCAAGATTTAAAAACATTAATGAAAACGATATATTGACAGATACATTAAAGATTCCAAACACACACACCTATGATATATGCTGGACCAACAAGATAGCCCATGCAATGCATTCTAATAAAGCTGAAGCAGCCTCAATAATTAACTAAAACCCACGAAATAAAGCATTCAGTAAACAATTTAAAACTTCATGGATTAGGGATAGACGCGAGACGAAAAATAGGAGTCTCGCAAAAAAGCTGTCAATCTGAGTCTCGTCTCGCAAAAAGTCGTCTCTCATCCATCCCTATTCATGATTTATAAAATAGTTTAAAATTCGCTGCCAATTCTCTATGGATATTTAATTCAAACTGTTAGAATAAAGAGGTATTTTAAAAGAAAAATTTGGAGGCCTCGGGCAAATGCCTCAATTGCCCATGCGGTAAAAAGGCCCTGGTTAAGAGGAAGGGAAATTTTAACTGGGAGCAATACCAACCCATAAGAGAAAATCCTGCGAAAAGA